>CM050167.1:346850087-347524625 GCA_027410445.1 Discoglossus pictus | reverse complement strand
TCACTGTTTCTCCCCCTCTCTCTCGCTCTCTCCCTCACCCCATTTTCTCTCTTACCCCCTCATTTTTTCTGTCCAGCTCCTCTCTTCCCCCGTTTTCTGTATCTCACTCTCTCTCTTTCTGTCTCTCACCCCTCTTTGTCTCCCTCTACCTGTCAATCCCTCTTTTTTCTCTCTCTCCCCTCAATCTTTCTTTCTCTCCCTCTTTCTCTCCATCTCTTTCTCTCCCCATCTCCTCACTCCCTTTCTCTCTCCCCCCTCTTTCCCTCTTTCTCTAGCTCCTTCTCTCTTTCCCCCTCTCTACGTAGCTTTTTCTCTCTCTCCCTTCTCTTTCTCTCTCTCCCCCCTTTCTCTCTCTCCCCCCTTTCTCTCCCACTAACTCTCCATGTGCCCTGTCTCTCCCTCTCTTTCTCTCCCCATAGAGCAGGGTCTGTGGAGGAGGAGGGAGCCAAGGGGAGATGCAGGAGGAGTTATTCTAGCACTGGGTGGCAACTGGGCCCTTTTTGCCACCCCCAAGGAGGTGCCACCCAGGGCGGTCCACCCCTGGTGCCACCCCCTTACTACGCTACGGCTCTGAAGTATGTGTGAATTGTCACCATATTTTAATTCTCTATGCCTTTAATTTTATACATTTATGTGTCTGTTGTTTATTCTTATATTTTGACACATTAATTAAAATATTTCACTTTTACATTCCTTGCTATAGTCTTACAATCATGTTATAATTAGCAAGATTACTTCCTTGGTGCTTGACACCCTTGAATTGTTATATAATTCTAAAATAATTATACTTTATTTAATTTCTTAAACCCGCAGCTTTAAAAAAAACTATCACCAAATCACCAGTAGGCAAAGGAGAAAGATATAGGTAGAGAAAAGCCTGTAATCCTCAATGAGATCCTTCTACTTGGAAGGCATAGCTAATCTGATGCCCTAAAGCTAGATACAATTCCTATAAACCCTTTTAGAGGAGAAACAAAGGTGTGAAAACCAAGTAGAGAATATTTTCCTCTTGTTTTTTCACCACCTTTCAGTTTAGTTAAAAACCAAAACACACATTAAAAACACATATGTCTTAGTGGTGCTATTCTTCTTTTCAAATGTAAATTCCCTAAATTCTCTCAATATTAGTGCTGCATATTTCCACATAATTTTAGATTCTAATTTTAGCGTCAAAGTGCCATATATATATATATATATACTAGCGAATTGCCCGTCAAAAAATGACGGCAATCAAATCGTAAGGTAGCTAATGCTGTTTGGTGTGTAATACTAAAATATATAATATATTAATAAATGAATATACTTTACCTATTTTGAAGCATTGTGTTGAAGAGCTGATAATCTGTTTTCATGTTGCTGCAGCATTAGTGGTGTGGAGCTGCTGTGTAAGCGTGATGAATGTGTGCAGTGTAACAGTGTGCGTGCGCGAGACGAAACAGTTAGCGTAGTTGTGTACTTCCGCATTGGCGTAAAATGGCGGGTTATCTGTGTTATGCGTCTTTGCGGATTATCCGTCGGTGCTTCGTGGTGTTTTTCGAGTTTCGTGTGGTGTTTTGCGAGTGTGATGTGGTGTTTTACGTGTTGAGAGGGCTGTAGCCTCGTTTTCGTTTTTTTCGTCTGCCATTTTTTCTCTCGCTTAGCGATTTCATTAGTGTCTAAAATGTTTTATTTTTATTGAAATGAATGTGTAACTTGGTTTTTTGAGGTGCTGGATGGTTCCTCTTGCTGTAGGTAAGTTTTTTATGTGTGTGTTGTGTGTATTTATTGTGTTTGAAATGTTTGTATGTCGGCGTGTTGCGTCTGATGTTTGCAAGGTCGTAATGTGTGGTAACGTGTCTCGTATGGTGTTTGTGTAGCCTCGTTTTCGTTTTGTTCGGCAGCCATTTTTTCTCTCGCTTATCAAAGTTTTTATTGTGCAAACTCTTTTATTTTTAGTGAAATAAAGGTGTAAGTTGCATTTTTGAAGTCCTGGATGCTACCACTTGCTGTAGGTAAGGTTTTTATGTATGTGCTGTGTGTATGTATTGTGTTTTTAATTTTGTAATGTTTGCGAGTAGCGTCCGAGTGTTGCAAGGCCGTAATGTGTGTGAACGTGTGTTGTATGTTGTTTGCGAGTGTCGTAATGTGTGTGTCGTGTTATTTGCGTTGCGACGTGAAGTTTGCGAGGGTCGCAGTTGCTGGCATGGAGCGCCTTCGGCCCTCGCAAAGCGAGGGCCGCGTCTCGCTACGCGAGCCCGCAAGCGTTAGCAACAACTCGCATGCTCACAACTATATATGTGATTTCATTAACCATAGATCTCTGTACTACATAAAAGACTTAAATGTGAGCCTAATGACGAAGCTCACATGTGTCAAAAGGTCCATTAGGCTCATATTTAAGTGTTACGTAATGCAGAGCCTTTCTTATGGTTAATTAAATATATATATGGAACCTTAACCCTAATCTAAAATTATTTCTATTTGAATAAATATATTCTTAATTCCCTTAGGTGCTTTACACCTCAGTTAGATTAATATGATAAAAAATATTTTAGGAAATGTATTTCAAGCATATCACCATGCCGCCCAAAAAAAGAATATATGTGAATATCCATACAATAACTAACCCATGTTACTTTTCTTATAGACTTCAGTAATAAAAAAATAACAACCTATAATCTAATTATATCATATAATTATTATTATATAATCTAACAGCAACATAAAACTACTTAATACACAGTATAGAGATAGTAGATTCTAGATCTAATATATCAAAGCATCAAAATGAATATCCTCAAATCAGTGCATTAGTGAGAGCAGCAAAGGCCCCTACGGTAATCTTCATAGCTGCAATGCAAAATCTTGGGATTCCCATTATGCGGAATAACAGGTATTAAACTTATAAAAGCAACCAGTAGCTAAAGTGAATACTATAATATAAAACAATGAAACAACCATACAAAAGAACCACAGGCTGTCACTGCCTCACGTTGCTATATACCATCAATGCCAATTGGAATACATAGAAATATTACTTATCAATGGTCGGCCAAACAGAATCACGCCTGATGGACCATTTCACTGTAAAAACAGCTTCTTTAAAGACTCTTCTTTTTTAGATGGTCCATCAGATGTGATTCTGTTTTCCAGTCCTAAAAAAGGCAGTGCCAAAAATTGCTCCATTTATCAAACAATTGTATTCATTTCATATACTAGCAGGGTAATGCTTAAGTTCTTGCAAGCTGCCTCCCAAGGGATCTGTATGTGAACCAAGAAGCCACAGTCACAACTGAACATGTAGCATATGAATGATTCAAGATCATGAATTAGTATGACAAAATTATTTATTGTGCAAAAGCTGGCATGCAGCTCAACATCAGTTCCTGACAAATAGATTGGAAAGAAGTGGAGGCAGTAACAGATTTTATATTCCTGGGTTCCAAGCTCTCTGCAGATGGTGACCAAAGCCATGAAATTAAAACACATTTGGTTCTGGGAAGCTATTAAAAATAAAGATGTTACACTACATTACACTACACTACATTAACAAAGGTCTTCATAGTTAGGACTATGGTATTCCCAGTGGTAACATATGGATGTGAGAGCTGGACCATAAAGAAGGCCGAGCACTGTAGGTCCGACACCTTTTAATTGTGGTTGTAGTGACAATTGCTTGGACTACAAGAAGACTCAGCCAATACTACAGGAAATCAAGCCAAACTTTTGACCAAATATTTTGACCATATGGCGAGTGTCATGAATCAGCCAGGGGCCATCTTGGATTTGGAACTGTTACCTGCCACATATTATTGAACAGAAGGTTTTGGGCTCCCAGAGCCACTGTTATAATGTAATATATTCAGGGCAGAGTCCCACTGTTATTGTTATGCATTGAGAGAAGAGGCAGTTACCACGTCACCACTAATAAAGTCGTCATAACGCATTAAGTGGACTGACGTGGGAAGTACTGCCTCAACTCATAACATGTGGGTTATAAAATGTTGTAGTGGTAATATCTGTAAATATATTGTATTGGAATGTTGGAGCCATGTTGTGTGCAGTCATCCATATTGACTGCATATGTAACCTGAGTTGATCACCCATCTGCCTTCCAGCTATCACCTAAAGTAAACACTTGAAGTGATAGCAAGGCCAGAACAAAGGGGTCTATACAGACATTGAGGCACCATAACCCCAGGGGGTCTACAGGGATTCTCACTCAGAGAATCAGGGCAAAGTCCAGAGGACAGGGAGATGTTTCTCCCTTGAGAGCCAGACACCAACTGAATTAGGTAGCCACACCTAGTGGGCGGACCTGGGAGGAGTCTCATGGTTCCCTGCCTGATTGGCCAGAGGCAGTTAGGGGCTGACTAAAGATAGCCCTCCTAGTGATTTTGTATGCCTGTTTAAAAGATGTTGTTTTCCAAATAAAGTTGTTCATAATTTTCATCAAGACGTGGTGTGTAGATGTATTATTTACCCGGGGACATATGCTTGCAGTAAGATTCGTTAGACTTACTGTCAATATTGCTAAGTCTAAACCAAGGGCTGAGACATGATGTTCCTGTACTCAAAGCTACTCCAAGGTCCAGAGTAACCCAAATCCGGTCAGCAGACCCCAGCCAGAGAGTGGGTCGTGACAGCGAGAAGATAGGATTCCGTACAAAAGACTCTGACGCTGGGAAAGATTGAAGGCACAAGAAGAAGGGGACAGCAGAGGCAGAAATGGATAGATGAGGTAATTGAAGCAATGAACGTGAGCTTGAGACAGCTCAGAGGGGCAGCGTGACATGACATCAATTGAATACAAAACAAAAATTCCAAGTAAATATTCAGCTACAGATATTCCGAAAAAATCACACGACATAGATAGCGAATATTACGAAAAACTTGCACGACATAGAAAACGAACGACGCTACATCAGCCACATTATATACACCAAACACCCTTAGCTCACTTACAATTTCATTGCCGTCCTTTTTTGACGGGCAATTCGCTTGTAATATTATAATTGTAACCTTTCTCAGCTGTATTTTAAAGAAATCTAATAAAAGTTATATTTTACTTAGGTAGCGTGTTATGTACTTTTCAACCCCTTCGGTATGGGGTGTGCTTTTTGTGTAGATTTAATATCAGCAATTATCAGCAATTACACTCTGAATATATTAATACACTCCAAAGTAAAGGATGACTTCAGAAATAAAAATAAAATTTCTGCAATTTATACAGATATTGATGAAGTTTACTTACACTATTTTAGTAAATGTATAAACAAGGTATTATAAATTTAGATAAGAAAAATCTGACAATATCTGGAAATTAAAATAATAAGTCACCTGGCCCAGATGGCTTTACAGCCAAGTACTACAAAAGTACAAAATTGCAGAAATTGCTAAACTCATATTGATACATGTACTTATTGAATATACATGATAAATTACTTAAAATGTTAGCATAGCAACATAAAAAGATAATATGTGAATTTATTCATAAGGAACAAACAATCTTTATGGCAGGAAGTAATCCATCATTTATTGTTTGAAAAGGTCTAGCAGCAGTGAGTTATTATTATTTTAAGAAAAGGTGAAAATTCTATGACAAATGCCTTCTCACCAGCCTTTGAACTGAGATTGAATGCAGAGAAGGCATTTGACATTGTGGAAAGGGATCATATATTCAAGCCTTCAAAAATGTTAAGCCTAATTAAAGGAAGATTCAGTGATATTAGTTAATTATAACTTAACAATTTTTTTTTTAACAAGAAGGATGAGACAGTGATGTCCCTTATTTCCACTGCTTTTTAATTTATTGATAGAACTATTAACAATTAAATTATGAGAGAAATTAGAAAGTATTCAGTTGGGGAAGGTAAAATTCTAAAGTCTTATTATATACAGATGATCTACTGATCTTTTTGTAAAAAAAAGTCCAAAACAAACTATCCAAGAAATTACACATATAAGTCAATGTTTTGTAAAATTTGACTAAGTCACAGTATATGTTGCTTTATAGGGGAGAAGATGTTGAGGAATACTTATTTCAGTGTTCCCTAAACTACATTAACTATTTGAGTATTGCGATTTCTTCTCAGCTGAATAAATGTAAGCCTTTTGTCCATAACATCTTTTTTGAAATCTCAAATTGTCTTTCATTGATGGGATGCAGTGACATTTTTAAAATGATGATTTTGTGTTGTATAGTGTCTTAAAAATAAACTATACTGTTCAATAAGAGGCTTAGAATATTACATAAAAAAAAAAAAACATATATATATATATATATATATATATATATATATATGTATGTAGTTCACCACAACAATCATTTATAATATGGTGGGCAAAAGAGCGATAGAAGCCCTCCACCGTACAGTAGTACAGTAAATAAAAAGTACATCTGTGTTCACATTTGAATGTCTAAAGCAAGTTAAAAAACCTGCTTCCAGCTCAGAGTTCCGAGAAAAACAGTTATTACACTGCATTCTGGGAAGTTGAGCTGGGACACACAAATATGGCCACAAATGCCTCGCTCTTCATTCCGTAGCTATTATCAAACATGGCTTCCTTTAAGCTTATGCATGCTGTATTACACAGCTTTAATGCAAAGCCAAGGTTGGAATAAACACAGGCTGAGTATCCAATCCATGTACAGCTGTTTCAAGCTTACTGGCTATGATCAGCATGGAGCGGGATCTCAGCCTGTGTTGTGGAAATTATGAGTAGGTAGTTCACCACAACAATCATTTATAATATGGTGGGCAAAAGAGCGATAGAAGCCCTCCACTGTACAGTAGTACAGTAAATAAAAAGTACATCTGTGTTCACATTTGAATGTCTAAAGCAAGTTAAAAAACTGCTTCCAGCTCAGAGTTCAGAGAAAAACAGTTATTACACTGTATTCTGGGAAGTTGAGCCAGGACACAGAAATATGGAAAAAAAACAAATATATATATATACAGTATATATATATCTTTTTCAATATATTTAAATACTATGGGCCTCATTCTATTATCGGCCGCAGCCGTTGCGGGGCCGCAAGGACCGGCCGCAAGCTATTCTGCTATTCTATTCCCCTCCGGCCGGGGATTCCGGCAGGCTTGCGGCCGGTGCCTTGCTATCTCTTGCGGCCGCTCGCGCCGGAGGAAATCCTTTGATCTAAAACGGCCGCAAGGAAATCGTCCGTAAGAAAATCCTATTTGCAATTCAATTGCTCCGGGAACCCTCTCTGCAAGGCTAAAACCGAGCCGCAGCTTACTTGCAGGAAAAAGGTCCCGCTAGCACCAATTAAGCACGAAATATAGCCCAAATAAAGCCATCCTGCACTTTGAGAAGACTATAAAGTGATTTTCGGTGTTAGCAAAAATAGCACAAAATTCCCTTTATACTCAAATCCGTAAAATATATTTTTTTTAATATACGTCAAATATCCATGTAAAAAGTCCATAGGGCTTGGAGCACCTCAGACCCGCCCACGCCGCAGCCGGAAAATAAACAGTTAATTTAAACTCGGGTTTGGGCTGATGTGCAAGCTTGAGAGTGAGTTACTTTTAATCCTCATGTCCCCCAATATGATCCCTAGCATTTACAGAGCTTTACAGTGCTGTCTTCAATTTATTTTTGACTTTTTAGATTTCAGAGCTTACGGCCGGTTGCAAGATTTACGGCCGGCCGTAAGAGGAGATCCTTGAATCGCAGCCTTACGGCCGGTTTACAGCCGATAATAGAATGAGGCCCTATATAAATATCTATCTATCTATCTATCTATCTATCTATCTATCTATCTATATATATATATATATATATATATATATCTATATATATATATATATATATATATATATATATATATATATATATATATATATATATATATGTGTGTGTGTGTGTGTATATATGTATACATTAGAGCATCTGTTTCTAGTCCATGTGGGTTTTCTGATATGTATTAACCTCTTGAGACTTAGGTTCTGTGTTAACCTGGATGTTGTATTTTGACACAATTACATTATCATAATAATTATATCATATTTCTAAATTCTACATAAGTACCTATAGAAAAGTTAAGAGTTAAATTCTGATGCATTTCCATGTTATTATTATTTTTTAGTTCTTTAGTGTCAATTTACTGCTGCGGCCAGTTTGCTGCAATGTATCTTATGGTCCCATATTGCTGTAATTTGCGACTTTGTCTTGCCACAGTCACTCGTAGCAGTTCTCTTACAATGATTTTGCGATGGATGAATACAATAGTTAGGGAGATTTACTGTGGTCTTAAACACAGTGTAATTTGTGATATACAGGAATAGAATAGGGCTATTAGTTATCACGTTAGATATAAAACACATATTTCTGCACTATATAGAGATCCTAAATCATGCATAAAGGTGACAGAAATATTGTTACTTTACAATTAAGAATATATAGAGTTCCACAAGGCTATTTGTTGCCAGTTTATATGCCTTTCAATGAAAGCCGACAAGGGTCGATAATGTTGCATTCTGCCTTTTAATATATCTGTCAAGGAAAACCAATATTTGCTGTATCGCTTCATTATCTGGAAGAGAACTCCATTAATTTGGCTATTTCAACCACTTCCATTGGAGGCTATTCTATAGCTACTGGCCAAGTATAGTTTCTGAAGGTTTCCTGACTGCAGGATGGAAACCAGAGGTGTATTTTGACACAATTACATTATCATAATAATTATATCATATTTCTAAATTCTACATAAGTACCTATAGAAAAGTTAAGAGTTAAATTCTGATGCATTTCCATGTTATTATTATTTTTTAGTTCTTTAGTGTCACTTTACTGCTGCGGCCAGTTTGCTGCAATGTAACTGATGGTCCCATATTGCTGTAATTTGCGTCTTTGTCTTGCCACAGTCACTCGTAGCAGTTCTCTTACAATGATTTTGCGATGGATGAATACAATATTTAGGGAGATTTACTGTGGTCTTAAACACAGTGGAATTTGTGATATACAGGAATAGAATAGGGCTATTAGTTATCACGTTAGATATAAAACACATATTTCTGCACTTATAGAGCTCCTAAATCATGCATAAAGGTGAGAGAAATATTGTTACTTTACAATTAATAATATATAGAGTTCCACAAGGCTATTTGTTGCCAGTTTATATGCCTTTCAATGAAAGCCGACAAGGGTCGATAATGTTGCATTCTGCCTTTTAATATATTTCTCAAGGAAAACCAATATTTGCTGTATCGCTTCATTATCTGGAATGGTACTCCGTTAATTTGGCTATTTCAACCACTTCCATTGGAGGCTATTCTATAGCTACTGGCCAAGTATAGTTTCTGAAGGTTTCCCGACTGCAGGATGGAAACCAGAGGTGTATTTGACAATCCCATCAGAACTGCAGACATCTAGAGACTTCTGTGGAAATAAAGGTCTGGCACTAGATAACCGGTCTGGTAACCTAATTCTCAGAATCATCCTGATTCTAGACCTTAAAACAGTCACTAAGTGAAAACAGCATTGCAGCAAAGTTATTGCAGTTTAAGAGCTGTGCTCCAGCAAAATAGAGGTTAAGAAAATTTCTACAACACCAGCAAGCCCTGCAAATACATCAACACATTTCTCATCCCTGTAAATTGAAGAGACATCATTTTCTTAGCAGGCAATCTCAAAGTTTCCAGAAGAAGGCACACTAAGTTTCCATTGAACCAGGCATTCATCACTCCGTGCTGTGCATATCACAACAGAACCAGCATCAGTAGAGATGGACTCACTGTCAGTGGCCTTAAGAGGCATTCACCATTGCCACAAAATGATGCAGGGAAGAAATGTGAAAAAAAAAATCAGCTTCTGATATTCAAATTGATCAAATCCCTACTCTTACCTTTGCTACCTGTATTATCAACAGTATAAACAATTGATCATGATACATTAAAATAGAAAGCAGAGCCATATGTTTTCTGCAAGAAACAAACATTCTTAGCTCCCTGCAGTTCTTCAATATTGATTTGGATAGAGGATCTTGCCCAAAGCTCAGTTTTATGGTGAAATCTTGACATTTGTAACAAAACAAACTTACTTGTCTCATAAGTACGGGCAGTGTAAGCCTAGATGCCCATTTTACTTGTACTAAAGATTCATTGAAAAGTTGAAAGTCAGGTATATATGCTAGTTACTAACCATAAAGTAGATTTGAGCATTATTTATTCTCCATTTATTATCTATTAAAATGTGCTATTAAAATCCTACTGAGACCATCCAACTTAACAGGGGAGTCTGGTGTTCAAACAATGAACACTTAAGAGAATAGAAAATAAAAAATATAAATGAAGAAAGATAGAATGTCCAGAAAATTGTACTCTTCATATATAATTCTATACAGGAATGCTGGAGGACACCAATAAAATATTTTATCTCTATATCAGTGTTAAAAGCTAAACAAGTGATGAATGAGAAGATTTTTCTGCTTTATGGTTAAAGTTCAGCATGCTCTTCATATATACCCATAATGCCTAAGATATGTATTTAACCCATGGAACTACCAAATTTAGTAGTGTTACTACTGGGAATTACAATTTATATAACTGGAATTTTTATAGTTTGATAAAAACAGAGATTTGTTGGTTTCATCGATACTCAGTTAGCCAATCCCTGGTAGAACCATTCTTGGTTGCAGCTACAGCTGTGAAATGTTTGGGGTGTCACATTCTTAGCAAAATTGCTCAAGTTCTGCAAGGTTGTGTGATGACCATGGGGATGGCCTAGCCACAGATTCTTGGATTGAGATTTTTTGCTTTGACTGAGCCAGATTCTTTATTTTAAATCACTCTAGGGAAGCTTTGGCTATGTGTTTATATCCATTGCCCTGCTAGAAGGTGAACTTCCATCCCAGTATATTTTCTCTTGAAGACTGGACCAGGTTTTCATCTAGAAGAACATTCATCCATCTTGCTCTCACCCCAGACCAGGGACTGAGCACGTTAAGATGAAAAAATATCCTCACAAGATGATGCTACCACTGTGCATTGGAAATGCAGATAGTGACAAACCCTCAGGGCTGAGATAGATGTGGGCAGAGCAACCTGAGAACCAATAATACAATGACAGATCACCATGAACTGGTAATTAACTCTAAGAGAGGCTGGACTGAATAACCTCAAGTATTCACTGATTGGTCCTAGACTTTAGGAGCTAATTTCCTAGGCATGCTCTTGGTGGAAACACCTTTCAGTATCATTATTATTATTATTATTATTATTATATTTTATTTGTAATGCACCAACATATTCCATAGCACTGTACAGGGGATAAGAACAAGCAAATATACAATATTAACACATTTTGAGCTTAAAATGTAGAAAGTGCTTTTTCCCCAAAGCACCCCACAAGATTAGAAACTCGCTACTTACAATATAAAGGGAATGAGAGAAGCCAAAACCTGGGGAAGAGAAAAACCTGGGGAAGAGCAGATAAGGAATAGCAAGGGAGGAAGTGAAAGATGGGAAGGAGTGGATAAGGAATAGCAAGGAAGAAAGTGAAAGCTGAGAAGTAGTGGAAAGTTAGAATGTTTTTTAATTAAATGTGAGAGGGAAGGGGTCTAACAGAGTAATTTGAGGTGAAAGATTTTAGTGTGCAATATGCTATCTGACCATAGTATAACCTGCAAATGGGAAAGTCAGGTGATAGTAATTTGACTGCTATATAGCAGCAACAAGAAGTGGGTGGGAGGGAAGTGGTATCTTCATTCAGGAAGAAGTTAGTATGACAAAATTAAAGGAGGGGAGGAATAGTTCCAGGTCAGAGGCTGTTTGTAAGGTAAGAGGTGGAGAGATGTGTCCAGGTCCTAGGTATGAAAGTGAAAGGGGGTCAGTTGGTGACCAAAGGGGTTATCAAAGGGATACAGAGAGGGTATAGAGAAGAAGACGGATGCGGGAGGGCATAATCAAACAGGGAAGTCTAGTAAGTTGAACAAACAAATCACAATTATACAGATTACAATAATGTAATAGACTATGTATAGAAATGAAGTCATTGTAGTAGAGATGGTCACCTTAGAGAGGAATAGTTCCAGGTCAGAAGCTGTGTTTGTAAGGTAAGAAGTGGAGAGATGTGCCCTGGTCCTTAGAGGGGAATAGTTCCAGGTCAGAGGCTGTGTTTGCAAGGTAAGGGGTGGAGAGACGTGTCCAGGTCCTAGGTATGAAAGTGGTATGGAAGGATTAGAGATGTGGTCCTCCCTGTAGCAACCTTCTCCAGGCCTACAGATGCTATGGATTAACTCTTGTGTGTCTGACTGCTATCCTAGAAAGATTAACCCCAAAATCACCTGCTTCAGGCACATATCTCTTACTGCAACTGACAGATCCCTGACACACCATGCTACACTGTGGGAAAGCTGTTCTCAGTGTTATCATTGTGAAACACAATTTGCACTAAAGTCAAAAAGTTCAATCTCAACAAACCAGAAAACCCTTTTTGCACAGGTTTGCTGCATCTCCCATATGCTTTTTGAACTATTAAAACTGGATCTGATATGGGTTTTTCTCAGTAATGGTTTTATTTTTGCCACTCTTACACCAAGCTCTGATTTGTGGAGCACTGAAATGATAGTGTCCCATATAAGTTTCTCCCATGTCAGCCTCTCTAGCTTCTTTAGAGTTACCAGTAGTATCCAGGTTGCTTCTCTGACAAATGTTCACTTACCTGATCACTGAGCTTTGGTGGACAGCCTTCTCTAGGCAGAGTCACAGTTCTTTCCATTTTTTAATAATGGAATTAACTGTACTCCAGGAGATGTTCAAAGTTTCAGATATTTCTTAGAACCCAACCCTCATTGTTGCTTCATAGCTCTATCCTGTACTTATTTTGCAAGGTCTTTATGATGCTGATTGTTTATATATGCTCTCTAACAAACTCTGGGGCCTTCTAGAAATTGGTATATTTATTCTGAGATCATGTGACATTTTATTTGCACATATATGGACTCACTCAATCAATGAATTAAATAAAATTAAGAGTTGATGTTGGCAACGACTCCTCAGACCATCTTGTAGATATGAGCAAGATCTTACAGAGTACATGTTTGTGCTGTGTTCATATAGCTGTGCTGTTATGGAAATAGATTTCATTAAAATTATGTAGCCCCTTCGTCCATCGTCCAGACCCTTTGACCTATACATGTCCAACCTTGTAAAGCATCAAAGATGGCTAGCTAAAATTGTGCAGGTGTTAAAAAAATAAAGGAGAATGTGTCTGCAAATATACAAAATGTTAAATAAAAATAAAATGAATGTTTTACACAGTGGTCTTGAAAATTATTGCAGAATGTGTAATGTCAGATGTTGTATATCTTAGTAAAGCTTTGTATCATAGTTATGTTGAAGACAAATCCATATTCCTCTGTTTAAATACAACTTGCCAGGAAATCTTTTATTTAAAACCATGAATCACTGGGGAGGATGATCTGACATTATAGCAAGGATAGTATCAGAAGTACCGACAGGCAATAGGCAAATCATTTGTTCGACAAGGCGCCTGATTAATAGCCCCAGTGCTCAGAACAAATACATGAATTATAACTCGGGAAATGCAGTCCCTGACAGCACACACTATAAGTCACTGGGATGCAAACACACGCTCTAGGATTCAAATCTGAAGACAGTCCTAATACACTGTTACCCTGTCTGAACACTTCTTTAGCAGGCAACACATAAACATGGATGCAACTCTACAGCACATCATAAATTATCTACCAAAATTACCTACAATTCTCCTGAAATTTCCTGTTTTTCATCCTTCTACCTAAAATATGTTTGCAGTGTCCCATCTCTGTGCTCATTATCCATTACCTTATCATATGCATGAACATCTTTTGTGCACAAAAAGAGGAAAAATTGAGTCTAAATGCATTCCTCATTTCCCTCCCAATTCGCTGTGCTTGTAGGGTCATTTTCAGGGAAGCTTTAGAGGTGGCCCCATGAAAAAGAGGGCTGTTAAGGCTTCTGGTTTCTTGTATGCATGTATAACCACATGCATAACTACATTGAACTGTATTTATATTCCACACATATTTATATGTTCATTTATTACCTATTGTGCATCCAATTAATCATTTTATGTCATAAAAATAATTAATGTAAATGATTTTTTAGCTTTATGAATTATCTGTTGTATGTTATTGTGTAGATTGTGCTATTTGATATAAACTCACTGTAAGTTTTATAATGTGTCACACTTATGTATTATTAGCTCATTAAGTGTGTTTAAGCACATGCTTCTATTTCAGTGTAAGCTTCTTACAGAGGATTTATGTCTGTACCATTTAATATATGTGTCTGTGGATTCCTGAATGTATCATTGCACGATGCAAATTGTGAGTGAAATTGTGGCCATGCATATTTATGTCTACTGGCCCCCTGAGTTTTCTGACAACTATGAGCCCCATGTAAATCAGGGGCTCTAAGTAAGGGGACTGCCGTAAACAGTCTGTGGGAGCCTTTCTACAACACTATGTAGATTTATTGCTCCCCTACATTAGGACACTCAGCTCACATCTGTAAATCTGTGCCTTCTCAGTAAGAGTTTATTGTGTGGATGGCACCCAAACCAAGCTTTATGAATGAGAAACGGTTCTAGGAGCAAATAAAGAGCCATAACATCATGCCCTATGGATTCCTTCCATTTAAATCCCCACTGGAAGGAATCCCCGGGACTCCTATTCCCCGTGGGGTCTATACAGACCCCATGGTTATGTAGATGGGGTGATTGGGCAGTGAGCGGGGGTAGGGGATTCCCGGGTATTCCTTCCAGTGGGAATTTCAATGGAAGGAAGCCCCAGGGCATGATGTTAGAGCTCTCTATTGGCTCCTATTGGTTTAGCCTTTCATCTATAGTTTACTGTGTAGTGAGAGCTTTAAAAGGTAAATAGTGTGTGGAAGGCGATTAGAGGGGAAGACTAATATTTCTGTATACTCAGCATAAGATTACTTTTATAAAAAGGGAAAGGTTGGCTCAGCATACAAGCTCAATGTCTGCAGAATAAAAAATAGTCAAATGGTCAGGAATGGTGGAATGGAACCCTGAATGGACCCAGGATGGGTCCTGAATGGGGCTAACCAAGAGGGAGAGGAGCCTCTTAGGTAAGAGTCTGTATTCAGCGCCTGTGTGATTGTGCCCTCATTTTTTGTAATGTTATTAATGTAATGTAATGTAATGTTATTTCTAAGATTGGGTGTTGTACCTAAAGACATGAGTATTTCTTCACATTGCTAATCAAATACACTGTTGTCACATAGTTACTAATTGTGTTCTATATGGATCTTAAGTTACATAGTATTTAAGGTTGAAAAAAGACTTTTAGTCCATCAAGTTCAACCTTTTAAGATCTCCTCTGATCTGCAATATGCGGATTAACTATTAATTAATTAGTTGTAAAAAAAAAATACATTCCCTCCTGATCCTAGACACTGGCGACCGGACTTCTCCCTCTATCAATACTGCCTCTCTAATTATCCATGATAACCCTGAATTCCCATTTTAATTAGAAATAAATCCAGTCCCCTTTTAAAGTTATCAATCGAATCTGCTGTCACCACCTCCTCTGGTAGAGAATTCCACAGATTAACCACCCTTACTGTGAAGAACCCTTTTCTTTCTTTAAGGTGGAATCTTTTTACTTCTAACCTCAAGGGATGTCCTCTTGTCAGTTGAAAACCTCTTGGCACAAAAAGCTCCCTTGACAAATCTATATACTGACCCTGTATGTATTTATATAAGGCAATCATATCTTTTTTCTAGAGAAAATAAGTTTAATTTGGTTAGTCTTTCTTCATTACTTAGCCCCTCCATTCCCCTTATTAGTTTTGTTGCCCTCCTCTGTACGTTTTCCAGTGGCAGAATTATATTTGCTTCCCTGGCTTCTATACCCTTCTTAATACATGCTAATATTTTATTTGCTTTTGTAGCTGCTGTTTGGCTTTGAGCACTGTTACCTTGTAACAGGTGGTTGTCCACAAGCACTCCCAAATACCTTTCAATATGTGATACACCTAGATTTGCACCATTAAGATTAAAATTGCATGGCTATTTTTCCTTCCCAGATGCATAACTTTACATTTATTCGTATTAAATCTCATCTGCCATTTAGATGCCCATTCCTCAATTTTATAGTAAATCCCTTTGGAGGGAAAGCACATCACTATTTGATTTAATTATCTTGCACAACTTCGTGTCATCAGCGAAAATGGAGAAACCACACTCCAATCCTACCTCTAAGTCATTAATAAATATGTTAAAAAGGAGAGGACCTAATACTGAACCCTGAGGAACCCCACTTACCACATTAGTCCAATCGGAGTATGTTCCATTCACAACAACCCTTTGCTTCCTGTCTTTTAGCCAGCTCTCAATCCATGAGCAGATATTTACTGCAATTCCTGTATCTTTTAGTTTGCACAATAGTCTCCCATGTGGCACTGTATCAAAAGCCTTTGCAAAATCCAAAAAGACTACATCCACTGAGTTGCCTTGATCCGGGTTCCTACTAACCTCCTCATAGAAACTAGATTTGTTTGACATGACCTATACCTCATAAATCCATGTTGACTCCTACTTATAATCCTGTTCAAATAGACATATTCTTGTATATTATCCCTTATTAACCCTTCTAAAAGCTTCCCCACTACAGAAGTGAGGCTCACTGGTCTATAATTCCCCGGATTTTCTCTTGCTCCCTTCTTAAATATAGGTATACCATCAGCTTTTCTCCAGTCATCTGGTAGAGACCCTGTGATGAGTGAATCTTGAAAAATTAAATATAAAGTGCTATTGTGAATTTTAAAAAGCTGTTACAGACTTTGTGTATACTCTGAAAGATACATAGCTACATAGTTACATAGTAGTTACATAGTAATTGAGGTTGAAAAAAAGACTTTCAGTCCATCAAGTTCAACCTTTTAAGATCTCCTCTGATCTGCAATATTCAGATTAGTTATTAATTAATTAGTTGTTAATTCATTGTTATTTAATTATTAATCAACAATTGATTTTTTTATTAGTTAATAAGTAAAAAAAATGAATTCCTTCCTGACCCCAGATACTAGCGATCAGATTTCTCCCTGGATCAATACTTTCTAATTATCCAGGATAACCCTGAATTCCCTTTTTAATTAGAAATAAATCTGGTCCCCTTTTAAAGTTATCTATGTAATTTGCTGTCACCCCTAATTTGGTTGAGAATTCCACAGATTAACCACCCATACTGTGAAGAACACTTTTCTTTCTTTAAGGTGAAATCTTTTTACTTCTAACCTCAAGGGATGTCCTCTTGTCAGTTTTAAACCTCTTGGCAAAAAAAGCTCCTTTGACAAATTTTTATACTGACCCTGGATGTATTTATATAAGGTAATCATATCTCCTCTTAGACACCTTTTTTCTAGAGAAAATAAGTTTAATTTGGTTAGTCTTTCTTCATAACTTAGCCCCTCCATTCCCCTTATTAGTTTTGTTGCCCTTCTCTGTACCTTTTCCAGCTCTAGAATGCCTTTTTTATGAAGTGGTGCCCAAAATTGTACTCATTATCCAAATGAGGGCGTACTAGGGATTTGTATAGTGGCAGAATTATATTTGCTTCCCTGGCTTCTATACCCTTCTTAATACATGCTAATATTTTATTTGCCTTTTTAGCTGCTGCTTTGCTTTGAGCACTGTTACCTAGGTGGTTGTCCACAAGCACTCCCAAATCCCTTTCAATATCTGATACACCTAGATTTGCTCCATTAAGATTATAAATTGCATGGCTATGCATAACTTTAATTTTTTTTCGTATTAAATCTCATCTGCCATTTAGATGCCCATTATGTAAATCCCTTTGATTACACATTACAGGTTATCCTAGTCAATTTAGGATTGGGATGCATTTACTATTGCACCTTAATATTAGTTGTTATAGCTATTTAATACACATATTAGTGTTTTATATGTAAAGTATGCAAATTATTCACATTGTCTTAGGTCACTGAAGATGTTGACATAGGGTCCCCTCATTATTTTATTTATTTTAATTTCCCTTAAGCCATGATATTTTTTTTTTAGTAATCATAATAAATGTTAAGTTTTAATGGTGTTTTGACCTATGTACCATAGAGTACTTTTTTGGTCCCAGGTAGTAATTCTTGGTACTCCCGACTAGGGACTTATTGTAATATATAACAAAATGTCAAAGAGAAACAATTACAATTAAAGAAGAGTCTTAGATTTATGTGCACCATTATATATATATATATATATATATATATATATATATATATATAGTATATACCCGAGTATAAGCCGAGTTTTTCAGCCCTTTTTTTAAGGCAAAAAAGGGCCCCCTCGGCTTATACTCAAGTCACTCTCCCCCCGTGTCTCTCTAACCCCCCGTGTGTCTCTCTATCCCCCCGTGTGTCTCTCTACCCCCCGTGTGTCTCTCTACCCCCCGTGTGTCTCTCTACCCCCCCGTGTGTCTCTCTATCCCCCCGTGCGTCTCTCTATCCCCCCGTGTGTCTCTCTATCCCCCCGTGTGTCTCTCTGTCCCCCCGTGTGTCTCTCTACCCCCCCGTGTCTCTTTCCCTCCCCCCTCTTCAACGTCAACCCCCCTCAACCCCCCCTCCACCTAAACACCTCCCCCCTTTTTTTATTTGAGGTTGAGGATGGTTGAGGTTCAGGAGGGGGTTGAGGATGAGGATGGGGGGTTGAGGAGGGATGATGAGGATGGGGGGGTTGAGGAGGGGGTTGAGGATGGGGGGTTGAGGAGAGAGGTTGAGGAAGGGGTTAAGGATGGGGGGGTTGAGGATGAGGAGGAGGGGTTGAGGAGAGAGGATGAGGATGGGGGGGTTAAGGAGGGGGGTTGAGGATGGGGGGTTGAGGATGGGGGGTTGAGGAGGGAGGTTGAGGAGGGGGTTGAGGATGAGGAGGGAGGTTAAAAATGAGGAGGAAGGTTGAGGATGAGGAGGGAGGTTAAGGATGAGGAGGGAGGTTAAGGATGAGGAGGGAGGTTGAGGAGGGTGATAAGGGAGGGGGGAAGAGACACAGGGAAGGGAGAGGGGAGAAGAGACACGGAGAGAGAGGGGGACACAGAGGGCACAAGAGGGACAAAGGGGGCAGCACATTTCCCACCCTCGTCTTATACTCGAGTCACTCATTTTACCCAGTATTTTGTGGTAAAATGGGTGCCTCGGCTTATACTCGGGTCGGTTTATACTCGAGTATATACGGTATATATATATATATATATATATATATATATATTTTATGAACTTTCATTTTAAACATTTAAACATTGAGTTTTCAGATTTGGACAATATGGTCTTAGCAAAAGACACCTGTTAAGTTTAAAGTTGAACTGTACTAATATGGCATTTTTCAATTTTGGGATAATATTTTATTTATAGGTGTCATTTGCTTATTGTAAGATGTCAATCATTTGTTTAATGTTTATTGAGATGTTATTATTACCTTTATACACCTTTGAACTGTAACAAGTAAACATTACATATATGTATAATTTCTATAGAACGCAATTGATAACAGCTCCTATTACCCTTAGTGTATTTATAATTATAATTATAATTATTATTGTTAAGCAATATCCCTTGTAATAATGGTTCATACTGAAACATGTTATGCCTTTAAGAGACTAAATGTAGAGGGGACACTTAATATTAAGTACATAATATTGTGTAGTAAATGATAGTGACTGGTTTAAATTGTTATTTTTTATTAATTATTGTTGAATTATAAAATTATATTAATTATTATTACAATATATATTACTAATGTCTAAAATGCAGAAACACAGGTACTCTTTTCAAGGATATGATCACTTGTTAATATCTTTGTAAATGATAACTATCAACCAGGTGCAGCATTTAATGGCTTTTTATGTGATTTTTTATGGGATTTTAAGCATGTAAGGACAGTCAGAACCTCAAATTATTTTTGGATTAATTTGGTTTTTTTTTAAAGTTTTTATTTGTATGCAGGCATGACATTTTTTTTTGGCCAGGTTATTTTTTTATTTTTTCTAGCTATGGAAGATACACTCTTTATTTTACTAGTTTTTATAGTAAATCAAATAGAATAATAATAGTGATTGTGTATGAAAAGAAATAGATTTCTACAAATTTTGTTGTGTTTTCTTGTGTGGAAAATCAAAATATTATTAATAGTCAGAATAAAAAGTAAGAAAAAATAAATGTATAATCTCATTCAAAGTTTGCATGGTAATAAGGAATATTATTATTATTAAATATATTATTGATCATTTGCAAAAAAAAAGATAACATCAGTCATAAAAATAAATTACAATTATTGTTTTCTTTTGGCCAAAAGGCCAAACTGTATTTAGTAAATATATCCATTTGATCTCCTTTTGCAAAAATATTTTCTCAATGTCTCCACCATGGACTAGCAAGACATTTTTTGAATACCCCAACATTTTATTTTTTTAGGGTTACAAAGGGTGATTAAAAAAAAAAAATTTTAAACGCCCATTAAAGTCTACTCTTTTGCCTTTTTTCTTCATTACAAATGTTACTAGTGTTCAAAATATTTTTTCTCATTTGATGTGATGTCATTCCAAACATATACTTTGGAACATTGTAATGAATAAATAACTCAGTTTTACAATTGATAAACATTATATATTCATATTTGTTTTTAAAATATTATTTTATTGTGAAAACAGAGAATACAAATAAACAACACCAGTATTGTAAATATACTTCAGTTTAAATGATAACAGTAAAAGAAAACACAATTACATTTTCATAACATAACATTTTCCTATTAATATATCTTTTTACTGTAATTTTTTTCTCCTTGTTTCTTTTTTCACCTTTTCTTAATTCTAACAATAACAAATCTATGATTATAAACATGTTATATAGTAAATTAATGATATTTCTCAGAACCGTATTTATCTTTATCTTCTGCTTTTTATGTCATATATTTTACGTAGCAAATCCAAATATTAAGTCTAAAATTGTGAACATTTTATATAGTAAGTAAATAACATATTATTTATAAACCTTTATTATTTCACCTTTTTCTTAACTACTTCTATTTAAAACCAGATTTACAGCTTAATATTTATATCTTGCAAGAGTCATTAAACTCTCTGATTTACCTTAACATAGTTTTAAAATATTGAAATAATAACATAAGATGAGAGGAGAGCAACCGCGATCCAGATTGTATCCTAAAATATGGTATAAAGGTGGTTCACCTGATTAGCGTATGCAGCAATTAGCGCTTAGAAAAGTCTGTGTGTGGTGGGGGGGGTGGTCGTGGAGTAAAAATAAAATGCAACATTTTTTTAAAGTAATGGCATAGGAATATTTTCAACAGTTTTACAGAGGAGGCACAAGGTTCAGCTTATCACTGAGGATTTCTGCACACTCTATTTTGATAATTGTGTGGATCTTTCTTCTTCTTGGTCCGCTTTATATTAGGAAATTTAAATTTTGTCCCAGGTTGTTTTGAATTGGTATGTTCCACAAATGGAGCGTGTCTACACCTCCCTCTGGAGTGTGAATTGTGTGATGTCTCCCTTCTTTTGATATAATACGTCTTAAAGGAAAGCCCCATGTATCTTATATCCATGTTTTGTAATCATCTCTAAAAAACTCTATGAATCCTGTCCATTCTAAGTTCTTCTTTACTTAGACCTGGTAAGAGCTTGGCACATAAATCTCTCATGTATAAAGCAAGGTCTTGTATTGACTCTGATAAGTTACAAATCCTAATGTTGGTCCTTCAAGATTAATTTTCTAGATCCTCTTGTATGATTTTAAGTTGTTTTTGTTCCTCTTTAAGAACAATCACATACTTTTCTATTTCTGTGTGTGACAAGAAGGTTTTTATATCTGTCTTCTAATTCGAGAACTTTGGTGTTCAATGCTTTTATTTCTGCTGTTAGTTCAACATAGACTCTTTGCATGTCAGCTGTAATTTCTAATTCTTTCAAGTCTGCTTTAGTGCTGGGTGCAGAAGACTCTGTTCTTCTTTTTAGTAATTGTTTATCTGCAGTAGCAAGGTGTTGAGAAGAATGCACATTTAATTTGGCAAACTTTTTTGAAGATCCACTTTTAGAAGCACCAGCCATCTTTCTTAATTCAATTTTGTATTTCTACAGACATTATAATTGCAGTTGGCTCTAGAAGGCAGTAGAGTACACAGAGAAGTTGTAAACAAAGAGATTAACTCTGCATTGCTTTTTTAAACAACAAAAACAGTTTTTTCGCCTTCAAAGTAATTGTGAATGTATGTCCTTATAAAGCAATGCAGAATTAGTCTGTATTGTTCACAGTCTCCCTCATAAAAGGCATATGTTATATCCTGATGCTGGGTGAATTACAAAACAGTTTATTGTGTGTCCAATCTAGATAACATTCAATATCTTCAAATTGTTGCATAAAATAAGTTAGGGTTGTAACAACCTCAGGGGTTTTCAGCCTGTAACCTGTAGATCGTTTACGGCTCGCAAAAAGATGACAATTGAATAGCAAATTAGTTTACGAGCTACATTACGGGCTCCTGAAAGCTACAATTTATTAATTTAATGAGGCCTTAGGTTTTTTAGTTCTGTTAAAGCTTGTTGACACTTTCTTCATCAGAATCTTTGACAGATCTGGATCATTTAGTAATATTAAAAAAAAAATTAAACAAAAAATAACAAGCATACATTTGTCATAGTAAAAAATATCACTGGTCATTACTACAAGTGTAAAAATGAAACAAACAAAACAAAGCATTTAAACATGGGTCCAAAGGAAATAGTATCCAGTTGATCTTCTTTTTTTTTCTTTTTTTTTCTTTGTTTTCCACTTTTTTTAGTCGAGAACGGAAAAAGTGAATATGGACAAGCAATTTAACCTTACTCATAACTGAGCAAATCCCATATTTTCCATTTTTCAGGGAAGTTTTTAATGACTCCCTGCAACTGGAAATCTTTTTCTAAAGCTTGATTCTGGTGGTTCATTTAGTAATATTTGTCCATCTTTATTGCCATATTATTGAAGAGGGCCTGTTGTGACAGCACTTGGCTTAATTATGTGCAAAACAACCTTATTTAGACACCTCATTGATTATCAGACACTCATTTAATTGAGTCCTTTCTCCAATACCCAAACCTTTATAACCCTAATTTAACCAGTACTTTTGATAACTAAAATATTTTAAACTCTTTCACTGACCAGACAGATCCTAAAATGCCAGCCTTGCATTAAAATCCCTTTAGAGAAAATCTATTATTTATTATTATTGTTTTATCATTGGAGATGATGACCTGGATACACTCTGTGACAGGCAATGGTTAACATGGGTTTATAGATCCAAAATTGTCACAACTAAAGAATGACAGAAATTATCTAAGATATATACAATTCTCATGACACTTATAATTTTTAACCTTCTACAAAAATCTGTTTTTATTGTTACAAATTCACCTCGGTGCTCAATGACACCCAGTCCTATGAACAACTCATGTTTAGAAAGAGAAATAGGGTATTCCACAATTATATTTATTAATATTGCTGTTTTTATAATGGTGCATAGTTTTAATGTCACATTTAAATATAAACCAAACTGTTCTTTTAGGTTTGTAGTTTTAGTTTCTACTCTGTAGTAAAATCTCCTATTGCTCCTGTTTAAGGAGGTATGGCCTACTACCATCAACTTACTTTGCTCTTTGACCAATCTAGCCATCTGTACTTTAATACTACAGAGTGTTAATTATCTCAATACTATTTTCACTATAAAACACACAAATAAAAATACTGACAGATGGCTCCCACTTATAAGACTCTCAAGTGATGTATTATGAATAATTAGTGTGGAATGAGAAGTCAAAAGAAATTGAGACCAAGATAGAAAGGCAAAAATTGTGTAATTAGTATTATTATGCTTTTATTTATAATGCTCCAACATATTCTGTAGCACTATACATGGGTTAAGTACATGGCAAAACATTTTTACATATTGGAAAAGAATGGAGGGCCCTGTTTTTGAGCTTATAATCAAACGTACATAGTGCTTGTTTCCAAAGATGGAAAACTATCAAACTTACATTCTAAAGGGTAAGAGGAGGGAGCAAAAGAGAACCTTCAGCAGTATCGGTGTGCTCATTATCTTTTACCATGGGCATACAGTTGCTAAGATTTTTTTTTCCAGGGACAGTTTGACACAAGGGTCACATGTCCAAGCATCAAGGCTTATGCTCAGTAAAACATAATAAATCCCTGAGTTTAGCAATACCGATCCTTTTAAATAACGCTACAATAATACAGATCTATAAGTAAATAATAAATGAATAGCCCATTTAATTCAGTATGGAGAACAGATGCACACAATATTGCACTCTATTAATCATAAAGTAGAGATTTGGATCTACCAATAAATCTCCAGATACAACAAATAGATGTGAGTGATTAGCCGCACTGTATTCAACCTGTAAGCACATTTAAATCTTACTGTGCATTAATAAAATCCATTGGCTTTATACATTATTAGCTATAAAGCCCAAAAATATGCTGCTGTACATCAGAGTTCTAATGCACATTGCACTGTATTGTAGATAATGTGTGTTTTGCACTGTATATTGTATAGACTAGACACAGGTAATTACAATCTTTCACTTGATAATGCTGTTGACTACAATCTGTTAATAAGCTTGTTGCAATGCATAATGCTGTTGCGTGATGATACACAGATAAGGAACATACTACACTGTATGGTCTGCTTCTGAATCACTACCTTGTGTTGAAAGGGCTTGTGTACTTCAATGAAGCTGTGAACTATACTATGTAGGGTCACCCAAGGTGAACAGGTCATAGCAGATAGGTCAGACAAATCAGGGTACACTTAGCAGTAACTTTGCTAAGATAACCTTATAGACAAGCACAACCAACGACATATCATTATGGCACCGGAAGATGAGCCCCTCAGGTCAAAAGGTGCCTACCACATTACTGAGGAAGAGCAGAGGGAGAATAATTGTAGCACCAGATCTAATGTAGTCATTGGGGCAAAGCCAGGAGAACACCCAGCTGCTGATGTGTCTGGAGGGAAAAGGAAAGTCTGCTGATACAAAGAACAATTCAGGATAGAAACCTGGAATGTCAGAACTATGAACCAAGGTAAACTGGACATGGTCAAACATTAAGATGAGAAGGTTAAACATTGATATCCTGGGGAGCAGTGAACTCAAATGGACTGGAATGAGACATTTCACATCAGACAACCACCAGATCTTCTACTGTGGTCAAGAATCATGCAGAAGAAATTGCTCGGTTACAAACCAAAAATGACAGAATAATTTAAATCTGATTTCAAGGCAAGACATTTAATATCAAAGTGTTCCAACTATGGATGCATGGGAGGCTGAAGTTGTCCAAATCTACAAAGATATTCAACACGTCATAGATATAACACCAAGAAAATGTGTTACTCTCATCATAGAGAGTATAATGCTAAAGTAGGGAACCAAAAGATACCTGAATAACTGTGGGAGTACAAAATGAAGCAGATCAGAGATTAGTAGAATTCTGTGAAGTTAATTCTCTGGTCATAGCAAACACTCTCATCCAATAGCCTACGAGACGACTCTACACATGGACACCCCCAGATTACAATATAGAAATCATATCACCTATACACTTTGTAGCCAAAGATGGAGGAGCCGTATAGAGTCGGCAGAATCAAGACCTGGAGCTGACTGTTGCTTCTTATTGCAAGATTCAGAATTAAACTGAAGAAAAGAATGGGAAAATCATCAGATCAAGCAGATGCGAACTAAACATATCCCATGTGAATATGTAGTATAGGTAAAGAATAGATTTAAGTCACTAGACATGGAAGATAGCATGCCTGAAAAACTTTGCAACATTATCCAGGAAACAGCTACACAGAACATCCCTAAAAGGAAGAAAAGTAAGAAGGCAAAGTGGCTTTGAAAGAAGCCCAGGAAAGAAGGCAAGCGAAAGGTAGTTGAGATAGGAAAAGATTTGTCTAATTGAATGCAGAATTCCAAAGCATAGCAAGAAGAGACAAGGAGACATTCTGTAATTAGCTATGTAAAGAGATTGAAGAAGATAACAGAATGGGAGAGTTGAGAGGTCTCTTTAAGAAAATTGGAGATCTCAAATGAACCTTTCATGCCAAAGTAGGTGTGATAAAAACATATAAATTGTAGAGACTTAAGAGAAGCAGATCAAATAAAGATAAGAGATAAAAAGAAAATATTTATACAGGAAGGATCTTAACAGCAGTGATGATCTCAATAGTTTGTCTAATGAGTTGCAGCCAGACATCTTGGAGAGTGAAGTGAGATGGGCCATAGAAAACATTACTGACAACAAAGTTACAGGAATTGATGGAATCCCAGCTGAACTTTTCAAAATCCTACAAGATGATGCTGTAAAAATGATGCTTTCCTTATGCCAAAAAACTTGGAAAACTCAACAGTGACCAATTGACAGGAAAAAGTCAGTCTACATCCCAATCCCAAAAAGGCAGTGTCAAAGAGTGCTCCACTTATCAAACATAAATAAGACTGGAAGACTCGGTCTGATCTCTTTCTTAGATCAGAAGTAAAGGCATACTTATGTCACTATCAGGTAGAGGGTTGAAAATCATCTTGATCAAGAATTCACTTAGATATTCTGCATGGGGAATAGGCTGGAGTCAGTGACTGTGACATATTCTATTTTAGACGAGATTTATCCCACTTTCTAGCATGTATCATGTTGGGCTAGTGGTTACAAATAATTTAATATAGAGAAAAATCACTCTTAATTACCAGGAACCTCATAGATATTTTTAAGTACCAATCCCACCTGACAAGGTAGGAAAAACACCATAAGAGGACAATTAACTATAAAAGATAAAAGAAAGTCCTTAGTCTCAAAGTTGGATAACTAGGTTGTTTTTTTTAGAGCGTCTGTTTTTTTTGGGAGGGCCCTTTCCTGGCCCAGAAGATGAGGACATGGACTTCAATCAAGAAAGAAGAGGACTGCACACTACAATAAACATGGATCCCCCGCCCAGTCCAGGGCAGAGAGAGGACCAGGGCATCTGTGGAGAGTCATTTTGGCCAGGTAAGTGGCATTATTAAACCTTTTTTTTTACAGGTTGTATATTGTTTTGTATTTTTTTTGGTGTACGCTTTTTTTATTTTGGATGTAAGTTGTTTTTATTTTTTGTAATTTATGTTTTTTATTTTTTGTAATGTAGGTTTTTTTATTTTACGTAAGTAGGGGGGGTTATTTTTTGCAATTAGTGGTTTAGATTAGTAGTTCAATTAGAGGGGAAGATAGGTATTTAATAAGGGAGGATTAGTTAGTTAATTAGAGGGGTTAACAGTTAATTAGGGGTTAATGAGGTAGTGTACAGGTTAATAGGGTAGGGGTTAACAGGGTAGAGGGGGGATTAATATGATAGGGATTAATTAGATAGTGCAGGGTTTAATAGGGAAGAGGGGTTAATAAGGTAGGGGTAATTAGGTGATGAGGGGTTAATAGGGTAGGGGTTAATAGAGTAGAGGGGGGTCAACAGGGTAAGGTAGGGGTTAATAGGGTAGAGAGGGGTTAATACGGTAGGGGTTAATAGGGTAGGGGTTAATAGGATAGAGGGGATTAATTAGGTAGTACATATATAATACGGTAGGGTAGGGGTTAATTGGGTAGTGGGGGGTTAATAGGGTAGGGCAAGGGTTAATTATTATTTTAGCAGTGGGACATTTAGGGAGGAAGGGTTAATTTAGGGACCCCGCAACATGGAGGGGTTAATATTAGGTGCCCCGACTTATAGACCTGGCGCGGGAAATGTTAATATTTAAATGCCGCGGGGGATGTAATCAGTGCCCCTGTAGAAAGAGTTAATTTACGGACCCTGCGAGGGTACCAGTTGGGACCCCTGCAACATGGGGGTTGATTTTGGGAGCAGGAATTTGGGTTTTAGGGGCCGGGGGGTACACAGAGACAATTTAAAGCAATTGAGGGCTTGTAGAATTGTTGCAATTGAATATGGATTTTGCTTTTTCACCATTGGTATCATTTGCAGGTTTAAAAACATCAAAGCAGGAGATCGGACAGAGTTACGTTTTTGACAACCACAGTGCTTTTGAGCCTGTAACTCGCAAAATTGTTTGTGAGTAGCTAAAGGAAGCCAATTAAATATCAGTAACTTTTCTGGGCTCCATTACGGGCTCCTCAATTACATGGGAGCCTTTCTGACCTGAATTTGTGTAGCTCACATGACAGAATGGAGACGGCTCATACACTAGAAACTTCAAATATATCAAAGAATTTCCTAAAGTTCAATAAGGAAGTATCTTCCAGACTCAGAGGTATGCAAGATGTCTTCATTTGAAGTTTGGAAACTGAAACATTTAGTTGTAATGTTGGAAGGCACTACTTTTTAAAAGTTTAGTAGATAACTGGCAAAGTCTTCCATGGTCAAATACAGTTAAGATATTTAAGACTGCCCAGCATAAGGCTATCCCCAGGCTATATTAAGCCAAACTTTTATGTACATAGAATGGGCACACCAGATTGCCATTTTACTTTTTTCTGCAGTGAAATCTGATTAACTGTTAAACAAAAAACAAAATATAGACATTCATTAAGCAGCAGTTGACACCAGTCAATTTTAAATAGCAACTAAGGGAGTGTGACCATGCAGGGAATCAGAGGAAGGGTAGAGAGCGAAGGGGAGTGCAGACACCAGGGTATGTGACCATGCAGGGAATCAGAGGCAGAAGAGAGAGAAGGGGAGTGCAGACACCAGGGAGTGTGCACATGCAGGGAATCAGAGGCAGCATAGAGAGAAGGGGAGTGCAGACACCAGGGAGTGTGCACATGCAGGGAATCAGAGGCAGCAGAGAGAGAAGGGGAGTGCAGACACCAGGGAGTGTGCACATGCAGGGAATCAGAGGAAGGGAAGAGAGAGAAGGAGAGTGCAGACACCAGGGAATGTTACCATGCAGGGAATCAGAGGCAGAAGAGTGAGAAGGGGAGTGCAGACACCAGGGAGTGTGCACATGCAGGGTATCAGAGGCAGCAGAGAGAGAGGGGGAGTGCAGACACCAGGGAGTGTGACCATGCAGGGAATCAGAGGCAGCAGAGAGAGAGGGGGAGTGCAGACACCAGGGAGTGTGACCATGCAGGGAATCAGAGGCAGCAGAGAGAGAAGGGGAGTGCAGACACCAGGGAGTGTGCACATGCAGGGAATCAGAGGCAGCAGAGAGAGAAGGGGAGTGCAGACACCAGGGAGTGTGACCATGCAGGGAATCAGAGGTGGCAGAGAAAGAAGGGGAGTGCAGACACCAGGGAGTGTACACATGCAGGGAATCAGAGGCAGCAAAGAGATAAGGGGAGTGCAAACACCAGGGAGTGTGATTATGTCAGGAATCAGAGGCAGCAGTGAGAAAAGGGGAGTACAGACACCAGGGACTGCACACATACAGGGAATCAGAAAAAGCAGAGAGAGAGAAGGGGAGTGCAGACACCTGGGGGTGTGACCATGCAGGGAATTGGAGTCAGCAGAAAGCTGGGGTGAGTAGTGACACTGCTAATGGTAACACTAGTGTGAGTGGAGCACAGTGTCAGCAAAAATGATCAGAAGAGTGGAGGCAAGAATGAGAAACTATAGGACACACATACAGATAAGCAGCAGGGATAGGGAGGGGAGCATGAAGGGGAAACAGCAGGGGGAGAGAAGCTGCAGAGAGATAGAGGGAGAAGTAGAGCATGGGGACATGGAGAAGGAACAGCAGGGCAGGAGAGTTTGGGGTAAGAAGGAAAAGGGAGACAAGGGGATTAAGCAGAGATAGATAGAGAGAGAACATCTACAGATATGGAGGAGAGAATTTCAGCATGTAACAGAAGAAGAGAAGCAGCAGGAGAAAACACATACAAAGCAAGAGGTGAGCAAAGCAGTAATAGGAGAGAAGACGTAAGGTGAAATGAGAACTTCAAACCTCTTTCTACTATATATGTATACTGTATCTTACCTATATGCTGTGTGATAATAAAGGCTGTCCTTCTAATTGTACAGTGCATATCTAATTAATAAACTACATGTTGTTGCATTGGTTGCATTATATTTAGATAGTGTTGCTATAACAATATAAATTGCACATCTTGAGCTAAGTAGCTTCATATCTACGGTGTAGTACGGTAATTCATCAGGGCTTGCTATACATGTTACTACATCCAGGCCGTGCTTTATCCTAAGTAGCCCTGTCCCCCTCACTAGTTTTGGTCAGTGTTTCTCTGTCACTAAATTTTAGACCCATGCCTATCCGCTTTCTTCCTTTTAACCATGTATTTGTTGTTTATCTTAGGTTTGTTGTTACTTCAGAGCTCACATAGCGGGTCAGAGCTTGGTAATATAAAATGATACAAAAATTATGGCATGAGTTGGGCTATAGCATGAATGTTTTATATATATATATATATATATATATATATATATATATATATATATATATATATATATATATATACACAATGGGGGAAAACGTTTGTCCACTGACAAAGAAATGATCGGTCAATAATTTTTTTTTTTTTGTTTCAAAGATTTTTATTCAACAGCCTTTATGTTACATAAAAAACAATTACATTGCAAACTTCTGTTAACTGAAATTATTGAAATAACTGTGTCCATTGTTATTAAAATATAATATTCATATCAATAAACAATCATTCAGCCCGATATCTAAAAATTTTTTTCTCTTTTTTGGTGATGGTTTTAAGTAGATACATAATTAAAGTTCCACTCCTAAGTATTCCTCACCACATCCATTCCCATGATCTCCCGTGCTACCCTCAGTACCTTTTGTCGTCTAGATGAGTTGCCTCTCCGCTTCCCAGCTCTACCCGTTCCAGTCCGCTCCACACTCCACTCCCCAGACAAGCCACCGCTGTTAGCCAAAATGTAATGTTCTTTCCTGTCCAGACCTTACAATGTACTATCTGGAGACTGAATCCAGGGTCCCCAAATTTCTAGGTAAATATGGTGAGTGTCCAACAAAGTGTGAGTCATTCTTTCGTTAATGCAAAGATAATTTATTTTGTTTATGACTTCCTGAAATTGGATATGACTGCTTTTCCATCTTCTAGCAATTATATTTTTGGCGGCTAAAAAAATCATTTGAGCCAATTTGTTCCCCTTATTACCCAGCCCCTGGTAATGAATTCCCAACAGGCAAGTCGAGATGGATGGTTCTAGGGGAGATTTAAGAATTCGTGAAGCTAATTTGGTAGTTTCATTCCAAATATCAGCCACTCTAGGACATTTCCACCACGTATGACTAAAGTCTCCCCTTCCCTGGCATCCTCTAAAACACCTATCTGAAATTGTTGGAGATATCTTATTTAGCCTGACAGGAGTCATGTATGCCCGGTGTAAGATTTTCAATGAGGTTTCTAGCAAGCTATAGTTATATGAGCCCTTAGATAGGCTCAGAAAGGATTCCGCCCATTTGTCCCCCTCCCAGTTTTGTTGCATGTCTATCTCCCATTTCAATGTGTAAGCAGGCTTCCACGAAGCCTTTGGGGCATTAAACATAGTGTACATTGAGCCTAAGGTTCCTCCAATTAAGTTTGTGTTTTTACATACTATTGACATCCACGATCCTTTGGGCGGGCCATGAATCCTATGTATCTCCTCAACCCAATGTCTAATTTTGATGTAGTTAAACATTTCTTGGTGTGGTATCCCTATTTTCCTGTTAATTTCTGCCCAAGAAATAATTCTGTCACCCTCAAACCATGCCTCAAGTTTGTCTAAATTGTGTATAGTCCAGAATGCTTTGGAGTCAGCTGTGAGGGTGGTCGCTAGAGAGGTTGATGTAAATATTGAAGTAAGAGGTGATACGGGGTGAATCAGCTTATGATCTTTCCTAGCCCATTTCCATATTTTCAGTGTAAATTTAGTTATAGGGTTATGGATTTGGGAGTCAAACGTGTGCGAACTCGGAGCCCATAAAATGATTTCCCATTTTAATGGGGCCATTTGTAGCTCAATAAAAACCCAGCTAGGCTGTAGGGTGGTAGAATGTATCAACGGTATAGAGGCAATTTGAGCTGCCCTAAAGTAGGTATTAAAATTAGGGCAGGATAGTCCTAACCTAGACTTATGTTTATACATAGTATGTCTGGCGATCCTAGGGGGTCTATTCCTCCAAACAAATCTAAAGACCTGGGCTTGAAACTGTGCCAATTCCCTGTTATATAAAGCAGCCTCGGCAAGATGTTCATCTTGACTGTGGCTATTCGGCCCGTCCAGAAAATCTGCCTTTTTGTCCAGCTGTCTAAGTCCCTTCGAAGGGTCCTAAATAGGGGTGGGTAGTTGGTTTTATAAATATCTGCTAGTGAGTTAGTCAACTTTATCCCCAGATAGTTAATGTAAGAGGTAGGCCATAGAAAGTTGTGTACCTTTTGTAGATGGTCCAAGATGTCCCTAGGAATGCCCACACTTAAGGCTTCTGTCTTGCTATGGTTCAATCTCAGTCCAGACAGAGTGCTATATTCATTGATTGTGCCCAGTAGGGCGTCTATGGAGGAGCTAGGATTCGAGAGAGTGCACAGTAGATCATCAGCAAACAAAGAGCATTTTAGATGCTGATGCCCCACCCGCACCCCCTCTATAGAGGAGTTCGCTCTTATCGCCTGGGCCAAGGGCTCTATGGCCAAAGCAAAGAGCAGTGGGGACAGGGGACACCCCTGTCTCGTGCCCCTCTCTATATTAATACTAGCCGTCTGGGAACCTGGTAGTCTCAAAGTGGCCTTGGGTAGCGTGTAGTAAGTGTGTAATAAGTTTAAGAAGTTGCCTTCAAACCCAAACTTTGCTAACGTGGCAAATAGAAAGGGCCACTCTAAGGTGTCCAATGCGAGCAGGCAGACCGGGGTCCCCCTAGCCTAATGGATGACATTTAGAGTTCTCCTGATGTTGTCGCCAGTTTGCCTATGCGGGATGAACCCTGCCTGGTCTTTGTGAATCAATGAGGGAAGGAATATTGAGACCCTTTGAGAGAAGATCTTGGCAAGCAACTTGACATCCCCATTAAGCAGTGAGATAGGTCTATAATTTTTGGCATCTCTCTGATCTCTACCCTCTTTAGGGAATATTGTTAGGTCAGCATGGTTTAGTTCTGGGGGGGGCAATCTCCCCTCTCAGTATCGAGTTAAAGAGATTACATAGATGAGGAGCCAGAAGTGTTGAGAATTTCTTATAGTAGATATTGGTGAACCCATCCGGGCCCGGGGATTTTCCTAGTTTTAGTTCCTTAATCGCTGCTAGGACTTCCTTGACAGTAACTTCCTTATTTAAAGAGTGTAAATCATCGGGCGAGATTTGAGGAAGGTCTAGTGAGTTTAAGTAAGAAGCAATGTTATTTTCCATGGCCACCTGTTTAGTAGAGTATATATTTTGGTAGTATTCCCTAAAAACTTTTTGTATTTCATTTTGGCTATATATGAGGTCGCCCTCTTTATTTCTGATTTGGGAAATCCTGGATTGGGCGTACTTTGCTCTCAGGCTTCTGGCTAACAATTTATCCGGTTTGTTCGCTTTATTGTAAAACAAATGCTGCGTCCGTCTTAGTGCCTCGTCCGTTTTTATGTACAATACGCTATCCAGCTCCAGCCTCGTCTTGTCAATCTCTGTTCTCAGGGTGGAGGAGGGGGAGAGCTGATTTTGTAGCTCTAGTCGTGCCAATTTGCTCGCCAGATCTCTCTCCCTTTGTAGATTCTGTTTTTTGAACTGAGAAGCTATTTTGATGCACACTCCTCTTATAAAGGCTTTATGAGCCATCCAAACCCATCCTGCTCCCGTCTCCCTGCCTGCATTGGATCCAAAGAAGTCCAGCAACTCTCTCTCTATCTGCACCTGAGTTGAAGGCAGTGAGATTTGGTATTCATTCAGCCTCCAGGTGTAAGGTATGCTGAATTGACTTCCCAGGTCCAATAAAACTGCTGAATGGTCGGACCAAGTGCAAGGCACTATGGTCGCTCTATGTGAGCTGTCAAGAAGTGAGCTGCTAATGTAAATAGTGTCAATGCGCAAGTAGGAGCCATGTGTGGGTGAGTAAAAAGTAAATTATTTCCCTCTCGGGTGAAGTCCCCTCCAGGCATCTACCAGGCTAACCAAGTGCAGGAGTTTCTTAATTTGTCTAATTTTGTTGGAGAATCGGTCACTCACTGGAGCCCTAGATTTGTCCGCCTTTGGGTCTAAGACTAAATTGAAATCATCTCCTACCACTAAGTTCCCCCAGTCCCCCCCTTCCCTTAAAAATCTTATTAGGGCCTTATGTGGTGCCGTTGTGGGGGCATAGAAGGAAGCCAGAGAAATCGTGTTTCCCAGGATCGTACCCTTTATAATAATAAAGTACCCTTCCCTGTCTATCAGTTTGGATGTTAACTGGAATTGGAGGTTCCTATGTAGCAATATTGCTACCCCCTCCTTTTTTGAAGTGTGGGTGGAATGGAAGAATTGAGGGTAATCTTTATTTAGATATGTAGGGGTCTTATGCCTAGCGAAGTGGGTCTCCTGTAGGAATATTACAGATGGTTTGTAAGTCTTATAGTATAAAAGGCCTTCCTCCGTTTAAAAGGAGAGTTAAAGCCCTTCACGTTATGAGTGAGTACTGTTATGGGCATGGGTAAATTAATAAGGTGTCTGTCAGATATGTTGAATTAGCCTTACCTTTCCGGCGAGCTGTCGAGGAGGGAGTGAGGAGCGGCTTCTCCTTCTGGAGGTGTGGAAGAGGCTGAGCCCTGGGTGAGCGAGTTCTAGCAGGCTTGATTCTAGTTAGAATATATAAGCAAGAGTGCGTGAGTTTTGATGCCACCCCCAGGTGCCCTATCATAAAAAACAGTTGGCTTAATTTTGGCTTGGATAATGTAATTGTAAATGAAATTAGATTGTGCCTGTTGACCTGCAAACAGGCAACCACTAAAGCCTCCACCAAATAAGGATCATTACGCTTATGCCCTGAGACCCCGGGAATGCTAAGGGGCACAGGAGGCAAGTAGGCAAAGGATGTGGGTAGTTTAAATTATATGGATGGTGATTGGCATTAGGAGGACGGGTAAACAGCGTTAGTAGCTGATCCCGGCTTAGATATATTCTAAAAATGGATGCTGTGGCCGGGACACAATAATCAAAGAATGAATTGCTTCGTTCCGAACCCAGTATAGGGTGGGTGAGCAAAGGTTGGCAAGTGAATGGTAGGTGAGCACAAATACAGAAAGTTGTGAGAAGAACAAATAGAGTGGTTATTGAAAAATCAAGCATTCTTAGGACCTCTAGCCCTAACCTATTCCTGTCTATCCGTTAAAGTACTAGCAGGTTCCACTTCAGCTCCTGCCGGCAAGGACCATCATAAATAAGATAAAAGGAGTGTTACCGTAATAGAGTAACCTGATCTATAAATAATTTGTGTAAATATTAATAACAAAACTTTTGGCATAAATTGTAAACAGTAGAAACAGCTAAACCTAAACCAGCCAGAGGGGTCTTGCCAGGCTAAGTATCATTCCCTCAAGTAGCAACAGTAGGTGTTTCTTTAGCAATCTACTACAACCTGCTAGGTAGGAAGGAAAAACAAAACATGGGTTAATAACAGTTCAAAAGTCTTTTGTCAGCTGGGTACAACTCGTAGCAAAAGTCCTGAGTTCCTCCGGCAGCCAGTCCAAAAGGCAAAAAGTAGGGGGGGAAGGTAGTACAGAACAGCTAGCTCAGTTCTGAGCAACCCTCCTGAGAGTCTCCCCTAGGTAGCAGCAAAAAAGCAAACCAAAAAAAAAAGCAAAAAGGGAGCAGGTCTTTCTGATAGCATGGTGCCTCTTTAGTCGAACCCTCGTTTTGAACAGTCCTGAGGATAAAGACAATTGTGCTAGTGTGTCAGTGTGTCCATGTTTTGGCTGGGGCGTCTGTTGGCAGTTTTTGAGACGTGACCAGCAGGTCTCTTTTGTCTGGTCACTTCAGACCACTGTCTCTGCGGAAGAGGCAAAGTTGCTGAAGCAGATGCCATAGGAGCTGTGTCCCCCCCAATCAGTTCTAGGCGCTTGAGAAGCTCTTGGCAGTCATCTAGGGAGCGTGTTGTATATTGGATACCTCCCACAGAGAAGATCAGGGCAAAGGGGAATCCCCAGCGATATCTGATGCCATGGCATAGCAGCACTTCCAGGGCCGGCTTCATCAGCCTCCGTCTTTGAAGCGTAGTTGTAGAAAGATCTGCAAAAAACTGGAGCTTAGCCCCGTCAGGACCAGTGATCGAGGTCTTGTTGCGGGTAGCTGCGAGGATCAGGTCTCTGGATTGTTGGTGCAAAAGCCTGACAATGATGTCTTTAGGGAGGTCAGGGTTGCGGCTCCCCCCAAGGGCTCTGTGCACTCGCTCTACCTCCCACTCGTGGTCCGGGTATCCTGAGAGGATCTCATCTATCGTGCCTTTAAGGTAGCGTGGTAGATCTACTATAGCCGTGGGGACGCCTCTAATCCTCAAATTAAATCTTCTGGATCTATTCTCCAAGTCCTCCAACTTATCTTCTATATCCGAGATACGGGAGGAATTGCCAGCAATGTTGGCCCTGTCCTTCTCCTGCGCCTCTACCACTTGGTCCATGGTTTCCTCAAGTTGATGGGTCCTCTGTCCGATCTCCTGTATGTCTTTTTGCAATGCCATGACTGCTCCGTCGATATGGGAGGCCAGGAGCGCTTCAATTCTTGCCATTGAGGCACTATTGATGGATACCTCCGGCTGTAAGGTTACCTCCTGAGAGTCTAAATCTGAAATGTCCGATTGCTCTGAGGCAAGGTCTTGTGCCGGTGTGTCTAATGCTTCCAGGGTTTTAAAATGCTCGTCAATTTTCTTTGACGGTAAGGATTTTTTATTTTTCCCCATTTCTGCGCTGCTGATTGTCTCCGGGTTGGCTATTGGATGCCTAGGTATTTAGCCAGCTGATCTGATGAGAACCCTCCGCTCAGCTATATCCTCTCAGGTAAGTAGATCTGCTGTACTCGGAGCTGTCGGGATACACCCAGTTCCTGTAATGTTGTCTTGGTGGTTTTTGGTCCTTGCCGGCTAGAACCATGTAGGGCCGCTGTAGTTACATCTCAGTGTATTATTGAGCTCTGTCAATCAAGTGCTCTCAGAAGGCCCAAGCTGCTTTCATCAATGTCCCACTAGATGGCGTCAATGCTCTGTCTGGTGCGGGTGGTGTATCTTGTTGAATGCTGGGCTGCACTATTTTCTGAGCACCAGTAGGTGACAGTGCTGCTCCCTCCAATGATGATAGAATGTTTGGTTTGTTGTTGTACCAATACTGAGCACAGGCCACGGCTGAAGCAGTTATATAAGGAAAGGTAAATCTTGTTACCATTAGTAATGAGGCAGTAGTAATGGAGATGAAGATAAAGAGGTTGTATGGCTCCTTCTGCAGTCTTATAAGCAGTGCAAAGTCTTTGTCCCCTTAGGGTCAGTATCCAGGCCTTAGAATCTTAAAGTCCTGAGCAAGACCCTTATATTACTTGAGTCAGGGAGCAGTGAAGTCACCCCTTAGCGTCGCTTTCAGTGCCAGTAAAGTTGCAATATCTTCAGGCACAATTAAGCACATAACCTCTGGGCTTGGTGTTGTCAGAGTGCAGATGTGGGCACTTATTGCTGTGTGATTCAGATAAAGGCAGTCCCTTCTATTAGTTGTTAGAGTCTCTGTGTCTCCCTTCTCTACTAAAGGGTAGCTTAGTAGAGTTTTAGTGCAAGTATGCTCGTGTTCTCCCCCCAGCACAGGGTGTCTAAAGCAATTAACCTGTCTTAGGCTTTCTAGGCAGGGAAAGGGAATGCAGAGGCCTTACCAGGCTCAGGACGCCTCATGGCTTCACAAGATGGCCGCCGCCTCTTCGTGGGCTTTCTTCTTCCACCCAGACTCTCCTTCACTGACCCCTTGGGACTCTGCCACCGGCCTTACAGGGCTCTCCAGTGCCCTCCTGGCTCTCCCCTGCAGCTGACCTGCTGCTCCGTGTGCTCCACGTACCTCGCACAGCTCTATGTGCCTCCCCGCCAGCCTCACAAGATGGCGGCCTCCTCTCAGTGCCCTCTCCTCTCACCTCCGTTGCTGCTGAGGCTCTGGGCATCTGGGGACTCCGGGCTCATCGCTCCCCCTCCTGCAGCTCGTCCGGTGACCTGTCCAGGCCGGCGCAGCCCCAGGCTGGGCAGCTTCTCACTGCTCCGGAGCCTCCTGGCCAAGGGTGACGGTAACTCCGTCGGCGTCTCTCCTCCACAGTTTGGGGCGTCCTGGGAGGGTCGGGTCAGCTGCTCCTGATGCTCCCCGATGTTGCTGGGGAGTCCTCAGACCCTTTTGGGAGTATTTAACCCCTAAACCCCGGCCAAGATCACGGAGCTCACTCACAGCACGTCCTGCTGCCTTGGACGCTAGCTCCGCCCCCCCTCGGTCAATAATTTTAATGGTAGGTGAATTTTAACAGTGAGAGACAGAATAACAAAAAAAAAAAAAGAAAAATGCATGTCAAAAAGTTATAAATTGATTTGCAAGTCAATGAGGGAAATAAGTATTTGACCCCTTCGACTTAGTACTTGGTGGCAAAACCCCTGTTGGCAATCACAGAGGTCAGACGTTTCTTGTAGTTGGCCACCAGGTTTGCACACATCCCAGGAGGGATTTTGTCCCACTCCTCTATGTAGATCCTCTCCAAGTCATTAAGGTTTAAAGGCTGATGTTTGGCAATTCGAACCTTCAGCTCCCTCCACAGATTTTCTATGGGATTAAGGTCCCTTATCAATTTATAACTTTTTTGACATGCATTTTTCTTAGTTTTCTTTTGTTACTCTGCCTCTCGCTGTTAAAATACACCTACCATTAAAATTATAGACTGATCATTTCTTTGTCAGCGGACAAACGTCCCACTGTATATATATATATATATATATATATATATATATTAGTAAATAAATAGTACATTTATGTTCACATTTGAATGTCTAAAACAAGTTAAAAAACTTGCTTCCTGCTCAGAATTCCAAGAAATACAGTTATTACACTGGGAAGCTGAGCAGGGACATGCAAATGTGCTCACAAATGCCTTGTTTTTCAATCCATAAACCATTTCAAACATGGTTTCCTTTAAGCTTATGCCCGCTGCATTACACAGCTTTTATGCAAAGGTAATGATGGATTATACACAAGCGGGGAATCCTACCCACGAACAGCCGTTTCAAGCTTACTGGCTATCATCAGCGTAGGGCAGGCTATACGCACACATATAATCTAGATACAAAATAAAAATATTGCAGTATATAATAATACACTTTGTTGCTGACAAATTCAGTTTATAGTGACAAACTTCCAAGAGGAACAACTCTTTTTCAAAACAGAATCAATACTGTTAGCTTCATAAAAAATATATACCCATGTGCTTCCACATTGGGAATGACGTGTGCATGCACACAAATCAGTCAGTAATATGGGCACTGTACATAGGAGGAAAGCCATAGGCTGCAGAAATGTAATCCCCGCCCTGTTTCTGTGTGTGTATCTGTGTCTGCCAGTGTGTGTCTATGTCTATATGTTTGTGTCTGTGTGGCATCAACATTTATTTTTTCTAATTTAAAAATTACAAAACAACAAAGTCAGAGGTGCTCATCAGAGAACGAACCAACCTTAATAGGTTAGTTCTATAGCCATGATAAGCCACTCTGAGAGCAACCTCTTTTAGCTCACTTGTGTCCTTCACAGGGAGAAATATCCTGTAGTATATCAGTCTGGTGCCACTCAAAAGAGTGAGCCAGCCCTGAAATACCAGGCAATTCTACCCTGAACAGGAGAAACAGCAAACCCCAGACATGTTTCGGCCTTTATGGGCCTCGTCAGTGAGGTGCAGGTGAACTCCCTAAGGCGCAGTGAGCAAGGGGTCCACGTCTGGAGTCCCCTATTACCCTTAGGGAGACTAAACCCTAAGGGTAATTTGCATATACAAAACAACAAAGTCAGAGGTGCTCATCAGAGAACGAACCAACCTTAATAGGTTAGTTCTATAGCCATGATAAGCCACTCTGAGAGCAACCTCTTTTAGCTCACTTGTGCCCTTCACAGGCAGAAATATCCTGTAGTATATCAGTCTGGTGCCACTCAAAAGAGTGACCCAGCCCCGAAATACCAGGCAATTCTACCCTGAACAGGAGAAACAGCAAACCGCAGACGCGTTTCAGCCTTCATGGGCCTCGTCAGTGAGGTGCAGCTGAACTCCCTAAAGCACAGTGAGCAAGGGGTCCATGTCTGGAGTCCCCTATTACCCTTAGGGGGCTAAACCCTAAAGGTAATTTGAGAGTGGCGTATCATGGCCATAGAACTCACCTATTAAGGTGAGTTCTGATGAGCACCTCTGACTTAGTTTTTCCATTTATGCAAATTACCCTTAGGGTTTAGTCTCCCTAAGGGTAATAGGGGACTCCAGATGTAGACCCCTTGCTCACTGTGCCTTAGGGAGTTCAGCTGCACCTCACTGACGAGGCCCATAAAGGCCGAAACGCGTCTGGGGTTTGCTGTTTCTCCTGTTCAGGGTAGAATTGCCTGGTATTTCGGGGCTGGCTCACTCTTTTGAGTGGGACCAGACTGATATACTACAGGATATTTCTCCCTGTGAAGGGCACAAGTGAGCTAAAAGAGGTTGCTCTCAGAGTGAGTATCATGGCCATAGAACTCACCTATTAAGGTTGGTTCGTTCTCTGATGAGCACCTCTGACTTAGTTTTTCCGTTTATGCAAATTACCCTTAGGGTTTAGTCCCCCTAAGGGTAATAGGGGACACCAGACGTGGACCCCTTGCTCACTGTGCCTTAGGGAGTTCAGCTGCACCTCACTGATGAGGCCCATAAAGGCCGAAACGCGTCTGGGGTTTGCTGTTTCTCCTGTTCAGGGTAGAATTGCCTGGTATTTCAGGCTGGCTCACTCTTTTGAGTGGGACCAGACTGATATATTACAGGATATTTCTCCCTGTGAAGGGCACAAGTGAGCTAAAAGAGGTTGCTGTCATAGTGGCGTATCATGGCCATAGAACTCACCTATTAAGGTTGGTTTGTTCTCTGATGAGCACCTCTGACTTAGTTTTTCCGTTTATGCAAATTACCCTTAGGGTTTAGTCTCCCTAAGGGTAATAGGGGACTCCAGACGTGGACCCCTTGCTCACTGTGCCTTAGGGAGTTCAGCTGCACCTCATTGACAAGGCCCATAAAGGTCGAAACCCATCTGGGGTTTGCTGTTTCTCCTGTTCAGGGTAGAATTGCCTGGTATTTCGGGCTGGCTCACTCTTTTGAGTGGGACCAGACTGATATACTACAGGATATTTCTCCCTGTGAAGGGCACAAGTGAGCTAAAAGAGGTTGCTCTCAGAGTGGCGTATCATGGCCATAGAACTCACCTATTAAGGTTGGTTCGTTCTCTGATAAGCACCTCTGGCTTAGTTTTTCCGTTTAATTTAAAAATTAGCTGTATGACCTTTTTCGGGATTAATTATGCTCTTAGACTCTTGTTTTTAAAACAATTTCTGTTTTTTTTTCTGCAGAGGCCCTTAACTCTCATGATTTGTTTTTATTTGAGCTACAAGTGATCGCTGCTCTCCCATAGAAAAATATAAATAATTGTTTTGTGTAGTATTATAGCCCCCCATCAAATACATTAGTTTTGCCTCCGTTCTGTGATTACTCCTGAACAGTAAGTGTGGGTGTACTTGTGCATTGATTAGTGGCAGCAGAGAGGGGGTGTGGTTTTGCCTGTGTAAAGCTATATCAGTGTGTGACTTTTTGGGGTCTGCTTGCATCTGTTTTGTGATTTCTCCTGAACAGTAAGTGTGTTGTTTACTTATGCAGCGAGTAGTGGGCAGGTGAGTAGTAAGAACCTAATATAAACAGGGGAAGGTGCGAACACTTCTAGCATAAGGGCAGTCCTAGTATAAGTGGAGAAGTTTAAATAAAAAGAGGGAGTGCAAAGAGAGAGAACATTGTAGTGCATTATACATTTTCCCCCCACTGTAATTATGAGTCAGGCCAGTGGAAACCTCACTCAGTGTACATCCTGTCATATATATATATGCACAACTGGAACAGATGAGCTTGTTGCCTATCTTGAAACTCAAATTGGAGAACTGGAGAGAAGAGTTGCAGCACTTAGTGATATTGCTCCACTGGAAAGGGAGTTGGTGCTCACTGAGCACAGTTTAGCTGGGCCTAGCATGGAAGGGTGGAACTGGGGCTAGTGAGGATGTCGAGGGAGGTAGCTAGGTTACAGTTAGAAGGGGAAGCAGGGGGAACATGAGCAGGAGGCAGGCCAGTTCTGAGTTAGCAAGCAACAACAGATTTGCCAGATTGAGTGAAACTGTTGGGGATGTCTATTCAGGAATTGCAATGCCAGATAGAGCTGTTCCCTCTAACAGCCGGTAGAACAGCTCTGCTGGAGGAGTAGGAGGGCAGAATAGGCAGAGCAACAGGCAGGTTATTGTGGTTGGGGACTCTATTATTAGGAAGGTAGACTTGGTGACTTGTCACCCAGATCCCAGCAATCAAACTGTTTGCTGTCTCCCGGGTGCTCGGGTTTGGCATGTTGTGGATTGGGTAGATAAATTATTGGGAGGGGCTGAAAATGAACCGGCAGTGTCCTAAATAATGATTTTATAGAACTAGGTAATTAATAAGCTAAAGGCAAGGACCTCCAAGGTAGCATTTTCTGAGATACTACCAGTGCCACGTGCTAGCCCAGGGAGGCAGAAGGAGCTTAAGGAGGTTAATGCATGGCTAAAAATGTGGTGCATGAAGCAGGTGTTTGGGTTTTTAGAGCACTGGGCCGACATCTTACTTGGGTACAATCACTATAGCAGGGATGGATTGCACCTTAATGACGGGGAAGCTTTTTTATGCTAGGGGATAGGATGGTAGAACGGCTGGGGGAGTTTTTAAACTAGTGGGGGGGGGGGGGAGAAATAGAATGGGGTAGAAAGTTTAGAGGGGGTAAGGAACGCATTAACTAAACGCATTAGTCATAGGGAGGAGATGGGGAGGGTTAGTACAGTCAAAAGGGAGGTATTACTAAGTAACTCAAGTACAGTGGCAGTCACTTCAGAACTACAGACTCATAACATAATGTGTATGCTCGCTAATGCCAGTAGCCTGCCAGGTAAACATTGGTGAGTTAGAATTATTAGCAGTTAATGAGAAATGGGATTTAATAGGCATTACTAAAATGTGGTGGGATGAATCTTATGACTGGACTGTTAATCTGGATGGTTATTACCTATTTAGGAAAGATTGGGGCAATGGTAAAAGAGGAGGAGGGATGTGTCTGTATGTTAAGCCTGAATTTAAGCCTATAGTCAGAGAAGATATTTATGCTGGAACTAGCAGTAATGTTGAATGTTTGTGAGTTAAATAATGGAGGAGCAAATTCTAAAAGAATATTAGTAGGAGTATTCATTAAATGCTCAGATATAATTGAAAGTGAGGAAATGCAATTATTGTTTCAGATTGGAAATGCAACTAAGCATGGGCAAGTTATAATAATGGGAGATTTTAATTACTCTGAAATAAACTGGATAAATGAGACCAGCAGTTCAGCTAAGGGGAGCAGGTTCTTGAGTACACTCAGAGATAATTATCTGGCCCAGGTTATACAAGAACCTACTAGAAATGAGGCTATCTTGCATTCAGTTATCACAAATAATATTGATATAGTATCAAATGTTACAATAGGGCAACCTTTGGGAAACAGTGATCAAAACACAGTCTCATTTGAGAATTTGAGATTGAATTAAAAATATATAACTGTAAGGGGCTAACGAAAACTATTAATTTTAAAAGGGCAGATTTTAACGGTCTAAGGGCAGCAATACAGAGTATAGACTGGTACAGAGAACTGGCAAGTAAAAATGCTGAACATAAATGGATAACTTTCAAATCCTTAATAAAATACACATACTTATCACCCTATACCATGTGGAAATAAAAGTAGAAAGCATAAATCACAACCCATGTGGCTTAACAATGAATGAAAGATGAAAACGAGGATTAAAAAACAAGAATTTCAATTATACAAACAAGAGGGGGCAGAGACTGCTTTACGTAAGTACAAGGAAATCAACAAGGCTTGCAAAAGGGCTATTAGACTGGCTAAAATGGAAAATGAAAAGTTAGTTGCAAAGGAGAGTAAGACTAACCCTAAAATATTTTTTTAAATATATTAATCGGAAGAAGGCCATGAAGAAAGCTATAGGAACATTACAATGTGACACAGGAAATCTGATAATTAGTGACCAGGAAAAGGGAGATGAGCTACATAGGTTCATTTCTTCAGTATACTCAAGGGAGGTACCAGTGGTTGGGTCACTGCAACATAATGGGGCCACACTACCTTCACCAAATAACTGGTTAACGCATGAAGAAATCCAAAAGAGGTTTGAAAAACTTAATGTTAATAAAGCACCGGGACCTGATGGAATACATCTAAGGGTACTGAGGGAACTGGGATCTGTAATAGCAAAACCATTATATCTAATTTTTCAAGATTCGCTCAACACAGGGTATCTACCAGATGACTGGAGAAAGGCAGAGGTGATGCCTATATTTAAGAAGGGAGCAAGAGCAAATCCGGGGAACTATAGACCAGTGAGTCGGTAGTGGGAAAGCTTTTAGAAGGGTTAATAAGGGATAATATACAATAATGTGTCTATTCAAACAGGATTATAAGTAGGAGCCAACATAGATTTATGAAGGATAGGTCATGTCAAACAAACCTAATTAGTTTCTATGAGGAGGTTAGTAGGAACTTGGATCAAGGCAACTCAGTGTATGTAGTCTATTTGGATTTTGCAAAGGCTTTTGATACAGTGCCACATGGGAGAATATTGATACAGGATTTGCCATAAATATTTGCTTATGGATTGAGAGCTGGCTGAAAAACAGAAAGCAAAGGGTTGTGGTAAATGGAACATACTTGGATTGGACTAATGTGGTATGTGGGGTTCCTCAGGGTTTATTATTAGGTCCCCTCCTTTTTAACATATTTATTAATGACTTTGAAGTGGGATTAGAGTGGTGTCTCCATTTTTGCTGGTGACACAAATTTTGCAAGCTAATTAAATCAGAAAAAGATGTACTTTCCCTCCAAAGGGATTTGCATTAATTAGAGGAATGGGCATTTAAGTGGCAGGTGAGATTTAATACAAATAAAAGTAAAGTTATGCATCTGGGAAGGAATGCAATTTATAATCTTAATGGAGCAAATCTAGGGGTATCAGATATTAAAAGAGATTTGGGAGTACTTGTGGACAACCGCCTAGGTAACAGTGCTCAATGCCAAGCCGCATCTGCAAAGGCAAGTACAATAATAGCATGTATTAAGAAGGGTATAGAAGCAAGGGAAGCAAATATAATTCTCCCACTATACAAATCCCTAGTATGTTCCATTTGGAATATGGAGTGCAATTTTGGGCACCACTACATAAAAAGGACATTTTAGACCGGGAAAAGGTACAGAGAAGGGCAACAAAGCTTGTTGTACAATGGGTGTAATTATTTATTTACAATAGTATTATTTATAATAATATTAATTATGATTATAATAACAATTATTCTAATCTCATCCTCTGAGGTTCTTGCTCTCTACGGAAAAACAAATATATATATATATATATATATATATATATATATATATATATATATATATATATATATATATATATTCAAGAGGTGTTACAGATTAAAGGTTACACATGTGTATTTATTAAAATACAATAATTAATATGAATACATTAATAATACATGATAATACTATGGAACAAAATCTCTTAACCTAGCAGAAAAGGCATTCTAAATCTACCAATTATAATGCTATGTCCATGTGTGTGTATGAGAGTATGATACTTTACCAGACCAGCTAGTTGTTAGGAGTCAAGAAGAAGAGCTAAGATGTAACAGCAAAGAGTGAGAACCAAAGCCTGGTATACTTCTTTTATTCCTGTATGTGAATCCCACCCCCATATTCATGTTCTTTACTTCTTACTGGTCAGTTAGGTCAATTGTCCTGCATAAAGTCACCTCACTGGTCAGCTGTCCACACAAAGGATCATCATGTGGTCAATCTGCAAATTCATCCATTATTCAGAGCATTGTAATCTCCAAATGAGTGAGAAAAAGAACGAATATAGATAGCCTTTCAGCTTTATATTAAAGCTGGTAATTATTCTCTAAATCTGATGCAATGCGTGTTTAACAAAGCTAATAAAGGGAATGGAGGGGCTAAGTTATGAAGAAAGACTAACCAAATTAAACTTATTTACTCTAGAAAAAAGGCGTTTAGGAGGGGATATGATTACCTTATATAAATATATCCAGGGTCAATACAAGGCTTTGTCAAGGGAACTTCTTGTGCCAAGAGGTTTTCGACTGACAAAAGGACATCCTTTGAGATTAGAAGTAAAAAGATTTTGCCTTAAAGAACGTAAGGGTGGTTAATCTGTGGAATGCTCCACCAAAGTATGTAGTGATAGCGGATTCGATATATAACTTTAAAAAGGGATTGGATATATTTTTAAATAAAAAGAGCATTAAGGGCTATCCTGGATAAATAGAGAGGGAGTATTACATAGTAGTTACATAGTAATTAAGGTTGAAAAAATACTTTCAGTCTATCAAGTTCAACCTTTTAAGATCTCCTCTGATCTGCAATATGGGGATTAGTTATTAATTAATTAGTTGTTAATTCATTGTTAATTAATAATCAACTATTTATTTATTTATTTATTTATTTTTTTAATTATTAATTAATCCAGAGGAAGGAAAACAGAAAAAAAAAAAGTGAAACTTAGCCAATCGTCTCAAAGGAAAAAAAAATTCCTTCCTAACCCTAGATACTGGTGATCGGATTTCTCCCTGGATCAATACTCTTTCTCTAATTATCCAAGATAAAGCTGAATTCCCTTTTTAATTAGAAATAAATGCAGTCCCATTTTAAAGTTATTTAATCCACTGTCACCACCTCCTTTGGAAGAGAATGCCACAGATTACTGTGAAGAACCCTTTTCTTTCTTTAAGGTGGAATCTTCTTACTTCTAATCTCAAAGGATGTTCCCTTGTCAGTTGAAAACCTCTTGGCACAAGAAGTTCCCTTGACAAAGCCTTGTAATGACCCTGGATATATAAGGTAATCATATCCCCTCTTAGACTCCTTTTTTCTAGAGTAAATAAGTTTAATTTGGTTAGTCTTTCTTCATAACTTAGCCCCTCCATTCCCCTTATTAGTTTTGTTGCCCTCCTCTGTACCATTTCCAGCTCTAAAATGTCCTTTTTATGAAGTGGTGCCCAAAATTGTACTCCATATTCCAAATGAGGGCGTACTAGAGATTTGGTGGCAGAATGTTATTTGCTTCCCTGGCTTCTATACCCTTCTTAATGCATGCTAATATGTTATTTGCCTTTGCAGCTGCTGCTTGGCTTTGAGCATTGTTACCTAGGAGGTTGTCCACAAGCACTCCCAAATCCCTTTCAATATCTGATACCCCTAGATTTGCTCCATTAAGATTATAAATTGCATGGCTATTTTTCCTTCCCAGATGCATAACTTTACATTTATTCGTATTAAATTTCATCTGCCATTTAGCTGCCCATTCCTCAATTTTATGTAAATCCCTTTGGAGGGGAAAGCACATCATTATCTGATTTAATTACCTTGCACAACTTTGTGTCATCAGCAAAAATGGAGATACTACTTTCCAGTCCCACCTCTAAGTCATTAACACATATGTTAAAAAGGAAAGTACCTAATACTGAACCCTGAGGAACCCCACTTACCACATTAGTCCAATCGGAGTATGTTCCATTTACAACAACTCTTTGCTTCCTGTCTTTTAGCCAGCTCTCAATCCATGAGCAGATATTTACTGCAATTCCTGTATCCCTTAGTTTGCACATTAGTCTCCCATGTGGCACTGTATCAAAAGCCTTTGCAAAATCCAAAAAGACTACATCCACTGAGTTGCCTTGATCCAGGTTCCTACTAACCTCCTCATAAAAACTAATTATATTTGTTTGACATGACCTATCCTTCATAAATCCATGTTGACTCCTACTTATAATCCTGTTTAAATAGACATATTGTTGTAAGATTATCCCTTATTAACCCTTCTAAAAGCTTACCCACTACAGAAGTGAGGCTCACTGTTCTATAATTCCCCTGATTTGCTCTTGCTCCCTTTTTAAATATAGGTATCACTTCTGCTTTTCTCCAGTCATCTGAAAGAGACCCTGTGTTCAGTGAATCTTGAAAAATTAAATATAATGGTTTAGCCATTATAGAACCCAGTTCCCTCAGTACCCTTGGATGTATTCCATCAGGACCCGGGACTTTTTTAACATGTATTTTTTTTTCAACCTCTTTGGGATTACTTCCTACGTTAACCAATTATTCGGCAAATGTAGTGTAGCCCCATTATGTTGCAGTGTCCCAACCACTGGTACCTCCCTTGTGTATACTGAAGAAAAGAACCTATTTAGCTCATCTGCCTTTTCCTGGTAACTAATTATCAGACGGCCTGTGTCACATTGTAATGTTTCTAAAGCTTCCTTCCTCGCCTTCTTTCCATTAACATACTTAAAAAATATTTTAGGATTACTCTCTTTTGCAATTAATTTTTCATTTTCTATTTTAGCCAGTCTAATAGCCCTTTTGCAAGCCTTAGTGATATCCTTGTACTCACGTAAAGCAGTCTCTGTCCCTTCTTGTTTTTTTATAATTTAAATGCTTGTTTTTTACTCCGCATCTTGATCTTTAAAGCATTGTTAAGCCAAATTGAATGTGATTTACTCCATTTACTTTTATTCCCACTTGGTATATGGTTATAACTATGTACAGTATATTAAGTAAGGATTTAAATGTTATCCATTTATGTTCAGTATTTTTACCTATCAGTTCTCTTTCCCAGCCTATACATTGTATTGCTGCCCTAAAATTTGCCCTTTTAAAATTAAGAGTTTTTGTTGGCCCCTTAAAATGTTGTTTTTTTGATTCAATCTAAAATGAGACTGTGTTGTGATCACTGTTTCCCAAAGGTTGCCCTATTTCAACATTTGATACTATATCAATATTATTTGTGATGACTAAATCTAAGATAGCTTTATTTCTAGTAGGCCCTTGTATAACCTGGGCCAGATACTGATCCCTGAGTGTACTCAAGAACCTGCTCCCCTTAGCTGAACTGCTGGTCTCATTTATATAGTTTATTTCAGGGCAATTAAAATCTCCCATTATTAGAATAATTGTATTTCCTCACTTTCAGCTATATTTGGAGGTTTATAACATACTCCTACTAATATTCTTTTAGAATTTGCTGCTCCGCTATTTAACTCTACCCACAAACATTCAACATTATCACTAGTTCCACCATAAATATCTTCTTTGACTATAGGCTTAAATTCAGGCTTAACATACAGACAAATCCCTCCTCCTCTTTTACTATTGCCCCTATCTTTCCTAAACAGGTTATAACCATCCAGATTAACAGTCCAGTCATGAGTTTCATCCCACCACATTTCGGTAATGCCTATTAAATCCCATTTCTCATTAATTGCTGGCAGGCTTCTGGCATTAGCAAGCATACATCTTATGTTATGAGTTTGTAGTTTGGTGGTGCCTGCCACTATACTTGAGTTACTTAGTAATACCTCCCTATTGACTATACTACCCCTCCCCCATCTCCTCCCCTCTGAGTTGTTAATTCATCCCTTATACCCTCTACACTTTCTACCCCATTACTTATATCTAGTCATTCCCCCCACCTACTAGTTTAACAACACCTCCAACATTTCTACCATCCTATCCCCTAGCTCAAAAGCTCCCTCATTTTTAAGGTGCAATCCATCCCTGCTGTAGAGATTGTACCGGAGTGAGAAATCAGCCAAGGGCTCTAAAAACCCAAACCCCTCCTTAGTGCACCACATCTTTAGCTCCTTCTGCCTCCCTGGGATAGCACATGGCACTGGTAGTATCTCAAAAAATACTACCTTGGAGGTCCTTGCCTTCAGCTTATTACCTAGTTCTTTAAAATCATTCTTTTGGACACTCCATCTTCCACTAACTTTGTCATTGGTACCAATATGTACCAAGACCGCCGGTTCATTTCCAGCCCCTGCCAATCATTTGTCTATCCGATCCATAATATGCCGAACCTGAGCCCCTCGGAGACAGCAAACTGTTTGATTGCTGGGATCTGTGTGACAAATATCCCTGTCTACCTTCCTAATAATAGAGTCCCCTACCACCAAAACCTGTCTGTTGCTCTGCCTATTCTGCCCTCCCACTCCTCAAGTAGAACTGTTCTCCTGGCTGTTAGAGGGAACAGCTTTATCTGGCATTGCCATTCCTGAATGGACATCCTCAACAGTTTCACTCAATCTGGCAAATCTGTTGGTATTTGCCAACTCAGAACTGGCCTGCCTCCTCCTGTTCCCGCTGATTCCCCTTCTAACTGTAACCCAGCTACCTCCCTGCACATCCTCACTAGCCCCAGCTCCACCCTCCATGCTAGGCCCAGCTAAATTGTGCTCAGTGAGCACCAACTACCTTTCCAGTGGAGAAATATCACGAAGTGCTGCAATTCTCCTCTCCAGTTCTCCAGTTTGAACTTCCAGAGATGCAACATGCTCACACCGGTCACAGAGGTATGGACCTTGGATCATATTTTCCAGTATTGCATACATATGACAGGATGTACACTGAGTGAGGTTGCCATTGGACTGACTTCCCAATTCAGTGGGAAAAAAAAGAATATAAAATAATATATTTGTATAAAGTTTTTTTTACTAGAATTGCACTCCCTCCTTTTATTTAAACTCGTACACTTTTACTAGAATTGCACTTATACTAGAATTGTCCCCAAGCTCACAAGTTTTCCCCTTCTCCTGTTTATATTAACTTCCTCCTTCTCACCTGGGCACAATTAGTGCACTCTGCAACAATGTATCAGCCTTTCCTTGCAAAAAGTAAAATCCACTTGCAAACAGCCCCAAACAGTTTACAAACTTTTATAATAGTTTAACACAGTTAAGCCACACCCCTCTCACCAGGGCACAATTAGTGCACTCTGCAATTTATAAGCCTTTACTTGCAAAAAGTAAAATCCACTTGGAAACAGGCCCCAAACAGCTCACAAACCTTTATACTAGTTTAACACAGTCAAACCATACCCCTCTCACCTGGACACAATTTGTCCACATTGCAATTTATCAGCCTTTACTTGCAAAAAGTAAAATCCAGGGAGGAATCTGACCGCCAGTATCTGGGGACAGGAAGGAATTTTATATTTTTTCCCTGTTGAGACAATTAGCAAAGTTTCACTAGGGCTTTTTTTTCTGTTTGCCTTCCTCTGGATCAAGTGACAGTATTTAAAATGTTCTTGTAGTGGAAGACTATAATTGTCTCGTAATTCTTCATATGTAAGTATTAAAAGGGGTGTAGGGATAGAGAAGCGGAGACAGTGTTCTGGTGATGTAGTATGATAAATGTTTATTAAATGATTCAAAAAATAAAAATGGTTGCACTCACATGTAATGACCTCAAACAAAAATGAGGTATGTTAACAGCAAAGGGATTTAAATCCTTGTTCTAGTTAGCACAATATGTTTTCTCCTTATTTGTCCAGTAAGCAAAGATAACTCCTTAATAGCTGAAGGAGACAAATTTGTATATAGGGGAGAGAAGCCCCTGTATGTTAGTCCTTATGTGTCAGAATGGCTCAGGTCCCATAATACAAACTGGTCAAAACATTCCCCCTTTCCCCCCAAATTTCATCCCAATCTTAAGGAGTTAATCTATAGAGGGTTCTTTACATATATATACATAGCCCAGGATAAAAACACCAATCAAATCAACATGTGACCTAATAAAGGGCTTATTCCCTAATGAAGGTGACCAAATCTATATCAATGTTGAGACTATCTGGTTTTAAAGTACCCAGCTTATGTATCCATTTGGTCTCTGTCTTTTATTAGTTCTAAGAGCCTATGGTTGGTATAAATTCATTCTATGGCCTGGATGGTGATGCCTTCTATATTTTTGCAGTGCTCTTTTATCACATGGCTAGAGAACCCATTTTAAGGTAACCTTTCATACCATTATATAGATGTTTAAATCTCTTTTAATTCTCCCCACATATTGTTTTTGGCATTTACACGTTATAACAATTTGTAAGATGTTTAATTTTAAACATTCTCTGCTTACTGGCAAAGGTGATCTTGTCCCTTTTTTTACATTTCTTTATTCTGCAGCCCACCCATCCTTTGATGTTTTTCATCAAATTCTGAGATAATTCCTAATTCTTAGTATCCTGTTTCACTAGGCACCAACAAATCGTTCAAGTTTGTGTTCGGCTTGTAGGTGATGGTGGGATGATTTGGTAACACATCCCCTAAAAATGTATTTTGTTTTATATTATGCGTCTTTTTGTAACCACAAGAGAGTAATTTTTCCCTCTAAATTTCTTTTCTAATTTCATACTTTCCTTCTCAATGTCTTCATTCTTCATACAGTTACTTCTTAAATGTTGAAATTGGCCATACCGTATGTTGTTCCCTTTTGGCATGCAAGAGGCCATTAGTATCTGTAGGTTTAGAATATAAGTGTGAGAAAATGCCAGTTTCTTCTCCCACTAGTATCATGTCCAGGAAAGGTATTTCATGTTTATGGGAATTCATGGTGAAACTCAAATTCAAACTGTTGGAATTCACGTAACAAAGAAAGTTGTTAAGTTTGTCGTCATTATCTCTATCCCAAATCACAATGATATTGTATATAAATTGGAACCATTGTATGATCTTTTGTCTAAAGGGATTATTGTTCCAAATTAATCGTTCCACCCAGGAACCCATATAGAGGTTAGCAAAACTTGAGGCACATTTAGTACCCATGGCTTTAGTACCCACTCTTTACAAATAGTATTTTTTTTTTTTTTAAAACAAGAATTTTTTTTTTCTTAAAATGAATTGGATGGTTTCCACTATAAACTTTTGTTGTATTATGTCCATATTGTCAAAATAATGCAGTGCTTGTCGGATAGCCCCTGTAACTAAGTATTGCAGAATTGACGTGGAAAGCACCGAAACATCCAAGGTAACTCATCTGAAATCGGGTTTCCATTCTTGATTCAACAAGATGTTAAGGAGGTGAAGGGTATCTTTGTTATATGATTTTAAAGAGGTGACCATAGGTTGTAGATGATGGTCAGCATATTCTGATAGACGTTCAGTCACACAACCAATTCCGGATATAATTATCAGTGGAATGATGGGACATTTATGGACCTTTGGTAGGTGGTAGAAGATAGCTGTCTTTGGATGCTCTATGTATAGGCAATTGAATTATTTCTGATTAAGCATTCCATCATTCTTTGCTTCCATAATAAACGTAGAATATTCTTCCAAAAACTCAATAGTTGGATTATTTTTTAACACCACATATGTGTTTTCATCCTTTAATAGGTTGTATGCTTCTTGTAGATAACTCTCTCTATCCTGCACCACAATTCCTCCTCCTTTATAGGCCTGGCGGATTACGATACTGTGGTCTTTTAGGTTTCTTTTCTTTTCTAGTGAGGTTGGATTTCTTTCTATTTTTTGGAGTAGATCTTTTCTGCCTCTTCCAATAGGAGTTTTTCAAATACCGGGATATAGTTGCCCTTGGAATGTATCAGATAGCATATAGATATAGGTTTTTGTGATTGGCTGTACACGGCAACATCAAATTGTGACTGTGATTGATGATAGTAAAAGAGAACGAGTCCCTACACCAAGGGGTGTGAGAGCCAGGATAATTTGGGGGCGTGGGGATACAGCTCATTGTATATACAGGCCGTAAAATAGCTTATTTATATATACATACAAATATTTAAAAAAATTGGGGGGGAGGGGGGATTTGTCCCCCCCACTCCCCCCCCCCAGTTCCTAGACCTATGCCCACAGCTAGTTCTCTTCATAGCAATATGCATAGCAACATTCAATTGTGAGGGCAATTTATTTATGTAGCAAATAATGTGTCCCTGCACTCTAGGGAGATTCACACTCTGGTTTTGCAGCTATAAGCTCAGCCAGAGGCGATCCTCCTATAAATTGATGTTTTACTAGCCAATCCGATTAATATGTGATAACCGTAAGTTGGGTATTCAAACCCAAAAAATCGTAAAAGTTGCAAAATGTGCACGCATTGTGCAGCATTAGCTACGGGGTCGGGCGAGCGGGCGCATGCGCAATGCGTTGCGTTAGCTGAGCACGCAGGAAGGTGCATGCACGCGTAGTCATACACGGGAGGAAGAGGAGGGTGAAGGAGACACAGGGGAGGGAGATGGGGAAGGAGACACTGGGCAGGTAGGAGGGGGGAAGAGATACATGGGAGGGAGAGGGGGAAGAGAAACAGGGGAGGGAGATGAGGGAAGGAGACTTGAGGGAGAGGGGGGAAAGAGACACATGGGAAGGAGAGGGGGGAAAGACACAGGCGAGGGAGAGGAAGTAGAGGGGGGAGAGGCTTGCAATGAGCGCCTCCTGTCAAGTAGAGGGGGAAAGGTGCTCATCACAAGGCCAGTAAAGTAGATTGGGGGGAGGCTCGCAATGGACACCTCCCATCAAGTAGAGGGTGGGAGTGGTAGAGGCGAGGTTCCTTTATTTTTTTGGTTTAGTAACTTTAGTATCAAACACTGGAACCATTAGAAGGCTTGATTACCACCTTTTTTGAGTGCTGTAATATGATTACGTGCAACAAAATTATATAACCAGTTTTCTTCTTGCTTTATTATTAAGACTATGAAATGATAAAAACCTACCATTCTAAAAACAGTCATTTTCAATTCTCACCAAACTGCTTGATTATTAACTTCTTAACTATTGTTGCTAGTTCTGGGAGTAGTAGTCAAGGAGAACAGATGGGATTAAATATGAAGCTTTACTTCATACTAATATGATTACATACAACTCTGCTTTATGGTCACAGCATGTTAATGCAGAAGTAGGTCAATACAACATGTTTCTTAAATTAAAAAAAGTATTTTAATAAAAAAGCATAATGTTACCAATTAGGACATTTTACTGTAATTGGCTCAGGCCCAGTAAGATAAAGAAATTGTCTTGATCATAAGGATTATATATGCTGATTAACTGTTAATGGGATGTTAGCTGGTTTTTAGATTAATTTTAAAGATGTAAAAACTTTGCTCACACACTCACAGGGGCTCCTCCACTTTATTGCCCAGGGGCTCCAAAAAGATAGATCCAGGCCTGCTTATAGTCTAACCCTTTGTTAGTAGAGGAAGATCCTTCTCATTGGTATTGCCATGAAGTTTGAACGCCACTCTCCATACAGTATCTGGCAATTGGAGCACTCGTGGGGGGTTTTAAATAGAGCTAAGAAGTACTGCGTTCAATCACAATCATTATGGAAAGTGGCCTGAGGTGTTCGGAAACGCGTCTGTGATAATCCTGTGAGTTGTTTCAGGGCTTTAATGTTTCAGGGCTTTGCAGCTATCAGCTCAGCCAGACACGATCCTGCTATATATTGATGTTTTACTAGCCAATCCGATTAATATGTGATAGCCGTAAGTCGGGTATTCAAACCCAGAGAGTGCACAGCGTTCTTCCTTAAACATTTACAGTAGTCTTTGATAAAGCCGTGGCAGCGACAAAACATTTAAAAGAGCCGTCAGGTGCTTTAACAATTACAAACAGAGCCCTTTCCACTAGCTAGTTTGAGACCACAATAGTACATATTAGGATTTCTTGGGAAGGATGGTCAATATGCTAGCATTGTACGTTGGAGTATTCTGGAATAAGTAGTCCTCAAATTGTTTTACCATTTCTTATAACCATTAACCAATTTTGAAATACTCCTCGTGAGACAACCAACTGATGTTTATGATTAGCTATATTATAGCCTTTGTTGTGCACACCTTAGCCCTTCAGAAAGGAGGTTTAATTTCTGAGACATATAAACTGTGATACCAAAAGCTCTGGTTATGTGATGTTTGTGGCATAACCCAGTTATAGTTCATTGCATTATACTGTTTGGCTAATCCCTTATGAAGATATTATTCAATACTTCTACAACTGTCAACTAGAATATAGGGAATTTAAGCCATATTGTGGGGCACACCATATTTGTATATTAAGAGCACTTTGAATCACCAAACAAGGTTGTCTGTTTGTTACTTTGAAATATATACAAAGTTTCCATTATATCTAACACTGTGGGGAATTCAACATAAGACACATTATTATAACTCATTATATCATTGAGACTGCAGAACATTTTATACGTTCTGCTTTTTGATATCACATATTTTAGTTGTTGTAATTGCGAGTTGTCGTCACACAATGTTAAAAATTGCATGACCGACAACTTGCATTTACAAAAAAAATGCAAAAGTTGCAAAATGTGCATGCATTGTGCGGCATTAGCCACGGGGGCGAGCGGGCGCATGCGCAATGCGCTGCGTTAGCTGAGCATGCAGGAAGGTGCATGCACGCGTAGTCACACACAGTAGGAAGAGGAGACACAGGGGAGGGAGATGGGGAAGGAGACACTGAGCAGGGAGGAGGGGGGAAGATACATGAGAGGGAAGATACATGGGAGGGAGAGGGGGAAGAGAAACAGGGGAGGGAGATGGGGGAAGGAGACATGAGGGAGAGGGGGAAGAGACACATGGGAAGGAGAGGGGGGAAAGAGACATAGGCAAGGGAGAGGAAGTAGAGGGGGAGAGGCTTGCAATGAGCGCCTCCTGTCAAGTAGAGGGTGGGAGAGGTAGAGGCGATCATCGCGAGGCCTGTAAAGTATAGGCAGGCAAGTTAGAGGGGGGGAGAGCCTCGCATTGTGTGGCGAACACCATTGCCAGGCATCACATTTTATTGCCGTCATTTTTGACGGGCAAGTCGCTAGTTTTAATATACTTAATAAAGGTTCCTTTATTTTTTGCGTTTAGTAAATTTAGTGTCAAACACTGGAACCATTAGAAGGCTTGATTCCCACCTTTTTTGAGTGCTGTAATATGATTACATGCAACAAAATTATATAACCAGTTTTCTTCTTGCTTTATTATTAAGACTATGAAATGATAAAAACCTACCATTCTAAAAACAGTCATTTTCAATTCTCACCAAACTGCTTGATTATTAACTTCTTAACTATTGTTGCTAGTTCTGGGAGTAGTAGTCAAGGAGAACAGATGAGATAAAATATGAAGCTTTACTTCATACTAATATGATTACATACAACTCTGCTTTATGGTGACAGCATGTTAATGCAGAAGTAGGTCAATACAACATGTTAATTAAATAAAAAAAAGTATTTTAATAAAAAAGCATAATCTTACCAATTAGGACATTTTACGGTAAATTGCTCAGGCCCAGTAAGATACAGAAATTGTCTTGGTCATAAGGATTATATATGCTGTTTAACTGTTAATGGGATGTTAGCTGGTTTTTAGATTAATTTTAAAGATGTAAAACTTTGCGCACACACTCACAGGGGCTCCTCCACTTTATTGCCTAGGGGCTCCAAAAATATAGATCCAGGCCTGCTTATAGTCTAACCCTTTGTTAGTAGAGGCAGATCCTTCTCATTGGTATTGCCATGAAGTTTGAACGCCACTCTCCATACAGTATCTGGCAATTGGAGCACCCGTGGAGGGTTTTAAATAGAGCTAAGAAGTGCTGCGTTCAATCACAATCATTAAGGAAAGTGGCCTGAGGTGCTCGGAAACGCGGCTGTGATATTCCTGTGAGTTGTTTCAGGGCTTTAATCCAGCTGAACTGAATATAGCACCGTAAGGTATCCCTGAATAAAATACGTTTCTTGCATAAAGTCCCAGAGTTTCCCAACTAACTACACATTTGAACTTTATTATTTGGACTTTCATCCTGCAGAGTTGATATATGATTACTACTATGCTGGATTTTTACCTCATAAATTTAGGTAGCAAAAGGCGAGTCTATTTTTATGGTTTCTTTTATATGCTATTGTAGCGGAGCTGCAATATTACACTTAATATCTCTGCTGATAGACTGTAAAATATCCAATCTCCCCATACTGGACGATACACAGTTGGGAGTAAAGAAAACACTCATTTATTTTCTCACACACAGAGATATATATATCCTGGGAAAACAGGAAATTAACACAGGTAAATAAACACATGCACATATTTAGCCACACAGTACAGAGAGAGATAACAATAGTTGCGGTCACATCACACATCTCCCAGTGCCTAGCTGTCTACTCCTACACAATAACAGGCATTACCAAATAGTACAGAGATTGATAGGATCATCCCTCTCTTTGGCCTATCTGTCTCCACGAGGTCTACCAGATAGCTAACAAGTAATACCCCATGACTCTGGCAGGGCAAATGTTAACCCTTTTCCTGCCGTACCCTCTAGCTCTGTGTATTACACCCTCCTCTCTGAAAGGTACTATTGGGAAACTGCCAGCCCTGTGGAATACTATTATTTATTGCCGTCAATACTAACATCTAACCTGGAGATGGTGCTGTGAATGTACCAACTCATTTGACTTTTGTAGAAGATTTTAAACCTGTCTGCTGGACAATGTGTATATGAGACTAAGTATGATTTCAAAGACTTCTTCATCAAGTGCATGAAGTGACATAATTATCATCTTGACCCACTGAACAGCCAATAATGGAAGTGCTAAGCTTGAACCACTTGCCTGCTTATTCAAAGTTTTCATTTGCTATAGACATAATTTGATTCACACACTACATAGATCTTAGAGGAAGGATACAAAGATGTGTGAGCATGCAATTCACTAACACATATGCATTTCTATCATCATTTATCATAAACCCGGTGCATCACTGATAAAGGTTTCTGCGGTCAGTCTTCTTCTATATGGTCTTTAGTAAAACTAAACTGCTTGAGGATTGGCAAAATATCTTTTAGAAACGAAATAAAATAAAATAAAAACAAAATTTTTTATGAAATTACTTTGTATGGTTGGGGTCTATTTTCTTTTCATGGCCTGATTCTGTCTGGTGCATTACACAGGCCAACACACATTTTGGTGCCTCAAATGTTAAACCTGTTTCTCGGTATATTTGACCTGCTAATTCCAATAATACCCCCCCCCCCCCCCCCATCAGCTCTAGTTTTTGAGATACAGAACATATGTCATGTACCACTTTATGGTTTATGATAAAAACTTTCCAGTCATTCAACACACAAGAAGCTCCTTTTGTAAGACTTCCGCGAGCTGGAGCTGCCAGGACAATCCTGCATAAAATTTAAACAATAGTCTGCCATCATGTGTGCATCCCATCTTCCTTGGTATCTGGCTTCCAGTGTTTTTATGTCTTGGTGAAATTTTTCACCTTCCTCTTCCCTTAAGTCACCAAGGTTCTCTGGAAAGTGATCCAAGTGACTGTGCAGATAATGGACTTTAACACTCATGTTACAGACAAGAAATGAAAGAGCCTATCCTCTACTAATTGTGTGTAGTTGTCTGCCTTCTTGTTACCAAGAAAGTGTTTCATACAAGAACAAATGCAGACCAGGCACATAATCCAATTTCATTAATTGATGCTATGAAATGTGAATCTTTTATATGTTGTCTGATCTGTGGACCATTGAATATTCCTGCTTTCAGTTTTTCTGTGGTAAGTCCAGGTAATTTATGCTCTATTTATTCAATGCACGAACCATCTTTATTCAAAGCCTTTACAAATTGTTTCATCAGGCCCAGCTTTATATGGAGTGGTGGCAGTATGATTCTATCTCGTGGTACCAAATGTTCATTGATTACATTTTGTCCTCCAACCAACATATATTCCCTCTGAGGCCAATCTTTTCATGCCCAATGTTAATGTTTGGCTCTACTATCCCATATCTATATCTAAGAAACTAGAGATGATAGGGTTTATCCAATGCAATTTTCTGAATCAGTGCCCCAAATAACAGGCCTAAAAACCAAGACACCAAGAAAAATGTGTTTGTTGGCCTGTGAGATAATGTGTTTTATATTTTACCTGTTAAAAGCATGGGCAGTTTTTATGCCACATTCCTAATGTACAGAAATAAACTTCCACCGCATAAAAAATCACATCCTGTCCCAAAGCTGATCATAAGAACCCAAAATGGTAATTCAACTGCAACAGTAATGTATATATGAGGTCACGATTAGAGGCTGTATTTTTTACATTCTAAAAATGATGTTGCTTATAGTTTTGTAAAATGACATATTTTATATATAGGATTACTCCTTAATAACTATTAGAGTTCATTAAGGAATAGAAATTAATCCCATTACCTTTCAGTAACATGCAAATAAGATGGCAATAAAAAAGATACATACACATAGTAGTGAATATGATCTTTGAATAATCTGCGTATACTTGACAAGGCATCTGCCTTTGCCAGGTAATTATGTGGGCACCTCCTGTCCCACTATAAGAGGATGTGCACATTTTGAGCTGTATGTAGAAATAGACCTGTGACCTTAACGTTTTACAAGGATTTATTTTTATTTTAAGTATTATAGCTAATATTTTGTACACATTACTCAAGAAACTTTTGTAATTGACTTAGAAATTTGCAAACAATGGGCCCTATTCAATTGAGCAATTGTTGGTTACCGGATCCCGTAATGTAGCCTGTAAACTAATTTGCTATTCATTTGGCGTCTTTTAGCTACCCGCAAACGATTTACGGGTTACAGGCTGAAATTCCTTGCGGTTGTCAAGCCTTTGATCTTACAAGCCCGTAAATGTTACAATTGCAAATCACTATTCAATTGCAACAATTCCTCAAGCCGGCAAATGTTTTTACACCTGAAAATGTCAAATATAGAAGAAAATCATTCTAGTACCAGACAGGACTCGCAAGGGGGTTAAACACCTGATCGTAGCACTGTAAATGCAAATAAAACATCAATACTGCACTTTAAAAGACAGGGAAAGAGATGAAAGATATTAGAATTAATTGCACAACAGTCTCAAGCTCGCAAATCTGCAATCAAAAATTGTTTTTTTTCACGTTTCATTTCCATGTTATAACAATCTCGGGAATCAAGGAGTTAATACATATGAAGCTACAAGGACTAGAACATTTGCTTCATACATTTTTATTATTTTGTACATTGACGGGTTGCGAGTCTGATCGCATATCAGACTTCCAAACACTAATTAATTGAGGCTTAACCTCCGTGTTTTAATGATGACGGCCTCAATTACTATTGGCTGTTTCTAAATCTTTAGCTACGGCCTTGCTTCATTGATCATAAGCACTCTCTGAAATGCTACATACCATTGCATGGTTTATGGTTTTGGCTTTCAGCCAGGTAGTTGAGGGCTTGTTCAATTGGATCGCTCTGTAACTTTTGTAGATTTCTGCAATTGAATAAAGACCATTGTATATAAAATGATTTAATCATACATTGCTATAGACAGGTATAAAACACATAAGAAAAACATTCAAATCTGATAAAACTGCATTTCTCTAATTTTAATAAGTAGTTTGTCATAGCAAATAATGGAGCATCTTTCAGGATTTAGATAATTATATATATAAACATGGACAAACTGTTACAAAGAAGATGCAAGGAACACTTTAGGCAAAAAAATATATATAAATGTTTCAACTAGGTGAATTAATTGCATCCTCCTCAATGTCATTGTCATATTAAATTTACAATTCACTTAATTAAGAAGCCCACAAAGTAACTATTTTTCTCTGTCAAGACATGCAGCCAGCTGGATCAGCCACTCTCTGGAATCCCACCAGTTAGGCTGTGATGTCTGGCCCAAATCACTACTAAGACTACTTTTCATCCACTGAGGCAAATATACAATGTAGAATGGTAGACTAAGGGATGCAAACCTTTTCCTTATTCCCAATAGAAAGAACTACATCCATGGCTGGATTACCCCCTTCGGCGCTCATTGCAGCTAAGTCCTGTGGGTCTCCACCCCCACACAACTGCGTCCCTCGTGTGACGACAACTTGCAGTACGACAACTATATATGTGATATAAAAAAAAATTCACAAGAAATATTGATAATGTGTTAGAAAACCCAAGTCCATATTAAGTCCTATATTTTTAGTTGATGAATATGATCATCTTTATTTCAAATGTTTCTCTCTCTTGGATGTTTTTCAATTTTCCTCAGATTATTTTGACTTACGTTTTGGATGGAGTGATCATTCTGGCTAAAATGGTGTCCCACTGGGCTACAATAACTGTCTTCATTATGCTTTATTATTGAATGTCTGTGTCTTTGCCTGGTTCTCCCATGTGTGTCAAATAAAATACATTGCATTATATAAACCACATTGGACGATGTGCATGTGTATGATCCTTTGATGTTTTAGGCTTTGTTGTTATGTGTGGCTGTGTCAGTGTTCGGAACAGCCCCGCAGATCCACAACTATATATATATATATGATATATATATATATATATATATATATATATATATATATATATATATACATATATATATATTGTGGTGTACTGCCCCCCGGTGGATGGTGCAAGTCACGCAGTAGGCAGAAGATCTGCTCCAGGTAACTTGGAGTTAATCACCTGGAGCTGGGCTAATTGGAGCTGCAGGTGTAAAATGCCTTTTTAAAAGACACACACACACACAGAAGGGGAGGCTGCTGTTTAGGCTCTGGTCTTGCAGACTTACAATCTAAAGGGTGTTGGAGTGGTATAGAATGGTAATAGATGTGATGTGTATATTAAAGAGCCATTTACCTCCCAGAAGTTGCTCTGTAGCATCTTGCAGAGCTAGTTCATTTGTATCCCAAAATGCATGTGCAGGTTTTAAAATAATTGTATTAGTAGAGTTGTAGGGCACTTTTTATTTGTGTGTGAGACCGAGAGAGAGAGGTTCCTACAAAGGGCCATACTTTGTGCTGAATAAACTGGCCCTTCACTTCCTCTTTTACACATATTTTATCCATTTTCAGGAATAAGAATGGTGGTTTAAAAAACTTCCATGCAGTCCTGCTCACAGCTGATCAGCATACATACAGAAAGCAACTTTGAATTCACTGCTTCTTAGGTGATTACACAGCTCGGGAGTCAAATACAAATGTGGTTTTGTGTGTGCTCTCTGATCAGGTTATTAGAGAGAGCGCTGTAGCTTTCACAGAGGGAACTTCCTACATAGCAGGGCAGGAGATCGAGCCTCTATGCATGCTATTACTGCTGTGGTACACACACACACCCTGTCACTCAAAATCATTCCCATTGACTTTAATGCAAACACACCCCTCCATCCAGATTGGTGGAAGTCACTTAAGAGGAGGAACAACACTCTGTCTGTGCTGTGAGGCAGAGAGGAGGCAGTCTGTGAGATGTAAACAGACAGAAAATCATAATTTGTTTAAGATGACATATCTATGTCAAAAAGGCACGTATTTCAAAAATTCAAAAAGTATTTCAAACTGCATTCATGAGATCTTTCCACTGGTGTCACCCAAATTTTGCTGAATCAACTGGCTCTTTAAGGCTGAAACAAATGAGTTTTTAGTGAGTGTTTTAAGGATTTAAGGATTTCGAGGATAGTAAAGCGAGGCAAGGAGTTCCAAAGAATAGGGACTGCATAAGAAAAGTCCTGAAGACAGGAGGGAGAGGAGGTGATAAGAGAGGAGGAAAGAATAAAGTCATTAGCAGAGCGAAGAGGGCAGTTGGGTGTGTACTTACAGATGAGATCAGAGATATAAGAGGGTGCATTATTGTTTTGGGCATTATAGCTTAGGGTCAGGATTTTAAATTTTATTCTGGAGGCTACGGGAAGCCAGTGGAGTGACAGACAGAGAGGTGCTGCAGATACTAAACTTCAAGTTTTAGATTAGTCTAGCAGATGCATTCATTATGGATTGGACTGGGTAGAGATGGGTGATGAGCGATGCAAAGAGATCGAAGAAGACAACGGAAAGGGAAAGGCAAGAAATCTCCTCAAACAATAGGTACTTAACAGGAGAAGATCAGCTAAAGAAGAGGTGGCAGGAATACACACATTTTGGGAAACAATGGCCAATTGACTGGAAAAGGTCAGTCTACATCCCAATCCCAAAAAATGGCAGTGCCAAAGCGTGTTCCAATTATTGAACAATTGCACTCATTTCACATGTTAGCAAGGTAATGCTTAAGACCCTACAAGCTCGACTCAATATATAGACCAGGAACTACCAGATGTGCAAGCCGGGTTCTGCAGAGGAAGAGGCACAAGAGATCAATGTTTGTTGGATAATAGAGAAAGCAAGAGAGTTCCAGAAAAACATTTACTTCTACTTCATAGACCATTCTAAAGCCTTTGACTGTGTAGATCATAACAACATATGGTAAGTTCTTAAAGAGATAGGAGTACCAGAACATCTCATCCACTTCCTGAGGAATTTGTATGTGGACCAAGAAGCCACAGTGCCTAACCAAACATGTGACCACAGAATGGTTCAAGATTGGAAAAGGTGTGTGACAAGGTTGTATATTGTCACCTTATTTATTCAACTTACATGCAGTGTACATCATGCATTGGATGAATAGAAAGCCAGAATTAATTTTGCTGGAAGAAATATCAACAACCTCAGATATGCCTATAATTCTACGTTAATGGCTGAAAGTGAGGAGGAACTAAAGCACTAATTGATAAGGGTGAAGAGAGTGCAAAATATGGCCTGCTGCTCAACGTTAAAAAGTAAAATATCATGGCAAACGGCAATCCCAGTTCCTGGCAAATAGACAGGGAAGAAGTGGAGGCACTGACAGATTTTATTTTCCTGGGATTCAAGATCTCTTCAGATGGTGACTATAGCCATGAAATTAAAAGGCGGAGGAGGCACTACACAGAGGCTGCTGCTGCCACACAAGCCAGGAGCTGACACCGGGGTAAATCTGGGGCCATAGTGACACGGAAACCCAGCCAAAGAACCTTTGCAGACTCTGATTAGCCTGTTGCTCTGGAGCTGCCACTACATTCTATGAAGCTAAGGTTCTAAATCTAAGGTACCTGGGATTGTTTGGTGGGAGCCCCCTATACGACCCCAAAAAGAGATCTTCCCTAGACATTTCCTGTAAACCCATGCTGTTAGAGGTGTTGTTGGCCTGCTCTCCATAACCTATATCAGCTACACAGCAAGTAAACACATTGCCTTTTGGGCTTTATAATGCCTCCACTGCTGCACTATCATACGGTGGCTTACATTTCAGTCACACACCCAGACCTGGGAATAAGCAAGGTGGGGGTGTGGGCATACTACTCTCCTCCCGTTGCTCATTCAATTGCATTCCCCCAGTTCCCTCTCTCCAGTTCTCTTCCTTTGAAGTTCACACTATCCGTCTCTTTTCACCCATCTCTCTGCGAGTGGCAGAGTCATCTATCGCCCGCCCGGTCCAGCCTCTCAATTTTTGGATCATTTTTCCGCCTGGCTCCCTCACTTTCTCTCCTCTAACATACCCTCAATCATTCTTGGTGATTTTAACATTGCCACTGACACTCCCACTTCTCCCACAGCCACAAAACTACTTGCGCTTACCTCTTCCCTTGGCCTCTCACAGTGGATAGAATCCCCTACCCACCAGGATGGACACTCCCTGGACCTAATTTTCTCTAATCACTGCTCTATCTACAATCTTCCAATCTCCCCACTCCCTCTTTCTGACCACCATCTCCTAACCTACAGCCTCATTACCCCTTCCAATCTCTACCCTTTATCACGCCCAACTACCAGAACCCACAGAAACCTGCAGACACTTAACTCACAACACCTTTCCAATTTACTGCAACCCCTTCTCAGTCCTCTCACTACCCTCACTTGCCCTGATATTGCTACCACACAATACAATTTGACTCTAAATTCCACCATGGACTCTCTAGCCCCCATAACCGCAGGCAGATGCCCCCGCTCTCATCAACAACCATGGCACACTACACAAACTCGCTACATCCAGAAGTGCTCCCGTAGCGCTGAACGACTATGGAGGAAATCTCGCTCCTCATCAGACTTCCTTCATTACAAGTTTATCCTACGCTCCTATCACTATGCCCTCAATCTTGCCAAACAGAGCTACTTCTCATCATTAATATCAAATTTGGCCTCTAACCCCAAACATTTGTTCTCCACTCTTAACACTCTCCTTTGCCCTCCCCCACCTCCCGCCCCTTCCTCTCTTACAGCTGAAGATTTTGCTAGATACTTTAAAAGTAAAATTGAAAATATTCATAATGAACTCTCCTCTCAACGCGCCCATATCACACCTTCTCCTCAAAAAACAAACAGCAGTCTGCCTTCACCCTTTCCCAAACCTATAGCCACTATAAACTCCTTTAACCCTGTAACTGAGGATGAAGTTGCTAACCTTCTATCAACCTCTTGTCTCACAACTTGTCCACATGATCCTATTCCATCACAGCTGATCCCCCCCCCCCCTCTCTACCACACTTATCCCAACTCTCACACATCTATTCAACCTTTCCTTAGACACTGGCAAGTTTCCATCACCTTTGAAACAAGCCACAATTACACCCATTCTTAAGAAACCCACATCTGATCCAGCTTCTCCATCTAATTACCGCCCTATCTCTCTACTTCCCTTGGCTTCTAAACTACTTGAGCGTGTCGTCTACACTCGCCTTACACAATTCATTTCCTCCAACTCCCTCCTTGATCCCTTTCAGTCTGGCTTCCGGCCCAAACACTCTACAGAGACAGCTCTCACAAAAGTTACTAATGACCTGCTCAACGCCAAATCAAAGGGTCATTTCTCTATCCTAATTCTCCTGGATCTCTCTGCTGCCTTTGACACAGTTGATCATCCTCTTCTTATCCAAATTCTCCACTCTCTTGGCATCCGTGACACTGCTCTCTCTTGGTTCACATCTTATCTAGAAAATCGAACATTTAGTGTCTCCTTCTCTGGCACCTCTTCATCTCCTCGCCCTCTAACTGTCGGTGTACCCCAAGGCTCAGTCCTAGGCCCCCTCCTTTTCTCTATCTATACATCCTCCCTTGGTGCCCTTATACAATCTTTTGGATTCCAGTATCATCTATATGCTGATGACACCCAAATCTACATCTCTGCACCTGAACTATCCCCCTCTCTGCTAGCTCATGTTGCCAATTGCCTCTCGAGCATATCCTCCTGGATGTCTGCCCGTCAACTCAAACTCAACATGTCTAAGACAGAGCTCCTTATCTTTCCACCCTCTACTACAGCTTTCACTCCGCAAATATCTCTCACTGTTAACAATGCCATCATCACTCCCGCCTCTCAGGCCCGCTGTCTTGGGGTCCTACTGGACCCTTCCCTCTCTTTTATTCCCCACATCCAATCACTCACAAAATTTTGTCACTTTCACCTAAAAAACATATCCAAAATACGCCACTACCTCACACATGACACAACTAAAATTCTTATCCACGCTCTCATCATATCTCGCCTAGATTACTGCAACACTCTTCTTGCTGGCCTTCCTATCACCCGTCTGTCTCCACTCCAATCCATTTTGAATGCATCCGCTAGACTCATCTACCATACTAAACGATCAGTGTCTGCAGCACCTCTCTGTCAGGCACTCCACTGGCTTCCCATAGCGTCTAGAATACAATTCAAAATCATGACCCTAACATATAAAGCCCTTCAGAATAGTGCACCCTCCTACATCTCTGCTCTCATCCCAAAATATACTCCCACCCGCCCTCTTCGCTCTGCTAATGACCTTCTTCTCTTCTCCTCTCTCATCACCTCCTCTCATTCCCGGCTTCAAGACTTTTCACGTGCTGCCCCTATTCTTTGGAACTCTTTACCTCGCACCACCAGACTATCTTCCTGCCTCAGATCCTTCAAAATCTCTTTAAAAACACATCTATTCAAAAAAGCCTATCATCTTTAGCCTCTTCATTCACTATGCATCTCTCACTCTCCTGTACCTTACCCATACCCTTTAGAATGTAAGTTTGCGAGTTTTAATCTTGTGAGGTGCTTCAGATTGAAAGCTCAATAACAGGGTCTTCCATTATTTTCATTGTGGGGCATTGTTTATATTTGTACCTAACCCCTGTATTGCGCTGCGGAATATGTTGGAGCGTTATAAATAAAGGATAATAATAATAATAATATCTATTGGTCAAGTCTAGTAATACTCTCACTATATTGCAAGCTAATACAATTTACCTATTTATCAGTGGCATCTATTGGTCAAGTTGGGAACGTCACCTAGTTAATTCAATTCTACCTACACAGTAAGTGAACTCGCTAAACTACGCCATCTATTGGTCGAGTTTGGATGTTCATTTTGCCAATACAACACTGAACACACAGCAAGTGAACTCACTGCATTGCTCAACAGCGTCATCTATTGGTCAAATTTGGAACTTTACAATCACATATTATAATTGTCTAACTACGATTCGTCGTCACGCTGCGTTGCGTAGTGCGTACGACTTAGCGATGAGCGCCGCAGGCGAGCCTTTAAACCGTAGCACTTAGAAAAAAAATACGAGGTGAAAAAAATTACGAGATAAGCGGCGGAACCAAAACAGTAAAAAAACCACTAAATACACACTAAAAAATGGTCACTTACAGCATGGGGAACCAGGCAGGACATCTGGAAGTGAGTTGGAACTCCAATTTACATCGATTTAGCCGAGTTACAAAGATCTAAAATCGGCTAAGCGAGAAAAAAATGGCCGCCGAAAAAAATGAAAACGAGGCTATACTACTACGAACTGCGTAAAACACAGCCACAGACGTATGTGTTCGAAAAACAACGAGATAAAGGATGCGCATTAACCGCACATTGAGTAAAAAGACAGTAGCGAGTATATTTTACAAAACGATATTACAGATTTAACACAGATTTCCCGCCTTTGTCTCGCGCCACATAGGATTTCCCACCGAAAACAACGCATTTGGCTCGCGCAACTGCGGATTTCCCGCCTAAAACAATGCATTTGTCTCTCGCACAAAGCCTATATATAGGGCACACTTCACACATAACTGACACTTTCTCCTCAGGTGATGACAGTCTGACTGGATGTTTTCTGATGCCGGGAAATCTCAAGAGATTGTTAGCTCTTCAGTATACTGCTTCAGCATTATTAGTTAAAAAAAGTTAAATTTATCATTTATAATTATTAATTAATAAATTGGTACTTACTTAATAAATAAAAAATAAGAAATTTAATTAATTGAAAAATAATATTGTGCTTATCTGTGTGAAACAATTGTTAATAACATTCATAATGTACATTAATTAATTAATGATTAATATCAAAATTAATTAATGTTTAAGAATGTGAATAAAAAAGCAACAGATTGATTAATTAATTATTCATGTACATGAATTTAATAATTATTTTGGTATATATCGTGATTACCTGTGGGAAAGAATTGTAAATAACATTCATAATGTATCATTACTAATCATTAATATCAAAAAAGGTTAATGTTTAGGAAAGTGCATAAAAAAGGAACACGTTGATTAATTAATTATTAAAGTATGTACATTATTTAAATAATTCAGTTCTTAAATATTTTGTATAAAATAAACCAATTTTTTTTTAAAGCCTATATACTTATGCTTACATGTTTATGTTAGATTTAGTCACACATTACTTTAATATTAATGAACATTAATTGATTCTTAGTTCATTAGTAATGTACATTATTTTAAGAATTCAGTTGTAACATACTCATTTTAAAATACCACTCAAAAAAAAATAAAGGGAAGAGACTCAGGCTTATGTCTTGACGTTATATTTAGTCAGACATTAATCTAAGATTAATACAGATTAATTGATTCTTATTTAAAGACTAACAGTAATATTGAGTGTATGTTTATAATCTATGCTTTCATATGTGTGTTCATGCTGATTGATTGATATATTTATTTCATGTTTTTAATCTATGCAAAAATAGGTATGTTAAGCCTCATTGATTAATACAGATGAAGTAACATATTATACATTAATTTGACTATTTTGTATAATTGCAGTGAAGTGTAGCTGAATGAACAGACATAGTGACGTTTGCACATATTGAACATCATAAGGATAATTTGGACAGGTACAGAATCTTAATTATATTACTACGGCAAGATATTAAAAAATATGATTTTAGGTTTTTAATGTAGCCAAATATATGTCTGTTGATGTTCATTTAATGATATCGATGAAGCAAAAGATTAAACATATTATCTATTTGATTTTACAGTTTATTTGGATCTGCAAGGGAATAAACAGACAGCGTGACGTTTGCAGCCTTTGAACAACATCAACATCATCCTCACAGGTATAAAATTTAATTTTGTAGTGATGCATAGAAAAAGGCTATATATTATATATTTGGTGAAAATTGAAATTTGTTGAAAATGGAGAGTACTTATTGAGTCATTAATGTATGATATTTAGTCAAAACTTGAAAAAAGTTGAAAAGACAATACTAATTAATAATAATATTTAAATATATAACATACTTTGAAAAATGGTTTCATTTCTTTCAGCCTAAAGTGCAACAATTGAAAATGTTTTATTAATTTATTAATCTACTTTAATCGAACAGTACAAAAAGGAAAAAAATGTATACAAAACAAAGAACAAACAATAATTACATCTCTATTTACAATTACAGATTAAAATGGCGGAGAATGGAGAAGACAAAATTGAACGCAAAAGAAGATTGGCAAGGGAAAGGAAGCAAAGGTGGAGAGATGCTCAGAAACCGGAAACTTCACAATGCTTGCGAGAAGAAGATCGACAGAGACTTTTAAATAAAAGAAAGATGAGTAAGAAAGCCGCAAGTGAGTGTGTTGGGGCTTCCAAGAAACGTAAAAGTAAACAAAAACATCTCTGTGAACCATTGTCCAATGATTCTATTTTGCAGAATGATTTAAATGTAGACACACAAGAAAAAAATGTACATATAGAAAGTGGATCTGATATCTATGTTGAAGAAATGATTGACAATGTTTTTAATACTGCAGTACAAGTAGATACTCATTATTGTGGATTACATAAGGTGGTTTGTCAGTTTTGTGGGGCCTATCATTTTATAAAGGAAAGACCTACTGACAGAAATGTCATTAGTTGCTGTCAGAAAGGAAAGGTGAAACTTCCACTAACACACCCATTTCCATATTATTTAGAATGCATTATGAGCGATCCAACATTTCTAAATTATAATAATTTCAAACAAAACATAAGGTCTTATAACAGTGCAATTTCATTTGCTTCAATAAGTGCAACATTAGCAGAAAATGTACCAGGACATGGTCCTTACTGTTTCAGAGTTCATGGTCAAATATACCACCGAACTTCACATTTACACCCACAAGAAGGAGAGCAAAGGAAATTTGCACAGTTATATGTCTTAGATACGATGGAAGCTGTGGAACAAAGAATGACACTTCCAGAAAATAGACAGTGTTTGCGCATAGTCTTTGAACAGCTGGAAAAAATTATGCAAAAAAAAACATATAGTCAAGCATACAAACAATTAGCACAGCTTGAAAAAGAACAACAGGAACATGCTGAAAGACATCAATTGCCTACACCAAGAGTCAATATGGTGTTAAAAAGAGATCGCAACACTGATCAAAGAAAATATAATTTACCTACTGTAAATGAGGTTGCCATGGTGTTTAAAAATGAAGATGGTGAACCACCTTTTCAGCGGGATATTAGAATATATCCACTCAATGAAGAACAACCATTTATCAACATCAATATATTAAGCTGTAATTTAGATCCAATGACATATCCCATTTCCTTTCCAAATGGGGAACCAGGATGGGAACCAAAATTACAATTGGAAATTTATCCCAATACTAAACTTTGTATTAGATCTAATATTTCCATGCTGGAATATAAAGTGGCACAAACTGCTATCCGTGATTGTTTTAATCAAATTTTACATGGAGGAAAACTCACTCAACAATGGATTATTGATTCATATTTACAAGTTGAAGTCAATAATCTAAATTTCATTAAATATCAACAAAATAAATTACGAGTAGAACAGTATTGTGGATTAATGGATTATGTGGCAGATTTAGCTTCCAACAGAGACATTCCAGCTGGAAGAGCAATTATTTTGCCATCCTCTTTCCAAGGATCTCCTCGCAATATGCGAGAAAGGTATAATGATGCCATGGCTATTGTTACAAAATTTGGAAAACCAGATTTATTTATTACATTCACGTGTAATCCACAATGGCCAGAGATCAAGGAAAATTTGAATCTGGGACAAACTACTTCTGACCGACCAGATTTAGTGGCAAGGGTATTCAAAATCAAACTCAATTCATTAATACATGATATCACTAAAGCACACTTATTTGGACAATGTGTGGCTTTTGTTTACACCATTGAATTTCAAAAAAGAGGACTGCCACATGCTCACATACTTTTAATACTGCAGGAAAAAGACAAGTTGAACACTGCAGAGAGAGTGGATTCAGTAATTTCTGCACAATTGCCAGACCAAGAAAAATATATAAAACTTTGGGAGATTGTTACACATAGAATGATTCATGGCCCATGTGGAGAGATGAATCCTAATTCACCATGTATGGAAAATAAAAAACTGTACGAAAGAATTTCCAAAACAATTTCAAATGCAAACTTATGCAAATTGTGATGGATATCCTTTGTATAAAAGAACACAAGCACAAACAGCTATTATGCGTGGCCAAAAGGTTGATAATAGATTTGTCGTTCCATACAATCCACATTTGCTCATCAAGTACAATGCACACATCAATGTGGAAGCTTGCACTTCGATTAAATCAATTAAGTATGTGTATAAATATATATACAAAGGATATGATGCAGCTACTGTTGTTGTACAAGGTGCTGGAAATGAAAACGAAAATCCAATTTTACATGATGAACTATCAAATTATTTAGATGCTCAGTATGTGAGTGCTCCTGAAGCAATGTGGCGCCTTTTGAAATTTGAGATGCATGATCGGTCACATGCTATCTATCGTTTAGCTGTACATTTGCCTTAAAGTCAGTTGGTTTGCTTTACTCATTGAAATGAAAGAACTGCATTATATCAAAGTGAAGACAGAGATACCACACTTACTGCGTGGTTTAAATTAAACTGTCAGGATACGCAGGCCCGACAATTTTTATACATAGAGATACCATATCACTATGTATTTGTAAATGGTCTATGGCGACAACGAAGAAGAGATACACATAAAATCATACCACGCATTTATACTGTCAGTCCAAGGGACATTGAACGTTTCAGCTTTAGATTACTTCTGCTACATGTTCCCGGTGCACAGAGTTTTGAGCATTTACGTACAGTGAATGACATAGTTTATGATACATTCCTATTAGCTGCAAGACATCAAAATTTCATAGCTGATGATACAGGATGGGAGAGGTGTCTGGAAGAAGCAGCACTATGTCAAATTCCTAAGCAAATTAGACAACAATTTGCATTCATTTGTATATTTTGCAATGTACCTGATGCTTTCACTTTGTGGGAAACATTTAAATTAAACATGTCAGAAGATTTCTTGAAACATTACAGAGAACCAATAGCTCTGTTAAAAACATTGATGGAAATCCAAGAAATATTGTTGGCTCATGGATTAAATTGTGCAAGTTATAGATGACATAAATTTTGATGATTATGACACTGAGCTTCAAAAACAAAAAACCCAAGAAAAACTGGCAACTTTAAATAATTTACAGTTAGAAGCATTTCATGCCTTTACAAATGCTACAGATGATGAAATGGGCAAAGACCGGTATTTCTATCTAGACGGCCCAGGTGGATCAGGAAAAACTTATCTGTACAATTGTTTGATGAGTTAGATAGCTATGCCATTTGCAACAACTGGAATTGCTGCACTTTTGTTAGATGGTGGTAGAACTGTGCATAGTGGATTTAAGCTGCCAGTTCCCATTTTGGAAACATCAGTGTCAGATATTCGACTCAATTCCATACAAGCAAAAAAAATTTAACTAACTAAACTAATTATCATAGACGAGGCAACAATGATGTCATGTCATGCACTGCAATGTATTGACAGATTCTTTTACCTGCATCTGGTTTCAGAAGGCCTCACTGGTTACTCTGAATTCTGGGAGTTCTATACACACCATCAGCCCCAAATTTTACCTGCATCTGGTTTCAGAAGGCCTCACTGGTTACTCTGAATTCTGGGAGTTCTATACACACCATCAGGTATGGAGGAGACCATTGAAAGCTGCATCTTCCCAGGAGCCAATATCTTTTATTAATATTTCTACTATATGCTTGTTATTATATTTGCTGACATAGAATTATTTCTAAAATGAGTTCAAACTTTTCATATGTTTACTGTATCTTGCCTGGCTTTACTTCCCCCTCCCCCTTTTATGGCCTGTATAATTTGCCTAGATCTCCTCCTTTCCACATGTCTTTGCATTTCCTCTCTGTTAACTGCTCTCTCTCTCTATTCCTCTCTCTATCCCTCTCTATCCCTCTCTCTCTCTCTCTCTCTCTCTCTCTCTCTCCCTCTCCCTCTCTCCCTCTCTGTTCTATTGGTCCCTTATACCATATTTTATTGTTTTGTTTTAGCCCCAAATTTTACCTGCATCTGGTTTCAGAAGGCCTCACTGGTTACTCTGAATTCTGGGAGTTCTATACACACCATCAGGTATGGAGGAGACCCTTGAAAGCTGCATCTTCCCAGGGGCCAATATCTTTTATTAATATTTCTACTATATGCTTGTTATTATATTTGCTGACATAGAATTATTTCTAAAATGAGTTCAAACTTTTCATATGTTTACTGTATCTTGCCTGGCTTTACTTCCCCCTCCCCCTTTTATGGCCTGTATAATTTGCCTAGGTCTCCTCCTTTCCACATGTCTTTGCATTTCCTCTCTGTTAACTGCTCTCTCTCTATTCCTCTCTCTATCCCTCTCTCTCCCTCTCTCTCTCTCTCTCTCCCTCTCTCCCTCTCTGTTCTATTGGTACCTTATACCATATTTTATCGTTTTCTTTTAGCCCCAAACTTTACCTGCATCTGGTTTCAGAAGGCCTCACTGGTTACTCTGAATTCTGGGAGTTCTATACACACCATCAGGTATGGAGGAGACCATTGAAAGCTGCATCTTCCCAGGAGCCAATATCTTTTATTAATATTTCTACTATATGCTTGTTATTATATTTGCTGACATAGAATTATTTTTAAAATGAGTTCAAACTTTTCATATGTTTACTGTATCTTACCTGGCTTTACTTCCCCCTCCCCCTTTTATGGCCTGTATAATTTGCCTAGATCTCCTCCTTTCCACATGTCTTTGCATTTCCTCTCTGTTAACTGCTCTCTCTCTATTCCTCTCTCTATCCCTCTCTCTCCCTCTCTCTCTCCCTCTCTCCCTCTCTGTTCTATTGGTCCCTTATACCATATTTTATTGTTTTCTTTTAGCCCCAAATTTTACCTGCATCTGGTTTCAGAAGGCCTCACTGGTTACTCTGAATTCTGGGAGTTCTATACACACCATCAGGTATGGAGGAGACCCTTGAAAGCTGCATCTTTCCCAGGAGCCAATATATTTTATTAATATTTCTACTATATGCTTGTTATTATATTTGCTGACATAGAATTATTTATAAAATGATTTCAAACTTTTCATATGTTTACTGTATCTTGCCTGGCTTTACTTCCCCCTCCCCCTTTTATGGCCTGTATAATTTGCCTAGATCTCCTCCTTTCCACATGTCTTTGCATTTCCTCTCTGTTAACTGCTCTCTCTCTATTCCTCTCTCTATACCTCTCTATCCCTCTCTCTCTCTCTCTCTCCCTCTCTGTTCTATTGGTCCCTTATACCATATTTTATTGTTTTGTTTTAGCCCCAAATTTTACCTGCATCTGGTTTCAGAAGGCCTCACTGGTTACTCTGAATTCTGGGAGTTCTATACACACCATCAGGTATGGAGGAGACCCTTGAAAGCTGCATCTTCCCAGGGGCCAATATCTTTTATTAATATTTCTACTATATGCTTGTTATTATATTTGCTGACATAGAATTATTTCTAAAATGAGTTCAAACTTTTCATATGTTTACTGTATCTTGCCTGGCTTTACTTCCCCCTCCCCCTTTTATGGCCTGTATAATTTGCCTAGGTCTCCTCCTTTCCACATGTCATTGCATTTCCTCTCTGTTAACTGCTCTCTCTCTATTCCTCTCTCTATCCCTCTCTCTCCCTCTCTCTCTCTCTCTCTCCCTCTCTGTTCTATTGGTACCTTATACCATATTTTATTGTTTTCTTTTAGCCCCAAACTTTACCTGCATCTGGTTTCAGAAGGCCTCACTGGTTACTCTGAATTCTGGGAGTTCTATACACACCATCAGGTATGGAGGAGACCATTGAAAGCTGCATCTTCCCAGGAGCCAATATCTTTTATTAATATTTCTACTATATGCTTGTTATTATATTTGCTGACATAGAATTATTTTTAAAATGAGTTCAAACTTTTCATATGTTTACTGTATCTTGCCTGGCTTTACTTCCCCCTCCCCCTTTTATGGCCTGTATAATTTGCCTAGATCTCCTCCTTTCCACATGTCTTTGCATTTCCTCTCTGTTAACTGCTCTCTCTCTATTCCTCTCTCTATCCCTCTCTCTCCCTCTGTCTCTCCCTCTCTCCCTCTCTGTTCTATTGGTCCCTTATACCATATTTTATTGTTTTCTTTTAGCCCCAAATTTTACCTGCATCTGGTTTCAGAAGGCCTCACTGGTTACTCTGAATTCTGGGAGTTCTATACACACCATCAGGTATGGAGGAGACCCTTGAAAGCTGCATCTTTGCCAGGAGCCAATATCTTTTATTAATATTTCTACTATATGCTTGTTATTATATTTGCTGACATGGAATTATTTATAAAATGATTTCAAACTTTTCATATGTTTACTGTATCTTGCCTGGCTTTACTTCCCCCTCCCCCTTGTATGGCCTGTATAATTTGCCTAGATCTCCTCCTTTCCACATGTCTTTGCATTTCCTCTCTGTTAACTGCTCTCTCTCTATTCCTCTCTCTATCCCTCTCTATCCCTCTCTCTCTCTCTCTCTCCCTCTCTGTTCTATTGGTCCCTTATACCATATTTTATTGTTTTCTTTTAGCCCCAAATTTTACCTGCATCTGGTTTCAGAAGGCCTCACTGGTTACTTTGAATTCTGGGAGTTCTATACACACCATCAGGTATGGAGGAGACCATTGAAAGCTGCATCTTCCCAGGAGCCAATATATTTTATTAATATTTCTACTATATGCTTGTTATTATATTTGCTGACATACCGTATTTTTCGCCGTATAAGACGCACTTTTTCTTCCCCAAAACTGGGGGAGGAAAGTTGGTGCGTCTTATACGGCGAATATACCTTTTCAAACTGCCTCTCTGTCCTCTCTGTCTTGCCTCTCTGTCCTCCCCAGCGCTTCCTACCAGTATCGCGTCGGCCGGTGCGTCCTAGTGACGTCACACACGCAACGCTGCAGTACACGAGGAGTGCTGGTAGGAAGCGCTGGGGTGAGATCAAGATGGCAGAGATCAGAAGAAAGGTGAGGATCAGGAGGGTCAGGGAGGGTCAAGGGCTCCCAAATGCTGCAGTATATGTATGTATGTGTGTGTATGTGTGCATGTATGTGTGTATGTATGTGTATGTGTATGTGTGTGTGTGTGCATGTGTGTGTGTGCATGTATGTGTGTGTATATTTATGTGTGCATGTATGTGTATGTGTGTGCATGTATGTGTGTGTATGTATGTATATGTATGTATGTGTGTGTATATTTATGTGTGTATGTATGTGTATCAATCTATATATATATATATATATATATATATATATATATATATATGTATATTTATGTGTGTATGTATATGTATGTATGTATGTGTATGTATATATATATATGTATATATATATATATATATATATATATATATATATATATATATATATATATATATATATATTTGTGTGTAATGTAGGTGTGTATCTGTGTGTAAAGTGTATTTGTGTTTGATTCAGATTTTTTTTTTCTTGTTTTCCTCATCTAAAAACTAGGTGCGTCTTATCTGCCGGTGCGTCTTATAGGGCGAAAAATACGGTAGAATTATTTTTAAAATGAGTTCAAACTTTTCATATGTTTACTGTATCTTGCCTGGCTTTACTTCCCCCTCCCCCTTTTATGGCCTGTATAATTTGCCTACATCTCCTCCTTTCCACATGTCTTTGCATTTCCTCTCTGTTAACTGCTCTCTCTCTATTCCTCTCTCTATCCCTCTCTCTCCCTCTGTCTCTCCCTCTCTCCCTCTCTGTTCTATTGGTCCCTTATACCATATTTTATTGTTTTCTTTTAGCCCCAAATTTTACCTGCATCTGGTTTCAGAAGGCCTCACTGGTTACTCTGAATTCTGGGAGTTCTATACACACCATCAGGTATGGAGGAGACCCTTGAAAGCTGCATCTTTGCCAGGAGCCAATATCTTTTATTAATATTTCTACTATATGCTTGTTATTATATTTGCTGACATGGAATTATTTATAAAATGATTTCAAACTTTGATATGTTTACTGTATCTTGCCTGGCTTTACTTCCCCCTCCCCCTTTTATGGCCTGTATAATTTGCCTAGATCTCCTCCTTTCCACATGTCTTTGCATTTCCTCTCTGTTAACTGCTCTCTCTCTATTCCTCTCTCTATCCCTCTCTCTCCCTCTCTCTCTCTCTCTCTCTCCCTCTCCCTCTCTCCCTCTCTGTTCTATTGGTCCCTTATACCATATTTTATTGTTTTCTTTTAGCCCCAAATTTTACCTGCATCTGGTTTCAGAAGGCCTCACTGGTTACTCTGAATTCTGGGAGTTCTATACACACCATCAGGTATGGAGGAGACCCTTGAAAGCTGCATCTTCCCAGGAGCCAATATCTTTTATTAATATTTCTACTATATGCTTGTTATTATATTTGCTGACATAGAATTATTTCTAAAATGAGTTCAAACTTTTCATATGTTTACTGTATCTTGCCTGGCTTTACTTCCCCCTCCCCCTTTTATGGCCTGTATAATTTGCCTAGATCTCCTCCTTTCCACATGTCTTTGCATTTCCTCTCTGTTAACTGCTCTCTCTCTATTCCTCTCTCTGTCACTGTCTCTCCCTCTCTCTCTCTCTCCCTCTCTCTCCCTCTCCCTCTCTCCCTCTCTATTCTATTGGTCCCTTATACCATATTTTATTGTTTTCTTTTAGCCCCAAATTTTACCTGCATCTGGTTTCAGAAGGCCTCACTAATTACTCTGAATTCTGGGAGTTCTGCCCTCCCTCCCTGCCCCTCACCCTCCCATCCCAATTCTGATTAAATATATAGTGAAATGGGAATCACATGACTTTCCTACTTGCATATATTATCTCACCACTAGGGGCAGACAACATTTTAAATGCTAGAGCCCTCACCACTGTTCCTTCTCTCTCTCTCTAAATGAAAAACTTTTCTAACTCTCTTCTGTCCCTTTGTATTCCTTATCTGTTTAATCTTTCCCTGACTTCTGCCCCTTCCATTCCCTTTAGATTGTAAGTGGCGAGTTTTCAGTCTTCTAGGATGCTTTGGGAAAAAGCACTTTCTGCAAAGATTCTATGCTCAAAACAGGTTCCTCCCTTTTTTGAATTTTGTTAATGCTGTATTTTCCCTTGTTTTTATCCCCTGTATTGCGCTACAGAATATGTTGGCGCGTTACAAATAAAAGTTAATAATTCTTAAAAGAAGTGATGGATAATAAGTTGCCATTTGGTGGAAAGGTGATGCTGTTAGGAGGCGATTTTAGGCAAACATTACCTGTTGTGCCACACGGAAATAGAACAGAGATCATTGAAACATGTATCAAGACCAGTAAACTGTGGCAAATATTTACACATCTCAAATTAGAATTAAATATGAGATTTGAAGGTCAAAATGAATTCAATGACTGGCTCATTAAAATCGGAGATGGAAAACATCCAGAAATACAGCATTTACCAAATGATACCATTGAAATTCCATCAGAAATGGTTTGCAATGAATCACTCATATCAGCCATATTTCTAAACACTCTTAATAATGAGGATTACACAGACATTGCAAACAAAGTGATATTAACATCAAAAAATATCGATGCCTTGAATGTAAATAATAAAATTTTAAAATACATCAATGCACCACAAAATAATTATTACAGTGCAGATTCTATTCTGTCAGATGATAAAGACAGTGAATCGAATTTTAGTATCGAATTTATTAATTCGTTAACACCATCTGGATTGCCCCCACATATTTTACAATTAAAAAAAGGTGCAATTGTTATGTTATTGCGAATATGAATCCAAAAAAAGGAGTTTGTAATGGGACCCGATTAATTGTGCATGAGTTAAAAGATCATTTTATACATGCAGAAATTATAACTGGTACCTATAAAGGTGAACAAGTTTTCATACCAAGAATTGATTTAACTCCAAGTGAGAGTGGTTTGCCCTTTGTCGTCAACGAAGACAATTTCCAGTTATCATGGCATTTGCTATGACCATCAATAAATCCCAAGGACAAACTTTTAAGTCAGTTGGGATTTTTTTTAAAGGAACCTAGTTTTTGCACATGGACAACTCTATGTGGCTTTTTCAAGGTGCACTAATCCAAAAGAAATTAAAGTGCATGTTGAAGAAAACGAAACTCAAGGTCATTTATTGGACGATGGATGTGTTTACACCAAAAACATTGTCTACTATGAGGTGTTGGAAAGATAGAGGACAATTGTTTCATTTTAATGCCAACATTTTATGGGACTCAATATGATTGCACAAAAACAATATTTCACGTAAAACATCTAAAGAATGGACAAAAAAACATAGAGAACAGTGGTTTGACTTCCAGTACTAAATTAAAGTACTCTGGGACTCTTTAAATAGGGGACCACTATTTCACTTATGAAAATATATGTGATATTTGCAGAATGGACTAAATGAAAAAAACAAAAAATAAAATAAAATAAAAAACAACAGTAAAATATCCTTAAACAGATTGGAATGGGTTCAAAGTTTTATATTAACATGATTGGCCCCACAAAACAATTCACTGATTTTTTCATAATTTACAAGAGTTAAATGTTATTGTTTGAAGTTACAATTTCAGATGTTAAATATGTGTTTTTGGAATGTTTAAAAAAGTTTGGTAAATATATATGTGGTATAGTCAAATATGTATTGTTAGTATAAAGTTGAAGTATTTAATAATAATTGGAAGTATTGATTCAGGGAGAAATTCGATCGCCAGTTAATGGGGTCAGGAAGGAATTAATTTTTTTCCATCTTTTATACAATTGGACAATTTTCAATAGGGGTTTTTTATTGTTTGCCTTCCTCTGGATTCAATGCTTATTTAGTTTAACAAGAGTTTAACAAATATGTTACAAATGATAAAAAGCATGTTATTGTTAAAACAATTCACTTACTCTAAGTTAATAAAGTCCGCAGTTACTCAGTGATAAATATGTATTAAAAAGTGTTAGTATTGTTAACAAAATGTTGAACGAATGTTTCATATACAAGTTGCATGTTACAAAGTTTAATGTTTGGGAAATATAAGCTGAAAGTTAAAAAAATAAAAAGTTAAAAAATATTATGTGTTTTTATTTTTAGAAAAAAAAAAGGGACAAATGTAGGTGACTCATTTTGTGTTGCAAACAAATTTCACAACATTTAAATTTTATTGACCGTCATTTTTTGACGGGCAAGTCGCTAGTATAAATATAAACTCTAAACACACAGCAAGTGAACACACTGAATTGCTCAAACATTACCATCTATTGATTAAGTTTGGAAATCCACTTTGTCAATATAATTTTGACCATGTAGCAAGTGAACTCATTGCATTGCTCAACTCTGCCATCTATTGGTCGACTTTGGATTTCAGTTTGCCAAGATAACACTGACCACACAGCAAGTGTACTCACTGTACTGCTCAACATCGCCACCTATTGGTCAAGCTTGGAACTTTGCCTGGGCAATATAATTTTAAACCCACAGAAAGTGAACACATTGAACTGCTCAAACACTGCCACTCTTCCAGAGCAAAATTCTAACCCTGGACTTCAACCCTCTCAGGATCTATCTTGAGCTTGAGACCAAGCTACAAACATTAACATATGACAAGAGAACTTATATTTCACTGGACTTGTTCTTTTCTCATTCGACCTCTGAGTGGAACATTATCACTTGCATGAGTGAGGTGTGCAGTGTACGAGCTCACATGCTTAAACTTGGCCTTAACCAACTACATGGACTTTAAAATTATTGCTTCTTAATGTACCTCACCAAATTAAGAATCTACTCTTGACTGTATCTGTTGGCTTCTCTAACCTGTGCTGGTCCTCTTCTGTTCAAACAGCGTGTGGTCTCAGGACGGGGCTTCCGTTCCTTCTCTTCCCGCTAAACATCACTGAAGTGGCATCTCTAACCTGTGCTGGTCCTCTTCTGTTCAAACAGCGTGTGGTCTCAGGACGGGGCTTCCGTTCCTTCTCTTCCCACTAAACGTCACTGAAGGAAGCACAGAAGGGGCACAAGCACACTCACTTCAACACCTCAGCCTTAATTGGACAACAGAGTGGACTGAACCCGCGAGTAATAACCTGGCCACAATTCCTGCAAACACACCTTTCTCTACCGTCTAACAGCCTGTAAAACGAGTTCCTCCATTCTTGGGGCACCCCCGCCGCAACAAAGACTGTGGCCTATCTCTACCAACAGGCAGACAACGGGGCCCACAGACTCCCTACTCGCACAGAACTCACCGGGAGAAGACACAAAAAGCCAATCCACAAACGATAAGGGCCAAGAAGACCAAACAACCACGGAATGTTCAACACTCTCCAAGAACATTGAATAAACCTAAAGAGAAAAAAGAAAAAGTGCCGCAACATAGGGACGCTAACATTAGCACTGGGACATACTAAGTGACCCCTTATCACTGGGAAAAATCGTAACCATAGAACTCTCACTGAGATGGCGGGCATCGCCACTAGGAAAAACAACAAGGGAATTCAATCTTACTGCTTGCCAAAAGTCTTCAACGAACACTTCAACCAATAATACTACCATTGCCACAGTCCACGCAACTGCTCACATGGAAATGTCGGCGCCTAGCACCAAAAGCGACATCCAAGACTTAAAAGAATTAATAACCAACTTTAGAGAAGAAATCAAATCCGACATCCAGAGAGTGACAACGGAACTATCCACAGAGATACAAAAGGTGGACGATAAAACAACACAGCTAGAAACAAAAATTTCAGACATCATACAACATAACAGCAGGCTAGAAGAAGAGATCTTGGCCTTGAAAGAAGAACAATCAAGGCAGCAGCTACAGCAAGAAGACCTAGAAAACAGATCCAGGCGACAAAACATTAGACTGAGAAACGTGCCGGAGAAAGTCAAAGACCTCCATGCATACCTAAGCAATCTTTGTGACATTCTCCTCCCAAACACCCACCCGGAAACTATGAGAATGGACAGAGTCCACAGAGCTCTAGGCTTCCGACCATCACCACAAGAACGCCCAAGAGACATCATAGCCAGATTCCACTACTACTCCACCAAATAACTATTTATGAAGGCCGCAAGGAAAGGCATTCCTCCCATTGAGGGTCACCAGCCTCTGCTCTTCTCTGATCTGTCTCCGGTAACCCTTGCCAAAAGGAGACAAATGAAACCTGTAATGGACTGTATCTTAGCGCAAGGCTGGAGGTATACGTGGGGGTTCCCATTCCGCCTCAATGTCTCCAGGGAGGAAACATTTTTCACTGTCAGAACTCCAGAGGAAGGAATCAACTTGTTGGCAGAATGGAACATCAGAGTCAACGACGGAGAGAATCTACACACATCAGAAAGCCCCGGAGAGCGGAGACCTCCCTTGAACGAAGACAGAGACTTAACACAATAAGTTGCCATCTTGTATTTACCCTACTACTCTGATAATCAATGCTATTTAAAAGTTAAATGAATAGGACCAGTAACACAGTAATCACACCAGTGAGAGAGGGAAACGTCTAAAGCACCTCATAGACCCAGGCCGTAGAGGCAAAGACACACTACACTTAAAAGGCGTCGATACGGGCGCTAACAAATAGCCAGCCACATACCCCCACAAAAAGTAAAGTTTAGGCGGTTCGGTTCAGTGTCAGATTAGAGACACTAATTGGCCCACCAGTACAATAATAAGAGGACAGCAACCGCTCTCCTTATAGTAGTATAAGTTACTACGCTCTATTTAAACAAAGAACAACAGAAATTTAAATTACACTAGGAATTCTCTTGACCACCAAAGAGACTCACCAACAGACTCTCAAACCTAGGCTTAGTACCCAGGGTAGCCATAGGGACCTCCTCTAGAGGAGGAGAAGTTGTCCATACAGTTATTAGCCCAGGTTCTGTTGACCCCATAGAATTGTGTATATACAGTTGCTTCGTTAACTACTGTTTCTCTCCTTGAGTACAGAGACTCTCACACGCATTTGACTGCTGAGCGGTTTTCGGGGTGGAGACCAGCAGGTGGCACAGGAACACTAGACCGTACGCATCCTGGAAGGTGAGACAACCAACCGCACTGACCAAAATGTCACACACCTCAGTAAGAAATATGGACATTGTCATAGCATCACATAATGCTCATGGACTGAACGAACCAGTCAAGAGGGGGGTGGCCTTGAGGAACTATCAAAAATTAAACCTAGACATTGTAATGATTCAAGAAACTCATTTTAGAAAACAAGCAGTACCAAAATACTGGGGGGGAGTCTTCACACAGGCGTTCCACGCTACCTCAGAAGCCAAACAAAAGGGAGTCACCATTTTTTTCCACAGAAGACTCAACTTCCAACTAAGTAAAATCCAAAGGGACAAAGAAGGCAGGTACATAGCAGTTCACGGGACAATACATGAACGGAAGGTCACACTTTTGAACATATACGCCCCGAACACAGACCAAACGCCATTTTTCCAGAAAATACAAAAACTCACAGATAGTTGGGATGACGGGCTTAAGATAATAGGAGGAGACATGAATGCGGTTTTGGATCCATCCAAAGACAAGTCAAACGACCCAGACTCACACAAAACCCCCAAGGCGACCAAAGCACTAAAAAAACTACTAAATTCAAATTGTATGATTGACACCTGGAGAAATATGAACCCCACAGAAAGAGAATACATATTTTTTTCAGCTAGACATGGGTCCCTTTCCAGAATAGATCACATCCTGATTCAACAAAACATTGCAGGGAACCTAACCGAGGCCTCAATATGTCCCATAGCATGGTCAGACCACGAACTTGTCAAAATTTCCATGAGAGACCTTCTACCGAAGGGAAATAGTCCGACGTGGACATTAAACCCTGGCTTGCTAAACAACCCAACCACACGCGAAAAAATTAGGGCAGCAATCACAGAATATCTTGATCTTAACAAAGTAGGCGAGATAAACATAGACGGAATTTGGGCAGCCCACAAAGCAATAATCAGGGGAGTCTGCATACAAATTAGTTCGATCAAGAAAAAAAAGGACCAAGCACAAATTTCACTCCTAAATCAGAAAATATCAGAGGCCCAAAAACTATACGGTAAAGACAAATCACGAAACACTTACGAGAAGGTACTAGGATACAAACAAGAACTCAACTCTATACTGAGAAAAATGGTCACTATATTACAACGAACCAAAGCTAAATTCTTCAGAAACGCAAACAAGCCTGACAGAATGTTGGCTAATTGACTAAAAGAAAAGAGAGCGAACTCATTCATTGCCAAACTAATCACCAAAAATAAGCAAAAAGTCTTTAAACCAGATCAGATAGTAAGCGAATTCAGGCAATTTTTTGCTGACCTTTACACCAAATCAGGCAACTCGGGTACCCCAGCTCACAAACTAGAAATTGAAAACACACTAAGTAGCATAAATATACCACACCTAGACCCCGCTAAAGCCAGTTCACTCTTAGAGCCCATATCGGTCAAAGAAATACAGGAGGCGATCAAGACAACAAAAGCACACGGGGCCCCGGGCCCAGACAGGTACTCGAACCTCTATTACAAAAATATGAGCGACCTACTCAGCCCTAACTTACACAAACTATTTAACAGCTTCTTAGAAGGGGGGAAAATAAAACCGGAATTCTTAGAAGCCAAAATAATAGTAATCCCTAAACCAGGAAAAGACCCAACCCAATGTTCTAGCTATAGACCAATTTCCCTGATCAACACTGACTTAAAAATATACACTAAAATTTTAGCGTCAAGACTAGCGGAATTGATTCCTGAGATAATACATCCGGACCAAGTAGGCTTCATAAGGGGTAGGGAAGCACCAGATAACACCAGAAAGATCATTGACCTCATTTACATAACTAGCAGAGGAGAAAGCCACGCGATGGTGTTAGCACTTGATGCCAAGAAGGCTTTTGATAGATTAGACTGGACATTTATAAAGTCCACACTGATCAAATTCGGTTTACCGGAAGGTTTTCTCAAAAGCGTCGCATCACTATATTCAGAACCAACTGCTCAGGTAACTTACCAAGGACACAATTCTCAAAAACTCAAAATCACAAGAGGTACACGACAGGGGTGCCCACTGTCCCCACTGCTGTTCGCCCTGAGTATAGAGCCCCTAGCAATAGCTATTCGCCAACACTCAGACATTTTGGGAATACCGGTCGGTCTGACAGATCACAAAATAAGCCTCTTCACAGACGACATTCTCCTAACAATCTCAAACCCCGTAGTCAGTCTTCCCAACCTATTCAAACTCTTGTCTGAATTTGGCCCACTGTCGGGGTTCAAAGTAAATACGAGCAAAAAAATAGCCCTTAACTTATCCCTCCCACCCACCATGGAAAAGCAACTAACCAACAATTTTCCGATAAAATGGTCCCCAAAATCTATCAATTATCTAGGCATACAAATTACTAAATCGACTAAGGCCCTATATGAAGTGAACTACCCAACCCTCATTAAACAAATAACAAGAGACCTGCACAGGTGGTCAGAGCTAAAGATCTCATGGCTCGAAAAACTACATGCCATTAAAATGAACATACTCCCCAAACTACTTTACCTGTTTAGGACCATACCAATATTAATTTTGGCAAAAGAATTGAAAACGATACAAAAAATGTTGACGAGCTTTCTGTGGAACAACAACAAACCTAGAATAAACAGAGAAACAATTATCACAACTAAGAAGAGAGGCAGCCTCGCATTTCCAGATATCTCCCGTTACTTCAAAGCAGCTAGACTAGCTCAATTAGCAAAATGGTACGTCAGAGACTTCCCCCCCAGTATGGGTCCAGATAGAGAAACACACACTGAGGGCCAATGACTTAATAATGCATCATTTACCATGGCTCCCATCCAGCAGGGCTTCAAGCTACCCCGATCACTACCAACTAGTGTGAGGCACACAATAACCTTATGGAAAGACATAAATAGGAGGACCATGCTTCTAAACCCAGAATCCGGGCTTACTCCCTTGTGGCCCCAATCGGCCAGCCCCAAAATAAATACTAATGACCAATATAGATGGTGGACCGAAAATAACTGCTCAATTGCGGCAGATTTACCTGTAGTTAATCAAAAATGGTCCACTACTGCATTCCTAGACAAAAAACACCTACCTCCAGGGGAATGGCTTAACCTATTCGCTATAAATCAAAGACTAACTCAAACCATCAGGAACAAAGGTGGACAAAACAAAACCATATTCGAAAAGTGTTGCATTAATTACCCAGGAGGGAAAGGCAATATTTCCACAATATATAACCACTTATGCGAGTTAGCCACTCCTCCCAAACTCCACTATGAGAGGGCGTGGGAAGCAGACCTCAACATACGCTTAGATAAGGACCAATGAAACAACATTCTGAAACAAGCAAAAAACTCCTCACTTAATATAATTCTGAAAGAAAATTCATATAAAGTGGTCATGAGATGGTACCTAACTCCAGTTAGAATGCACCTAGGAAACCCGGGGATTAGTGATTTATGTGAAAGAGGATGCAATCAGAAAGGGACTCTAATTCATAAATTTTGGGAATGCCCTATGATTAAACACACTTGGGTAGATACATATAAAACATTAGAGAAGCTATGGGGTCGGAGTTTTCCCATGAGACCAGAGGAAGCCATCCTGGGTCTACCGGTAGAGGGGTTGTCCAACTCGGAACAATTCCTAACCAACCAAATCTTCTTAGCAGTTAGAAAGATAATAGCCGCCCACTGGAAAACACCCACCCCAATATACGAGATAATCCTAAGCAAAATTGAGTTTGTTCGGTCCATGAGCATTTTATCTGCAGAGGGGAATCATAACTACAAGCGCTGGGCCTCCTGCTGGGCCGCCTGGGAGACAAGGTTCGGCAGAGGAATGGGGTGAGTAATACTTCCCTCCTAAGGGATCTAGAAAGGAAAACAAGACAAGAGAAATCTTAACTTATCCAACACCAATAGCCTAACACAGTTACCCAAGATCAGAGGCTACATCTATTAAGAGAGTTGATACCGGTCAGGGTCAGGACTATATGAGGACAGGAAACACAGTTTACAAAGATCATCCCAGTGTTATGGGACTTCACTACTCATAGTTTCCCCCTTAGCCCGAATCCAGTTAAAAGTTACTTTCAGCAGACATAAAACTAGAAAACGGAAAAAGAGGAGGAGTTCTGGACGAAAGACGTTATATAAGAAGATAGATGAGATGAATATGCTCACTGTTATTTTCTACTTACCTCGTCTAATGTGTTGTTTTTGGTTACTCGACGAGTTTTGTCTGACTGTCTAATAAAAATCATTTAATAAAAAAAGAAATTAAAAGGCGGAGATGGATAGATAAGGTTACTGAATCAATGGTCATCAACTTGATCAAAATCAGATGGGCAGTGTCTGAGTGATATACTTGACGTGCTGCAGTCCAAAGGTTTACAGAGAGTGAGACGTAACTGAATGACTAAAAAACACCAACAGCATTTTCCAACTGACCTAAATAATTTGGGATCTGATTATATTATTATATATAGACCTTTTTAACATTTTTAAACATATGGAACATTTTACAATTAAAACAATTATACAAATTATAAAATATACAAATAAAGAAATATTTTTTTTTATGTATAGAGTAAAAAATAGCACAAAACAAATATATATAAGCAGGATAAAGGAACTGATAATACTTATTTTATCAGCACTAAATAAAACATAATAGCTCTAACTGTGTTATCTTACCTAGAATTTGACTTGCTAAAAAAACAACATATGCTTAATAGTGTGCATGCTGGTTGTGCTATAAATGCAGAGGTTTGTAAGTCTGAAGGAACAAAAAGGTTTCATTTACTTACAACACATATATTAAAATAGCAGCTTCAATATTTGGCAAAAAAACATACCTTACAGCCAAAAAATAAGATCAGAGTTGATGGTTCCATGCTGGACAGTTATGGAATCAGGCTGAACATCAAGCCTGAAGCACTGGTGTCATGATGTGAATATTTTGCACAGAAACAGACCAGCTCTACAGGAGACTCATAGAGTTGAAGTTCTTTTCAATTCATATCTGGTACATGAGCTTCCCACAGTAATGCATGAACACTGAAAATAGGATGTTTAATACAAACAATATCAAAGCCCAGAAAAAAGGAATGAGAGTAGCCTGTGAAAAAACTGTAAATACAGAGGCTTGTGATGTACTTATTAAGGGGCCGACAATTACCCCTGAAGAGACAATATGGTGTTTGACAGGTGACCCACTGGCTTTGCCAAGGTTCAGAGAATTGGCTTTGATTTAGAAATACGATAGCAACTCACTGTCAGGTAAGACACACTTTATAAGATTATTCCATGGGAGAAAACAGTTTTCAGAACTGAAAATAGCTATTTTCCAACAACACATATATATATAAGAGGGGACAGAGACTGAATACAAGGAAACTAACAAGGCTTGCAAAAGAGCTATTAGACTGGATAAAATGGAAAAATTTAAAATTAGTTGCAAAGGAGAGTAAGACTCACCCTAAAATATTTTTATAAGTATATTAATGGGAAGAAGGCCAGGAAGGAAGCTAAAGAAACGTTACAATGTGAAAAAGGCCATCTGATAGTTAGTGACCAGGAAAAGACGGATGAGCTAAATAGGTTCTTTTCTTCTGTATACACAAGGGAGGTACCAGTGGTTGGTTCACGGAAACATCATGGGACTATACTACCGTCACCTAATAATTGGTTAACGCAGGAAGAAATCTGAAAGGGGTTGGAAAAAATAAATGTTAATAAAGCCCCAGGTCCTGATGGAATACATCCAAGGGTACTGAGAGAACTGGGCTCTGTAATAGTCAAACCATTATATCGAATTTTTCAAGATTCACTCAACACACGGTCGCTACCAGATGACTGTAGAAAAGCATAGGGGATACCTATATTTAAGAAGGGGACAAGAGCAAATCTGGGGAACTATAGACCAGTGAGCCTCACTTCTGTAGTGGGAAAGCTTTTAGAAGGGTTAATAAGGGATAATATACAGGAATAGGTCTATTTGAACAGGATTATAAGTAGGAGTCAACATGGATTTATGAGGGATAGGTAATATCAAACAAATCTAAATAGTTTCTATGAGGAGGTCAGTAGGAACTTGGATCAAGGCAACTCAGTGGATGTAGTCTTTTTAGATTTTGCAAAGGCTTTTGATACAGTGCCACATGGGAGACTATTGTGCAAACTAAGGGATACAGGAATTGCAGTAAATATATGCACATGGATTGAGAGCTAACTAAAAGTAAATGGAACATACTCAGATTGGACTAATATGGTAAGTGGGGTTCCTCAGGGTTCAGTATAAGGCCCTCACCTTTTTAACATATAACGACTTAGAAGTAGCACTGGAAAGTATTGTCTCCATTTGATGACACTAAGTTGTGCAAGGTAATAAAATCAGAAAATGTTGCACTTTCCCTCCAAACGGATTTGCATAAATTAGAGAAATTGACGACTAAATTGCAGATGAGATTTAATATGAATAAATGTAAGGTTATGCGTCTGGGAAGGAAAAATAGCCATTTATAAACTTAATGAAGCAAATCTAGGCGTATCAGATTTTGAAAGGGATTTGGGAGTGCTTCTGGACATCCACCTACGTAACAGTTCTCAATGCCAATGCAGCATCTGCAAAGGCAAATAAAATATTAGCATGTATTAAGAAGGGTATAGAAGCCAGTGAAGCAAATATAATTCTGCCACTATACAAATCTCTAGTATGCCCTCATTTGGAATATGGAGTACAGTTTTGGGCACCACTTCATAAAAAGGACATTTTATAACTGGAAAAAGTACAGAGAAGGACAACAAAACTAATAAGGGGAATGGAGGAGTTAAGTTATGAAGGAAGAGTAACCAAATTATACTTATTTTCTCTAGAAAAAAGGCATCTAGGAGGGGATATGATTACCCTATATAAATACACTCAGAGTCAGTATAAAGATTTGTCAAGGGAGCTTTTTGTGCCAAGAGGTTTTCAACTGACAAGAGGACATCCTTTGAGGGTAAAAGTAAAAAGATTCCACCATAAAGAAATAAAAGGGTTCTTCACAGTAAGGGTGGTTAATCTGTGGAATTCTCTACCAAGGGAGGTGGTGACAGCGGATTCAATAGATAACTTTAAAAAGGGATTGGATATATTTTTTAAATAAAAAGGTTATTCAGAGTTATCCTGGTTAATTAGAGAGAGAGTATTGATCCAGGGAGGAATTGCCACTATCTGGGGACAGGTAGGATTTTGTTCCCCTTTTGTGACAATTAGCAAAGTTTCACTTGTTTTTTTTTCTCTTTGCCTTCCTCTCAATCAATTAAGAATTAATATTGCAGATCAGAGGAAATCTAAAAAAGTTGAACTTGATGGCTAAACGCCTTTTTTTCAAACCTCAATTACTATGAAACTATGTAACTATGTATATTTTTATTGCAAAATAGCACTTGCACTTAGGCAAATATATTACAACAAATATATTATCAGAGCAAATATACTGTATGTAGCAAGAACTGTTTGAAATTAGTATTCTAGCTCCAGTGACTGCTTTGCATTTTTGGGGTAGGTTCTTGGTACAACAAAAGTAAATACAAAATCAGACTTGTTGCTCAAAAATAGGAGAGTAACTGGGGTTACACACTGGGCCCAATAAATGTTAATGTCTTCCATTATACAATGCTATTTATACAGAGCTCAGACCATCTGCTAAGCCATTAAAAAGCCAGTGTATACTCAAGGTAAAGTTTTGATCTAGCCAACTTGTTTGTTGCCAAAATTTGTTTTTATAAAGAGAACAATGAGGATATCTGTAAGTCAAATGGATTAAAACATTTGGAATCTTGTCTAACTGAGGTGCTAGGTCTGTCTCTACTTCCCTACCTGCATATGACTTACATTATTTGTCTGACAGCAATGAGATAGGTAATCCATTTATATGAATTTGTTTGGTAATTAATTGTTAGTAAAATCATTCAACACAAGAAACACTGACACCGCCAATGAAATCTTGTGGGTGAGGGGAATTTCAGCTACATGATTGGTATTGCTATATGACTTTGTTCACTCGTGAAGTGCATTTCCCTTACTGGCTGCTTTAGTTGCAGATTTTAATGTTATCTTATTGATAATAAGTCTGTTTGTTAAAGATGTCCAAAATGTCATATTTATAATATGCTCTTGCGAAGAACTAGAAGATAGGCAAAGTGTTTTTAGTATGTTTAGAATAAGTTGTTGTTTAGTCGTTCAGTTGTGTCTGACTCACAATGACTCTATGGACCGCAGCACGACAGGCACAATCATTATGTCTCTGCTTGTGCCTATTCATAATATTTTCGTGGCAAAGATACTGGGGTTGCCAGTTCCTTCTCGACAAGGTAGCGATCCAGAAAGAGTTACAATAAATACACAGGAAAAAAAATGAAAGCACATGGATCACAAAACACAGCATCTTTTCAATAACATATAGATAAGAAAAGCTTTTATAATACAAAAAAGGTGGTGCTGGTAAAGGGAGAGATTAAATCTGGCCAAAGTGTATGGTATCTGGCCATTCCACTCATCCTGGAGGAAGTATTCTTTAGTGAAGTAGAATAATTTTATTATAATATCTTTGTGATGGTTCTAATGTCTGGATGGTGGACCCAATGGTCTGTTCACACTTTCTAGTTTAGTATCAGTATACCAGGATCAGAAAAGAGATCAGTCTTTGAAGGTAAAGTTAAATATCTTCTACTTCTTCTTCTCTAAGATTCTTAACTCTTAACTTTTCATTTGAGGAGGATTTGCCATCTCCCTTGATCACAGAAATTTGCTTTTATATATTGTCTGCCTTATTCTCAACGGCATACATAAGAGCATCTAGATGCTTGATGTCATTGCATAGTTCAACAACAAGTGTGACAACGTCTTTGTTAAAATATTGCCTAATATCTGCAGCCAGTTTATCCAGATGTTGACAAAAGGTAGATTTGGTGGGTTTGATGGGCTTCTCAGTGGCCCTAGAAGCTACTGGTGTGCTAGGCTCTGTGTCAAGAGTTGTCGTGGTGCATGGGTGGGGAGGTATAATTGTAAACAGGTCTGTTGAATATGACAGCTTCTATTTGACATAATCAGAATGATCAAGATTTAATGATGGAAACAAACATATCTTTATCCTTGTAGGCTATATTATGCATGCAAGGATTGAAGAAACATCCAGTGGAAGAAGTTAAAGCTAGGGTAACAAAGATAATCAAGACCAAGTTGGATCACGTTGATAGCAGTGGCTTTGATGTAGTTGATGCTCTTACTAGGGCCTGGTTGTGTCGCGTGCATGACAAATGCAGTCAGATCCAAGATACATAGTCAGAAGCTACTGTGTGCAAATCTAGAAGCAGCTGGTAAGTAATTGAGAGCACATATATTTGTTGGGGAGTAACAAGTAGCCTTAGTTCTGTCATAGCACCACAGCCTGAGTTATGGTTGAGTTTTCTTCTATCTGGCTGTTTTGCTCACTTCATTTGTAGTTGATCCTTGAATTACTTAGAGAGCGACAAGTTAGAACAGTAGGAAAAATAATTTTGTAATTTACAGTATTATTGAATGAATTGCCACTTAGATTGGGAGCTATGTTTGCAGAAATTAAATCCCAGTATTCATGGCCGGATTAGCCATTAGGCCAAGAAGGCAGCCGCCTAAGGGTGCTTCCCTGTGAGGAGCGCCACTTTTTGAAAAAAAATAAATGGTTCCTGGCTTTAAAAAATTAAATGCTGCAGTTCATAGACTGGCTACTATGGGTTAACAACCTAGAACAAGAAGGAATTTACAGGAAAAGAAACTTAAATGCACAGAAAATTAAAAATGGGCAGGTGCATACCTTGCGTACTCACTCGCAGGGGTGCCTCCACTTCACTGCCTAGGGGCTCCAAAAAGGTGGATCCGGCCCTGCCAGTATTCAGAAATTGACAAAAGAAAAGGGAATACAGAAGGTGGTGGTGAGGCTATATTACCAGAGTATGCCACAAAGTGTAGCCAAAGCTCTTTAATTTCTCCCTGGCTGGTAATAGTAATGATAGCCTGGGAAATATTTGCAAGTATGATCAGACCATTTATAACAGTGTAATATGTACTATATTGTTTAGTAGAAGTAAGTACATCCAACCAGTAGCATTCCATGTCTGGCTCAGCTGGCTCCTCTAGGTGGTACAGTCACAATACAGATGCTCTAAAGCTACGCTAACATTTGTTCAACGTTGCAAAGTGTTCTATGGTAGCAGGGCTTTATTTTGCTTACCAGTTTTTTAATTGTGATCTACTCAAGAGGAAATATGTACATATCATGCAACATGTCAGTGAACAAAACTATTCATCAGATTGTTATATGCAGTGTGTCAATATTTTCTGTTTTTTTAATACAATCTTTCAGTAAAAGGAGAAAAAGCTAAATAAGACTTTATCCTTTGACAATTTCTGAGTGCTCCATAATTCTCCCTGCTATTAAAAGCTACCAACACATATGACTCATGTCAGATGTAGAACAGTAACCACCAATACAGGGAATAACATTGATTGTTTATAACTTGCTTAGACCTTTAAATAGATGTAATTTGTGATCATAGTTTGTCCATGCAAAATGTTGTTTTCTCTATATTACTGTATTCTTTGGACTTACTAATTGTGTATGATCCCTTGATTTGTGAAACCATTTACGATTTTGCCTGATGATTATGCATATATAATTCTCATGTACACTGCCCAAATATTCTGTATAGGCCTCAAAGTGGAACGGTGCTCATGACAATCCTTGTTTATGACAAGTTCACAGCTATGGATGTCACTATGTTTGCCTAGGAGAAACCTCACCAATAGTATGTTTGAGTGTCATACCCATACCTCTATTGCAGCCATGTTTTTGTCCAATAAAAATATATCATTCTATACTGCAGTGTTCTAATGTTTCACCTGTAATACTGGATATTCATGGCTACTCTAGCTTTTAGAAAGAATGGAGAAGACAGTAGAGAATGAAATAAGTCCTGGGTGGAAAATTGGGCCAAGATGAAGAGTAAGAAATAAAAAAGTACTAAATAGGGAAACATAGATGGGAAAATAAAATATCACTTAGCGAGCTGGGGACAAGTGGGGAAAAAAGGGTATGAGGGGGAAAAGCAAGGGAAATATAGGGAAATTGAAAGAAAAGAATAAGATACTAGAATGGGAATGACGGCCCTTACTATCTTGAGACCCTAGGCACTTTCTCCTTAGTATATCAGAGGCTATTCACTGAATTTGGGGTAACTTACTATTTGTCTTACATAAGGATTTATTAGATTTCCAAATAAAACTAAGATATTTTGTAAATTAATATATATCACTAATACTTTACTTAAATAAAATGTAATTGAAATGAGAAATACTTTTTGGAAAGAAACAAATGCTAAAATATAGGTTTACTATCAATTCCTTATGGAACCTATTTGGGTAATGCCTGTTTTCTTTCAGAATCTTAAAATTAAGACAGCGAGAATGTTATTGCCATGACGATCAGTGCTGGATCTACCTTTTTTGGCGCCCCTGGGCAGTGAAGTGGAGGAGCCCCTGCGAGTGTGTGCATGCACCCATTTTTTTCCCTTTTCTGTGAATGTATATTGATCTCTTTGTGTGTGAGCAAATCACACACGCTGAGCTACTACTTGTTTATTGAATGCATTTTTTTGTGGGCCATATTATTTATATTTTTCTGTGGGAGGGCAGCGAGTGCATGTTACACAAACACATATCATAATCACTTGTATCGCAAATACAAATTAGTAGTTATGAGAGTTATAGGGCCACTGCAAAATGAAATTGTCTGGAGTACAACTAAGAGCATGATTAATCAGAAAAAAAGCCATATATGATATTTATATCATATAACATATGTATATCACATATAAAATTCTAAAGTCTACCGTCCTCCCAGTTTAACATTTATCCTGCTGCAACTGAGTTCCATACATATAAATGTCATCATATTCAGTCGGGATCACTGTTACTAATACAATCTAAACAAATTAGACAAGGACCTCTTAATATTATAGCGGCATTCACTAAGGGCCCACTATAATTATAATACAAATATATACATAATCAGCTAGGGTTCTCCAACATTTAAAAAAGTATACACAAAGATTAGGTTTGCAGTGTTTTTAGTAGCAGCAAGGCTGTAGAGGCACTAAAGAGAGGCTTTAATACTCTTGGCTCCCAAAAGCTCAGGGACCTGTACAGTTAAAAACACTCCAAAGGGACACTAAAGGGTGACCTCACTGCTCCCTGACTCAAGTAATATAAGGGCTTGCTCAGGACTTTAAGATTCTAAGGCCTAGATACTGACCCTAAGGGGACAAAGACTTTGCACTGCTTATAAGACTGCAGAAGGGGGCATACAACCTCTTTATTTTCATCTTCATTACTACTGCCTCATTACTAGCGGTAACAAGATTTACCTTTCCTTATATAACTGCTTCAGCCGTGGCCTGTGCTCAGTATTGGTACAACAACAAACCAAACATCCTATTATCACTGGAGGGAGCAGCACTGCCACCTACTGGTGCTCAGAAAATAGTGCAGTCCGGCACTCAACTAGATACATCACCTGCACCAAACAGAGCATTGACGCCATCTAGTGGGACATTGATGAAAGCAGCTTGGGCCTACTGAGAGCACATGATTGACAGAACTCAACAATACATTGAGATGTAACTACAGCGGCCCTACATGGTTCTAGCCTGCAAGGACCAAAAAAAACACCAAGACAACATTACAGGAACTGGGTGTATCCCGACAGCACCAAACACAGCAGATCTAATTACCTGAGAGGATATAGCTAAAGCGGAGGGTTCTCATCAGAGCAACTGGCTAAATGCCTAGGCATCCAACAGCCAACCCGGAGACAATCAGCGGCGCAGAAATGGAAAAAAATAAAAAATCCTTACAGTCAAAAAAAATTGACGAGCATTTTTAAAACTCTGGAAGCATTGGAAACACCGGCACAAGACCTCGCCTCAGAGCAATCGGACATCTCAGATTTAGACTCTCAGGAGGTAACCTTACAGCCGGAGGTATCCATCAATAATGCCTCAATGGCAAGAATTGAAGCGCTCCTGGCCTCCCATATCAACGGAGCAGTCACGGCACTGCAAAAAGACATACAAGAGATCGGACAGAGGACCCATCAACTTGAGGAATCCATGGACCAAGTGGTAGAGGCGCAGGAGAAGGACAGGGCCAACATTGCTGGCAATTCCTCCCGTATCTCGGATATAGAAGATAAGTTGGAGGATTTGGAGAATAGATCCAGAAGATTTAATTTGAGGATTAGAGGCGTCCCCACGGCTATAGTCGATCTACCACGGTACCTTAAAGGCACGATAGATGAGATCCTCTCAGGATACCCGGACCACGAGTGGGAGGTAGAGCGAGCGCACAGAGCCCTTGGGGGGAGCCGCAATCAAGACCTCCCTAAAGACATAATTGTCAGGCTTCTGCTCCAACAATTCAGAGACCTGATCCTCACAGCTACCCACAACAAGACCTCGATCAGTGGTCCTGACGGGACTAAGCTCCAGTTTTTTGCGGATCTTTCTCCAACTACGCTACAAAGACGGAGGCTGATGAAGCCGGCCCTGGAAGTGCTACTACGCCATGGCATCAGATATCGCTGGGGATTCCCCTTTGCCCTGATCTTTTCTGTGGGAGGTATCCAATATACCACACGCTCCCTAGATGACTGCCAAGAGCTTCTTAAGCGTCTAGAACTAAATGGGGGGGGGGGGGGGGACCCAGTCCCTATGGCATCTGCTTCAGCAACTTTGCCTCTTCCAAAGAGACAATTGTCTGAAGTGACCAGACAAAAGAGGCCTGCTAATCACGTCTCAAAAACTGCCAACAGACGCCCCAGCCAAAACATGAACACGCTGACACACTAGCACAATTGTCTTTATCCTCAGGACTGTTCAAAAAGAGGGTTTCGATTAAAGAGGCACTATGCTATCAAAAAGTCCTGTTTCCTTTTTCCTTTTTTTTTGTTTGCTTTTTTGCTGCTACCTAGGGGAGACTCTCAGGAAGGTTGCTCAGAACTGAGCTAACTGTTCTGTACTACCTTTCCCCCCTACTTCTTGCCTTTTGGGCTGGCTCCCGGAGGAACTCAGGACTTTTGCTACGAGTTGTACCCAGTTGACAAAATACTTTTGAACTATTATTAACCCATGCTTTGCTTTTCCTTCCTACCTAGCAGGTTGTAGTAGATTGTTAAAGAAACACCTACTGTTGCTAATTGAGGGAATAATACTTAGCCTGGCGAGACCCCTCTGGCTGGTCTAGGTTTAGCTGTTTCTACTGTTTATAATTTATGTAAAGAGTTTTGTTATTAATGTTAGCACAAATTATTTATAGATCTGGCTACTCTATTACGGTAACACTCCTTTTATCTTATTTATAATTCTCCTTGCCGGCAGGACCTGAAGCGGAACCTGCTAGTACTTTAACGGATTGACAGGAATAGGTTAGGGCTAGAGGTCCTAAGAATGCTTGATTTTTCAATAACCACTCTATTTGTTCTTCTCACAACTTTCTGTATTTGTGCTCACCTACCATTTACTTACCAACCGGTGCTCAACCACCCTCTACTGGGTTCGGAACTAAGCAATTCACTCTCTGATTACTGTGTCCCTGCCAAAGCATACATTTTTAGAGTATATCTAAGCTGGGATCAGCTAATTACGCTGCTTACCCGACCTCCTAATGTCAATCACCATCCAAATAATTTAAACTACCCACATCCTTTGCCTACTCGCCCCCTGCGCCCCTTTAGCATTCCCGGGGTCTCAGGGCATAAGCGTAATGATCCTTATTTGGTGGAGGCTCTAGTGGCTGCCTGTTTGCAGGTCAAGGGGCACAATCTAATCCCATTCATAATTACATTATCCGAGCCAAAATTAAGCCAACTGTTTTTTATGATAAGGCACCAGGGGGTGGCATCTAAACTCACGCACTTTTGCTTTTATATTCTAACTAGAATCAAGCCTGCTAGAACTCGCTCACCCAGGGCTCAGCCACTTCCACACCTCCAGAAGGAGGAGCCGCTCCTCACTCCCTCCTCGACAGCTCGCCGGAAAGGTAAAGCTAATTCAGCATATCTGACAGACACCTTATTAATTTACCCATGCCCATAACAGTACTCACTCACAACGTGAAGGGCTTTAACTCTCCTTTCAAGCAGAGGAAGGCCTTTTTATACTATAAGACTTACAAACCATCTGTAATATTCCTACAGGAGACCCACTTCGCTAGGCATAAGACCCCTACATATCTTAATAAAGATTACCCTCAATTCTTCCATTCCACCCACACTTCAAAAAAAGAGGGAGTAGCAATATTGCTACATAGGAACCTCCAATTCCAGTTAACATCCAAACTGGTAGACCGTGAAGGGTACTTTATCATTATAAAAGGTACGATCTTGGGAAATACGATTTCTCTGGCTTCCTTTTATGCCCCCACAACGGCACCACATAAGGCCCTAATAAGATTTTTAAGGGCACTGGAATGGGGGGACTGGGGGAACTTAGTGGTAGGAGGGGATTTCAATTTAGTCTTAGACCAAAAGGCGGACAAATCTAGGGCTCCAGTAAGTGACCGATTCTCCAACAAAATTAGACAAATTAAGAAACTCCTGCACTCTGTTAGCCTGGTAGATGCCTGGAGGGGACTTCACCCGAGAGGGAAAGAGTTTACTTTTTATTCACCCACACATGGCTCCTACTCGCTCATTGACATTATTTACATTAGCAGCTCACTTCTTGACAGCTCACACAGAGCGACTATAGTGCCTTGCACTTGGTCCGACCATTCAGCAGTTTTATTGGAAGTGGACCTGGGAAGTCAATTCAGCATGCCTTACACCTGGAGGCTGAATGAATACCAAATCTCACTGCCTTCAACTCAGGAGCAGATAGAGAGAGAGTTGCTAGACTTCTTTGGGTCCAATGCGGGCAGGGAGACGGGAGCGGGATGGGTTTGGATGGCACATAAAGCCTTTATAAGAGGAGTGTGCATCAAATTGGCTTTTCAGTTCAAAAAACAGAATCTACAAAGGGAGAGAGATCTTGCGAGCAAATTGGCACGACTGGAGCTTCGAAATCAGCTCTCCCCCTCCTCCTCACTGAGAACAGAGATAGACAAGACGAGGCTGGAGCTAGATAGCGTATTGTCCATAAAAACGGACAAAGCACTGAGACGGACGCAGCATTTGTTTTACAATAAAGCAAATAAACCGGATAAATTGTTAGCCAGAAGCCTGAGAGCAAAGTACGCCCAATCCAGGATTTCCCAAATCAGGAATAAAGAGGGCGACCTCATATATAGCCAAAATGAAATACAAAAAGTTTTTAGGGAATATTACCAAAATATATACTCCACTAAACAGGTGGCCATGGAAAATAACATTGCTTCTTACTTAAACTCACTGGACCTTCCTCAGATTTCGCCTGCTGACTTACACTCTCTAAATAAGGAAGTTACTATCAAGCAAGTTCTAGAAGCGATTAAGGAACTAAAACTAGGAAAATCCCCGGGCCCGGATGGGTTCACCAATATCTACTATAAGAAATTCTCAACACTTCTGGCTCCTCATCTATATAATCTCTTTAACTCGATACTGAGAGGGGAGATTACCCCCCAGAACTAAACCATGCTGACTTAACAATATTCCCTAAAGAGGGTAGAGATCAGAGAGATGCCAAGAACTATAGACCTATCTCACTGCTTAATGGGGATGTCAAGTTGCTTGCCAAGATCTTCTCTCAAAGGATCTCAATATTCCTTCCCTCCTTGATTCACAAAGACCAGTCAGGGTTCATCCCGCATAGACAAACTGGCGACAACATCAGGAGAACTCTAAATGTCATCCATTTGGCTAGGTCTAGGGGGTCCCCGGTCTGCCTGCTTGCATTGGACATAGAGAAAGCGTTTGACACCTTAGAGTGGCCCTTTCTATTTGCCACGTTAGCAAAGTTTGGGTTTGAAGGCAACTTCTTAAACTTATTACACACTTACTACACGCTACCCAAGGCCACTTTAAAATTACCAGGCTCCCAGACGGCTAGTATTAATATAGAGAGAGGCACGAGACAGGGGTGCCCTCTGTCCCCGCTGCTCTTTGCTTTGGCCATAGATCCCTTGGCCCAGGTGATAAGAGCAAACTCCTCTATAGAGGGGGTGCGGGTGGGACATCAGCATCTAAAATGTTCTTTGTTTGCTGATGACCTACTGTGCACCCTCTCGAATCCTGTCTCCTCCATAGACGCCCTAATGGGCACAATCAATGAATATAGCACTCTCTCTGGACTGAGATTGAATCATAGCAAGACAGAAGCCTTAAGTGTGGGCATTCCTGGGGACATCTTGGACCAACTGAACAGGGTACACAACTTTCTATGGCCTGCCTCTTACATTAACTATTTAGGGATAAAGTTGACTAACTCACTAGCGGATATTTATAAAACCAATTACCCACCCCTATTTAAGACTCTTCGAAGGGACTTAGACAGCTGGACAAAAAGGCAGATTTCGTGGACGGGCCGAATAGCCACGGTCAAGATGAACATCTTGCCGAGGCTGCTTTATCTGGCCTTTACGCTGAAAATATGGAAATGGGCTAGGAAGGAACATAAACTGATTCACCCCGTATCACCTCTTACTTCAATCTTTACATCAACCTCTCTAGCGACCACCCTCACAGCTGACTCCAAAGCATTCTGGACCACACACAATTTAGACAAACTTGAGGCATGGTTTGAGGGCGACAGAATTATTTCTTGGGCAGAAATGAACAGGAAAATAGGGATACCACACCAAGAAATGTTTAACTACATCAAAATTGGACATTGGGTTGAGGAGATACATAGGATTCATGGCCCGCCCAAAGAATCGTGGATGTCACGATTACACATTGAAATGGGAGATAGACATGCAACAAAACTGGGAGGGGGACAAATTGGCGGAATCCTTTCTGAGCCTATCTAAAGGCTCATATAACTATAGCTTGCTAGAAACCTCGTTGAAAATCTTACACCGGGCATACATGACTCCTGCCAGGCTAAATAAGCTATCTCCAACAACTTCAGATAGGTGCTTTAGAGGATGCCAGGGAAGGGGAGACTTTATTCATACGTGGTGGAAATGTCCTAGAGTGGCTAATATTTGGATTGAAGCTACCAAATTAGCTTCACAGATTCTTCAATCTCCCCTAGAACCATCAATCTTGACTTGTCTGTTGGGAATTCATTACCAGGGGCTGGGTAATAAGGGGAACAAATTGGCCCAAATGATTTTTTTAGCCGCCAAAAATATAATTGCTAGAAGATGGAAAAGCAGTCATATCCAATTTCAGGAAGTCATAAACAAAATAAATTATCTTTGCATTAACGAAAGAATGACTCACACTTTGTTGGACACTCACCAAATTTACCTAGAAATTTGGGGACCTTGGATTCAGTCTCCAGATAGCACATTGTAAGGTCTGGACAGGAAAGAGCATTACACTTTGGCTAACAACGGTGGCTTGTCCGGGGAGCGGAGTGTGGAGCGGACTGGAACGAGTAGAGCTGGGAAGCGGAGAGGCAACTCATCTAGACGACAAAAGGTACTGAGGGTGGCACGGGAGATCATAGGAATGGATGTAGTGAGGAACATTTAGGAGTGGAACTTTAATTGTGTATTTACTTAAAACCATCACCAAAAAAGGAAAAAAAATTGAGATATCTGGCTGAATGATTGTTTATTGATATGAATACTATATTTTAATAACTATAGACACAATTATCTCAATAATTTCAGTTAACAGATGTTTGCAATGTAATTGTTTGTTATGTAACATAAAAGCTGTTGAATAAAAAATCTTTGAAACAAAAAAAAAGTATACACATATACAGCCATGGTCCTGTGCAATCAAATAAATATGTATTTTGCCTCTGTTCTGTGATTTCTCCTGAGCAGTAAGTGTGTTGTGTACTTGTGCATTGATTAGTGGCAGATGGGAGGGGTGTGGTTTTGCCTGGGTAAAGCTATGAAGCAAAAAGCACCCCCAAATTTTTTTTTTTATAAAACTACAACAAAAACATCACACACAGCACGGAGGAACAGCCAAACGAGTAGCACTTTCACACAGGAACGTACAAAATACACTATTACAAATGAAGGAAAATCCTTGCGAGCCTCGTAACACATTAATAACATTACAAATCTACAATGGCGCTTTACACAACTAAACCAACGGTTTGCCCTCGCGCACGCAGCCTATTTCTAATGCACAGTTGGTACATTCATTACACTTTATCATCAGGGCAGCAACAGCCCAACTGTACATTGTATACTGCCAGAAAATACAAACAGATTGTTAGCTCTTCAGGATATTGTTTGCTGGGTATATTTATTTTAATAAGGTAAAGTATATTAATGTATTCAAGAACGAACTCATTCATTATAAGTTAACTAAATATCGATAAATATATATCTATCTTTCTGATGAGTGATGAAGGTGATCAGAGGAGCAAAAGTACACGAGAGGAGAGGCTCGCAATGAGCGCTGAAGCTCCTCAGAGTACAAAAAGCTTTGCATTGTGTGTCAAACAGCATTCCCATGGCTTCACATTTTATTGAACCGTCATTTTTGACGGGCGAATCGCTAGTTGCATATAAAAGGTACTATATCAGAGGCTGTAATATTATTTTTGACATTCAATTATAATTCTACAGTGGTCATTTAACAAGTGAGGCCAGTGGGAGCAAGCACTGCCATGTGCTCTTTTAATATGTATTGTCATGCTGCCAAAAAATCCAGTTAAGATATGTAAGTGAGCTGGATTATGAATGCATCTGATAGAGGATAATTATTAGTATATGAAAACATTTTTTTTTGCACGAAAACATCCCAAAATAAACATTAATTAGCTTACCTTGAAGTTAGCAAAATTTCCTGTTTTTTAGCATTTGCATTTTATCGTGTACACTCCACCACAATTAGCATAACATTCAAATTCAGAATTCAGTTACTTCCTGTGCTCTGTACCAGAAAGGTCAAAATTTGTATCTTGCTGTATTTCCTGTGTGTTATGACTTTTGACCAAATAACTTTGTAAGTAAACTGAACTTTTCTATATAACACATGTTTTCATACACTACTAATTCTCCTCTATCAGATGCATTCATAACCCAGCTCACTTGCATATACCTTTAAATCTCAGAGGTTACTATGACTTTTTGCTACTATTTGATGAAAGAATTGTTCAAATACCAAAAGATAAATGGCCACACGCAAGCCGAGCATGTTGCCTGTAGACAGATAATCACAGAGCCACAGTCCTATAGTTCATCCATACAGAGACCAGATTTAGCGAGCTGGCTGCCATCCAATTACATGGAGATCACAAGAGGACTGCTCTTGATGTTGATGGCATTTGCAGAGTAAGCTCCAGGTGATACACAAGATTGCAGCATGACCAGTTAGGATGTCTCAGATATCAAGGAATATCTATTCTACAAAGAAAATATGACTAAGTTATTATCTATTTAAGTAAATCCATGATGCAGACCAGCACCTATTTTGCTGTAGATTTTTTACTGTGCCTTTACACAGATGTATGACACTAGGTCCTAATGGTTTCACAACTTAGATTTCCATTCTCTTATCAGCTGTATAACCTTGAACTTTAAAAAATACATTTTGAAATCATTCTTTCAGTACTATACGTCAGATAATATGTTCTCGCTGTCTAAGTTTTCAAGGCAAAAAAAAAAGAAATAACTATACACTGAAAACCTTATAGCAAGATTTCATGTTTAAGGTATAGCTATAAATGTTACAAATAAACGATAATAATAATAGCTATAAATGGTGTCAAATACAGTACACATTTTTAATTCATGCATTAAAAACAAAGTTTTTTACATATAATAAAAGTAAACCACTGAGATCAAGAAGAAGTTCACAGAGCATACTGTAAAATATAGGACTAATGTACAGACAAGTATGACTGATGCAGCTACAGTATATTACTGTTCATTGGCTGACAGGAACAAGCCCCCAAGGCAGCTAAATATTTTAATCAGTTTATTTTGTTCTAAGAACATAATTTGAAAAAATGAAACTTTGACACATATACAACTAATATCAAAAGATTTCAGCGTGTTTAGCCTAAAATGCTTAACACTTATTCAAACACAAAATATGGAAAAATGGAAAAAAATAATACTTTATTAGATACTGACAATGGCACAATTAAAAATAATAAATTAAAAGAACTTAAAATATGGATTGGAAGCTCTTTGTTATTAGTACTTAATAGAGTGAGTGGATTTATAGTGCTATGATTTACAAAGGGATTCCTCCTAGCTGGAAGGTGCAGTCGGTACTTTCACCACTGCAACCTGGGTTCGATTTCAGTCAGGGAAGCAAGAGGTCACACCACCTTGAAGCAAAGTGGGTTTGGGAGACCTTGGAATACCAGGAGCTGTATGGTGTGGCCCACTGGACAACGAACCTCGCAACCTAGTGTCTCTGCCATGATAACCAAGTGGATCAGCATGACCATGGACATAAAGATGTGCCTGGTGTGTTGCAGTTCATGAGGTCACAGAGAGTCGAAAAAGACAGCAAAAAGTTATAGCAGTGGGTTATGTAACCACTAGTAATAATTGGTATGAAAAAGCTATGAGTTAGCAAAAGTGAGGCTGCCAATAATAATATTACTCAAGAGGATACTGTCTGTTTAGGGAAGGAAGGTCAATAGTAATCAAACCATTTCATATGAGAGCCAAAGAAAAAGAGGAGAGATAACTGCCATTTTAAGTTTAGTCCAGAGGTTAGAAGTATAGTGGTGAAGCTGAATAGTACAAATTGTGACTTCACAAAGAGTCTAGAATATCAAAGGCCTCTATGATACTTTCTTATATAAACCAATATATTTTGTGTAATTAGAAACAGCAGGAATTATTATAGTAAGTACCGTCCTAATAATTCTCATTGTGTGTACAAAGCAATAGAAAACATCAGCTCCTATGATCTGAAAAACTGAGACTCTGGTTCTATTCTAAACATTACTGTAGTAATATCTTCTGCCGTGTCATATTGTACCCCATTGGTAATATAGTCTCAAATAGCGCTAGGATGAAGCAGCTTAATCAGTACTGGAGGTCTCAGGCGAGTATTAAAAGCACAATATGCTATGTAGGAGACAAAAATGTTCTCTGAGTTTTCAAGACAAAAAAATAAATACATATTTTCAAAAAAACATATTCAGTAAACTTCACTGAGATCAACAAGTTCACAAATCATAGTGTTGTAGGCAGGAATAATTTGCAGACAAGTATGACTGATGCAGCTAGTTTATTATTGTTCATTGGATATATAAATACTCTCTTTCAGATGCAACTAAGAATAAAGATTACTGTATATACTGGAGTATAAGCTGACCCGAGTATAAGCTGAGGCACCTATTTTACCACAAATACTGGGAAAACTTAGTGACTCGGGCATAAGCCGAGGGTGAGAAATGTGCTGCCCCCTGTGTCCCTCTTGTGCCCTCGGTGTCCCCCTCTTGTGTGCCCTCTGTGCCATTTTCTTGTGTCCCCTCTCTCTCCCCTGTGTCTCTCCCCCATCTCCCTCCCCTGTGTCTCTCTCCCCCTCCCTGTGTCTCTTCCCCCCCTCTCCCTCGTGCCTCTTTCCCTCCCCTCCCTTATCATCCTCCTCATCCTCCATCATCAACCCCCCACCTCAACAGCCCTCCTCATCCTCCCTTCTCATCCTCAACCCCCCTCCTCATCATCCCTCCTCATCCTCTCTCCTCAACCCCCCTCCTCATCCTCTCTCCTCAAACCCCTCCTCAACCCCACTACTCAACCTCCCACCTCAACCCCCCTCATCCCCCTTCCACATCCTCAACCCCCCTCCTCATCCTCAACCCCCTCCTCAATCTCTCTCCTCAACCCCCCTCCTCAACCCCCTCCTCATCCTCAACCCCCTCCTCAACCCCCCTCCTCATCCTCAACCCCGATCCTCATCATCCCTCCTCAGCCTCTCTCCTCAACCCCCTCAACTCCCCTCCTCAACCTCCCTCCTCAACCCCCCTCAACCCCCTCCTCATCCTCAACCCCCTCCTCAACCTCTCTCCTCAACCCCCCTCCTCAACCCCCTCCTCATCCTCAACCCCCTCCTCAACCCCCTCCTCATCCTCAACTCCCCTCCTCAATATCTCTCCTCAACCCCCTCCTCAACCCCCCTCCTCAACCTCTCTCCTCAACCCCCCTCCTCAATCCCCCTCCTCAACCCTCCTCCTCAACACCTATCCTCTATCCCCTCCTCATCCTCCCTCCTCAACCCCCTCCTCAACCTCCCTCCTTAACCCACCTCCTCAACCCCCTCCTCATCCTCCCTCCTCAACCCCCTCCTCATCCTCAACCCCCTCCTCAACCCCCCCTCCTCATCCTCAACCCCCCTCCTCAACCCCCCTCCTCATCCTCAACTCGACTCCTCAACCTCTCTCCTCAACCCCCCTCCTCAACCTCAACCCCCTCCTCATCCTCCCTCCTCAACCCCCCTCCTCACTTTACCCCTCTCTAATTACCTCCCCTTCTCCCTTTCCCCTCACTTACCTTCCATCAACAGCTGCTCCTTCGCTCCCCCACGCGTCTTCCGGCTGTGTTGGGACCCGGCCAATGCTAATGACGTGACGCGCATGTGACATCACGTCATTAACATATGCCGGGTCCCGACGCAGCCGGAAGACGTGCGGAGGAGCGGGGGAGCAGCTGCTGATGGAAGATAAGTGAGGGGAAAGAGAGAGGGGGAGGTAATTAGAGAGGGTTAATGTGAGGAGGGGGTTGAGGATGAGGAGGGAGGATGAGGAGGGGGTTGAGGAGGGGGTTGAGGTTGAGGAGGGGGGTTAAGGATGAGGAGGGGGGTTGAGGAAGGGGGTTGAGAATGAAGAGGGGGCATAAGGAAAATGATAAGGGAGGGGGAGAGAAAGAGACACGAGGGAGAGGGGGGAAACAGACACAGGAGAGGGAGAGGGGGGAATAGACATGGGGGGAAAGACACAGGGTGACTCGAGTATAAGCCAAGGGGGCCTTTTTCAGCCTTAAAAAAAGGGATGAAAAACTCGGCTTATACTCGAGTATGTGTGGTATTTCTATTTTATTTTGTACACATACACACAAAGCACCCTTTATTGTCTGAGGAACTATTCATGTTAAATCTATTTATAGTTCACAATTAACGTTAAACATACATTTGCAGACTTACAGAAAATATAATTTAAAAACACAGTTTACCTCATTAATAGCTAGTGCAATCCCTTTCCCCACATCTCTCATTGTCCAACTGAGTACAACTGAAAAGAAAAAATAACAGTAAAATCAGAGTTTGTAATTGTTTCTTAATAAAACAAAGTAAGTGCAAGTAAATAAGTACATAGGGATATACTGTACCTAGTAAAATCCAGAAACCTATATCCCTTTAAGATTTTATAGTGTCCTTTAAGCAACAGAAATAACTCCATGCATATGATAGCACAAAATCAATAATTATTTATGAATGGTAAATAGGACTGGCACAATTAAATGTGAAATTAGTTAAAAAAACTACCATGCACAGACTTGTTTTTGTTGAAGAGTGTCTCCAAGTTATTCCTCAGTAGAACAGCAGACGTTTTCTGTTTGTACTGGGACAATAAAATAAATCTACCACAAAAAGTGTTTCTTATGAGGGTAAGCGTTGACCAAAACAAGTTTATTTGTATGTTTTTTTTCATAAACCACAATATTAAGGTTTGCAGTGTTTTTCTGAGATTATTTTTATGGGTTGCTATGAACCCCTGGTATTTCCCATCTTTGTCCCCCAGAAAACACAACAGCCGTTATGATGGCTAGTACTACATTAATATACTGTATTAGAGCTGTTTTCATTATGTAGTGTGTATGAAGTATTAACCTGGGGGGCACAATGTAGAAATGGGGAAGGGGCTGGTCAGGATTAGCAGCACTTACTCTCCTCCCCAATCAGGACTTCAACAGACCTCTAGTATACTGAGGATAATGCACTGGTGGAAGCTGCTTTGTATTGCTTGTATATCTGTGGGTACAGCTGTGGGATTAGAAAAGGATTGCTGACTGCAATGAACTGTACATGGCCGAGCTAAGTGAAAAGAGGAAGTCTCTGGGATTAGAGCTGACTGGCTCCTGGAGGAGAGGAGCCATGATCCAGGCACTACATTGGGTGGACAAGGTGGACCGTTAATTGGGTCAACCAGAGAGGGATGGAAGAGGAGGATGAGCCAGACTGGCCACACTGTTGGGTGATCTGACCACTGAACAAGCTCTAGGGCTGATGGATCACATCAGCCAGGTGATCCACTTCTACCTCTCCTCATCGGTCCCAGGAAGAGTCTGGTGATGCTAGCATATAATAGCATATAATAGCTTTAAGAAATTCAATGATACCACAAAGGATATTGATGAGTTTTTGCAGGAATTTGAGTGACTATGTGAGCTCCACCACATTGAATGCTGGGAGTGGGTGAAGCTCTTGATCAGGTCACTCAATGGTTAAACCAGCACTACTTACAGGCCATCCTTCAGGATCTGGCCAAGGATTATGAGGAGTCGACACAGATCCTCCTTGATCGTTATGCTATCACTGCCGAAACCTACACCGGCATTTCATGCCTCTATCCAAGCCCCCTGGTGACACCTATGTTGGGCTGGTATAGAGGTTGTGACATGCTTCAAATGCTGTTGGAAGAGGCAGGACATCAACACTATGAAAGAAGCAAAACATTAAATCCTGCTAGAGCAATTATACACCCTATGCCCCAGAGAGATAAGGAAGTGAATCCTGGACCATCAACTAATCACCATCAATAGGAAGACTGGCAGATCACTACAAGGAGACCTGTCAGGAACACAGATCATGAACCAGGGCCACTGTAATTCCCAGACGCCCATATGCTCCTCCATCCATGAGAACCTTTTCCTCGGCATGTTCCCAATACCTGAGTAAAGAGCTCTGGGACAGGAGGACCCAGGGAGCTTTGATCTGAAGCCAAATGCTACGGATGTCAGCAAGATGCCTGCCTGAAGAGGGACTGTCCCCATCAGGATGCTGGGCTGATACTGACTGCACCCAATCTCTCTATTGTCTCGGCAATTGGGCTGCACCTTGTGTAGAAGAGGAGGACCTTGACCAGTTACCCCACTATTAATGGTATTCAGCTATCCCATTTAGATAACCGGTGCCAGCATCGTTAGCCAGTCATCATAGATGGAAAAGTGGTAAAGTGGTTGCCGGGACACAGGAGCTGGGGTTACAGTAATCCATCTGGATTTCTTTATCACATCAGCCTGGCTAATGATAAAGATGGAATGGTGGTAGCTGGTAGGCAAAAATATTCAATCCCTGTGACTCCTGTACAAATAATAAACTGTTAGTGGGCTACTAGAAGTTGGTGTGAAGTAGAAGCTACCTGCAGATGTTTTGATGGGCAATGATTAAGGGATCATGGAGTGTCACTATGTAAATATAGTGACCTGAGCCCAAGCGGAACATTGATTAGCATTGGTTGGAAGAGGCACTAGCAGAGGTCAGACACATATTGGAAAATCCAGTAGTAAGTCCAGGAGTAAGTCCAAAAGCAGAGTCTGGAAAACAGGGTTACAAGGGGAAATATATATATTTCATGATATGTTTTATAGGATTATAGATGAAAGGTAGTCCAGGGAATCAAAACAAAATCTAATGGTCTCCCAAAGATTCTGCTAGAATTAGCCCACCATATTCCCTTAGTGGACCATATGGAAAGCAAGTGCACCAGGCATTAATAAATATATAATCAAATATTGTGAAAATTGTAATCAATGCCAACAATCTAGGTACAGGGGAAGAGGGACTAGCGTCCGATGCCTATAATTGATACCCCTTTTGCAGTGTCGCCATCGATATTGTTGGACCCTTGGCTCACCCCAGATGTACAGGAAAAATACATATATTTGGCCATAATGGACTATGCCACCCAGTAGCCCGAGGCAGTTTCACTGCACTGCAGAAGGACAGGATCACCTCCTCTTTACCCACGTACATCCTACTACCAATTACTGTGGTTTAGGTGGGTTACATAGACCCCTATTGTTGGCTGTAAACAACCTGGCACCCATCTACCCCTAGCCATTCCGAGTGAAGGGGATATTGGTCCTAATGATAGATTAGTACTAACAATGATTCAAGCCTCATCAGAAGATGAGGTCGCTATATATATAAATATTGTTATATGTTTATGTGTATATGGGTTATGTATATACAGTATATATATATATATATATATATATATATATATATGTGTGTGTGTGTGTATATGTGTATGTACGTGTTTATATATATATATATATATATTATGTGTATTTATATTTATGTAAATATATATATGTGTGTGTTTGTAGGTGTGTAGGTGTGTTTGTGTATTATGTATGTAACTTTAAGAGTGTGTATAATTTTTTATGTATGTATATATTTATATTCTTTGTCCCCTTTATTATATCTCCTGAGCTTTAGTATGCCTTTTTCTTTCTTGTCTTCACACTTTTTCTAGCTTTTATTGTTTTACTAGCTACTTGCCCATCAAAAAAGCCGGGAATAAAATTTTAAGGCTTGGAATGCTGTACCTTCGGCGCTCATCGCGAGCCCCACAATGATTGGCTTTGTCGCTCATTGCAGGGCTTGGCAAGCCACAACTTTTGTGCTTCGCAATGATCACCTTCAGTGCTCATTGCAAGTCTGTCCCCCCATGTAGTTTAGGGGCCTCGCAATGAGTGTTACTGCTTTGGTTTAAGAGTCACTGCCTTGGTTTAAGTGTTACTGGCTTGCGTTAAGTGTTACTGCCTTCTGGCTCTTTTTTACTGCCTTCGGCCTCATTTTCATCCTGTTATGTTTTTTCAGCCACCATTTTTTTTCTCGCTCATTCGGGAAAAACACCAAATATGCCTCAGATTCACATGCAATCTCACTTAATGGCTCTCCCCCTCTGCTGTGTGTGAGTGTGTAAGTTAATTTGAGGCAAATTTGTGTTTTTTTGCTAGGCTTCCCAGTTCCGTGGTTCGGCCATTAAAGTCGTAATTTCTTGAAGCCCCGCAACTGCATGCCTCGGTATGCGGGGCTCACGATAAGTGCCGTCCCTGCAATAAGCGATCATTGCGAGCCCTGCAATGAATGCCATCAGCGGTCCCGCAATATTTAACATTGCGTTACCAACGGCACGTATATCCACAACTATTGTATGTGATTACCCTGTATCCATGTCTTCACCGTGCTCTGTGTAACATAATTCTGTGTTTTTTGTTTTGTTTTTTATATGTATTGCAATACTCTGTTTTTCTGCATCTGCATCACTGGACTAACACAGCTACTCCGTGCTATAATTTTATTAAAGAAAACATCAGACTTTCAAAAATTAATTGTGTCAATGCACGTATTAAGTAATACACATTGTTATACAAGTGAGATGTGTTATTTAAATAAACTTGTTGAAAATAAATGCCGGTCTGTTTGTTTTTTCAAAATTGATTTTTGGCAACTGTTACCTAATAAATGTGTATATTTTTTTCAGCATAGAAAAATAGATTTTACTGCAGATAAAAAGCAAAATGGCCATCTAGTGTGTCTGTTCTATGTACCTTATTTAACTTAATTTAGCATGAGAATAGTCTTATGTCAGACAGTTTTAAAGGTATAAGAAAGTTCCATGAATATGAATGCATTTATAGAGGAGAATCGATGGAGAATAAAAAAACTTTTTTTTTGCAAGAAACAATCCCCCAAATTTTTTTTTATAAATTTACCCTTAAGTTTGTAAAACATCTTCAAAAGTTTGTAAAATGTTCTGGCAAATCTGGGAAATCCAAGCTAAATTAGCATAAATTTCATAATTTGTTGTTGGCTCATCAGAGGCATCTACAACAATTTAGTGACTTCTGATATGTCTAGTACAGTGTATGATGTCTGCCCTTCTGTGTGAATCGCATGGGTTCCTACATTTCCTCTGATACTACTTCCTTTGGTTGATCTTCCTGCTGTTTCAGAAAAAACAGTAGTCACACACAAATATATATATATATATATATTTATATATATATATATATATATATATATATATATATATATATATATAGTATTATGGTTTATTTGTAATGCATCAACATATTCTGTAGCACTAATATATATATATATATATGACTACTAACTATACATAGTGTGAGGGGATTGTCTTCCTTATATACAGTGACTGAATGCTTGTCTGTACACATTGAGCCACATTCAATTGCAAGCCCGCAAGTCGCTGTATGTAGACCGTAAGTCTGTGGGCCGTAAGTCCATGACTTATAGTGCTAAGTCCTGGCCCAATAGCGCACGTAAACCATGCTATCGTACGTAGCATTTGCAAGCTTGAACATGATCAATTACGTAAAGCAGTAACTGGGGAGTTAAAAACAGGCAATGAAAACACAGATTGTTATCATTAGTTCACTGAAAAATGGAGGTTGGATTTCAATTACGAGTTACGATCTGACCCATATTCCTGAAATATTGCAATATTGATAAAGCCGTAAATATGATATTCTATTACATGCGAGTTCCGTTATATGTATTAACACATTGATTGCTGGGATCGATATAACACGTAAACTAAACATGAAATAGAATATTTTATATTGCCGATTTGCGAGCTTGGAATGTTGTGCAATTAATTCTAAGACCTAAATTCACTTTCCCTTTTAATAAAAGTACAGTAGTGTGTGTATATGTGCATTTACAGTTTTCTGGACATGTCATTAAGCCCTTCGCGAGTCCTCAATGGTACCCGTAACTTGTGGTTGGACTTTTGCCATTTGCAGCCTTGGTTGCTTGCTTAGCGAGGAAGACTCAGAGCAATTGAATAGTGATGTGAGATTTTAGCCATCATAACTCTTGCGGGCAGGAAAGATCAAAGGCTTGTAGGGGCATTTACTTGCGATGTGAACCATCGCAAGGAATCTGAGGCCAGAGCCCGTACCCCGTTGGTAGCCCGCAGAAAGACACCAATTGAATAGCAAATTAACTTGCGGCCTTACGACCTACAGTAACTTATGAAAGCTCAATTGCATGGGGCACATTGTGTATTAGTAGGGGGTCTGCCCTGCTATAGTGTGGGATGTTGCACCTTGTAGGAAGACACTGGCCCTTATACAGAGTAACTTCATAGTATGGGCTGCTCCTCAATGTTTGGTAGTGTGGGCTGCTTACACACACACACGCTAATGGAAGCAGCCTGAAGTGTGATACTCACTCCAGACCTCACTCGCAATTCTGTATCCCAGCAGTGCTGTGTATTTTCTACTCCAGAGCTCACTCTCACCACTCTTACAAGCAGGGCTATGTGTTTTCTACTCCAGAGCTCACTCCCACGTCTCTTTCCCAGCAGTGCTGTGTATTTTCTATTTCAGAGCTCACTCAATTTTCTATATCAGAGCAGTGTATTTTCTACTATGGAGCTCACTCTCACTGCTGTACTATTAACTTGCCCATCATAAATGACTGTATCTTATAATATCTTCAATTGTCTGTTCTGTCTCTCTCTGTACTGTCTCTCCATGTGTGCCCTCTCTCTCTCTGCATCCTCTCCCTCTGTATGTGCCCTCTCTCCCTCTGCACCCTCTCTCTCTGTGTGCACCCCTTCTTCAGTCTCTCTCTCCCACCCTCTCTCTCCCTCTCTACCTCCCTCTCTCTCGCTCCCTCTCCTCTCCCTCTTTTTCCCTCTCTCTCTCTTTCCTTCTCTCTCTCTATCCCTCTCTTTTTTTTTCTTCCTTCCCCTCCCTCTCCTTTCTCTCTCCCTCCCTCTCCCTCTCTCTCCATGTCTCTCTCCCTCTCTCCTTCCCCCTCTCTCTCACTCCTCTCTCTCTCTCTCACTCCTCTTTCTCCCTCCCTCTCTCCTTCCATCTCTCCTTCCCTCTATATCCCCTCTCTCCCTCCCTCCATCTCTGTATCCCTCCTTCTCTGTCGCCGGGCTCACCTGCCGCCTCCAATGTGCATGCAAGGATACGTTGCCCATAATTTACTGTTAGTAGCTTGTGAGTAAGAAGGCAAACTGGCTGTCTGATGAGGCTTTGAAAGTAGTCCAGGAAAGAGGAAAGTGAAAGGTAGTAGAGGCAGGAAAAGCTTTGTCCAACTGAATGCAGAATTCCAGAGGATAGCAAGAAGAGACAAGGAGACATTCTGTAATGATCAATGTAAAGAGATCAAAGAAGATTATAGAATGGGTACATCAAGAGATCTCTTCAAGAAAATTGGGGATTTCAAAGGCACCTTTCATGCCAAAATGGGCGTAATAAAATACAAAAATGGTAGGGACTTAACTGAAGAAGATCAGATAAAGAAGAGCTGGCAGTAATACACTGAAGATCTATACAGGAAGGATCTTAACAGCAGTGATGACTTCTATAGTTTGTCCAATGACCTGGAGCCAGACATCTTGGAGAGCAAAGTGAGATGGGCCCTCAGATGTCTTGCTGATAATAAGACTGCAGGAGGTGATGGGATCCCAATTGAACTATTCAAAATTCTACAAGAGGATGCTGTGCAAGTGCTACTTGCTTATGCCAACACATTTGGAAAACTCCATAATGGCTAATAGACTGGAAAAGGTCAGTCTACATCCCAAACCCCAAAAAAGGCAGTGCCAAAGAGTGCTCCAATTATCGAACAATTGCACTCATTTCACATGCCAGCAAGGTAATGCTTAAGATTCTACAAGCTCCACTCCAACAATATATGGCCCGGGAACTACTAGATGTGTAAGCCGGGTTCCACAGAGGAAGAGGCACAGGAGATCAAATTGCCAATATCAGCTGAATAATAGAGAAAGCAAGAGAGTTCCAGAAAAGCATTTACTTCCGCTTCATAGACTAGCCTTTGTGTGGATCCCCTGAAGAATCTATATGTGGACCAAGAAACCATGGTCAGAACTGAACATGGGACAACAGAATGGTTCAAGATAGGGAAAGGAGTGCAACAAGGTTGTATATTGTCACCTTTTTTTTCAACTTGTATGCAGATAATCAGGGGTGTAGGAGCCATCTCATTGTATACACAGGCCATGCAATAGCTTATATATAAATACCTGCAATCATGTATGTTCATACATTCATGTGCAGAGTACATCATGCGTAAGGCCAGACTGGAGAGAATCCAAAGCCGGAATCAATATTGCTGGAAGAAATATCAATAACCTCAAATACGCCAGTGATACTACTGTGATGGCTGAAAGTGAGGAGGAACTAAAGGACCTATTGATGAGGGTAAAAGAATAGAGTGCAAAAGTTGGCCTGCTGCTCAATGTTATATTTTTCTGGGATACAAGATCTCTTGAGATGGTGACTGTAGTAATGAAATTAAAAGACATTTGCTTCTGGGGGGGGAAAGCTATGACACGCTTGGACAAGCTAGTAAAAAGTAAAGATATTAAACTATCAACAAAGGTCTGCATAATTAGAACTATGGTATTCCCAATAGTAACATACAAATGTGAGAGCTGGACCATAAAGAAGGCTGAGAGCCATAGTATTGACACCTTTGAATTGTGGTGTTGGCGAAAACTACTTAGAATCCCTTGGACTGCAAGAAGATCCAATAAATCAGTAGTTCAGGAAATCAAGACAAACTGATCACTGGAGGGTTTTGATCATGAAGCTGAAGCTCAGATATTTTGGCCATATCATGAGACATCAGGATTCCCTAGAGAAGACTGTGAAAGATTGAAGGCACAAGAAGAAGGGGATGATAGAGGCGGAGATGGATAGATGAGGTTACTGAAGCAATGAACATGAACTTGATGGAACTCAGAGGAGCAGTGTCTGAGAGATGTACCTGGAGCGATGAGGTTTTTAACTTGTTATAGACATTCAAATTTGAACACAAATGTACTGTTTATATACTGTACTACTGTACTGCGGAGGGCTTCTTTCATTCTTTTGCCCATCATAAATTAACTGATTGTTGTGGTGAACTACCTCCCCCAAAAATATACTACACAAGCTAGGAACTGGCCTCACACTCAGTGGCTTATCTAGTGCATGGAGGCCCCCTCTCTCCTCCAGGAGGGGTAAGGCACAATTCAATTTTTTGCATGCGTAGTTGCGCCATCTTTGCACAGTAACAAGTGTGCATGCACAACGAAGTTGCCCATTCGCTGTTGCCTTGTTGACAGGAGTGAAGGAGAGAGAGAGGGAGGAAGGGAGAGAGATAGAGGGAGGGACAGAGAGTGAAAAAGAGAGAGGCAGAGAAGGAGGGAAGCAGAGAGAGAGAGGGAGGAAAAGAGAGAGAGGAGGGAGGGAAGGATGGAGAGGAGGGAGGCAGAGAGAGAGGGAGGGAGGCTGAGAGAAAGGGAGAAAAAGAGAGGGAGGCAGAGAGAGAGGGAGGGAGAGAGAGAGAGAGGCTTCTATCACTGTTTTGCCCACCACAAATTAAATGATTGTTGTGATAAACTACCTCCGCACAAAATCTACTACACAAGCTAGGAACTGGCAGATGCTGAACATAAAAGGTTTTGATGTTACTAAATAAAGTTGTTTTATAGCATTATAGGTGAACGTCCAACAGAAACAAAAAACAGATGAAGATACAAAAATTAAAATTTGAAACATATTTTTATATTAAATATATAACACTTGTTCACTTTCGGTGCTTTCCCCCCTGTGACCTGGGTTCGATTCCAGTCATGGAACCAAGAGGTCACACCACCCTGAAGCCAATTAGGGTTAGGCCACCTAGGAATACCATGAGCTATATGATGTGCCCAACTGGAGAAGGAACTGGCAACCCACTACAGTATCTCTACCATGAATACAACTGGATCAGCATAGTGTGTTGTGGTCCATGCAGTCACAGAGAGTTGGACACGACTGAACAACACACACACATCAAGACCAAGATATCAACCAGAACATAAAACCTTTTACAAAATATATATTCATGGTACAATCATTGTGATACAATTGAGAACAATATTTAAGAGACAAAATCCATCCGACAGTATGCTTTATTAAACATTTAACAGAATACAATTTTTCATAAAATTACCCAGAATGGTGACTTCTCAGACAGCTTGAAATACAAAATTCACCAGATACATGTGACTAGATGGGATTCATATAATTAGCAAAGCAAAAGAAACATAATTGATATACAAGCACTATAATATGCCTTATTATAATAGCTAAAATGAGTTAAACTTAAAATAAAACATTTATAATAACGGGTCAAAGAAATGTAATTCTAAAATAAAGAGAGAAATATATCCCTATAAATGACAGCAAGCTGACAATGAAAATGCTGCTAATATAGAGCCACATTCAATGCCCTCTGTGTTGTAAACCGCATCTCGTAACATAGCTTGCAAGACTTATGGCTATTAAATTGGCCTCTTAAACCTACCCGATGATGACTTGCAGGGTAGGGACGAGAAAACCCTACGGACGTGAGAATTCGACTTGCGCGCCCGCAAATCCTTTGTTCTTTCAAGCCCGTAACTGTTACTTTCCAATCGCTCTATTAAAGTGCATCAAAATCACTCGCATTCAATCCCGTAACTCGCAAATGAAGCCAAGAAACGCTACGTCTGCTCGAGAGTACGCGCGAGGGGCTAGATGTCCAATCGGTAGCACTGTAAATGCACATATACACACACTACTGTATATATAATAAAAGGGAAAGTGATGTTAGGTATTAGAATTATTAGCACAACATTCTCAGACTCACAAATCTGCAATATAAAATCCTTTTATTTCTGTGTTATATAGATCCCGGCAATCAATGTGTTAATACATGTGTTAATCGCATGTAATAGAATATAATATTTACGGCTTTATCAATATTGCATTATTTCAGGAATGTGTGTCCGATCATAACTCGTAATTGAAATCCCACCTCCATTTTTCGGTGACGTAATTCTGACGATCTCTGTTGCCAATGGCTCCATCTAAACCCATAAGTACGGGTTTCACTAATTGATTATGTTCACGGCTGCGCATCCAACGGTCAACAAATGATTTTGTTCTCCGTTCCGTAACTCGCTCCCTGCTCTAATCTAATAGCTACGTAACTCTGCAAAATTTTGAGCTTGCAGCCATTACGGGTTCCACGTTGCACTTACGAGCTTGGAATTTAATGTGACTCATAGCCCTAAAAAAGTGTATTAAATAATTTTAAAGAAATTCCCATAAGTAATCAGTATAGTTATTCCCTACTGAGGTGCAGAATCTGTATAAGGACTAATTTCATATTATGATATCCATATAACCATACCAAATGCATGTGTTATTAAATAGGTCTATCTATAACTATATTCATTTTGCTTTTTAATAGAATGTCTGTACAGATTCATCCTTAGATGCAGTTTTTGGCTGGTTTGCCCATTTTGTAACAGCCCATTTGCAGAGCTAGTGAATGGAGGGCCCTGGAGGGGGGATTCCGTTTTGGAGGGGTAGGGTCCAGATGAATATAAAAAAAATAATTTGGACAGTACTGCCCCCCCCCCACCTTGTGTCATTGCACAAGTGATAGTTCTGCCCCTGTAACAGACCCTTTTACATACAGTGCATTGAATTATGTAAACCACATTGGGGGATGTGCATGAATATGACCCTCTGTTATTTGTGTGCATATATAAATCAAAAAACTTTTATAGTGTAAACTTATTGTATGTAAAAAAAAAATTGTATTATAATATGTATATTTTTTGTATAACAATTCTAAAATAATCAGAAAAGCATTTTTTTTCTGATTTTCATTTCTGCACTTAAATGGTTAATGGCTGGACTCAAAGAAACAAAGTCTCACAGTGTCAGTTATTTTGTAATTGATCAAACTAAGTAGTACACAGTAACCATTTGTCTCATATTGTAATTAGTGAGTATCACTTAGACTCAGTGGAGACAATGTGCCAGGATATTCATTCAGGTTTATCACAGAATTATGGAGTTCTATGCTGCTGTTAAGGGTGGATAATTATATACGAGTTTTATACACTGGAATTACTTGTTATTGCAGGGTTTTCAAATACAGAAATGTTGAATTACATAATCTCAATGTACAAAACCTTTTAGAGTATATGTTACTATTCTTTAACAGTTTATTAAAGGTATATAGAAGTTTTCTGGATTATAAATGCATCTGATAGAGGAGAATCAGTAGTGTTTGCAAACTATTTTGCATGAAAAAAATACCAAATTCAAATGTATAAACTTACCCTAAAGTTTATAATTTTTTCAGTTTTTTGGTGGTTGATTTTGAGAAGGAATGTCCCTGAAAATCCAGGCTAAATTAGCATAAAAATGCATTATTTGTTTTGGCCAGCTACAACATTGTAGCAAACTATAGTGATTCAGTCTCTGCAGTAAAGCATATTGGGATTTGTAGTCTTTTGTTCCCACCACACACCACTCTACTCTCTGGAATGAAGGAGATCAAGCAGTGCTGCTCTGGATCTGAATGGTTAGTATAGAGTTAAAAACATACTTGAATGCAGTTTTTCTATTGGTTAGTACAAGGTTCCTATGTAGGCAGCTCTGGGGGTGTTTAACCCATTTTTTTTTTCAATAATATAAATCTGTATGTTTTTGTAGTATGTTTCTGATATAAATAGCATATGTTAGTTTAAAAAAACTGGGAAACTTCCATACACCTTTAAAAGGATATGTAAGTGAGCTTGATTATGAGTGCATCTGATAGAGGAGAATTAGTAGTGAAAAATACCAAAATATGCATTTAAACAATTACCTGAAGTTAGAAACTTAACACCCTCCAAACCCAGGCTAAACTGGTATACAATATGAAAATTTGTTTTGGCCAATGCGGATCAAGTAAAGACTGAAACATTTGTATCACAATCTGGCAGTTGCTGTTTTTTTTTCTTCTTGCCTGTCTCCTTATGGGCAATTTCAGCTGTGACCCCAGCAACCATCATTTCCTTTAGAGGTCACACACTGTACCCTGCAGGGTACACTTTATGTAAGCTTCCTAGGGTTGTGCACATCCACATATCAGTAACTAGCATATAAATATGTAAGTACATTCAACTTACTCAATACAATACATATTTTTCTACTAATCAGTAGCTGTTTATTAGGAAACATTTGAAACCCAGGGACTTCCATATACCTTTAAGTGAGATTTAAAAGGTATATGTGTCTCAAGATTTTTTTAGTTTAAGGCCCTGAAAGAAAATGATAAGTATACATAGTTCAAAGGAATAATGTTTGTATACACAATTACCAACATCAGAGAACACAATTATACTGTGATTAAACTGAATGAATATAGCGTGACATTGTCTGAACTGAGTCTAAGCTACAAGTACAGTGATACTTTGTTTCAACTAAACTCACTTGTTACAATATCACCCAAAATGATATTATCTCACTTATTTTGATAAATTACAACACAAGTGATACTATGAGACTTTGCCTCCATTGACTCCATACTTTTATAAACCTTTGGTATAGTTATAATCGGTGGTGGAGCTACTGCTGGTGCAGCAGGTGCAAAGCACCAGGAGCCCTCTGCTATTGAGATTAAATGAAGAATCTTAATTTATTAGATGAGGGTTGCAAATACATTCTTTATAGAAAGGTGATCTGATTACCGTAAGGGTAATCTGACCATTAACATATATTTTTTACTTTTTTATTAACCCATTTTGGGGAATTGAGAAGTTGCAAGAGGGCTCCAAATTATTTTACAACAGGGCCACCTATTCACTTGCTCCACCACTGGTTAACATAATAAGATATTAGTCGTGATAAAGATTCTGCACCTCAGTAGGGAATAACCATACTGATTATTTATGGGAATTTATTTTTATAATATTTAATACACCAAGGGCTATATTAGCAGATTGCAGTCATATATAGGGATATATTCATCTCTTAATTTTAGAATTCCTTTTCTTTGATTGGTCATTATGAAAGCTCTACTGTTAATACAGCTCCTCCAAGCTTTTATTATTAAGTATAAAATGACGGGATAATATTTGAAGTGTCTCTACCCCTCTGTCTCCCCCCTCTCATTTGTGCCTCTTCCATCCCTCTCCCTCCCCTGTATCTCTTTCCCCTCTCCCTCCCCTGCTTCTCTTTCCCCCATCCCTTACCTACATCTCTTTCTCCCCTCTCTCTCCCCTGCATCTCTTCTCCTGTCCATCCCCTGTGTCTCTCCCTCTCTTCCTCCCATGTATCTTCCCCCTCCCTCCCCTGTGTCTCTCCCCCTCTTCCTCACAGGTGTCTCTTCCCCCTCCCTCCCCTGTGTCTCTTCCCCTCTCCCTCACCTATCTCTCTTCCCCTCCCTCTCCCTCCCCTGTGTTTCTCCCCCCTCTCCCTTCCCTGTGTCTGTTTCCCCCTCCCCTGTGACTCTTCCCCTCCTCTCCCTCTCCTGTGTTTCTTCCCCCTCTCTCCCCTGTGTTTCTTCTCCCTCTTGCTCACCTGTGTCTCTTCCCCTCCTCTCTCCGCTGTGTCTTTTTGCAGCTCTACCTCTGCTATGTCTCTTCCCCCCTTTTTCCTGTGTCTCTTCCCCTCTCCCTCCTCTCTGTCTCTCTCCCCCTCTCCCTCCCTTGTGTCTCTTTCTCCCCTCTCACTCCCCTGTGTCTCTTCCCCCTCTTCTTCCCCTGTGTCACTTCCCTCCCCCCCCCCCCCCCCGTGTCTCCCCCCCGTGTCTCTTCTATCATATGTGATGAATGTCTAGTTACATATATCTGGATAGTTTGGTATTTCTGTCTCTCTTGAAAGTCATGTGTGTTTGTGTCATTCAGTCATGTTCAACTCTCCGTGACCTCATGGACTGCAACACACCATGCAGATCCACTTGGTTTTCATAGCAGATATACGGGAGTTGGTTGCCACTTCTTTCTCCAGTGGACTACAGCATACAGATCCTGGTATTCATAGGTGGTCTCCCATCCAATTACCGACCAGGCCCAAACCTCCATGGCTTCAGGGTGATTTGACCTGTTGGTTCCCTGAATCAAACCAAGGTCGCAGTAGAGAAATCACTGAATCCTAACCACTGGACCACCCGGGAAGCCGATCTGGAAAGTCATAGTCCCAGCTCATTTAATGAAATATTGTATACTGGCCTGGAACGGGTACTTGAAACTACTTTTCCTATACGTTTTGGGGCTAATTACACGAATCCCAACTAGTCATGTGTGTCTGGTGCATTTTGTATTTCTAGCTTTCTGGGAAGCTGTCGTTCTGTCTCATTTTACTAATAATATTGTATACTTCCCCAGAATGGGTACCTTAAATTAGTTTCTGTGAATTTTTTTAAGCTTCTCCTTTGTTCTGGGTGATTTTACGAAAAAGTGTATTATGGCTTGTTAAAGGGTTAATAAAACTTACTGTCAGATAGTTTTTTGCTCTTAAATATTGTTTTCAGTTAAATTTAACATAACCTAATGATTTTATTTTATAAAGAGGTCTTCCTGGCATGTTTTGGATGATAATTTGGCATTTAAAGGGTTAATAACGTATATTATTGAATTAGTTTTTGTTGTTAAATATTATTCTCAACTGTAGTTGTCACATCCCAGTGATATTAGCATGAATTTCTTTTTTAAAGGCCGGTACCGACCCATTCAGTTCTCTTCCAGATTTTACGCCATCCCTAAATTTTTTATCCCCACCTGGATCACTATCTTGCCGTGGTGAAGGGGCTTATGTACTTCAATAAAGCTATCAGCTATACCATGTAGGGTCACCCAAGATGAACAGGTCATAGCAGAGAGGTCAGACAAATTGCTGTCATCTGGAGAAGGAACTGGCAAACCACTCCAGTATCTTGATCTTGAACACCTTATGGATAAACACAGCCAGAGATATAGATAAATGTGCCTGGCATGCTGTAGTCCATAGGGTCACTGAGTATCAGACATGACTGAATAACTGAACAACAACATATTTTGTATTGGAACTTTAAAGGTAAAAGCGTGGGGACATTTGCTACATTCAGTAGTAACCTGTCTGCAGGGGCAGATATATAGAATAATAGTTTGATTGAGAAATCTCAGAGTTTTGTCATAATTCTGCACGACTGATTCCAATATGATGTGTTAAAGGGGCCTGACAGCTGCCCAAGAACCCTCCCCCAGAACCATGAGTCCTTCCTCAACACTACATACATCATCACTCATGTCCTGTTCTATTGGCCGAGATTTAAGGCTGTGCCCTGACCATGAAAGCTGATTGGCTGCAGCTAGGCTGACATTCTAATGCCTTTAAAGTTCTGTAAATAGCCAGTGTCCTGAACAACTGCATACAATGCTGAGAGCCCTCCCCAGCTCTGCAGGTCCTTGAAGGACCCTGAACAACCATTTGTGGGGAAACTCCCATATAAACATTTCATTATCTTAAAAAATCTTATTTATCTTAGAACATACTATCGTATTCTCTCCTTTTTACTCATTTATAAAGGTCCTCAAAGAACCATAAGTCACAGTCTTAATCAGTCACATCTTGATCATGTAACAAATTATTTCATGTACTGTACCAGTGAAAAGATATGGATCTATCCTGTTATGTGCAAGCACGGCACAGGAAGCCTCCTGGTGCCGGGCGGGCTCACGTCCCTATGTACTCCCTAAGCCTCTAACCCCAACCCCCTACACTCCTTGGCGGCCCTAACCCTAACCCCCTACACCCGTTACTGGCCCTAACCATAACCCCCTAACCATAACCCCCTACACCCCTTGCTGTCTCTAACCCTAACCCTCTACGCCCCTTGCCGGCCCTAACTGAAGCGTGCGTGCATAAAAGGAGGTAGGTCCAAGATATGTGTGTACATGGAGACGTTTACTATACCATAATAATATATCACTGTATAACCAAGTGCTGTTTTAAATTATATTTATACAGTAAAAAATTACATTATTCATATTTTACCAATATGTTTTACAAATGCTTATCATTATTAGATCTAACAAAGGTCGCTATGTGTCTAAAAATTCCTCATGTGTGTCAGTTGTTTTAATAGTCAGCATTTCCAATAAACACCTTTTATTATTATATTAATATGATTATTTTTGCTTCTAATGATGGCTAAAAAAGTTATTTCTGAGTTTATGGGGCAGTAACATATGATCTGATGTTTACACATAAACTTAAAAGTGTTGTTTTGCAATTCACTGCTAGTTTGAAATACAACTGGATCGTCTGGATCTTTCTTTTTTCTTGCCTTGCTGAGACTTTTGTTCAATTTCTTAGGGTTTAGGGGTTAGGTTTTAGGGTTAGGGTAGTGGCAGATGATAAGCTTTACATAATAAGGTAGTGGCGTGCTGTAAACTAGGAGTGTCCAGGTTTGGTCACAACTGCCTGGATCTGAGGATATCCCTGCCGTACTCAGGTGAGATTATCACTTCTTCAGTCATGCTGATTGACTTACCTGTGCCCAGAAAGGAAATCCTCAAATCCAGGTCTGTGTGCGGCCCACCGGGACCATTAGCCTAACCCCTAAATCTAACACTCACCCTAAGAACAAGTTGAACGAAAGTTTTAACGAGCAACCATTGAGTCCCCTAGCGGCCACTGCACATTACTGCTGGTGGGCATGAAACAGGAAAGAACCAGCAGCCTGGGGAATTATTTGTACTGAAGATATGAAATGTGTCGGTTACCAAATACTTATATGTAGTGTCTACATACGGGGTGTTTTGTATGGAGAGAACCAGTGAACATATATTGTTTCAGTGAATAATCAGAGTATTGCATTATATAGTAATACCTTTTGTATTGGACAAAGGTTTTGGTTAGAATGACAAGCTTTCGAGAGTTGCACCTCTTTTTATCAAGTCAGAAGCCATACTCATTGACCATTTTTAATTGCTTTGCAATTTATGGGAGAGAAGAGGGTGCTACGTGTGGAGAGAAGCAGGAAAACGATCTAAAATATTTTCGATTAATGAAATATTTGGAGGAGCTTTTTGCACACGTCCATTTATGGTGCTTCAAGGACCTGCAGATCTCAGTAATGGAGAACCTGTGAGCGCGTTCCCGAGATCTTCTGAAACATAGAATTTCATGCAACCAACTTGTGCAGACAGGAGTCCCGGTGTCTCCTCTAAGTGTCCTGGGTTTGTCAGGGGGCTGGTCACCTCATCTCCTAGATATTCCTATATATTCAGCACAAGGTAGGTGCCAGACAGCATTTTCTTTGTTCTTATCACCGGCCACACTTGTGCACTAATTCCCTGCAATCAGAAGATTAAGATTTGGAGGCCTACTATACTATCTCACCTGTCCTCTTTTATTTGCACGGCCAAGTACATGATGTTAGGGCGGGATGATCCTATCAATTAATATATATATTAACGCTCTGTAATTACCTAACATTGAGACACATTGATCATCATCCTCCCCCAAATCAGTAAAAATGTTTATAACGTGTATGTCTCTTGTAATTAAAAGATGGTTATGGCTTTAATATGCACTTTGCCACAGAAATATATATGTCCAGAGAATCAAAAAAAAAAAAAGGCCCATCTGGTCTGTCTATTATATTTACCTGAAAACTTATTTAATTAAGTTTCTGGACTTCTTCACTTTGTGTGTCCCTACCTGGAAGGCTGTTCCACTTACCTACTATTCTTTCTGTAAAGTCATATTGTCACATTAACCCTCAATCTTCCACTTTCCAACTTGTGTTTTTGCATTTTTCTTTTTCTGTACAACACTTTCCTCCTAAACTCTATGAAATCCGTTGATATATGGTTCCCTGGTGGTCCAGTGGATAGGATTTGGTGCTTTCACCGCTGCCACTTGGGTTCGATTCCAGTCAGGGAACCAAGAGGTCACCCCAACCTGCAGCCAAGCAGGGTTGGGCCTGGTCAATACATGGATAGGAGTCCACCTAGGAATACCAGGAGCTGTATGCTTTGGCCCACTGGAGAAGTAACTGGCAACCCACTTCAGTATTTCTGCCATGAATATCAATTGGTTCAGCATGGTGTGTTGTGGTCCATGAGGTCGAGGAGAGTCGGACACAACTGAACGATGCAAACGCACATGATATGACCCTCTCCATTATGTCTTCTAAGCCAGTGGTTCTCATGAGTCCATCATGAGACCTTTTCTCCTAGTTGTTGTTGTTGTGGACAAACAGGGATGAAGAGAGCCTAACACTTTATAACGGTAGCTGATGGTAGTGGCAATTTTAGATTATTGATAAACTTATGTGAATTTAAAATGTTCTCTATTTAAATAGGTGTAAAACTAAATAAAATGTTGTTTTGTCCTGGACTCTAGGGACACTGGAAGGTAAGCATCTGGTCCCCAGACCAAAAAGGTTGCAAACATGGCTCTAAGCTTTACATATTAAAGGGACATGGAACACAACTGTTTTTCTCCAGACATTTAAAAGAGCATATTTAAAACATTACAAAAGTTGTTTATTGCATGTAAACATATTCTGTAAATTTAAACTAACAAGAACTGCAGAGAGCATACTTTAGTCTGTAGATCTCATTGGCTGGCTGACCCCAAGTGCAATTACACGTGAATATGTTTTTAGTTTCTGAGACCTTTATTTGACAAAGAAATCCTACTGTGGCAGTCAAAACTTTCTTTTTGATGAAACAAGAAAATTATTCTTTCCATGTCCCTTATATCTGTTTTTTTTTTTTGTCTTTAGGTCTGGTAAAAATGTGAAATAGTTTTATCTGGATAGTTATAAAACAGATACTAACTGTTTTTGTTGCAGCTGATATCAGGTAAAATGGCCAGCAATAGGGCTATTGTTACAGTATCTTATCCGGGTCCTTGAACATATCTTATATTTTGTATGCAACTATACATTTTTTTTATTTTTTATTAAACAATGTTGCTCTTTAACTACTAGTTGCTGTGACCCTTGTAAGATAATGTTGTAGTAAAATAAAGACAAAACCTAGGACGTCATGACCTTGGGCATAGTAGCCCAAAAAAAAAATCTGGGGGGGGGGCGGGCGGAGATAATTCAACTCCATTTCCAGAAAAAGGAAGCGGGGGCGGATCTACTGGTGGAGGAGGCGGTCTTGCCCGTCAAAAATGACAGCAATAAAAAGTGAAGCCTGGCAATGCTGTTTGCCACACAATTGGAGCCTCTCCCCCCTCTACTTTACTGGCCTCGCGATGAGCACCTTTTGGCGCTCATCATGGGCCTCGCAATGAGCACCTTCAGCACTCATTGTGAGCCTCTCCACCCACCTCTCCCACCCTCTACTTTACTGGCCTTGCAATGATAGCCTTCGGTGCTCATCACGAGTCTCTCCCCCTGTCTACTTCCTCCCTTGTGCTTCATTTCCCCCCTGTGTTTTTACCCCCTCTCCCTCCCGTGTCTCTCGCCTCCTCCCCCGTGTGTGTGTCTCGCCTCCTCCCCTGTGTGTGTGTGTCTCGCCTCCTCCCCCGTGTGTGTGTGTCTCGCCTCCTCCCCCGTGTGTGTGTGTCTCGCCTCCTCCCCCGTGTGTGTGTGTCTCGCCTCCTCCCCCGTGTGTGTGTGTCTCGCCTCCTCCCCCGTGTGTGTGTGTCTCGCCTCCTCCCCCGTGTGTGTGTGTGTCTCGCCTCCTCCCCCGTGTGTGTGTGTGTTTCGCCTCCTCCCCCGTGTGTGTGTGTGTCTCGCCTCCTCCCCCGTGTGTGTGTGTGTGTCTCGCCTCCTCCCCCGTGTGTGTGTGTCTCGCCTCCCTTCTCTGCCTCCTGTGTCCTTTTGGCGCGCGCACGGCCCGCCCATGTGAGCGATCCCTATGTAACGTGAGTGCGCGGCTGACGCGCCGCTATGCATGCGCTCCCTGACGCAGTGCACATGCTCGGGGCTTTCCAATCGATTGCAGCTGTTAAACTGCGATTTGTCGCAAGAGCGACAACAAATCGCAGTTTGACAACTATTATATGTGATATATATATATATATATATATATATATATATATATATATATATATATATATATATATATATATATATATAGTGGTTCAAAGCGTTCATGGAAAAACATGCTGCACCATATCTTTCTTGGGTCAAAGCTTTCCTGGGAGAGACATACTGCTTCCTCTAGTGGCCAAATCTGTTAATGCATCATTAAGTTTGCATCACACTTTCAGTTACAAACCACTGTTTATCACTGTAGCACTTGCTCAGGCCCTCCACACCTACCAAAAAAAGGAACAGTCTGTACCACATGGGTGTAGGAAAATCTGTCCAACAGAAAATCTGTTGGAGAATAAAAAATGCAATAAAACTGTATGCAGGGCTGGATTAACACCCTAGGCAAAGGCTCCTCAGGTATGGGATTTGGTTTGTTTCAATTTATTTTGGTGGCCATTTTTTCTCTCGCTTTGGTGATTTTTGTGTGGCAAAAGTAGTCTAAATCACCTTAAATTCACGTTCCACCTCACTCCCAGACGTCCTGGCTGTCCCCCCCATGCTGTGGGTGATGTTTTTGTTGTATTTTTTTTGGGGGGGGGATATTTTTGCGGTTTGGCCATTAAGTCCTGCATTTGTCAACTGCTTGCAGGCTAAGGAGGTCCGTGTTTGCTAAGTGTTTGGGTAAGTCCGCGGGTTTCGATGCCTTCATTGCAATGAGTGCCTTTGGCCTTAACAGCTCGCCTCGCTATGTGAGGAGCGCTTGCGGCGCTCATCGACTAACTCGTTCGCGCCACGCAAAGCGTGATGATGTCTCGCAGTTTGATAACTATTATATCTGACTAGCGGCTTGACCGTCAAAAAATGACGGCAATAAAATTGTAAGGCAGGTAATGCTGTTTGATCGAGACATTCATTTTGCTGGTGGTCCAAGATCCTTCGGCAGTCATTGCGGGGCTGTTGGTTGTATTTTTTTCTGATAGGCGCTTTTGGTGTTATTGTTTGGTCGGCGGTGATGTGTTTTTTGCACTTATTGCAAGGCTTTGTGTGCTATGAACAGCGTTGGCGCTCGTTGTGAGTCGCGCAGTGAATGTGTTTTGTGTTTATTGTGAGTGTATTTTGTTTTTTTTGTGTTTTTTGTATGCTAATTAAATAATTAATTAATAAATTAATATACTTTAAATATTTTGAAGTAATATATGCAGGAATCATTGTGTTGAAGAGCTGACAATCTGTTTTGATATTCTGCAGCATACAATGTAGGTTTGCACTGTTGTGGAGCTGATGTGTAAGTGTCAGCAATGTGTGCAGTGTGTAGTGTAAATAGGCTGCGTGCACGAGGAAAAGCCGTTAGGGTAGCTGTGTACTTCCACATTGTGTAAGTTAGTGTTGTAAAATGGCAGGGAATGTGTGTGGTACGCGGCTGTGGACGATGTAGCTTCTTTGGTAAGAGTGTATCTTGTAGCCTGTACGGGTTCTTTTGAAAAGCCGTATGTGCTTGGTGGTGTTTTGCGTCTTTAGGGTCCTGTAGCCTCGTTTTCGTGTTTTTCAGCGGCCATTTTTTCTGTCGCTTAGAGGATTTTCGGGTGTCTAAACTTGGGATTTGGAGTTAAATTGAGGTGTAACTTCACTTGCAGAGGTCCTGGGTGCCCCCCCTTGCTGGGGGTAATCTTTTTATTTATTTTTTGTCTGTATTTATTGTGTTTGTAATGTTTTTAGGTGCGCACAGTTTGCCCGCTAAGATCTTATTTTTGCGAGTTTGTAATGTTTTTTTTTCTAAGTCCCGCGGTTCGTATTTTTTGTGTAAGTCCGTATATAGTGATTGCGTGTTGGATGTATTTTGGTAAAGTGCCGCTTGTGTGGGTGTTTGTAACCACGTGTGAGGCGCCGTAGAGCCTCGACCTCCTCAAATGCGGCCCTTCGCTTCGCGAGGGTCCGCATTTGCGGTCCAAAAGTCATAGGGATGAGCGCCTATGGCGCTTATCTCCACCAGCGCAAGGAGTGCCTTTGGCGCTCCTTGCCAGCAACTGCGGCCCTCGCTTTGCTCGCAAGCGTTAGCAACAACCCGCTTGCTGACAACTATATATGTGATGTGAACACAGATGTACTATTTTACTGTGCTACTGTACGGTGGAGGGCTTCTATCACTCTTTTGCCCACAATATTATAAATGATTGTTGTGGTGAACTACCTACTCATAAAATCCACAACACAGGCTGAGATCCTGCTCCATGCCGATGATAGCCAGTAAGCTTGAAACAGCTGTACATGGATTGGATAATCGGCCTGTGTTTATTCCAACCTTGGCTTTGCATTAAAGATGTGTAATACAGCATGCATAAGCTTAAAGGAAGCCATGTTTGATAATGGCTACGTAATGAAGAGTGAAGCATCTGTGGCCACATTTGTGTGTCCCAGCTCAACTTCCCAGAATGCAGTGTAATTATGTTTTTCTCGGAACTCTGAGCTGGAAGCAGGTTTTTTAACTTGCTTTAGACATTCAGATGTGAACACAAATGTACTTTTTAGTTACTGGTTATACTTATTGGTCTTAAATATTTTAATTCCTGCGATGCTGATATTCAGCCTTGCGGGTATCAACAACTGTAGTGCAGATTATTTCATGTTTTTAAATAAAATAATAAAACTAATATGTACCTATTTATATACAACAAACACTGCCATATATAACATCTAACCGCATATGTTGTATATATGAATGGATGAATATTGGATATTATATTTAGTTTAAATGTAAAATATACTGCTAAAACAGGGTTGAATCATGCAATGATGAATATCAGCATTGCAGGTAGTATAAAGTAAAAAAGTTCAGAAAAAAGTGTTCAGAGGATTTGCGTCTTCACAATAGATTGAGGTAACAACCCTATAACATACCCCAACCACTACAACGTCTGAACAGCTGTAATAAGCTAGGTATATTATGGGGGAAGGGGCTTTAGTAAATCACCCAATTAGCTGAGAAGCTGCATGGCAGGTTACACCTAAGCACACACACACACACACACTCTTTCTCCCTTGACAAATGTCAACTCTATGAATGCCCTAGAACACTGCCCTGAGAGCCATGCAGGAAGAATTGTAGAGGTTGTTATTATTTTGTGCGTAATTAAGACACCAACTCCCAGCATTCCTTGTATGGAAAAGACTAGCACAACTCAGCCAATCAAAGACAAGCTTTTTATTCCCACCCTAAGACATAGCACTTCCCTCAAGGAGCTATGTGTAGTGTACAATGTATGTTCTAAGTGCAGACAGTTGTCCTTGGGCACTTTTCTATTCTGCTTAATGGTAAATTCCAGACTTCCTGTGTCCAAAACAGGGCATAATAATAGAATACAAATGTCCTACCTTTTTTCTATACTGCTTAAAAGAGTGCATTCAATTTTTTTATTTATTATTTTGTTATTGAAAAGAACTGATATGTCTAGTAATTTTACTTTAAATGCTGCTGTGCAAACATGTTTTTGTAGCATTTGAGCACTCAAGTTTCAAGCTCTTCCATTCTCAGAAATATTCTGGTCTCTGGAAAGTAACAGAAAAATCATCATGTCAACAGAAGTATTCAAGTGGTCCACAATGACCCAGGTCAGCTTCTAAGAGGTCCATGGATATTGTAAATATCATGTTTCTTCCCTATGCACAACTGCAACAGCCAGTCTCATTCTAGAGCTACCATACTAAGAAGTGGTCCATACTTTGCAGATATTTAGAAACATGTATCAAAGTCTTCCAGCTAAAAGACTGGAGCAAATCATCCAGTTGTATTCAGTGAGACCGTTTACCTTGATTAACCTTGAGCTGTATGGCCCCAGTGTTGAACTAAAGAAGTCTTAGAATGGTTTCTTATTGTATGACAAGTAAAACTGCCTATGTGAGGGACATGTTAGAAGCATGCCTATTCACAGTGGAATGCATGAATATTAATGGCAAACTAAAGATAGTTATAGGGTCAAACAAATGGCATATGTATTACATACAGTACCTCCCAACATTTCACATTACCTCTGAGGGGCACATCTTTTTTAAAACACTAGGGGTGTGCTCAATATTTCTTAGTGTTTTTCCTGTTCACCATTGCGAGCATCAGCCTGAGCAAAGTACCAAAATTATTTATTTATATGTTTAAAGATACCATGTTTTCTTAGTTACATCTGAAATAGGGCATTTTATAACATGTCGTAGTGTGTTTTCATTTTTCAAATGAATATCTTACAGCAGAAGAAACTGATTTAAATGTTAACAGTTCAGGGATGCTCTTCTTTGTTGAATGAGAAGTCATCTAAAAAAAATGTATGAGTCATTCTTGTCCGACAATGAGATCTTGATTACTAAAAATACATTATTCATATAAAATACAACAGTATGTTCGGAGCGTTTCTTTTTGGTTTCAAAGAAGTTTAAACAGATTTTAGTTTATTATATATTTTTTTTATTCATTCAGTTTTTATTGAACAGATTTCAACAGCACAAAATGCATACAATACCAGTTGGAGTGAATAACAAAACTTTCACATTACAACCTTGTACAAGTTACACACCTACCTCCACACTTATCTGAACATAACTCCATTTGCCTTTTCCTGGGATATTGAAGTTTAGTACAATAATATTGATTACACTAGAACTGTAGGTTCCGATAATCTTCCTCTCTGAGACCCCTTAATCTCAAGTTATTATTCTTGCTTTTCAAAAGCACTCTTCATAGCTATATTATTTCACCGAACCTTAGTTCTCTTCTTGCGATGGTAACTAGTCTCATCTGTATTAACCTTTGAGTGTTAGTTCAGACCAAACCGACATTACAGAGAAGAAAAATAAACATTACTAACATAAAAACATAAAAGTTAAAATCCACAAACCAACACAACCAACAAAAAACAAAACAAAATTGTGTTAGCCAATAGGCAAGCTCCTATTTCCACCTGCACCGAAATGTGCAAACACTCTGATGCTAATACAGTGATCACTTCCATAATTTTTAAACAGAACACTACAACGTCGGTTAAACGTGCAAATATGATTTCATTGCCTGCCCTTAACCAATTAACACAATCAAACCTCTGCAGTACCTCACTGGCCAATATGGGAGTGTAGAACTTAATCCAATCGCAGGGTGAGCTAATAATTGCATCACAAATTTTAAGCATATTCAAAACTCCCTTCTAAACTAGTCAACTCATATCTGCTTTTTTAATTTTAATTTGCTTCTAACCTTCCTCAACTTTGGCAGAATACATAATAAGCTGCAGTTTAAGGAATTATTATATTTCTATTATTAACAATTATGTCAGTTATGTTCTTTGATGCTAATATTTATCTTTGTTTAAAAGATAGAAACTATATATAGACTAGGAAATTGCCCGTCAAAAATGACGGACTAAAATTGTAAGACTGGCAATGCTGTTTGCCACACACTGTGAGGCTTTTGGTCCTCTGTACACCTTCGAAGCTGATTGCGAGCCCTGCGCTGAGCACCTTTGGCGCTCATGGCTCGCAATGAGCGCCCTTGGCACTCATTGAGAGCCACTCCCCCTGTGCACTTCAAGTTTTCTGCTTTGCACTTATCACCTTTCGACGCTCATTGAATCACCTCCCGCTCGCTGTGCTCCCCTTGCAAGCCTCTCCCGCTCGCGGTGCTCCCCTTGCAAGCCTCTCCCGCTCACGGTGCTCCCCTTGCAAGCCTCTCCCGCTCACGGTGCTCCCCTTGCAAGCCTCTCCCGCTCGCGGTGCTCATCGCGAGACCCACTCTGAGCACCTTTGGCGCTCATTGCGAGCCTTTCCTTTCACCTACTGTACGGGCCGGTCATTACAGGGTTTGTTAACCTGCAAGTTTAGTGCTTGGTAATGCCATGTGTCTCTTTCCACCATCTCCCCCGCCCCTTCCCTGTGTCTTTCTCCTCTGTGTGTCTGCTGAATGTTTGCGTGGCGCGCAGTGACTGCCGTTGGTTTTATTTTCAAAGTCCTGGATGCCTGGCGTTGTTCTTGTAAGTGTTTAGTGTCTTCAGCGTTGTGTATTTTGTAAGTTTTGCAAGCCTGGCGTTTTGCTGAGCCTCGTTTCATGCTGTTTATGAAATTTTACATTTTTTGTCCAACATTTTTTTTCCTCGCTTAGACAATTTTCGAGTGACGAAAAATTCCAAATATGGGTGTAATTCACTTGCAACGTCACTCCCAGACTTCTTGTGTCTCCCCTTGTGCTGTGTGTGTGTGAGTGTAATGTTATTTTTTGTAAATTTTTTTTTTTTTGGGGTGGGTTTTTAGAGTTACATGCTTGAACAATGCTGAGCTGCTGGCGAGCCTCGCTTTGACTAAGTAATGCGCCACTGGCAGCAATAGCGCCGCTAGGCTGCAATGAGCGCCTTCGCTGCTCATTGCAGCCTAAGTGCTGCGCGGCTGCTTCGCAACGCTTTGCGCGGCTCTCATGTGTGGCTTTGAGAGGGACGCAACTGCGTTACAAACATTGCAAACATCAAAAACATCGCAAGATCCACAACTATATAATTTATTTATTTATTTTTTAAAATAATTCTTTAAACTAGTCAATAGTTATTAATGGGAACAAAGGAAGTGATGTAATGCATGATGTTTTTACCCACTGCAACGTGTATGTTATCCAATGAGTATAGAGATCACTAAAGTATTATTAGTGTTTGGCATCCAGAGCCTGAACCTCATTATCTATGTGGTTTCTTATGTGGAGATTTCAGGGGCTATAAAGCAATAACTAAATATAACAAAACCAGAGTAATCATTTATAACTAAATGACAGTCCGCCCCCCCCCCCCCCCCTGCTGTTTGTCGCTGGGGCAAGGCCGGGACACACCGGTAAGATCCACTCTAATGCGGTCACGGCGCATGAGCCTGCGCAGCATGCACCTGCGCATCGCATAGCAGAGTTGTCATGCAGGAAAGACGCTATCTTTTTTTAAAATTTTTATATATATATACATAATATTTGTCAGCCTTGATCAATTTCAAATATTAAGCAGACTCTTCCATGTTATACCAGCCTCTGTCTGATGGTGACTTCAGTTTCCTTTTAAAGGAATTCTGAGAGTAGATAAATGCTTTTTTCATCACCAGCATAATGTTTATATCTGAATTATTCAATTCCGTTCTAGGGCAAATATCGCATAGGATTTTGGGTATAAGTGGCTTAGTCAGTAGAGCAATTATTATTTTTTTATTTACTTATCTGTGCTGACATAGGGATATTCTGAAATCCTGGCCTGACTCCAGCCCTCATGGACTGGATTTGAACAAGGCTGATTTTGATTTTACTTTATACATTTGCACCATCCATATTAACAGTTTTGCCTAACCTGAGTTAACCTGGAATTGTTGATAATACTTTGGTGAAGTTTTGTGAGAGGGGCTTTTACATTTCTGGAAAGTAGGGTTTGCATTTATTGATGAAAGCGGTGAACTTCTAAGTAGATTGATAAGCTGATAGATAATAAGACACGTCTAATGCTCCAACCCCTCGGAAGTGCTGGGCAAAGACGATATGAATTTTCTATTCATAAACAGTATCTTTAGAAAATCAGGTTTTTCTCTTTTTAAAATATTTTTATGTCAATGGGTTCACACACTTGCTAATGTTGCTAGTTTGTTACATATTTCACAAACGGGTAAATGTTTTGTTATTTACACCCGGTGACCCAGTTTATATAACCCACTGTCTATTTTATGGTCTAGAAGTGAACAATATTTTCCAGTAATGGGTTTTTATGATATTGTAGATTGAAAGACCTGATTTTTAAATGACCATGGAAAGTATTTCTGTTACATCTAAAATAAGCTATTTGTTGTTTCATGTTTTTAAATTAATAAACTGCTCTGAATATACATATGCATTTCCTGCTAATTTGTTTCTTTCAATAGTCCTTTATTAGAAGGCATACCATAATACAACATTGTGTTTTGTCAGTTGTTACTTAATATTTTTCATGCAAAACACAACCATTTTTATTATGCTTAAAACATGCTCTTTTAGGCTCATGACATGACATGACATGTTGTGTTCTTTACCCATATTGTACTTTGTAGTTATCTTTTGTACATTATTACACTAAGTTTTTAGTAAGATATAATTTGCATGCTATAAAGTTTAGTTTTTGAGTATTTAACGGATTACATTAGTCTAAAGCAAATTATCACAAGTTTACCTGGAAGAAGTCCTTCTTATAGTCTGAGTATTCCTTTTAGGAAACCCTTTTTGGAGAAAATCATAATTATTGAAGACTCTCTTAATGTATAAAAGATTTCACCTTGACTTTGCTAGATAGTTGTTGCATGAGGGATCTGTTATTTTTATCTATCAGGGAAGGGAGTGGTAGGGATGAACGCGAGAGGTGAAAAGGATTAGTTAAGCACATCTCACTGGATTTAACACATACCCTTTTCTCCTCACATGTTCTGAAGACTGTAGCTTATATCAATAAATACAAGCCTTAAAGTAAAGACCCCACAAAAAAATGTCATGGATGCTAATGCATCAAAACTTGTTTTTCTTTATTTAAAAACTAGTTTTATTATTTTCCCCTGCCTAATTATGTTCTTAGTCATAACATATGCTTTTTTCTTGTACTGGGGTCCCTGGCTTCACCAGAGCAATTTGACTTGGAGTTATGTTGTTAAATACTAATATACCATCTTCACTGAAAATACATTTTAGCTTTATTTTCCTTTTTTGTAATTAGTATATCTGGAGAAATAGAAAATGGGAAAGATAAAACGTAACTTTTATTAATTGTACAGGCTCCCCCTGAAGACGTTGGAGCTTTGTCCAACGAAACGTACGTAGGGGTGGGGTTAATTTTTAACCTTTTGTAGGGTTGCACCTATTCATTGCTCATAGAAACATTAGAGAGGTTGTTCCTGCATGGCATAACAAACGAAGACTGCCATTGGACAGCTTTAGTGTTTGGGACTCCCACTCGTAGCTTTCCTGCCCGTGTATTATTCCCGATTGAGGGACACATGTTGGTGCATGGCACAATGGAAGACTGCCATTAGTCCAGTCCAGAGCCAGGGATTTCCCTTTTCAGCACATCCTTTCCTACTGTCCACAGTTTTCTTCACAGGGTTTGAGCCAGCAGGAGAAGTCACATGGTACTTTTTATATCACTATTCTATCCATTGCCTATGATAGTTTCTATAGGGACACAAATTGCCAATTCCTTGTTTTTCATTATTGTGCCATTTCAGGAGCCCCCTCTATTTTTCATGAGATATATTTATACTAGTTGATTTTGTGACCTCAAGATACATCACACATTTGGCAGGGAACATTATCAATGAGGCAAGACAACTTCCATATTACTGTTTTTTAGTGCAGCTATTATTTATTACAATTTTTAGCCTGTACCATTAATAAAAGTTAAGTTTTATCTTTCCCATTTTCTATTTAATACTACAATTGTTTGTGTTGAGCACCAGGGTTAGATACCATTTTATTTTATATCATGAGAAACCAACTTAAACAGCTGAGGGGAGGGGGCTGGAGAAAATTGATTTACTTTTTTTTTTTTTTACCTGGTCCTTTGTTTTGATCTTAAAGGTGTCACCATGCTACGAGCTTTCAGATGCAGGCGGAATAACGTAGTGTTTACTCATTTGGCGCGCAATCATCATAAGGCTGTGCTGGCCATCAGAAGGGAGGACATCAATGCCTGGGAAAGAAGAGCTCCACTGGCGCCAAAGCATGTCAAAGAACTTACACATCAAGGGTACAAGGTCCTGGTGCAACCATCAAACAGAAGAGCCATCCATGAGAAGGTATTCATTGAAACAGCTACTTCCCTATTAAATATAAAGTGCAATAGAATATCTCTCTCTCCTAAAAAAAAAAAAAAAAAAAAAGGATAATTTTAAGGTATAATGTTGAGATTCCTGATATTTTATACAGTTACGCTACCACTTGTGTACCAATCTACGAATGCAGACTATGGATTATAATAATCTACTAGTGAATTTGATACCCTCCACACCGTGCTCACCAGACTCACCATGATTCTCAGGGGCTGCAAAGTGATCCCTCATGCAGCAATTCACTTCTCCAGGACAAACAGTCATTAGAGCATCTGAGAATCTTATTGAATCTGACCTCTGTCTTGTCTCTCAGTATTCACACTAACTTTCAACTAACACTTGGAGGAATAGACCATTATAAAGTGAACATTGGCATTATCTTGTCAAAATATACTGCAGTGAAATATGATATAGACACAACATTGTAATCATAATTACTCAATAACTTGTGGATACTTGCACTAGTTTATTTCTTGGGGCAGAATGTCAAACTACCAATTCTATCTCCGTGATGTGATGAGGATTCTCCTCCGGTCAATGCTTTCCAAGGTCAGGTGGTCACTTTCTTTATAGTGATTTAAAAGTTTGTGTGTATTATGATTAATTGATAAATTATCTCCTGATATCTGTACTACAGATTGCCTACTCATATAGGGCCTCATTCTATTAGCGGCCGCAGCCGTTGCGGGGCCGCAAGGACTGTCCGCAAGCTATTCGGCTATTCTATTCCCTTACGGCCGGGGACCTCTCTGCAAGGCTAAAAGCGAGACGCAGCTTACTTGCAGGAAAGAGGTCCCGCTAGCACCAATTAAGCACATAAAATAGCTCAAATAAAGCCATCCTGCACTTTGAGAAGACTATAAAGGGATTTTAGGTGTTAGAAAAAATAGCACATAATTATCCTATACTCAAATCCGTAAAATATTTTATTTTTAATATCCGTAAAATATCCATGTAAAAAGTCCAGAGTGCTTGGAGCACTTCAGACCCGCCCACGCCTCAGCCGGAAAATAAACCGTTAATTTGAACTCGGGTTTGGGCTGATGTGCAAGCTTGAGAGTGGGTTACTTTTAATCCTCATGTACCCCAATATGATCCCTAGCATTTACAGAGCTGTACAGTGCAGGCTTGAATTTATTTTTGCGTTTTTAGATTTCTGAGATTACGGCCGGTTCCAAGATATGCGGCCGGCCGTAAGAGGAGATCCTTGCGGGGCCGTATAATAGAATCGCAAGTTAACAGAACCCCCCGCAAGGAATCGCAGCCTTACGGCCGATTTACGGCCGGTAATAGAATGAGGCCCATAGTGAGCCATGTGTTTACATATAGAAATCTCAAGTTGTGAAACAAGACACAATGGAGCTTTATATACAAAAGAGTATTGAAAATTAAGCACACTTCTAACTAGTTTTTATGTTAATTTCTTATTTAGCAGCTAATGGTTCTAGACTGTTACATACTTCACACAGACTTGAAGTTTTCCACAAACAATGGTTCTTATGGTTCTCCCACATGTGATATGTTTGCCATTGTGATGGGAATATAGCTAATGACACACCATTTCTCCTACATCCTACTTTCCTTCCCTGTCCAGGTATAGCAGACACCTGGACTGGAAAATTCACACGATATGGTAAGAGTAGATGATAATAAAAACCTTAACTTGGGAGCTATTTATACCTCATAAGTTTTAAAATGGTAAAAAGGACACATGGCAAGGTAGGGGTGGCAGCAAAGATGCAGTAGGTACCAGTTGCTGAAGCTAATAGCCCACTCACAGGATGTAAGCTTTTTATTTATTCTTATGTGTGTGTGTGTGTGTGTGTTTTTCTCTCTAAAATCTGTTTCCAACTCCAAATTACACCTGAGTATTCATGATATAACCATGTAATCCAAAAAAATTTCACAGCATACTGATGCCATCATAAGACATCTTTTGAGACTAACACATGATAGATCTACATATCTTGTCGATATGGAGCTGGCCTTTACCTCATGCCAACAATATTTTTAAACTGCTACTAACCACAAGCTCTATTAATTTAACATGGCAAAAGAGTGATGAGATCCCTTAACCATACAAAGTACAGTAAGCAAACTAGTTATACTTTTGTATACATTTACATGTCTAAAACAAGTCCGAGAACCAGCTCCAGAGTCCTACTACATTCGGAAAAACTGAATGGGGACCTGGAAATAAGCTCAATATTTTTATATATTGCTCAAAACATCTATTCTCATTCTCGCCACATTTTCCAACTTATTATTAAACCCATGTGGCAAACAATATAGGGTGAGCATGCAAAACATAATTTGGTTCAGTTTTAAGGAAAGTAAAGTGTAAGGGAATATGAATAGGACTGGTGAACAGTCTATCCTCCACAATACAAATGTGCAGTAAATATTTCAGATTTAAAAACATGTAGAAAAAAAAACTCCTATATGGTCTCTTATACGTCATTTTCTGTATATTGTGTGCTATAAGATTCTTACAGGAAGCCGGGATGAGTAAAGTGATGCTCATTGAGTCTTTTTCATGCTCATTGAGAGAGATTGCTGTTTTTTTTTTTTCTTTTTCAATGAATGCTAGTCCTTGTACCATGTGTATGCTTTACAATTGCCTTGCACTGCTTTTATTTGTGTACATCCATCAAAGAATGCTACAAAGGGTATAATAAATAAACAATGCTGTTTTAATTCATTCTGAATAGCTTATTTTAAATGTATGTAGTTTAGTTTATTTAATACACATAACCTGTGTGTTTTTTGGTGCACTTTGTTGGTTACATATGCACAATTAAATTAAATGCACTCTAAACACAGCATTATTTCCTCAATGTTTCATCTATATTTGGGCTACATTATTGAGCAGTTTTTGTGTTTCCCGGACTAAATAACAATCACACGGCAAATTATTTTCATTCAAGGCCACTTTTGCTCTAACAGGAAAACAAATTCCTTTCCGCTTTCAGTCAAAATTAAATATGACTTTTCATGTGAGAATAAACCCACAATGCCACGTTTCTTTCATTGTGATTTTTGAATACTTTTATTTTCTATTTACAGTGTATAATTCGCTCCAACAGAAAAAAAATAGCACAATTTAAAGTAATTCAAAAACATTAAAGGACCGTTGTGGTCAAATGTTTTCTAGATCATAATTTGAATAAACTGTCAAAATGCTTTTGTTTTTTTGTTAAAGTTTTAAACGCATTCTTTATATTATGTTATTCTTTATTGCAGGCATCCGTTTACTTTGTGTCTATCAAGAAATTTTGGTTAAAAAGGTTTATTCATTGGTCACAATGGCACTGTTAAAATATAAGTAAAAATAATGTAGGATGAAATTCCCAGATTACTTATTGCTTACATTCTTTAGTTGAGATACAAATGTAGAACAACTAAATAGTTATGAGGTGATTATTTAATTATGAAACCATGGAGGGGTTCCTCCTTTCTGGAAGGCACCATAGCATACTGTTGCCCCATAAGATGCAGTCCCTGTTTACTGATAATGAGCAATAAAATGAATAACGTTTTACTTATACCATGTTAAAGTTGGCTATGAATAGAATAGAAGCTTGAAAGATAACTAATAATTCTTATTCATGCGAGTAGGATTCTTAATGGTAATGGAGTCCTTCACTTTGACTGTAACAGTTTTAAACTTGCTTCATTTGCTTTTCTCTCTCACTTTTACAGTCACAAATGAATGTAATCTGGGAAAAAAAATTACAAGCTCCATACTACTACCTGTGCACTTTGCTTGTTGCAACCCAAAAATATTTTATTTTTCATTTTATTACTCTAGACCTACTAGCTTACTAAAATTTCCTAACTTTATCCAGGAGAAGGAGACAGTTTGAAAGCTTACTATGTAACACTACCCTCATTACAAGGGGTGGGCAAGTTCTGTACTGGAGAGCCACAAACATGCCTGGATTTGATGATATCCCTGCTGATCACAGGTGAGTTAATCACTTCTTCAGTCATCCTGATTGACTCACCTGTGCACAGAAAGGAGATCTTCAAATCCAGACTTGTATGTGGCCCTCCAGGATCGAACTTGCCCGAACTTGACTTGGATATTGTCATTTTAATTTAGACCTCGAAGCCCTCCCACAAGAATATAGATATAGATATAGATATAGATATAGAGAGAGAGAGAGAGAGAAAGAGCCTGTAATTGTTACACATTCTATTATAGATTTACACTGACTTAAAAAGCCGAATGTGTTGATGTAGGAGTAAGTGTTCTTTTTTTTAAAGTTGTTTTTCATTGGTAATGCATAGGTTTGATTCCCCTGCTTTCAATTGTATTGTGTTTTTTTGTTGTTTTTTTTGTTTAACTAATGTACTTTTTTAAATTATGTATATATCAATCATATGTGTGTTAATAAATGCATTAGTCAATTTAAAAAAAGGAGTTGAAGTCATTGGATTAGAACCAATGATTACATTTCATGAACAAACACATTTACACTGACACACTCCATGTTAAAAAAAAAAAAAAAAAAAAAAAAAAAAAAAAGTTAAACAAATATTTTAAAACCATTATCTTATATTAACGTATGCTTTATTATATTCCTATTGTATAACCAAATTTCGGATTTTTTAAATAATAAAGAAAAAAATTGTCTGTCTGAGTATTTAAACCTAGAACCTTCACCGCCACAGGCTAGAGCCTTATCTACTATGCTGCTACACTCACTAACTGCTAGAATATAATGAAGTCGTTACAAATCACTTTCTAATGCAATGTCTCTAGACCTGATTCTAATTAAAGTTCATTAGATCCTGTGCAGTACAAAGTTCATTTAGACAGAGGCGGCTGGTTCATTTGGGCAATAGGCTCCTAAAATATGGAATTCTTCATCATTAAAGACATTTTTATTTTACAGCTTTTTTTTTCTTTATTCAGTCTTCAAGCTGGCCTCTTACCTTTTCCTTCAATTTTATATATATATATATATATATATATATATATATATATATATATATTATGTGTATGTATTTATTTTTTATGAGTGATTTTTTTTTTTTTTTTACACCTGTCAATTTTTAAAAAGTCCGCATGGGACACTTTTACGTTCTGTCTGAGCACAAACTATCTGTTAAAGCAGCATGTATTTAATGTGGTTAGACAAATCGTGTGTGTCACTCTTTTTTTTTTTTTTTTTTATACATGAGGATGGGGCAGCCCCAGACCTGAGCACATGCTCTCTACTCTAAAGCAATATCAGCTGGATACATCTCCCAATCAGAATAAAGGCGAGGAGCTGCAGTTGTAAGATTAGGCTGGCGCCGGTGAGAGGAACTGTCTCCAGCCAATGGAGCTTCAGAGCTTCACCTTCTGGATCCCCGTTAGTCCCAGTGGGCCCAGAGATGCCCCAGTTTGGTCTGCAAGGCCAATCAAGGCCTAAGATCACTGTTGCCCTGGTCCTCAATCTTCACATATGGATAAGCGGGCACTGCCATGTTGCTAGAAGAATCCATCCTCCTTTTTTCTTCTCTATTAAATCCATGGTTCCTCTCTCTGACCCATGGAAATGGGCCTCTGCATAAAATATCCTGCTGCTGTAGAAGCTTTGTTAATCTCTCTCTCTTTTAAAGTTTCCCATCAGAATGGGAAATGGTTACTCTTAGGTCCTTGATGTTGTGCTTATTTCCACAGATGTGCTCTGAAGAAGGGGTCTCTGTTTTAATTTTGTTAGTATTAAAACAATGCTTGTTCCTATCAAGGCAGCATTCTGGGAGATTGTCTCTTGCCCCCTAGAAACTTTTTATATGGAATTGTGTAGAAATCAAAAGTAACTTTTTAAACTATACTGAATTGTTTTTTTAATACTGATTTTATTGCTAATCCATAATTAAATGGCCCCCTGCTCTATAAAATGAAAGTCCATGCATAGGTATATTTGATCATTAATGTTTAAACTTTGTAATGCTAGCAATTATAGTTTAAAACTCTTACTTTTATAGGTTTCTGCCTGACATGCTCTTTAAAAGAGTATATTTATAAATCAATTAATATCCCATTAATGCCATTTTATCAAATGTTTTCATACTGTGGTGTGCTTTTTAGGAATATATTAAAGCTGGTGGCATAATTCAAGAAGATATCTCAGATGCGTGTCTCATTGTGGGCGTTAAGAGGCCTTCAGAGGATAAACTGCTCCCCAAGAAGACATATGCATTTTTTTCACACACCATAAAAGCTCAGGAGGCTAATATGTCTTTGCTGGATGAAATTCTAAAACTGGTAAGTCAATTACTGCACTGTAAAGTCAAAACTCCTAATGAACATTTCCTTGTCCGCATAAGTATATATGTGTGTACAATTATATTAAAAATAATTTACTTTGACCTTTTTATCATTGACTATTATCCTATACATAATATGTAATGCACTCAATATAATATAATATACCATCCGTACCAACCAGCCTCTTTCCTACATCCTAATATTAAGTTAATCCCTCTAGCACCTCAACAATGGAAGGAGGCTTTGGAAATGCTAATATTTAAAAAGTAGTCGCATGACCATTATGTTTAATTAAAGGACTACTGTAATGTCCTAACAAGAGAAGCTAGTTGTTTTTAATTGATCATTAATAACATTTATATTAAATGTTTTATAATAGAACTACTCCTCCATATTACATTCACTTTAAAATTATTATTATCATGCCAATTTCATTGTTGCCTCCACCATGTTAAAATCCTTTTAGGAGATGGTGTGTGGATTGGCTGAGACAGGCTGGGTCAAACAATCATTCATAGCTTAACCCCACAGGAAAATATAGTTGACAAGGGAAACCACTTTAAAACATCAGGTCTCCAACAAATGGAGAGCAATGTGTTAATATTACATTGTGCCTGCAAATTTAGCACTGGTAGCCACAGTTACCTCTCCCTATTGACAATCAGCAACAGCCTTCAGATCCCCAGGCACACAGCACAATATTTTGCAATCAATTGAAAAACAAATGATGGATTTAGAAGTGACATCTCAACACTCCTAGTGACAAAACAAATAGACTCCAGCCATCTCCGCTCCCACAGGCACACTCAAATGTTTTACATAAATTACAGAGGAAGTGGTATCCAAACTCCTGTCTTTCTCTCATCCCACTACATGCTCCCTTTATACCATTCCCTCACATCCTGTTGCTTGAACTTCTACCACCTTTTTCCTGTTTGTCACTCATCAGTTCAACCTATTTCTTTCTCTACTGCCACAATTTCATCCTCCTTCAAGTGGACCCTCATCACATACATCCTAAAAGAAGCCTTTCTTTGATCCTTCATCCCAACAACTCTACCCTCTATCTTCCAAACTATTGAAACAGTTTGTCTAAACAAGCCTTACTAACTTTTAAGCAACCAGTTCCTTATTTGACCTTCTGCAATCTCGCTTCAGTCCAAAGCACCCAACTGAAATGGCTCTGGTCAAGATATTACACGACCTAATGATTAAGTCAAGAGGACACTTTTCCTTACTAATACTTCTTGGCTGCTCTGCTCACTCCTCCTGAACACCCTGTACTCACTAGGTTTCCGTGGCACATTCCTCTCTTCATTTAGTCCTATATTTCTAAATGTTCCTTCAGGGTCGCCTACTGTGATATCTCCTCCTTTCGAAGGCTCAGTGTGTTTATATAGTGTTTCTCTCCACAGCTGCCTTCTTTGCAAACGTATCCGTTCCTATGGTTTGCAGTACCAATTTTATGCTGACAATAACCAAATATACTTCTCTTCTTCAGACTAATCCAACATCCTACTAACTCATGTCCCAACATGTCTTACTAACATATTTCCATGGACCCCTTAAAATCAACATCTTACGTCTTACCATTTATGACTTAAAAATCTCGCCTCAGATTAGATGTCTTGGTGTTACACCTGACTCTGACTTCTCTTTAATCCCCACATTCTATCATTTACCAAATTCTGCCAGCCACATCTCCGGAACATCTCCAGTAATTGTTCATGACTATCGCAACTCCTTCCTAATTTCCTATCCTCACTCCAATTTATCCTGTGTCTACGAGACAGATATACACCGAAAGACATTCTAGTCTCTGCCCAAGACTTACTCTTCTCATTCTCCACCGTAACCTCTTGCCATTCATGCCTACATGACCTCTCGTACACCACCAATTCTCTACCTCACTCCTAAATAATTCCCCTTAATATTTAAAAATTAAAACATTCCCTGAAACCTCTATAACCTATTCACAACTTCATATAAGGCTATCCTTTCTTTTTTATATATCAATCAATCCATCCAGCAGCCCAGTTACCTTAGATCTCATTCCCCTATTGCCTCTTCGAATGTAAGCTCTACCCAGAGCACGGTCCTCATCTCTTCAAGTACCAATGTGTATATATAGTTTTGCTGTCTTATCTGCCTTCTAATGAAAGTAAATACTTATCCATTGTCAATTGGACACTAGCGCTGCAGAATCTGCTGGAGAAAATAAAATATAATAATAAAGTGAAAGAATTTAAACATGCCTGGGATAAAAATAAGGCCCTACTGAGGCTTAGTTAAGCAGAGCTGTTGGGTAAATATAATGAGCAAAATAATATTCAGGGGAGCTTTTGTTCCATTGAAATATTATTTTAATTTAACGTACCCTTACACAATATTCTTTATATGTAACTGTATACTGGTATATAACTATCATATATCAATTAAATCTATTTCCCTTGTACATTTACAGGATATTCGACTGATTGACTACGAAAAAATGATGGATCATCGGGGAACAAGAGTAGTGGCTTTTGGGCAGTGGGCTGGTGTAGCAGGTAATAATATGTACAGTTTGTGTTTTACATTTAATAGTTTGTAGTATTTTACAAGTGGATATGTTTATTACATTTCTGTCAGTTATAATAGTGTTGTGCCTTTTTATTTATTTTCTTTCAATAGTTTCATCTCCAACCATCTCTATCCATTAGTGATAATGACCTGAGCCTTTCATTTATTATTACAATAAATAGATTTGCAAAGAGATTAAAATCTGTGCCTACAACAATGGCATCTGCAAAGAACAGTTTGGTCACAATTACTTTCCATTAGTAGTTTGAGAGGGAGAATTTGAGTGAAAGAACATTATATTCAAAAGAAATTAGTTTCGTGGAACAGGTTTATTGAATTCTATTGAATTTCTTTCCAGTTAATGTTTTCACGAAGACAAAAGAAAAAGTGATGAGGGGCTATTACATGAACCTATTAACATATTTTTAATAAAGCAAAGCTTGGGAGCTTTAGGATAAGCAGAACTGAAATAGATAATGTTGATGGTGTTTTATTGAAGCAAAAACAGTTTGAGATAATTTAGGGGGAAGATTGATTATTTTATATATATTTTTTAGCATCAAGCAATCTGAACCAGCACTCATCTTCAAGTCACAGCTGATACAAGTGTGTATTGATAAGGTAGAAGAATATGTCCAATTGGTATATGTATAATGAAATGGACTTTATGCATTAAACTTCTCGGTGACTTATCATTTATCCAACTGTACATGTTCTTCTTATTAATCACTGCCCACTATTTGATAGTATATTAATAGCCCACGATAAGGAGCATTAGAGATAGGGATATCCAGTATAGATAAATTGAGCTTGGATGTTAGGTGCTTTAAGAATACGTTAATACTTCTACTACATTTTTTATTAGAGTACCTAGGTAAACTTAATGTGCATTAGGAAATTCATTTTTATTTGAAGTTTTAGTAATGTAATAGTTGATGATAACCTTGCAAATGGACCTTCTATTCATTAGTATAATTATATTTTAAATAGCTGACAAATCCCTTAAACCAATGGCTCTCAACCTTTTTTTTTATCTGGAAACCAGATGTTTAACTTCCAAGCTCATGGGGACAACATTTGAGATCCAAGATCTTTTTCTCAGGGTAGTAAAACATGTGGGTTAATGTTAGGTGCATGGGGGCCATAGGGCTCTCTGGGGCAAGTGCTACTTTATAGGACCTCCATGGCACATGAGTTCATTTTAGGTGCCACAAGGATCCTTACAGGACCTACGTGGAAATCGGTGCTGGTGAGGTTCTTTAGGGACCTCGGTGGCAAGGCTTAATTATTAGATGCCATAAAAGTCAGGGACCCCGATAGTTAAACTTAGATATATCTTTCTGGGTCTTTGGAAACTCCCATGGTATAGGGGTTAATTTTAGGTTCCATGGGGGTTCATAGGGACTGACTCGTAGGATGTGGGCAATTCCCATGGTTTCCGCAGTTCATAGTGGTATTGGGGGAATCCTGGTTATCCAAGGGGTATTGAAGAGGCTCATGGAGATAGCAGTATTAACCCCTCAATTGTGTCTGATATGAGGAATCAAGCATTATATCCGATACAATTGAGACATCAGGTTGATAATAGCATCAGATTTGCCACTTGTATGCTTCTCAATGTGATAGGCTTTTTGAAAAAATCATTGGGACACCTACATGTGGGCTAAAATGATTTACAAGTAAACAGTACTCATATAGTTCCCGATCTACAGCCCTATTAAATTCTCCCAACGTGAAAACCAGTAGCCCGTAACGGAGCCCGTTAGACTTACTCTATTAAATTGGCCCCTTAGAGCTACCCGCAAATGCTTTGCAGGTTACAGGTGGAAAAACCCTACGGGCTGTCGAAATCGGAACTACGTTTCTGCAAAGCCTTTGATCTGTCAAGCCCGCAAATGTTACCTTCGCAAATCGCTATTAAATTGCTACGAATCCACTGATGTTCAAACCCGTCAACCACAAATAGAGCCAAAAAGCCTATGAGTACCAGAGAGGACCCGCAAGGGGGTTAAAGTCCTATCGTAGCACTGTAAATTCAAATATCAACACACTACTATATTTGAAATTAAGGGGAAAGTGATGTTAGGTATTAAAATTAATAGCACAACATTCTCAAGCTCGCAAATCTGCAATATATAAAATACTTTTTTTTGTTTGTTTAATTTCCGTGTTATATCGATCTTGTCAATCAATGTGTTAATACATACAATGGAACTAGCATGGACTAGAATATAATATTTACTGGTTTATTAATATTGCATTATTTCTGGAATGCTGGTCCGATCGTAATTCAAACCCGTATGGGATTGAAATCTAACCTACATTTTTCAGTGACGTAATGATGATGATCTCTTTTACTATTGGCTCAGTCTAAACCCGCAACTACGGGTTTGACTAATTGATCGTGTTCACGGCCGCACATGCAACATGCGCAAGAAAGGTTTACGGATTTGGATGTCGGCCACGTCTGTTGCGGGCTTATCTAATTCAATAGCTCTGTAACTCTGACGAATTTCAAGCCCGCAGGCATTGTGGGTGTACCGGTGCCACTATCGACTTTGAATTTAATATGGCTCATAGGCTAAGGAATGGAGCCCTAAATTACTGATAAGTCCTCACTTGGAATTTGGAGCTCAGTTTTACCCACCACATCAAAAAAAGACTTTCAGGTGGAAAATATTTAACCTTAAAAAAATCAGGTTGTAGAACTCATTACGATTGCCAGTTTTTTTAGCATCAGAAAGGATTTTTTTTCCTAATGAGACCATTGGCAGGGTTTATGTTTTTTTTCTTTGTTTGATTCCCTTACCCTGGATATACCTCCATAGTTATTTTATTTTTCATAGTTTTAGCCATGTTTGAAAATGCCTATGTTTGTATCTTTCATGTAGGAATGATCAACATGTTGCATGGTTTGGGGTTACGGTTTCTTGCTTTGGGACATCACACTCCATTTATGGTAAGTGAGAAACCAAAAGCTTTTAAATATATTTTTAATTGATTGATGTTTATAGGGACAAAGTAAATGGTAGTATAGTAAAGTACTAATAAAAATTATAAATAATTGCAACAGTAAGTTTATTTAAAAAAAAAAAAACTGCCTAGCAATTACTAAATTTCCCCGACTGACTTTCAGCTTAAGAGACCCTACCACAATATTGTTTCTTATCTATACCTAATTACCACCTAATTGATACATGGCTTCCCGGCTGAAAGACTTATTTTTGCATATGGCTTCTGACGTGTCAAATTGTGAACAGTCAGACTTGATTTGACTTGTTTAGAAGGCAGTATTAAAATTAAACAAAAAATAAAGTTTGAGGTGCTCAATCAGAGAACGAACTAACCATAATAGGTTAGTTCTTTGGACATGATAACCCACTCTGAGAACAACCTCTTTTAGCTCACTCTTGCCCTTCACAGGAAGAAATATCCTGTAGTATATCAGTCTGGTCCCACTCATTAGAGTGACCCAGCCCTGAAATACCAGCCAATTCTACCCTGATCAGGAGAAACAACAAACCCCAGACATACTTTTCAGCCTCGTTAGTGAGGTGTAGCCGAACTCCCTAAGGCACAGTGAGCAAGGGGACCATGCCTGGAGTCCCCCCATCACCCTTAGGGAGACTAATCCCCAAGGGGAATTTGCATAAACAAAAAACTAAGTTAGAGCACCTCTGACTTTGTTTATGCAAATTACCCTTGGGGTTTAGTCTCCCTTAGGGTGATGGGGGACTCCAGACGTGGATCCCTTGCTCACTGTGCCTTAGGGAGTTCAACTGCACTTCACTCATAGAGGCCGAAACGCATCTCGAGTTTGCTGTTTCTCCAAATAGTTTGAACGCTACACTCTCTTAAGGATATATTTTACAGTTAATCTTCTTCACTGGAAAGAAGTAGAACACTTTTTAGACCAAACACATTTTCTCACTATATGTAATCTGCTTGTTTTCAGCACATTGGGATGGCTCACAACTACAGGAACAGCAGCCAGGCGGTGCAGGCAGTAAGAGATGCCGGATATGAGATATCTCTGGGGTTGATGCCCAAATCTATTGGACCACTTACATTTGTTTTTTCAGGCACTGGCAATGTTTCCAAGGTATGAAGAATTACTTGGTGTATAGTATACAGTTTATGAATGTAAAGAGAAAAATGTGTAAGAAATAGGCATAATAAAGTGATTATTCCAACAGCTACAGGACAACTGTCCGGAAATACTACTGTACATGTACTTTATACAAAGTTAGTTGATATTTAAAGTAGAGTAAACCAATGGAAGTGGTAGAAACGAAAGAAGCAAGAAATTAAACCCACTTGGCTTAGACAAAGGTTTATCCAAGATTTATCCTGCAGTGAAACCGTTGTTTGTATTTGTATAGAAATTAATGTCAGATGGGAACTCCTTAACTAATATTTTCTGCTTATTAAAACCAGCATCTAATAAACACTGGACCTTACTGTATACAAGTGTTTGTAAATTCACTTGTTGCTTTACATACTAAAAACAGGCATTTTCCTCTATGAACTAACCATTATGTAAAGTAGTAGTTTCTTAACTTATTTGATAACCCTCCTAAATGTATGTTATGATGTCTTATAATCTCCATTCATCTTCAGAAGACCCCCTCCAAACAACGGAAGTTTTATACACACTATAAAAATGATTCTATTCAGGACAACATATCTCCAACATTGATACCACCCTAACACATGCCATACTTGTAAGCCTATATTTTCCTACTACCTTATTTCAACAAATATCCAATAAAGATATGTCCTTCTATACAACTGTTCCTCACTGCCTCATCCTAACTTTGTGCCCCCCACAAGTATAGAAGGTGATCATGCAAGAACTGGGCCCCCAGTTTTCTGTATTGATTGGCTGAACTCAAAATAAAACCTAACTACTTCCAGCTTCATAATAATAATTACCTCCAGATTTATAATAATCATACTCCTGTGTAAGTGTAAATAATATTCTGAACCAGTTTGGAAATTACCTGGATGGGTGAGCCAAGTGGTCTTCCCAATTCCAGTATTTATATTTTCATTGATTTGTCCATTGGGTTGTCTATTTGAGTTTATATGAATTATTGTTATTATATAGCAATTCATGTTAGATAGGAAATCCTTGACTTGCTTATTAAACCGGTCACTGTTTAAGTCTTGCATTGAGAAGTTCAGAGTCCATTTAATGTTATTATTGTTCATAATAATAGTTTACATATAGCCATAACTGTGTAAACACTTTTGTTTTAAAGGGAGCACAAGAAATGTTTAATGAGCTGCCTAACGAGTTTGTTGAACCTCATGAATTGAAAGAAGTTTCCAAAACTGGAGGTAATGTGTTTCACTGATTTCATTTAAAGCGAAAAAACATTTATAAGGATCACATGATAGACTCTGTGTCTTTTTTTTTATCTCGTTCAGATCTCCATAAAGTGTACGCAACAGTATTAAGTCGTCATCATCACCTTGTCAGGAAAACTGATGGAGTGTATGATCCAGTAGAATACGACAAGAATCCAGAACTTTACACATCTCGGTTTAAATCAGATGTAAGCATTACAAGCTTGGTTAATTTCTATTATTTAACTTACTTTTCCATTAAAGGGACTCTTTAGTAAAATAGTTTTTGTTTAACTGAATTTTTAAATAGTTTACTTACTTACCGGTAATTATATCCTTCTCAATTTAATTGTAACATACATGTTATACTTCACTTAATTCTAAGAAGCCCTAGAGCAGGGGTGTCAAACTCGGTCCTGGAGGGCCACACCCAGGCCTGGATTTGAGGATTTCCTTTCTGTGTACAGGTGAGTCAGTCAGGATGACTGCAGAAGCAATAGTCTCACCTGCTTGTAGCAAGGATATCCACAAATTCAGGCCTTGGTGTGGCCCTCCAGGACTGAGTTTGACACCCCTGCCCTAGAGTCACTTTTTCTCTTTTTCTAGAGCCTCCTTTTTTCTCTGTTAACTGTCATGCATGATGCCATCCTTACTTTTTTATGTGAAGGCCACAACAGTAACCTAATATAAAACATTTCTGTAAAACAATAAAATGCCTAAGGAACTTCCTTTTTATTTCCACATAGATTGCTCCCTATACAACCTGCCTGATTAATGGGATATACTGGGATCCACATACTCCCCGCTTACTAAATCGACAGGATGCTCAAAGGCTCTTGGCTCCTGTGAAGGCAACTGCTGCTGCCACCGAAGGATGTCCTGAACTCCCACACAAGTAGGCTTCATTACCTTAATTCACCTGCTTCTCAAAAAAAGAGAACTTGAATCCTCCACAACACAGTCCGATATTTAAAGGGCCGTATTTCTCAAACTGTATTTGTCATTGAGAGCACACATTTTAGATTTTGCGTGTGATTTTGTTGATTATGGTTGCCATTTTGGAGTCCAGGTGAGTCATTTAGTAGTATTGGGGAAGTAGTATTGGGGAAGAGAGATTTGGTTCCATAGGAATCAACTTGATGTTCTGAGTTTTTTGCTAAGTTTTTTAAGCCCCAACTGGTTCCATATCGAAATAAGTTTGTGACGCACTGTAATAGAGGGATCTTTGCCATCTAGAGCATTACTTAAAATTTGGTGTAGTCCGCATAATAATATTTTTCTCTCCGACATTGATTACAAATGTGTGAAAGAGAATTTACCCAACAGCATAGTCATCAATCACATATGCCGTAGGAAATGTATGTCTGTGATTAATTAGAAATGGAGGCAAAACTTAACTATTTTGTTAAATGTCTCTATTATGAAAAGAACATAACACCTTTCTTTATATTTTGTGAGACATTGCAATAATTCTCTCTATCTCTCTAAAAACATCCTGATATGTAAAATGATGTATTATAAAATATGTATTTGCACTGTTGGTTAAGCAGTCCACAAAGAGACAATGGTAAATAATGAAGAATAATATATGGCTTTACTAACTTGGATAAAAAAACAAAACATATGTACATCGGGTTATAAACATAACCAGTACATGCAGCATCAAGCAGTATTCTATAACTATCAAATCTCTAACAGACACAGAGATTGTGTAACCCCTCCCATCTGTCACCTTAACCCCTTCAATGACTGGACACCATTACACATACAGTAAATATAACATTAACATTACATACTGTGTAATACATGCTGTTGTATTTCCCAACATGTATATTGTACTCGTAGTGGTCTATTGATGCCATTGGTGGTAAACTGGACCCATTATGATGAAATAATAAAAAAACATATTGCTTGATCTCACATTTTAAAATGTTAAAACTATAATGCATAGTACAAAAATAAATAAATAAGAAGTACTGTCACCCCAGCAATAAGTTAGTTTCATAAAGAAAATTAACAAATGCCCATACATTGCACTAGCCATTTTGCTCTTTAATAAATCATATCTGAGATAGGCATAATTTTTTGTGTAGCTCATTTATGCTAATATGTGGCTCAGCATACGAATTCATATCTCGTAAGTGATTTATTAAGCATGGGGAGGAGGACTTACTGCATGAATACATTGGGATAGATTGTGTTGCCACCAGAGAAACAACCAAGAAGGCGGTTATCCTTATTAGCAAATAAAAACAGCTAATTGGTATTCAGGAGCTGCTCATTTCTTGTACAAACAACACTGAATACCATAGGAAATATTCACTTCAGAAACAAGTGACTGGTATAATGTGGTTAGTTTTTATGCTCTTAAGAATATCTTAAAAAATCGACTTGATAGTGGAATGACAGAGATTAATATAAATGGCACGTCATATACATAAACAAATATATTCCTACGGTACCTATAATTTCTGTCTTATTTAATCTTTCCAGACTTTTAGCCATTGGTGACATTTCTGCAGACACCGGCGGATCCATAGAATTTATGACGGAGTGTACCACTATTGACACGCCATTCTGTATGTATGATGCAGACCAACATATCATTCATGACAGGTCAGAACACAATTTTGTTTTCTTCCCAAACTTCTTACACATATAATGCAAAATTCCAAGAAATGTTTGTCAAGTAATAACCGTAAGTGTTGTTTTCCAGTGTTGAAGGCTGCGGTATTCTGATGTGTTCAATTGACAACTTGCCAGCCCAGCTTCCAATTGAAGCAACTGAGTACTTTGGGGACATGCTGTTTCCTTATATTGCAGAGATGGTAAGCACCATGTTTTTCTTCTTCATTGAAACTATCATAACATGTTCAGCAAATAAGCACTTTTGTAGAGTTCCTTGGTAAACAAATATGTCATACAGCTATATAACTGTTCCTTGACTGACAAGGCCAAGCACCCTGGTCCGTTAAACATTTAAATCCTTTTTTTCTATTTTAAGAGCTTCATTTGAAAAAAGAAAACACACAGTGATACATTTTCAAATACCCTAAGATGCAACAAATAAAATAAACTCAACATTTATTAACTCTCATATGAAATAATTATATTTTAGCTACTGCTTTTTATTAGTGTTTTTCTGCTTTTACGGGTTGGGAGGTGGTCAAAAGTACAGATAATCATTTCAACTGGAATGTGTCAATTCTCCGTGCCAGTGCTTGATCTGAGAAGTGGCTAATGATACCTGATTGTAGAGACAGCAGCTCAAATAATATTCGACTGTCATAAAGTATAATTACATATGATAGCTGATTGAAATTATTTATTTTTCTACTTTCTTATGCAATTTTTAAAGTGTTGGTCTTCAAAAGACCTTAAAGTAAATATAAGGATGAGGTGGTCTGGTAACATTCAGCCCTATTCAATTAAGCGATTTTGAGATCCGGTGGCCCGTAAGTGAGGTCGCAAGCTACTTTTCTATTCAATTGGCGTATTTTTGCAGGCTCCGGGTTACGAGTTGGGGGCTTGAAAAAATTGCGTTTGTCAAACTCGTAACTTACAGCCTTCAGAAGCCTTTGATCTTTCGCAAAACTAAAATCGCTATTCAATCGCTCAATTTCCCCAAGCTTGCAAATGGAGGCGGAAATCCTACATGTGCTAAAGATGTGCAATACTGCACTGTAAATAACGGGGAAAGCGATGAGAGACATTAGAATTAATTGCACAACAGTCTCAAGTTCGCAAATCGGCAGGAAAAGAAAAAAAGATCTTGGGTATCAATGAGTTAATACATATCAGGCCACCCATATGGACTAGAACCGTATTGGCATTCATTTTCATTATTCTGTATTTTCTATGTTTTGCGAGTCACAATCTAATTGAATGGCAGGTAACCTCCATGTTTTTCTGCCGTAATTCGGACAGTCTCATTTCCTATTGGCTGTTTCAAAATGGTTTACGGTTTTGGCTTCAAGCCCGCAACTTGCGACCTTGAGCAATTGGATAGCCTCGCAAATGGAAGGGAACTAGAGCCCGCAACTCACTTGCAGACAATCTGCTGCCTGCAATTGTGTTCCGGGCTTCAAATTGAATATGTCCCATTATTAGCAACTGAGATGTTTCTGTACAAATAAAAAATGGTCATTAATGCCTAAATACAAGTTGCTCGTATATGAAAGTTCACACTGACAGGAGTTCAAAATAATGTGAAAACTTTATGAACTTGTATATAGCTTTTTATTGTTAAAAAAATGGCCGAGTTTTACAGGAGCTTAGGGAAAAAAATAACCAAACCGCCACTGGTCTTAATTCACAGTTGTGCCACTAAGTGAACTCCGTGTTTATTGTCTGATTTCAATATCTTGGGATAACAAAAATGTTTCTCTGAACTGAGACAACAATTGGGTCTTTCCTGGTGCCTGGCTGCATGCAGTGGCAGCTATTGGCTACTAGGTAGCACAGCCGACATTTCATTGAATTTCTGGTCAGTGTAAAGCTTATCCTCTGCCACTACCCTATTCCTAGGAAATTCACTGAAATGTCAGCCGCCCCACCTAGTGGCTGATGGCCGCCACTGCTTGCGGCCAGCCTACAGGAAAAGTCCCAAAAATGGCTACGAAAGGACCTGCAAAATGTAACATGTTATTTTGAATTAATAAAGGGACTTTGAAATATAAGCTCTTTTCAATCTGAATGTAAATTAGAGTACCTATAGTAAAACATTACAGCTTTTCTATTATGGTATGGTTGGTTTGGGACAATACATGTGTATGATGTATAATAAAAAAATGACTTCCCAGATTATGGCAAAGTATGCCGAGGTATGATTTTATGTATAAACTCAGCCGCAAGTGAGTAATGCTGAAAATAACCGGAGAAACAAATAGCTAAAGATTATTTCCAAGTTACAACTCTTCAATTTACCATATTTAGCAGGAATAAAAAACAAATACATAAATAACAATAGTATAAATGGATAATACATATATAAAAATATATTTAAACGTCACAACAAACAAAATCTGATCCATTACACCAAAATATGTCATATAACAGTAAGTATTGTGCAAAACTCTTTTACCCCGATGTGCAGTTTTATAAACTGTAATTCATGTACATTTGGTACTTCACTGTTTCAGCTAATTCTACTCATCTGAGATTACCTATTTTTCACTCACTTTTTGCTTCTTTTGGGCTACTCTGACATGACATTATTCAAATGTTTCTCCTACCTCAGGAAATATTTGACTATAAATTAAAATTGGATGCCTAATTACATAAAAAGTAAAAGATTAGAGACTGTAATATTTTTCTTTTTATATTCTAAAAATATATATTTTCAAGTATAGTTCTTCAAAAGAGGGTATTTTAATGTATGTCGACAGTGGTCCTGTGTGACTTTTTTTCTCTAATTATATACACCCTTATTAAATTGCGATTCGGCCAATTGAATAGGGCCCTATTTAAGCACTTAAGATATTTTTTTACAGAAGTTTTTAGTTCGTTAACACCTTGCTTTTGGATAGAAGTTCACTAACTAAAAACTTCTGTAAAAAAATATCTTATGTGCTTAAATAGGGCCCTATTCAATTGGCCGAATTGCAATTTAATAAGTCTGATAATGTCTATTACATACCTTTTTATTTTAAAGATAAAGTACTAAATACTGCTAATTTTATTCGGAGACAAAAAAAACACATCAAATGTAAGAGAATAAAATTACACTGGAATTTAAAGGAGGTTTGTCCTAAATGTGGCTGCTCTATTATAGTGTAATATTTGTATATGATATTAGCTGATTATCTGCTCACACAGTCTGACACATTGTTAGCAGAATATTCAATCATTGCAATTATAAATACAGTAAGTGGAAGTGACTGTATGAAAAGTGTTCAAATTTCCCACTCCTGTTCTCAGCTGCTCCTCACATGCAGTCTCAGACTATCACGGTCTCCCATGGAAATGTTGACACTTTTTGACCAGAATTCTGGTAGTTTTGGTTCTTTTTTTGGTTCTTTTTCTTTTTTTTTATTTAAAAACCAAAATCACGATTGCTACCTTTCACATGTCTAATGGTTAATCTGACCTGGACTCTCGAATTCTGCTGGATCTGGGACCCATGGGAAGTGTGCTTCTAGTGCAGTGGTGAGCAGCAAGTGACCATGGGGCCTCATGCAACCATCAGACACTTTTCATGCAGCATCCCGTCCATTTTCTCTCTCCACAACTAGCAAGCCCCTCTCTTTCACTCCAATACACATCTATGCCTTTATTACAATTAATCGACCTCTAACTCTCTCCTGGAGTTACAAGTTTTGTTACACATACAATAAAACTCTAAAAGCCATTAGCTGTCCCTTCGAGGAACTTGAGGGCCATATATGGTGATACATATCAGTGTACTAGTATGTGAAACTCTGCTGCATTGTTTACTTAGGGGTGGGCAGGACTGCCGAGATTTTGAAAAGAGTAAATTGTAACGAAATGCTTACTCCAAAAGCTCCTTCTCTACTAGTTACAAAGTTCTGTATAAAAGCAGTGCTGCCAACCCCATCAAACAACACCGCATATTATGGTTTACTAGTAGAGAGGGAAAGAAACAGGCAGAGACACTGAAAATGGAGTAGCACTAATGTTCACCAAAAAAAGTGAATAATTATTCCTAATAAACTCTACTTTACATTCAGATTGAAAAGAACTTCAATTACGGTGTCCATTCAAGTATATTTGTGTCTGTGTGCTTACAATTGTTTATTCTAATATGTCTTTATAGTATCTTCTCACATTTTCAGTAAAAATGTATTGTTTGTTTTTATTTAAAAAAAAAAGTCCATTCAGATTGTAGACTGCAACTTTTATTATAATAAAAAAACATTACCATTTAGAATCATTATATTGTTTCCCTACAAGTACATGTCACATTGAATCCAATTTAAAATTTATTTCCATTCTCCTTGGTTTACACACCGCTCATGTGCCTAATATAGCACATGTCGGCAGCCAATCAGATGCAGGCATTGATGGGAGTATTGCTTCTTATGCAAACAAGTAGTCATAAGATACATGACTCCCAAAAGTACACTCCTCCAAGTGACTGCACTGTATTAGTGTGTTTGAAACGAGATCTTTGCATAAAGTAGAAAGGGTTTAAAGGTCTAGCAAATTCACACGATTGTGACATGTTCTTGGGAAAAGTTTAACTTCAGAAGGTTAGTATTTGATTTATGTCATTTTTTTTAATTTATTTATTTTTTAATTATTCATAGTTTTTTTGTTTATGTATTTCATAGTTTTTATTTGGATGATTCTGAAAGTTATTCTGTTGCTTGAATAACTAAACTTGATAATGGGAAATGTTTTCAACCAACAGATGTCCCACTTGGGCCATCCTTCACTCTCCGCTAAATCCCACATTCTCTGTCACCCCAATAGAAAGTTGATTTCATTTTGAAAATCATTTAAAAACTGGATGTACATTGTACTAGCAGTTTTTCTCTATAATAAATAATTTCTGAAATATTTAGAATACATTTTGCTCCTCTATGCTAATGTACGGCTTAGTATGCTAATATGTGACTCAGAGTACTTGATGAGGGTCAGCAAGGGGTCTAACTGCCAAATAACATTGCAAGTCTTTATTTTGGCCACTACAGAAAGAGACATGCATACTGTAATCCTAATTAACACAGCAAAGAAGCAAATTAACCTCTTATTTGCCTATAAATGCAGCAACAACAACATGGAATTTCCTGGGATTGATTCACATTAGAAAAAAATGGATAACGCAACATATATCCAGTTTTTCATGCTCTTTAAGTATAACCTAAAATTATCAACAACTTGATTTGGAGGGATAGGGTCCCTTTAAAGTATTAAAAGTGTGATGTCATAGGAAATTATGTAATTCAACCAAAATTGTTTAACAAGGAGGTGATATTTTTTTGTTCAATTACACCCATTATTTACTCTGTATGAACCTACCGCTTTTTGCTTAGTGAATGCTTACACACATACATCCCCCACGTCACATACAAATCACAGACATACACACACCACAATCACTACGTACGTACGTATGTACGTGCACAATTTCTGTGCATGCAACAGTGCTGTATTTAGTTCTAGGGTGTGGAAATTAGGCTCTCCTCTGAGGTCCGCCTGTAGGCAAGTGCCTTTTAAAGCCTGATGGATGATCCCTGGCTACATGTATAATTAAACAAATATAGGACACTATGCTATTGCCCAAATCATACAATTTATACACACTTAAAACCACTCTTAAAATTGCCAAATAATCTATTAGCTGCTAGCAATCCGATTACGAGGGAGGGAGCCCATAATCACTACGGGCCAGCCAAACCCGCAAATTCGGGAGTAAAACTCAATTGGTTTAGCACAGCTCGAATATTACGCTAGATAATTAAAGTTACACAATATTGATATTCTATTAGACCCGTAGGTCTAGCTCGCAAATAAAGTGTGTGTGTGTGTGTGTATATATTATATTACGAGTACTAAATAAGACTCGCCAGGGCTTTTGCAAATAGTTGTCATAGCTGTAACCGCAATTAAACACACAATACTGTACTTTTTTTTTACTATTGGCTGAGTTTAAGAAGTAAATTACAGGCTTGCTTAAATATTTTCTGATCATATGATCACGCCACCTGGAATCCTACTTAAAAAGGCACGGTTTACGTGTGGAGGCTGTAAGACATAAATTGCAGGTTTGAGTTAATGGAATACATCTAAACATATAGAGAAAAAAACACCCGCAAACAAAATTCCGGGTTAGAGTCACTTACAAGCTTCAAATAAAATAGGGCTCATAGGGGCTATATTTAGTTATATTCATGATCTCAATCTCATGGTATATAAAATATATGATAAAAAGAAATAGGGTTTTGTAATACAGTGAATATATTTAATATGGCAGGAGAGGCTTGCAGGTGCCAAGCAAGGTTTCCTCCCTGCAGGGATCTACGGAGTCATGCAATGATGTCGCACCGCAAGGCCGTGTCCATGATGTCATCTTTGTGTAACTGTAGTTTCCTGCAAAGAAGCCTCACTCGTCACCCTGCCCTGGTAAAGAAAATGTATTGTGTTGTGAGGAAGCGGCAGGGAGGGAGAGAGGGGAGTGAGGAAAATAGGAGGAGGGGTTAAAGAAGGGAATTGATGCATGAGAAAAGAGAAGGGAAGTAGAAGAGAGTCAGTAAGGGGTAGATGGAAAAGAGAGGGATGAATGGTTTGGAGGAGAAGAGGGAGGATGGAGACAAAGACGGAAAGTGAAATATAGGGTGGGAGGAATTGGATAGTGAGAGTGAAAGGAGGAAGGGAAAAGAGGGAGGAAATAGGAGAGAGAAAATACAAAAGGGAGTGAGAAGAGGGATAATATACTTGTGTCGGGAGGTAGGTACCTTATCCCTAGTGTCTAGTAGTAGGAAGGAGATTGCAAAGCGATGCAATCTCTTCTTCTCCCTCCCCAAGAGTTCCAAGTATAATTTTATGGTAATCAATAGATGATTACAGAAGTCTCATAGTGGTTGTGATTAGCATGCCATTTGATTATGTTAATTCAACAACAGAGACTTGTATAAGTATATTTAATTAGTTACACCAAAGTTGAAGCGATTTCTGCTGATCACCCAAAATTTGTGTAACACTAATAAATATATATGTTGTATTACAATTAAATATATAATTTCTGCATCCATACAGCTGATGTCTGATGCCACAAAACCATTGGATCAGGAAAACTTTTCTCCTGTTGTACGAGATGTAAGTTTTAAAAAAAACATTTTCCTGATCATTAATTTATATATTTTTTTATCTTTTATTTTTATGTTTTCATCTTTTTATTTTGTATTTTATAGGCAGTGATTGCATCCAATGGATCTTTAACCCCTAAGTATAAATACATCCAGAAACTGAGAGAGAGCAGGTATGATATAAACAATTATTTTTCTGTTTTTGAATAGCCTGGTTATTAGTAGTATTCTCATCTGTTACCAAAGACGTATTTAGACACAAGTTTGTGTCCCCCGCACCCCATTTGCTTCTCCTCTATGCTATGTACCATTCCATATTTTATAACGCACATATAAACGTAAAAAACATAACTGTGTGTTATGTTTATACTCAGAATATCAGAAAGTGTCATGTTTTCTATCCTTGGCACTCCATCTGCAACTTGAAGTATTTCTTCTTCTGATTTGGATTGGGCCTTCTTGCTGCTGTCTGTCTTTGTATATATTTGACCACAAAGGATATTTATTGGTCAGTCATAATATTATTTTCCATTAGCCAGGTCCATTGTAGGTTAGTGCAACACTGTAGTCACAAATTTGCTATCATGTATTTGAAAAAATCAGGTTTTAGTCCATACAAAATTGTATGTCTTTGCAAAACCACTTACAACTACTGTATGTCAGAAAATCTTTTAGACTAACTCTTAATCAGGGTGTGGTGACACTGCTCCACTTAAAGGATTACAAAAGTCATCATATGTGCTCTCCACCTTCACTTTGAGAGATGAAGATCATGTGGGAAAAAAATTACATTAAAATTGATCAAGAATTGTCATTTTTACTATAGTCCTTGAAATTGTCCCACAACAATCTGCATAAATAATATGGTTGGAGCCTGTAACTGTTACACATTTTATTATGGATTTACACTCTCTATAAAAGCAGAGTAGGGTGGTGCAGTGGAAAGCAATCTGTTTTAAAGATTTTTTTTGTTTTCATTGGTAAGTCCTAGGCTTGATTTCCCTGCCTTCCACTTGTCTTCCCTGCCTTCCACTTGTCTTCCCTGCCTTCCACTTGTCTTCCCTGCCTTCCACTTGTCTTCCCTGCCTTCCACTTGTCTTCCCTGCCTTCCACTTGTCTTCTTTTGTTTAAAAATATACTTGAGAACCATTGATTTAATAAACATTTTATGGAACACACTTTCCACTAGACCAAAACACTCTGCTTAAAAAGTATATTTGAAAGTTAAACTAATTTAAAATAATATATATATACCCTGCACTAAGTAGGGTTTTGGGTTTTTAGAGTGAGATGACTTCTCACTTGGGTGCAAACTCTATAGCAGGGATGGATTGCACCTTAATGATGATGGAGCTTTTGTGCTAGGGGAAATGATGGTAGAAAGGCTGGTGGAGTTTTTAAACTAGTAGGCGAGGGGAGGGACTAGATGAATGTAATGAGTAGAAAGTGTAGCGGGGATAAGGGATGAATTAACTACGCAGGGGGGAGGAGATGGGGGCGAGTAAGTATAGTAAATAGCGAGGTATGCTAAGTAATTCAAGTACAGTGGCAGGCACTTCAGAACTACAGACTCATAACATAAGGTGTATGCTTGCCAATGCCAGAAGGTTGCCAGGAAAAATGGGTGAGTTAGAATTATTAGTAGTTAATGTGAAATGGGTTTAATAGGAATTACTCAAAATGGTGGGGTGACTCTCATGACTGAACTGTCAATTTGGATAGTTATAACCTATTTAGGGAATATTGGGGCAATGGCAAAAGAGGAGGAGGGATTTGTATGTTAAGCCTGAATTTAAGCCTATAGTCAGAGAGGATATTTATGCTGGAACTAGTGATAATGTTGAATGCTTGTGGGTAGAGTTAAATAGCAGAGCAGCAAATTACAAAAGAATATTGGTAGGAGTATGCTACAAACCTTCAAATATAACTGAAAGCGAGGAAATACAATTATTGTTACAGATTGGAAATGCAGCTAAGCATGGCCATTATATTAATTGGGGATTTTAATTATGGTACCCTGAAATAAACTGGATCAATGAGACCAGCAGTTCAGCTAAGGGGAGCAGGTTCTTGAGTACACTCGGAGATCATTATCTGGCCCAGGTTACAAGAACCTACTAGAAATGAGGCTATCTTGGATTTAATTATCACAAAAAATATTGATATGGTATCAAATGTTTATACAACAATAGAAAAAGTCTTACTATCGTTCCAAGTGCTTGACACTAACCATCAGTTAAACAAGAAAACTAAAAAACAGGAACTTTATTTGAAACTCTTAAAAGCATATAATAAAGACCCTCTGACAGTGCCAAAAACCTCCTGGATGGATTGGTCAATCAAAAATATCAATTGAGATGTACAAAGACCATTAGAAGAAAAATTAGTCTATACAAAGCAACCCCTTTATCTCATTACAGAGACCACATATCTGAGGGGTCCCCTCCTATCTGTTGTTGGCACTGTCAGAGTGTCTTTATTATATGTTTTTAAGAGTTTCAAATAAAGTTCCTGTTTTTTGGTATTGAAATAGGGCAACCTTTTCGGAAATCGTGATCATAACACTCATTTGAGGGTGAATACAAAAAAAAATGCTAAAAAAACACACAACTGTAAGGGGCCAACAAATCTTAAAAGTGCAGATTTTAATGGTATAATGGCAGCAATCCAAAGTATAGACTGGGACAAAGAACGGACGGGTAAAAATACTGAACATAAATTGACAACATTTAAATCCTTACTAAATATATCACGTGGATTAACAATGATTTAAAGATCAGGATACATATACATAGTTCTATAGTTTCATAGTACCGTATATACTCGAGTATAAGCAGAGTTTTTCAGCCCTTTTTTAAGGCTAAAAAGGGCCCCCTCGGCTTATACTCAAGTCACTCCCCCCCGTGTCTCTCTGACACCCCCGTGTCTCTCTAACAGCCCCGGATGAAAATGGGGGGTTGAGGGGGAGGATGAGGATGGGGGGTTGAGGGGGAGGATGAGGATGGGGGTTGAGGGGGAGGATGAGGATGGGGGGTTGAGGGGGAGGATGAGGATGGGGGGTTGAGGGGGAGGATGAGGATGGGGGGTTGAGGGGGAGGATGAGGATGGGGGGTTGAGGGGGAGGAGGGAGGTTGAGGATGAGGATGGGGGGTTGAGGGGGAGGAGGGAGGTTGAGGATGAGGAGGGAAGGGAGAGGGGAGAAGAGACACAGGGAAGGGAGAGGGGGGACACAGGGGGCCGCACATTTCCCACTCTCGGCTTATACTCGAGTCACTCATTTTACCCAGTATTTTGTGGTAAAGTAGGTGCCTCTGCTTATACTCGGGTCAGCTTATACTCGAGTATATACGGTAATTGAAAAAATAATTTTAGTCCATCAAGTTTAACATTTTAAGATCTCCTCTGACCTGCAGTATTTCCAATAAATCCAGAGGAAGGCAAACAGAAAAAAAAAGTGAAACTTTTTTTACAGATTTTTGTATTTATATATAAGCTATTTTACGACCCGTGTAAAAAATAAGCTGTATTACCCCCAGAATTATTTCTAGAGAAAATAAGTTTAGTTTGGTTAGTCTTTCTTCATAACTTAGCCCCTCCATTCCACTTATTATATATATACAGTGGATATAAAAAGTCTACACACCCCAGTTAAAATGGCAGGTTTCTGTGCTGTAAAAAAATGAGACAAAGATAAATCATTTCAGAACTTTTTCCACCTTTAATGTGTGTGACCTATAAACTGTACAACTAAATTGAAAAACAAACTGAAATCTTTTAGGTAGAGGGAAGAAAAATTATAAAAATAAAATAATATAGTTGCATAAGTATGCACACCCTTAAACTAATACTTTGTTGAAGCACCTTTTGATTTTATTACAGCACTCAGTCTTTTTGGGTATGAGTCTATCGGCATGGCACATTTTGACTTGGCAAGATTTCCCCACTCTTCTTTGCTAAAACACTCCAAATCTGTCAGATTGCGAGGGCATCTCCTGTGCATAGCCCTCTTCAGATCACCCCACAGATTTTCAATCGGATTCAGGTCTGGGCTCTGGCTGGGCCATTCCAAAACTTTAATCTTCTTCTGGTGAAGCCATTCCTTTGTTGATTTGGATGTATGCTTTGGGTCGTTGTCATGCTGAAAGATGAAGTTACTCTTCATGTTCAGCTTTCTAGCAGAAGCCTGAAGGTTTTGTGCCAATATTGACTGGTATTTGGAACTGTTCATAATTCCCTCTATCTTAACTAAGGCCCCAGTTCCAGTTCCAGTTGAAGAAAAACAGCCCCAAAGCATGATGCTGCCACCACCATGCTTTACTGGGTGTATGGTGTTCTTTTGTTGATGTGCAGTGTTGTTTTTGCGCCAAACATATCATTTTGGAATTATGATGGTAGGTGTATGCTGACTCCTATTTAACACAGTTTGGTATGTGATTGCTTAATTCTGAACACAGCTACATCCCCAGTTATAAGAGGGTGTGCAGACTTATGTAACCACATTATGCAACCACACAGGTAAGGGAGAGGGGGAAGAGACACGGGAGAGAGAGGGGGGGACACAAGAGGGACACAGGGGGCAGCACATTTTTCTTTCTTTCTTTCTTTCTTTCTTTCTTTCTTTCTTTCTTTCTTTCTTTCTTTCTTCCTTCCTTCCTTCCTTCCTTCCTTCCTTCCTTCCTTCCTTCCCCTCTCTCTCTCTCTCTCGCCTCTCTCTCTCTCTCTCGCCTCTCTCTCTCTCTCTCGCCTCTCTCTCTCTCTCTCGCCTCTCTCTCTCGCCTCTCTCTCTCGCCTCTCTCTCTCGCCTCTCTCTCTCTCGCCTCTCTCTCTCTCTCTCGCCTCTCTCTCTCTCTCTCGCCTCTCTCTCTCTCTCTCGCCTCTCTCTCTCTCTCTCGCCTCTCTCTCTCTCTCGCCTCTCTCTCTCTCTCGCCTCTCTCTCTCTCTCGCCTCTCTCTCTCTCTCGCCTCTCTCTCTCTCTCTCGCCTCTCTCTCTCTCTCGCCTCTCTCTCTCTCTCTCGCCTCTCTCTCTCTCTCTCGCCTCTCTCTCTCTCTCTCGCCTCTCTCTCTCTCTCTCGCCTCTCTCTCTCTCTCTCGCCTCTCTCTCTCTCTCTCGCCTCTCTCTCTCTCTCGCCTCTCTCTCTCTCTCGCCTCTCTCTCTCGCCTCTCTCTCTCTCGCCTCTCTCTCTCTCTCTCGCCTCTCTCTCTCTCTCTCGCCTCTCTCTCTCTCTCTCGCCTCTCTCTCTCTCTCTCGCCTCTCTCTCTCTCTCTCGCCTCTCTCTCTCTCTCTCGCCTCTCTCTCTCTCTCTCGCCTCTCTCTCTCTCTCGCCTCTCTCTCTCTCTCGCCTCTCTCTCTCTCTCGCCTCTCTCTCTCTCTCGCCTCTCTCTCTCTCTCGCCTCTCTCTCTCTCTCGCCTCTCTCTCTCTCTCGCCTCTCTCTCTCTCTCGCCTCTCTCTCTCGCCTCTCTCTCGCCTCTCTCTCGCCTCTCTCTCTCTCTCGCCTCTCTCTCTCTCTCGCCTCTCTCTCTCTCTCTCGCCTCTCTCTCGCCTCTCTCTCGCCTCTCTCTCGCCTCTCTCTCGCCTCTCTCTCGCCTCTCTCTTGCCTCTCTCTCGCCTCTCTCTCGCCTCTCTCTCGCCTCTCTCTCTCGCCTCTCTCTCTCACCTCTCTCTCTCACCTCTCTCTCTCACCTCTCTCACCTCTCTCACCTCTCTCACCTCTCTCACCTCTCTCACCTCTCTCACCTCTCTCACCCTCACCTCTCTCACCTCTCTCACCCTCACCTCTCTCACCTCTCTCACCCTCACCTCTCTCACCTCTCTCACCCTCACCTCTCTCTCTCACCTCTCTCTCTCACCTCTCTCTCTCACCTCTCTCTCTCACCTCTCTCTCTCACCTCTCTCTCTCACCTCTCTCTCTCTCACCTCTCTCTCTCTCACCTCTCTCTCTCTCACCTCTCTCTCTCTCACCTCTCTCTCTCTCACCTCTCTCTCTCACCTCTCTCTCTCACCTCTCTCTCTCACCTCTCTCTCTCTCACCCTCACCTCTCCCTCTGAGAGAATTAAATCCGGGTCTTGGTCCACTACAGACAGCAACACAAGCGGTGTGTCACTTACTCATTGCTAGTAGTAACTGCCTCATTCGAAGATTCTACACCTGTTTTTAATTAATATTCATTATGTTCCGCATGGTACAGAACTTATTATTTATTAAGGCAGAGGCAACACACTGAAATAGCCTGACTTCAACTGATCCTAATTCCATAAATTTCGACATGCTTTTCCCCCTCTATCTAATAGTGCAGAGAACATATAGGGAGCTTTTGTGGTCCTTTAGGTTATACAGTATTACTCTTGGACTGACTAAGTATCTGAATCTGATATCTATGAAAAATATCAGGAAGATGCCAAGACTTTGTTCCAAAAACATTGTTTACAAAAGTTAAAATAACATTATTAATCCTTGTAGCATCATTGTGTCCTGGAAAGATAAACCTTTGTAGTATATGTAACTCACTCTTTTATCCAAATTATGATAATTTGGTGACTACATTCTGCTTTAAAGGGAGCTCGGCATGAATGTGATTAAAATGTTTAAACATGCTTGAAATGTGCAAGAAATGTCTTCCTGACTCAGAACTGGGTTTGTTTATTATTATGAATGAATGATATTCCCCTGGAATGGTGCTTTGCTCACAGTCACACTTTCTGGGTTACATTAACAATGCTAGAATGCTAATTCTCATTTATTATATCCCAAAGGGGAAACAAGTATCATAGGCTAGAGGCCAATTAGGAACTATTCACTGTAAAATAAATAGTTGTTTTTAGTATATATATTCTCCAGGGCAGGTATATAGTTTCATACCAGGTGGCTGTATGTTTACTGTGATTACTGCTATATAGATTATATTGTAGTGTAAACTGTTTTGGAAAATACTATTATATTTCAGCAAACATATCATCAGATAAAAAGGCTTTTGTCAAAGAATATTGTATATTTAAAACAATCATGCCAAGTACCTTGCTTCAGGTTGAGTCCCCTATTTTGCATAATAAAGAACCACTGTAGTACTATAGTGGCAAGCAGAGAGAAATGTAAAATAGTAATAATTAATAATTTACATAATTGGGTTATTAGGGTTTTCATTATGCTAGATATAATTTATACTTTTAAAGGTATCTGACTTGATTTACACTTACATATTTCCTTTTTTTTTTTTTTTTGCTCCGTGATATTTACATACTTTAGATAAAAATACTTTTATAATTTTTATCCTCTGCACAAGGCTGTTTTAAAAACTACCGAAAGACAGAAATGTTGTTCTTTTTTCCTTCACTCATTTTAAATTAACAAAAAATTTCTGCAATTTCTACAAATATGTCTCCCCTAAATAATCCCATAAATATTCCCATCGGGGAATATTCTCCAAGTAGAGTATTCTGCACCAGTCTGAGTAATTTCATAGGTTGGGGTAGTGAAGTCTATTTAAAGGACCACTGTTTGGTAAAAACTTAATTTATTTGTAGTATGTAAGATAACATTAGCAGGAATGCAAAAGATGAAAATAAAATAATTTTAGATAAAATCTTATATTAAGATAACTCTGATTGTATCATGTAGGGTTGCATCTTAGAATACATTATATTGTCGAGGGGCTATTTGAAGAGGGCATTTGTAACATAAGTAAATACAGATCTTCCCCCCCACCCACCCCTCTGAGTGTGAATCATTTTACAGACCAAGTCAAAATGTTCATGATCATTAAATCATTTATTTATTTATTTTTTTAACCTGTTTATAATTAGGACTTGATACTGTGCAAAATGTTTTTTTGAATATGACACTTTAATTCATTTTTAATAAATCATGTAGACATACATTTTAAATTGAAAACAGGGTGGATTAAATGGTTTTTTTTTTCATGCCTGCTACACATTTTTAAAAGTAACATTTTCACTTTTTACTTTAACTGCTGTCCGTAAGGATTTCCTATTATGTTAAAAATATATATATTTTCTATATTGCACTATGCTTTTCAAAGAGCACCTGTCAAACCAAAAAGTATTTGTATCTCTATTGGAGACGTGATGACACAACTGCACTTTGGTAATTTTAAAAATAACCAGAAATCTCAAGCATGACAGGTCTAATTTAATGACCATGGAATATATATATTTTTTGTTTTTCTCATGCATCTAATAGAGCATGTTGTAAACATTGTAAAGCCTGTTTTTTCGATGACAATTAGTGGACAAGTAACAAGTATGATTCATGCCCCCTTCTGGATTGCAACCTTGCCGTGGTGAAAGTTTGTGCACCTCAATGAAGCTGTGAGCTATACCATGTAGGGTCACCCAAGATGGGCAGGTCAAAGCAGAGAGGTGAGACAAAATGTGGTTAACTGGAGAAGGGACTGTCAAGCCACTCCAGTATCTTTGCCATGAAAACCATATGGATAAGCACAACCAGAAACACAGACAGATATGCCTGGTGTGCTATGTTCATATGGTCACTGACAGTCGGACGAGCCTGAAGAACTGAACAACATGGTTCATATAGTTTTAGTGCCCCGAGCTAGTTTATTGCACTCTGAGACTTTCATCTGAGACATTAAAAAACACGGATGCATTGCTAAATACTCTCTTTTAGATGCAACAAAGAAAACAATTATTTTTATGACCCTATAATGGTTCACTGTTAAGTGAGACTTATAATACATTATTTATCATGGGGAATATTCCATGTTTATTATGTCTTCTTTTTATCATATTTGTTTTATCCTTTTTCTTCAACTGTCACTTTATTTCAATTGTTTGTAAGGTGAATATGAGCAGAGGGCTAAGGTATATATTGGCGAGTAGCACATTTATGATAATGCTAGCAAATCCCCTCTTCTCCCTGTAGATCATCCAGTCAGTTTGTTATTACCCTGCTCGCTTGCCAAGCCTGAAGGTTCAAAGTCTTCTTGAACTTTAAAGATTTGTTTTCAAATTCAAGTCCAATTTTACTCCGTTAAATAACAAGAAAATAAAGATACATTTCTGTTTGTTGGTCTTCATTTCAGAGAGCACGCACAGCTAATGACAATGGGGACAAAGAAAAAGATTCTTGTGCTTGGGTCAGGTTATGTTTCTGGGCCCGTCATAAGTTACCTCACAAGGGATCCAAATGTGGAGATAACAGCAGGTAACGGAAACGATTCATTATGTTCCAGTGTACCAGGGGGAAATGTGTGTGTGTGTGTATGTATGTATATGTATGTGTGTATATGTGTGTGTATATATATATATATATATATATATATATATATATATATATATATATATATATATATATATATATATATATATTTACTTTATTTTCAGACATTAAATACTTTTAAATCACTTGCACTACATTGGGCCTTTAGATGAATACAGTGTGTATATATATATATATATATATATATATATATATATATATATATATATATATATACACATATACATACATACATACATACATATATATTTCTCATTTATATTTCTCTTTTATATTGGCACTTAATATACATTTTATTTTATATCATCTGTATATGAATGTTCTTCCATGACTAGCTCTTCACATTCTGTACTGGCATTATTAAATGAATACTATATATATATATATATATATATATATATATATATATATATATATATATACTGTATTCATCTAAAGGCCCAGTGTAGTGTTTTAATAAAAAAAGAGCAAGTGATTTAAAATTATTTTTAATGTCTGAAAATAAAGTAAATGTTTTTCTTACTTTTTAAGCTCACTTTTTTATTTTCTCTGAGGTGTACTCCAATTTATCCTCCGCTTTTATTAAAGCTCTACATTCATCCTTTATAGTGGATGTCAACGATATTCAGTCTGGGGACTGGCTGGTTACCATTCATTGGTGATGGGCTGTGAGATCTAAAACCTGTTTAATAGGGTGATACTTTATGTGACTTACTGAATTGTCATCTAACTTTGAGCTGATTTGAATAGTTTATCTGCTTATAAATTCCTCTTTAATCTGAACATAACTGCGACTAATAGTGATGGTATGTATAAATTGGGTTCTCCCCACCCATGCGGACTGGCAGGTAAAGTGTCAGGTTCTGGCACTGGTCCTAGCACCAGCTGGTGAGAACCACTGCTTTAAATAATCAATCCATGATGGAAAAAATGGTTTTGGAAAATGTTACAAATCTATTCATTAGAAGTAAATACATGCTGGTGATTCTGCTAGTCTCTGGAAGGATCCATGATAATTTGGTAGTGTGTGTGATATTGGCATTTGAATCTCTGGAGGAGTAGGAATTGCAGTTCATCTTGTGGCTACCTGCTTCAAAGAATGTGCATTTAAAGGGATTAGTTGTGAAATATTATAAGCTTCAATGATCTTATAATCCCCTCCCTCCTTCCTCCTCCAACATCTCGTCCTCCACTGAAGAAAGTCAGACCATCTCATGAGGTGCTGTATACAGACATAAACAAATCTTCACTACACTTTACAACGTTATCAGCTACTTAGTGTTTTTCTCTAAAAATGCTTTAATGCTTAAGACTTATTAGGCATTCTAGTCTTTTTTGATCTTTATGCCCCCAACAAGCATTATCTGTACTTGTGATGAAAATGACTGTGTAAACTAATGCTGCAAAAAGGGTTTATTTTAAGTAGACTGTCAGATAATCAGAGTGACTATTTCTTGTCCCAGTGTCTATGATAAAAGATCAAGTGGATCATCTATCCAAAAAATACAACAACACTACCCCAGTGGCCTTGGATGTATCAAAGAATGAAGAGAAACTATCGGCCTTAGTGAAGAAACATGACCTTGTAATCAGGTGCATAGGAGCATTTATATTAAAATATGTGATTTTTACATTGGAGATCTTTTTAACATCCATTGTGATAGCTTTATAATAATAGTTGTCAATATGAGTTTATATATATTGATAATATCTGTCTCTCTCTCCTCTCTTCACCTTCCTCCCTCACCTCTCCCTTCCTCCCTCATCGATTTATCACCTACTCTCTTCCCCTCTTTCTTTATTCATGGCACACCTCTGTTCTTTCATGTTTTCTTTCTCATTCATGTATTCACTCTTGCTTTCTTCTCAATCGCCTCTTTATCTTTTCGTCCCACATTTATTTTTATTTTCCTCCCTCGCATTTCTCTTTCATTCACCTCTTTATGCTTTTCCTTCCTTCCTTCATCGCTCTCTCTTCTAGTCTCTTTCTTTTTTTTTTATTTCCCTCTAATTTGCAGCCTTTGACAAATAAATGATTTTATAAATAATTATCTTTCACTTTTAAACGGATACTTAATATTTTTGTATTTATTGGAATTTTATTTTCTCCAGCTTGCTGCCATATGTCGCTCATCCCTTAGTAGCTAAGAAATGCATCAAGAACAAAGTAAACTTGGTTACAGCTAGCTACCTAACACCATCTATGAAGGAGCTCCAACAGAGGTATATAACGTCATGTTTCTCAATGACAAGTTTTATTCAAAATGTAATTTTAATTATTTTGTTTAAAAGCATACTTAATCCTTAATCACCTTAGTCCCATTGAAATATTGGGTAAAAAACACCCATTATTTGTAATTAATCCTATTGGCAGCTCCACATTTGCGATATCACCACATAGCTTTCTATCACATCCTTGATGCTATTAGATGTTCATGTAAGAAATGAACATACTTGCCTACTCGTCCCTAGGTAAGTATCAAGCAGGTACTTGTTCCCTGTCCTTGATCTTAATTGTTTAGAGAGCTCAAAGGTTGCTTTAGCCCGTTTAATATCTAAGGATAATGAACTCTGAGAAATTTGGTGGCCTGTTATTGAAAGTAGACAAACAGCCGTCTATTTCGTATCCGCTCCTAACTGTATAAATTTGTTATCTTTTATTGGCGGCTTATAGCTGTAAAACATTACAAATCCCTGCTATCAAGTGGTTTTTGTTAATGGTGAAGTTTTAATGTAAAGCTACTGTAAACACATATATTAATCTATCCTACAACAGTACTAATGTGATTGACCTCTTAGCTGGCATTTTTTAATAGTTTATTATAATTTTAAGATTTACTCATGTTCTTCTATTTTCCTTATGTTGCGCACCTTGTCAGTAGGTAAGTCGGTCATTTTAGTAAATCTAATACCTGCCTTGAAGTGCTTAACATTATGTTGCCTTCTTTTAATGCCATAGTGATCTGGTATTAATCATTGCTTTCCATAAATGAACCCGAAGCTCCAAAAGTATCTGTTATTCCCAGAAAAGAGGCTCTTATTGATTTGCTTGTGTGAAAAGTGACTAATGTGAAGTTTAGGAAACTTCCTCCTAAGTAAGGTAATGCTTTTGCTTCATCTGTAAAGTGAGGGAGCTGTGTGTGTATGTATATGTGTGTATGCAAATATATGTGTGTGTGTGTGTGTGTGTATGTATGTATGTATGTATGTATTATTATTATATATTTTATTTTTATCTCAACTACAGATTGTGTGATATAATTAGTTGACTATAGCATCCCTATTATTAATAAAATAAATGAAAACAAATGTTTATGCTCAATTGTTTCTCATTTGACTGCCATTGTTCTCTAACATGTGAAGTATGAAAATGAAAGTAGATCATGCAAATTGTTCTTTTGATTTGCTTTTTTATCTTTTCTCCATATTATTTACCCATCCTACAAGGCTCTATCACCTCTATTTTATCTAATCTGCTCTTTTCTGTGACATACACTTTTGTTTCTGCTCCTCAAATAGACTTGCTTATATCTATCTCCAATATCTTCTACCTCTGTTAACCATTTAAAGGAACACTGTAGTCCTGTACTTAAAATATACTCTTTTGAAGAACTACACTTGATAATAAAATACAGCCATTGGTTTATTTACATATTATATGTTATGTATTTCGACTTCTTATAACCGTTTGCCTATTTAAAACACTATAGAGTAAATATGTGATTAGAGTGGCCCTTTAAAGGGACTCTCCCACACCAAAATCATGTTTTTTAAGCTATTCTTAAAGAGCAGAAAGACCTGGCTATATATTGTTTTAGACATTTTTTCAAAATAATTCCAGAGACATTCAGCATTGTCTGTGCTGTAACATTAGGCAAATAAGAAGCAAATACTAATTAGTTGAGTTTGATGTGCTAATTAGCGTTTGAGTCTGTTGCTGTTTGATCCCCCTCCTCCTCTGAGCTGCAAGTTGGCCTATGGTGCTTCAAATTAACATACAGAGCTGCACAATAAATGTTGAACATCTCTGGAATTATTTACTTTAGAAAATGGCTAGTACAAGGTATAGACTTCCTATTGGGGTGACAGTGTCATTTTAACCATCGGCATATATGTATAAATGGCACACTGTATTTCCTTCAGCTAACCCTCTGGGTTTAAGTATTGTGATACACACTTCTTCCAAGATACCTCGGTAACACATGGTTTCACATTTTTTCATCCATATGGTTGACCCATAATTTTGATATTATCTTTTGGAAATGAAGATTTCTAAAAGTAACGGATACAGTAGCATTCCTCTAAAATGTGTAAAAACATTGCAGTAATCCTATATAAGGTTTAATGATTTAATACACTTCATTTTCCTTGGTTGTTCCTCATAAATACAGATGTTTGGTTAATGAAGTTTAAATCTGCTCACCTCCTTGTTTAAGACATGTTGGAGAGAGCGAAGGATGGGACAAAAAAGAACAAGATACATAACCAAAAATAGAAATTGATACAGTTTTACATTTTGACTATTTTAGTAACAAGGTATATTAAGATATATGATCATTTGTACAAGGATGGTGTCAAATAACAAGAAATTAGTAGTGGTTAATGAGATCTACCAATATAATAAAGTGTTCATCAGTCTTGTAGAAGCATTATTTATAAGGTGATACTGTGGTCAGAGCCTGTTTGTGTGATTAGAGTAGATCTTAGACCAGGAATCCCATGTGTCCCTCCAAGTCGCATTAAGAAAATCCATTTCTTTGTGGAAAAAAGTATTTTTGATAACATCATGCTGGGTTCAGGAGTAATAAGTAGCTTCCATGGGTTGGCAGTAGCTTGTCTGGTGGCAGAGATAATGTTCAAATAGTGAGAGGAAAAAAGAACTTCCTATGGAACCAGCACCTTCCTCCAGCAGTACTATCAATGTCATGTATATGTTCCAAATCGGGAATTATGGCACCATACGGTTAAAATTTAACTTTTTTATTAGCATAATTAAAACATCCATCTCATTAAAATCCGTCTTATAAAATAAGATCACACAGGCTGTCTCTTATATAATATTACTGATGTGTATTTTATAGATAATATGTATACATTATTTGAAATAATATTTAAATGTTAATCTCAAAAGGTGAACGTGCAAAGTACAACACCATTAATCCATCCAATGTGAATATACCTACTTCTGTGCACCATAATGTTTAAATTGTGTCCTTACTTTCCTTTAAATGCTTGAAAAAGCCAGCGGTGTTACATGTCCCTTTAAATGAATGAATGAATTAAGCATATGGGTGCCTAATGGTGTAGCCAATAGTTTGATATGGGCATTTACAAACCCATCTTGGTCAGGTGCCTATTTCGGCTTGAGAGATGTAAGTGCAATTCTAATTCTATTATTGTTATATGTTAAAGACTGCTTGTTCAGGTGAAACGGTTGATAAGTGTCTGCTGAAGGTATGATTTCATCTTTTACTGGAGGGCAGTTTGTAGACGTTTTAGAGATAGTCTATTCTATAAATGTTAAGGCTATCTGATCTGGTCTTTGGATGGTCTGTCCCAATTTAGTTCCAATGTCGGTAAAGGTGCCACTGAGAAAAACCTGGGCAATTAAAAAAAAAAAAAAAAAAAAAAAAAAAATTTTATTTTTTGTTTACAGTTTTTCTAGGTGCTTCAGTGTAAAAATATCTGACATCTATACACTGTATTTTTATGTAACTGGTTACCATGTGATCATAATAGGAGTAATTTGGCACTGATACACTATATAGTACTTTCTTGCATATCATTATGGCTACCATTTATGGCTTTTTTTGTTGCTGACCTGTATCAAAGTATATTCTGAATGGTAGCCTGGAGTTTGTGCTTACCTTCATAATGCTTTTGTCAGTCTTTTTTTTTTTTTGTCTGCAAATATATAGAATAAACTGTTGCATAGCCTTGGAATATTTGATATTGTTAAAAATTCATATCAAATTGATATTTTATAGAGGAATGCTCTTTTTGTTTTTACTTTTGACAGTGATTATTCTCTCACTTGAAATGTATTTTAGCGCTGAAGAAGCTGGAATTACAATTGTTGGGGAAATGGGTTTGGATCCAGGTCTTGATCATATGTTGGCCATGGAATGCTTTGACAAGGCCAAAGACGTTGGCGCCAAGGTAAGCAGTGCTATCTTCATTGTAAGAATGCACATTCTACCTTGTGATCTATGATCGTCTTTGACAAATAGACTCCTTACTTGTTTTCTTAACAAAATTCTAAAGCACACATAGCAAACCTTCATGTTAGGAAAGTGTTCATTATCTACCCTAACCCAGGTTCTCATTCTGTGTACTGCATCATTTTAGAGAAATGTAAATGTGGGGTCATATTAAGAGACTTTGGGCTCCATGTTTGACATGACTGGTCTAAAGCTTTCCTGGATGATAATGTTGAGTACAAATTGGATGTGCATCATATGTTCTTTCTTTTTTGCCTTTTTTTTTATAGATTGAGTCATATGTGTCCTTCTGTGGAGGGCTTCCTGCCCCAGAGGTTTCAGACAATCCTCTAAGGTATAAGTTCAGCTGGAGTCCTCTGGCTGTCCTCTTAAATACAGTTCAACCTGCTACATATCTGAAGAATGGAGAGGTAAATAAGGCAAACCCTGTCATAAAATAGCTATTTTGTTTGCGTATACTGTATTTATGCAGGTTAGAAACAACAGTGTTACAAAATGCAAAAGAATATGGCAATGAAGCAACAGTTTCACTATTTTTATCTTTAATACAGTTTTTGGAAATATATTTACCAACTAGGATCTAGGTTAGATGATACCAAAATATGGTTCATAGATAACTAGGGTCACCATCCTACCAGTGAAAATATTAATTAATAATAATTAGCACAATTCAATTGATAAGTATTTAATAACTTAAAATTATAGGTAATAATATATACTTTATCGAAAGAATGTTGTTATGGTTTGTATTTTCCTCCAGTAGAGTGATATTTGTAATTAACTTTCTTTCAGCCTTTGTAATTTTTACTATCTATTGCTAATTACTCCTCTTAATGGGTCTGTAAGTCTGTTAACTTTGCACTGAAAACAATGCATGCAACCCTCATGGACAAATTATCAATTCTTAGCAATTATTGCATTGTTAATGGTTTCGTGGATGTGGCGTAATGATCGACAAGTAAAAATCAAAAAAATCTTTCTAAAACAATTAAATCAATATTAACAAGATTGTTATATGAATAATGTTAATAAATGAAACAATTCTTGATCTGCACATAAAATTAAGGTCTCCAAACACATACGTAGATCTAGTATTTGGGCTATTATAACTTGGTATATAAGATGTATGGTATTGTTGTTTTTCTTATTCATTCTTTGCTTAATTCTTAGGTTGTGAATATTGCAGCAGGGGGATCTTTGCTTGAGTCTGTCATGGCTATGGACTGCTTCCCGGGTCTAAATTTAGAAGGTTTTCCTAACCGGGATAGCACAAAATATGCTGAGCCCTATGGAATTCAGTCAGCTCATACATTAATGAGAGGAACATTAAGATACAAGGTAAACATTAAACTTGTAAAACTTTTTTAATACTAACATTAAACTGTGCTGTAAAAATCTATCAAAATCTCTAAAGAGAAATTCAAGACATTCATGAGTCATTCATTTATAAATTCTGATATTCAGTATTTCCTTCCGTATGTATTTAAAATACTATAGTGTGCTACTTCCTATGATAATCATAAGAGAAAAGAGGGAAAATGAAAACGGCCCGATTGCGTCGAAACTTGAGTTAGGGCACCGGGCGTGCGTTCTGACGTCAGACGCCAACGTCGTTGTTAGTGGTTGATGGGAGATTATCTTGCCTAGAGAGCAGGCAACCATTTAGACATTGATATAGAGTAGGAAAATGGAAGGACAGAATGAAAGTAGAAGAAATGAGTATGTGAAATAAGTTATTGTTTGTTCAGCCTGTTCACACAGGGACAATTCTGTTGGCTGCACTAGATTTATATTAGCCTTGGAACTTTACACTCCAGATTCTAAAAATCGGAATTGCTGAAACTGATGATTGTTTTTGAATATTTTCCTTCCTTTTATGTTTTCCATTATTCTCTTGTACAGTATTCATATTCTACACAATGTTCTAACAAATCTACATATAGCTTAAACATGTTCTCATTCTATCCATAACTATTTTTAGGGATTTTCTAAAGCTATGAGTGCATTTGTAAAACTGGGACTAATAAATGCAGATCCCTGTCCTCTGCTTGCAATCGATGCCCCAGTAATAACATGGGTAAGTAAACAAAAACAAAAAAACGGAAGAAAAAAAAATTGTGTTTGAAATCGGCTTTATCTCAGTGTTTTAGGAATGGTTACCGCTTATTACAATCAATTCCTTATTTACCAGCAGTTCATGGTTCATGTAGGCAGTAGATAAAATAGAGTGAACACACACAAGTTAAAAAGTTTACTCTTTAATTTGTATTGATCCTATAACCCAAGTAAAGCAGAGGGCCCTGTCTTTGAGCTTAGAATCTTGCATATAGAGTACTTTCTCAAACATCATAAACAATTTAAAACTTACAATCTGAAGGGTTTGGTTGTGAAACAGGAGGGTGATAAACACAACTTCTAAGTTAAGCACTAACGAGAAAGTATTCATTTGAAACGGGCTTGTATTTCCACTCAAACACAAAGACTACTTAATTAGTCAGCATCACAATCTCCATATGAAGATGTAGACTAAGTTGCGAGGGGTTAATATAACATCATCACTTTTTGCTGTTTGGTGCCTTTGAGACCATGTGTACACACAAAAGCAGATTGAATGGTGTGGTGGTAATCTGAGAGAGATACACATTAATGTTTGATATGTTTATTAATATTTCTATGTTAATATGCAGAGAGAACTCCTGTGTCATCTTCTGAATGTCCCATCTTCTACCAATGCTGATCTAATCAAAGAGCTTGTCTACCAAAAACTAGGGAAGGATGACAGCAACATGGAAACCATTCAGTGGTAAGAACAAAAGCACAATGTCCGTGTACACAATACGAAATGTATATTATTTATTTAAGCAAAAATGTTAAATAACACCAGCTGTTGAAATTAAGTTACTTAAAAGTAATCAGGCAAGTTTCTCCTTAAATAATATTAACAACTATTCATATATCATAATAGCCTTTTTTATCAACATATCTCACAACTGATTTACTAAGGCATTGTTTGTGTGATTCCATTATGCGAATGTGCCTCTCAATATCCTACATTTTGGCTCAATGTGCTTGATGAGTGTTGGGAAGGGGATCTAATTGTATATTAACAATGGGGTAGATTATTTTGACACCACATAAACAAATAATCACAGTATGTCACAAGTTAGCACATCAAAGCTACACATTAGGAACTGCTCATTACCATAGTATTGTAACACAAACAATGCTAAATATCCCAAGAATGATTTGCTTTAGAAACAATGCCTATTATAGGAATACCTCATTATAAGATAACTTGGAAATTGCTTGTCAAAAATGACAGCAATAAAATTTGAAGCCTGGCAATGCGGTTTGCCCCACAATGCGAAGTTCTGCCACTCTCCTCCTCCCATCTACTTTACGGTCCTTGCCATGAGCGCCTTTGGTGCTCATCGCAAACCCAGCAATGAGCAGCTTCACTGCTCATTACAGGTCTTGGCAACCTGCACCTTTTGTGCTTGGGAATGCCATGTGTCTCTTTCCACCATCACTCTCTGTCCCTTCCCTGTGTCTTTGTCCTCTGTGTCTCTGCTGAATCTTTAAGTGACAATAAAACCAGCCTAAGCCCTGCGTGCCTCAACTGCTCCTCACAGTACGACAACTATATATGTGATACCCAGAAAAAGGTTTACTTTAGAAACAATGGCCCCTATTTAATTGTCCAAATCGCAATTACTTGAGCCCGTTATGGAGCCCGTAAATGTTACTGATGTTTAATTGGCTACATTTTGCTACTCGCATTCCAATTGCAAGTTGCAGGCTCAAAATCACTGCAGTTGTCAAAAAACCTATCTCTGCCCTATCTACTCCTTTGATGTTTCAAGGCCGTAAATGTTACCAGTGCTAAAGATGCAAAGTCCATATTTAATCAACAAAATTTAAACAAGCCAGCAATTGCCTTCAAACCCGTAAACGGCAAATGTATCAAAAAATTCTATAAGTACTAGATCGGACTCACAAGTGTTAAACAAGGGCTAAGCATCTGTAAGTAACACTGTAAAAGCAAATAAACACACAGTACTGTACTTAAAAATACTGGGAAAGCAATGAGAGACATTAGAATTAATTACACAACAGTCTCAAGCTCACAAATCTGCAATAAAAAAAAAATAATGTTTTATTTCCGTGTTATTAATCCCGGGAATCAAGGAGCTAATACATATCATGGAAACCACATGGACTAGAACAGTTGATTAATTCTGTTAGATATTAATTTCCTCATTATGAAATAATTAGGTAAGAATATCATGATTATAAAAAGTATATCAGCTTGTTTTTCCTCTTGTATATTACTAGAATGTTTAAGTGCGTCATCTGTAGAATGTTTACGTTAATGTTCTTTAAAACATCTGTTTCCTGTATCCTGTCTTTGTTTCAGAAACTAATGAGATGAGATATCTATAGGAAGCCGGATTTCTACATTTCTGTATTGCGAAACCAATGGCAAATCAGACTTCTAAACACTAAGGCCCTCATTCTATTATCGGCCGTAAATCGTCCGCAAAGCTGCGATTCCTTGCGGGGCTCCCGTTACCTTGCAATTCAAATAGACGGCGCCGCAAGGCTATCTTGCAACCGGCCGTAAGCTCAGAAATCTTTAAATGCAAAAATAAATTCAAGACGGCACTGTAAAGCTCTGTAAATGCTAGGGATCATAATGGGGGACATGAGGATTAATAGCAACCCCCTCTCAAGCTTGCACATCAGCCCAAATCCGAGATTACATTAACTGTTTATTTTCCCGCCGAAGCGTGGGCGAGTCTGAGGTGCTCCAAGCCCTCTGGACTTTTTACATGGATATGTGACATAAATTTAAAAAAAAATATTTACGGATTTGAGTGTAGGGGAATGTTGTGCTATTAATGCTAACACCTACAATCACTTTATAGTCTCCTCAGAGTGCAGGATGGCTTTATTATGGCTTTGTTATGTGATTAATTGTGTGCCTGCGGGACCTTTTTGCTGCAAGTAAGCTAAGGCTAGGTTTTAGCCTTGCAGAGAGGGTTCCCGGAGCAATTGAATAGCCGAAACTCTTGCGGACGTTTAAGATCAAAGGCTTTCCTCCGGCGCGTGCCGCCGCAAGGGATAACAAGGCGCCGGCCACAAGCCTGCCGGAATCCCCGGCCGGAGGGGAATAGAAAAGGCAAATAGCTTGCGGCCGGTCCTTGCGTCCCCACATCTCCTACGGCCGATAATAGAATGAGTCCCTATATGATTGTAGTTTAAACTCCGTGTTTTACTGACGTCATGATGACTGTCTCACTATTGGCTCTGTCTAAATTGTAACTTACGGGCTTGCTTAACTTAATCATGCCCTGAAATGCTACTTACGTGTTCATAGTTTGCGTGTTGGGGCTTTGAGCATGTAATTACGGGCTTGTCAATTAAATACATCTATATATGTAAACAATTTGGAACCCGCAGCCAAAAGTCTAGCTTGTAGGTAATTACAGAATTGCAATTAAATATGGGCCACTGTCTAATATAGGATCATTATAAGAGCAAGCGTCATACGAATTTTCATGTAGACGAGAATTAAACACCTATCAATACATTACAGTATAGGCTGTATTTTATGCAATTACAAGCAAAAGTGTAGTATTATAATTAAAAGTAAATTCTTGCATTAGCTCCTATGTTATAAGAGCTTTAGCTTTTCAAGCTGTGTTCATAGTGCAAAATATTTTTTTTTTTATTCCTATACAATGTATTGCCAGATAATAATCTATGTGTATTTTATAGGTATTTGCATGATGGTTACATGGCTTGTTGTTCATTTATATTCCCACTAAATCTTTAACTGTTAATGCTGTATCTTACTCTTTATTTAATATGTAAAATACAGTAGTACTATTATAAATATCAGGGCTATTTTCTCCTGGCAGGTTTGGACTACTAAGTGACGAGCCAGTTCCTGTAGCCGATTCCATTGTTGGTGGTCTTGCTAAACACCTGGAAATTATGCTTTCATTTGGTAAGTATGTGATTTCCATGTAAGATAATTTAGGTCAATTTGAGAAGTTACTATTAAAAATCCAAATTAAATTCTAAGCGTTATATTTAAAGTTGAAGTTGGGGATGTTCACTTTAAAAATTTAATTTGATTTAATAGCAAACATATATATTATATACTTTTTGTTTCAAAAGTCACATCTCCATAGCCATCAGAAAGCCTATGTTATGGTAGAACAAAAGGGATTACCTGCTGGTCTTGGTGATTAAAACTAATATATTTGTATCCCTTTCATGGTAAAATTATTACTTTTTTATTTAAAAGCTTACACCATACAGTAAACCATATGGGCCTCATTCAATTGCAATTTGGCCAATTGAATAGGGCTCTATATAAGCACAGAGCGTATTTTGTTTTCCAGAAGTTTTTAGTTAGTGAACTTCTATCCAAAAACAAGGTCTTCACTAACTAAAAACTTCTGGAAAAAAAATATGCTCTGTGCTTATATAGAGCCATATTCAATTGGTCAAATCGCAATTAAATGAGGCCCTATAAGTGCTCTCCATGTATATACAGAACTGAAGCAAGTAAAGAAACTGTCTGGAGCTATATTTATTTTTTTATTTCTTCTTTATGCATTGTGAATTGCAATTAAACAGACCGTAATAAGATCAGGTTTTAAATATTAACAAAATTTAGAGTTGCACGAGTTAAAACATGTTGTTTTAATCACTGCATTTACTACTTTTGCCAAATCAATACTCCTGAAATTTCAGGTGCCACCAGTAGAGGGAGTTACTGATTTCTCTGTAAAGCTTGATACCTCATTGGCGCAATGCTCTGACACACGTAGCATATCCTGGCTTTGTTGCAAAACCTGTTTTTACAGGGTATTGACAAAAAACATGTACTTGAATGTTAAAATTATATTAGATCCTCCCCCAAACACACACACACACACTCTTACCATGCCCATTGAGCCACACGTTTGCATATGACTTTTTAACCTTGACAGCAATGATTTTTCATACAAAGAAAAACATATTTGTAATGTTTAAAATCTGTTATTTAAAATTGTTATTGCATTCATTGTCGGATTTTGTTTATTCAAATTAATTTATGTGAGGTATCCAGTCTATCCCTAGTAACCCCAATTCTTGCTTGCATGAGCCCTGATAATGGATACAATAGCAATTTTAATTACATTTAATTTGCCTCTTTCTATGTCTTGAATAATTGGGTTACCTTAGCTTATCCTTGAAATAAATACCTCCCCAAGGTTAATTTTTTTAAAATATTTGAGAGCCTTACCATTTGATGCAAACTAGACGGCTGAAATCCTTTACTAATATAGTAAAAAGGAAAACTTTGACCATACTAATTTGAGTATTTAGTATGGAAAATCCAATTTATGGGTAAAGTTTGGCTTGCTGTCTACCGTTGTTAATATTTTTTTTTTCAGGACCTGCAGAAAAAGACATGATTGTTATGAGAAATGACGTTAGCATCAGACACCCTTCTGGACACTTGGAAGCCAAAAACATTAGCCTGGTTGTGTATGGAGATGTAAACGGCTATTCCGCTATGGCTAAAACTGTAGGTTTTCCCACCGCCATTGCTGCTAAAATGGTTTTGGACGGTAAGTAATTGGTTTGCTCATTAGCATAATCGTTTGTATGATATTTGCTTTTGTTTAAGTTTTTTGCTTGATTGCGAATTTTCATTCTCTACCTACTAGAGGCAGAAATATTAAAGCCTGTAACAATTTCGAATAGTACATACAACATGTGGATCACTCCAAAACTTTTTAGTAAATAGTCCCAAGTTTTGTGGTATAAAAAAAAAAAAGTACAGGTGAATGATTTGATTATCTTTTCCATGACTTCCTTTCCCTTCGAATTATTGCAGATATAAGGCCAAGGAAGGACTTTCTCTTCACCATTTCTGTTTCACTTTATCCTATTTAGGCATACATCTCATACAGTATCTCTTATGCCTCAATTATTCCAGTATATTGGCTTAAGTACAAATATATGTGTTTTCTATGGTACTTCAGGATTTTTCATGTTTTGTTCTATGTCATTTGTTGCAGAAATAACTTAAAATATTAAATATTAAACATGTTTGGTGTTATAGGTAGCAAGTAAAAGAACAGATATAAAATACTTATGCATTTACTGTAACGCTGCCTTTCCATTTCCTCACAATACTACCTGTTACTTTTTTCAGGTGAGATTGACACCAAGGGACTGGTCATTCCATTGACTAAGAATATTTATGGACCAATACTTGAGCGAGTGATGGAAGAAGGCATTTTTTATAATTCAAAAAGCACATTTTCACTGTAATCTTGCATAAAGAAAAGTGTTTTCTGTTAATGTAATAAATTATGTTGTTGCTTTGGACCCAGAGGAATATTTTTAGTATATAAAAATAATGAAATGATCAATTATATTACCAATTCTGTGCTATGGAAACTTGTCATGTAAAATAATCTTGGAATCACTGTAAAGTCAATGACTTTTTATCCTCCACCCGGTATCTTCCCTCCTTATGAGACTCTAAAAAAGCAGTAATTCTTGTTATGGTTGATTGGTCTCCCTGTGCTTTCTACAATTAAACACAGATATATAGATTTTGATAGCAACCAACAGGCCCATCTAATATGCCTATACTGCAAGTGTATAGGCACATGAAAAACAATAGTTCATGCATGCATTTAAAAGATCATATTTTAAACTTGCATTACTGCTCATTGGCTGACAGAGGCAATCCCCCATAGGTTAGATAATTTCTGTGTTGGCAGCAAATATAAATCCTAGCTTCTCTTAATTTATATCCCATAAATTGTTTGTTTGCTTTTCTATATGTATAATATGGTAGTCGCTACTTCTGCACCATGAAAAACTAAACCTATTTGTTTGAAAAGCAAGGAGTCTGCTTCTGGGTTAGTGAGAGGGAAGGGGTGTGGTGTAAATGTCAGTCTTATCCAATTATCATAACTAAGACTCTCTGTTCCCTCCTTCACCAAACAGAGTGGATGACAAACGTAGGATGAAAAGGCTTTGGCTTAACAGTGGAGCCAAGTAGTTCAAATGAGTTTGAATAACTTTATTTACTCATAAACTTTAGGATTTCTTGGGAACTCACAAGTTGTATGTAAGATTTATCTACGGGTGACTAAAGTTGATTTTGTACTATGCTCAGGTATTCCTTTCTTAGTATAATTTGGAAATTCTTTCTACTGCACTTCATTTATCACTTAATTTATCTTTTTTAACATACTTCCTATAACAGATAGATTTCCTCAAACACTGTCATCACATCTTACAATGGCTCGTTAAATCAAGAGCGATCTTCAAATTGCTCAGTATCATAAACTGTGGTTTTCAATCCAGGCCAATATATCTTCCATCTAGGGCAGGCAACATCTTACTGGCTTTAAACCTCCTCCTAATGGTAACGGAGAGGGTGGGTTAAAGAGATTATAGGCAAGTAGGCAGATGCCTCTTTTTGCCAATCAATGGCCCCTATTAAATTGCAGCAGTTACAGAGTGATTAAATTGAACAAGGCCGCAACTACATGGCCAAAGGCCCAAACCGTAAACCATGTAACCGTAAGTAGCATTTCAGGGCATGATCATGATCAATTAGGCAAGCCCATAATTTACTGATTTAGAAACAGCCAATAGTAAATGAGACCATCATCAGGACGTCAGTAAAACATGGCGTGTAAACGTCAATCAATTAGTGTTTTAGAAGTCCGATTTGCGATCAGACTCGCAATCCAGAAATGTTGCAATATAAAAAAAAAATCAATAAATCTACTATTCTAGTCCATACAAGAGAAAGGATATGTATTAACCCATTGATTGCCAGGACCAATATAACACAGAAATTACACATAAAACATTTTTTTTGATTGCAGATTTTTGAGCTTGAGACTGTTGTGCAATTAACTCTAATGTCTTACATCACTTTCTCCATATTTTAAAATACAGTAGTGTGTTTATATTTGCTTTTACAGTGCTATGAACAGGTGTTTAACCCCCCTAGTGAGTCCTATCTGGTACTCCTAGGATTTTGGGCTACATTTGCCATTTACAGGTGTGAAAGCAATTGCGGGCTTGAGGAATTGTAGCAATTTAATAGATTTGCGATTTTAGCGATTGCGGGCTTGACAGATCAAAGGCTTAGGTGGGTTGGAGTTATGATTTTGATCACGGAAGTTGCTTTTTCAGCCTGTAACCCACAGATCGATTGCAGGTAGCTAAAAGAGGCCAATTTAATAGCAGTACATTTTGCTGGATACACTACGGGCTACAGCAACTACAATTTGGACAATTTATTAGGGATCAAAGTCTTCAGTTCTCTCTTATGTTTTATTGCAATGCCTGAAGAAGAGTTCTGTAGTCTTTAACGTTTGCACTGATTATGACATTGTGCTTAAAGTGACCTAGTAGGTTGTCCCAATATGGACACCCTTGGGAAGATACCTGGTTGCCCTACATCTTGCACTGGTATTGATCTCCTTCAATAAATGTAAAACATTTTCCTAACTGCATCTCTGCATTTTATTACAAGCATTTCAGTTACTATATTATTAGCTGCTAACGTGATGTCACTCTATATCTGTGTGACTGTTACTGTAAAAGCATAACAGTTTGATTTGATGGCAGCATGATCATAAAAATACAAGTTAGTCTCTATCCATGCAATTCTTTATCGCCCAAAAATAATTTGGTGTAGTGGAGTTATTCCGTTAGCAAAACATTTTATTACCTGACACCGTTCAATGCTTGCTGTTATCTCTCTAAATAGTTCCCCATAAATATATTTTCTTTTAAAGTATAAAAAATTGTAATTAATAAATGATCACCATATTGTATAGTTTATTCAAATTATCAGGAAGACATTTTTTGCTTTTGTAGAAAGTGATTAACAGAGAATCTCTGGAAATATGACATTACCCAAAACTTGATAAAATGCTTTACTACAAAGCAAAGCAAAATCATCTATTTTAAAAAGACATTGTCCCGTGTATTTCCACTATGATGGGTGACTCTAATGAGCTCTTAGACTCTTTGAGCCTCATTCAATTGCAAGGCTGCAACTCGCAGTATACAGGCCATATGTGTGAGGGCTTGAATGCTACAATTACGGAGCGATTCAATTGAACAAGCCCGCAAGTTATGGGCCAAAACCGTGAACCATGCATTCGTATGTAGCATTTCAGAGCGTGAGTATGATCAATTAAGCAAGGCCTTAACTACCATTTTAGAAACTGACAACAGAAAATGAGACCTTCATCATTACCGCAGTATAAGATGGAGGATACATGTTAATCAATTAGCGTTTATAGGTCCGATATGCGATCAGGCTTGCAAAACTAAAACATAATAAAAATGTATGCCAATAGTATTCTAGTCCATATGGGTGGCCTGATATGTATTAACGCATTGATTCCCAAGATCAATATAATCCCAAAATGAAACATAAAAATAAATGATATTTTATTGCCGATTTTGAGAGTTTGAGACTGTGCAACTAATTCTAATGTCTTTCATCACTTTCCCCATCATTTACAATGCAGTATTGATCTTTTTATTTGCATTTACAGTGCTACAGACATGTCTTTAACCCCTTTGCCAGTCCCATCTGGTATTCTTTTGATTTTCTTCTACATTTGCCGTTTACAGGTGTGAAAACTTGCAGGCTTGCGAATTGTAGCAATTGAATAGCGATTTGCGATTTTAGAGATTGTAATTCTTGCAGACGTGAAAGATCAAATGCTTAGATGGGGTGTAAGTTACTGTTGTAACAACCACAGGAATTTCAAGCCCGTAACCTGTAGACCGTTTGCAGCTTGCAAAAATACGCCAATTGAATAGCAAAATAGTTTACTGGCTCCATTACAGGCTCCAGTAACTTACAATTTCTCAATTGAATGAGGCCCATTGTTGAGTACAAATTTTAAGGCCGCTTTTTGTATATCCATTATGTCAGTGTATATATCCAGTACAAAGAACACTCCATTGGATCAGCTCTGTAAGTGTACAATGTCTGTGTGCTTGACTGCAAATTCATTATAAGGGAGGAGTTTGAAAGATGTGGAGTGGATGTGTGTACTGGCTTTATTTTTAAGAGGAACTGTAAAGCAGCAGTTTGTAAACTGTTTTTGGACCACTTGGTCAGGGGTGTACCTGGTCTGGTCGCCTATAGGGAAGCCACAAAGGAGTCCAGAATCTGGGCCTGTGGACACTGAGCATGGCCTGACACACATGCTGAGTATGCCACTGGGTAGGCCTAGTATTCCTGCATCTGCACTTGCACATCGTGAGATGCTTCAAAGTCCTTCCTCATCCCTGTAATGTGGGGTATTCTGGCCGGGCTACTTCTTCTGCGTGCTCGGTGCTGTGCAGGCCTCACATCCTGAAGTTTGTACCATGAGTCATTAATCATCTGTTTATCAGCTACAGAGCAGGCCCTATAGCTGATGATGGACTAGGGGGCTTTATATTCTGTCCATTGCACACTGCCTGTTGTTGAAGTGCTGCCTTAGATGCAGAATGCCTCCATGTCTTTGCAGCCTCACTGGGCCAAGCCTCGACAACAGAAACAGAGTGTCTGCAACTAAACCTTGACAAGAGACACAGAAGTGCCATCGTCAAGTGTCTGGTACCACTGGGCTTCTGAGGTCAGAACCTAGCTCTTCCCCTGTTAACATCCACTGGGTGACCCCATTCACTCCTGACACCACTTAAGAACTGTTCAGGGCTATTGATCTGCTTTATTTTAGCTGACAGTCTTCACAAAGCACTTCATTATTTCTCTGTTTTACAGAGCATGGAAACCCCAGCATCCACCAATAGTACATATTTCCATCACTTATGTCTTAACCAGAAGAACCCTTTATTGGACAGGCTACAACATATTCATAAAATAATACACTGGTAACTAAACATATTAACAGCCTCTAAACAATACCTCTTGGTTGCATAATTAGATTAATTTGGCCTTCCAATCTAATAATCTTAAGTACGCAGAGATGTTGCAAAGTATGTGACCGGTTTTAGTTTCGGGTTGTTTGCATCTCTCCACAGGAGCCCGTCAATGATAGAAAGTTCCATTTGAAGCGTGGTTTTAGTTTATACAAAGGACCTCTTATATCTGCCTTTGCAAACAATAATTTCATTACACCTCCATTGATCAGGTCACACAATTTAGCTTAAATTAGCATAGCTTAATTCTAAAATAATACATACAAATATTAGGTATGTTGAACAAGAATATAACCACTATAGCAAGCTGTTAGTCACAAATGCATTGTACACAGTACTGCAGAAAAGTAAAACTACCTACGGTATATAGCACAGTGACTACACGTAGAACTAAACATGGTACCACTAGTACAGCGAATTCCTCCGCCCAGGGGTCTAATGTAAAGATTGTAATTATCTAAATACATCCATATATGCTGTGTCATGGCTACATTGTTTAATGACTGTAATATTACCATAATTATGGATATGGCCAAGGGCACGTGACATTATTGCATTGTAATTACATATTATTGTTGTTTAGTTATATGTAGCCTGTATAGAGTTATCTTGTATCCTAGTTATAGTCTGTTCTAGAGGGGAAAGTGTAATATAGAACTGGAGGATATATGAAGAAAAGGGGTTTTGCGCACATATCTTTACGCACAAAAACCCCTTTTTACGCACAAACAGGTAGTCTGAGATGCACCCCAGTAAAGCTTATAGTACAAACTTTATAGAGGCTCTGCAGATATAGCTCTGCAGAATATTGCATTTAAACACCTATCTCACACTTGCCTTAGCCATCCAGAAGGCTTATCCTTCAGTGAAGTACTAATTCAACACTCTTCAAACAGTGACCCTGGCTACAAAGCAGATGTTGGCTTGCACATTATACCTCTGTCTGACATGTGGGCATGTGTTCCTAAGGCAACTAAGAATGCAGTGTCGTGATTGGGGAATCTTAATTTTACCTGTAGGTTTGTACTCATTGTTACCAAGAATGCATAATTCTCTGAATGGTTGTTCTCCACTGAATAAACTGTATAAATATGTCCATAGTTCAAAATAAAGATGGTCAGTTCTAGTTTCACATATCCACTGTGTGAGATTGTTATTGTGTTTGTGTCCTGAATTGGGGAGTGGTCTTGCCGGAGGCCACTAGTAACCAGTATCCAGTATTCTCTGCCTGTACCTTTGGGCTTTTGTCTTCTTCAGAAGCCATCTTTTTTTGCCAGAGAGAACAAGAATCACATAATTCTGCTGGGGTAGGTTTGAACTAGGTATATATCCCTACCAAGCCCCCTTGAAGAAGCAGATTGTGACATGCTTCATTTGTAATTTTGGCTCAATAATGAAATAATCCCATGTATTTATTAATTCATTTCAACATATAACATTTTGTGTCTAAAATGGCACATGTGAGCTCCTATAGATATGTACAAATTTGCTGAATGCATTTGTTTTTAGTTTATTTATCCACATTAAAATTATGGATTAATTAAAAAATATGTTGCACATGAGAGCCATGAAGGCACCATTTTAATATTGTAATACTGGGTTAAAAAAGGTTGTGTTGTCATCCCAAATAGCAATGCAGCTGACTTCTGGCATGAAGCAGTTTTGAGAACTTCAATTTCATTATTCCTGGATACAGCAATGTTCGTTTTCTGCTATGAAAAAAGAAAGATTCATTATCAAATATTTTACAAGAAAATAAGTCATGAGAGACACAGGTAAAAAGTAAGTGCAGAAAGTAAGAGGAGATGTGTCTTTAATGTTTCTTATTTTTAAATGCGCTGATATGACCACTTTCATGCAATTTATTTTCACTGTAGATCTCCATAGGGGTGAAAATTCAATAGAATTTCAGATTTGACTCCACAGGTGGCCTTTACCTAGTGCCGGGCTGTAGCTGAGACTGAATACATTTACTGTATTTGAAATAACATTATCACATCATAACTCGGAATGGTCTTCAAACTTGTAGTTCAGTACCACCTAGAATATAATGAATTGAAAGGGACAGTCAAAATATCTTCCTAAGGAACAATGAATCACACTAAATTGCTATGTGTATTTTCCTCAGAAAACCTATTTCTTAAAAGCTTGGATAAGATATTAAAGTTGAGAATTTTATTGCATTTTATTAATACTGCATTTTTGTCATTTGCAAATTATTGTACAACACTAAATATATTCATTATTGTTTAGTAATATTGGCAATCACATTTGTGTTGTCCCCAGAAGGGAATAGTTTTATTTAGTGGGAAATGTGTATCTATACTGCCACCTACTGACCTTTTGTATGCGAGTACATCTCCACACTATCTCAAAAGATTTGAGACTGGGTTTAGGTCCAGGAATGCACTAGACTTTCTCAGGCAGAATACAGCAGCCATTTTGAAAGATCAGCCTGGGGGCAGAGACAACAACCTGTCTTTAAGCAATATAGGACTGAAGGGCAGTGTTTTCTTGCTGATTTCATTTCTCACTTTCATACAAGTTTGCTTAAACTATTTTATTAGGGATATTCAATAAACTCCTTTATTTCTTTCATGTGACCAGGGGAGCTTTTAAACTAGTAGGTGGGGCTAGATGGAAAAAAATGTGGTAGAAAGTGAGAAAAAAAAATATTTATACTGGAACTAGTGATAATGTTGAATCCTTGTGGATTGAGTTAAATAGTGGAGGAACAAATCATATCCATTGTGGGTTCACAATGATTTAAAGATCATGGTACGAAGTAAAAATCAGGCATTTAAATGATACAAAGAAGAGGGGACAGAGACTGCCTTACAGAAATACAAGGAAATCAACAAGGCTTGCAAAAGGGCTATTAGACTGGCTAAAATAGAAAATGAAAAGTTAGTTGCAAAAGAGAGTAAGACTAACACTGACATTTTAAGTATATTAATAGGAAGAAGGCCGGGAAGGAAACTATGGGGACATTATAATGTGAAACGGGCCATCTTGATTTGCCTTGATTCAAGCCACTGTCAGAAATGAACATGGGACAACCGAATGTTTCAAAATCGGGAAAAGGAGTGTGACCAGGTTGTATATTGTCACCTTATTTATTCAACTTACACGCAGAATACATCATGCGTAAGACTGGACTGGATGAGTCCAAAGCCGGAATCAATATTGCTGGAAGAGTTATCAACAACCTCAGATACACCAATGATACTACTTTAATTGGTGAAAGTGAGGTAGAACTAAATGACCTATTGATGAGGGTTAAAGAAGAGAGTGCAAAAGCTGGCCTGCTGCTCAATGATGAAAATGGTGAACGATGAAAGATTTTATTTTCCTGGGATCCAAGATCTCTTCAGTTGGTGACCTAAAAGATTCTTCAGGAGGCAGATAAGATGATCTTGTACTCCCATCTCATTAAGAACATGCCACATTTAGTTGTGATCCACACAGACAAATGCTTTAGAATAGTTTATGAAGCAGAGGTAAATGCTTTTCTGGAACTCTCGTTCAGATTGATCTCTTGTGCCTCTGTGAAACCCACCTTGATCACTTTATATAAACACATCTAGGGTCAAAATAAAGCTTTACCAAGTGAACTTATTGTGCCAAGAGGTTTTTAGCTGACAAGAGGAAATCCCTTGAGGTTAGAAGAAAAACTATTCCTCTTCAAAGAAAGATAAGGGTTCCTCATAGTAAGGATGGTTATACTATCTACCAAAGGAGCTTGTGACAGTGGATTTGATAGATAACTCTCAAAAGGGGTTAGATATAATTTTGAATAAAATGGGCATTCAGGGTTATCCCGGATAACGAGAGAAGGAGGATTATTGATCCAGGGAGGAATCTGATTGCCAGCATATTGGGTCAGGAAGGATTTTTTTTTCTCCCTATGAGACAATTGGCAGTGTTTCAATGTGTTTTTTTTTCTTCTTTTGATTGAGTTCCTCTGCATCAATTAATATTTTTTCCACACATTACAAGGATCAAAGAAGATCTAAAACTATATGGACTTAAAGTCTTTTTTTCAACCTCTGTTCCTATGTAACTATATAACATGGTTATACAAGGTTATACTGCCTGTAAAGGAGTTTCAAGGGGATCTGGAAACAGAACCATATTAATAAACAGAAACAAAATCCATTATCTTATACAAACAAATGTTTGGGTAATGCGAGATAGTATTACTTTATTACTAGTTCACAGAAATGGTAGTAGATAAGTGAAAAAAAGTCTTCTAATGGTAAGGAATTTAAGCATGCCTGAAAATTATGCATCTGAAAAATACAACAATAACCTTTAATATTTACCTCAATCTGGCATGGGATGCTCTATGAGTACATAGAAAGAGAGATAGTGTTCAATAAAACTCACATGGGGCGACCAACTGCCATTAGTATCAGCTATGGTTATTATGAACTGATTTTTTTTATAAAACTAATGAAAAGCCAATGGCCTGTTGTTTTCACCCAGACCTATAAATAGTGTGCCTTTCAGGATTTCGTCTTACCATTTAAAGTAAGAAATATGATAATTGGCATCACATGTTAGTCAAATAAAACCATCATTACCTTTCACCCACAGAATAATTCCACTTCAACAAATTAACAGCCTTATTAAATTGTGATTTGGCCAATTGAATAGGGCTCTATATAAGCACAGAGCATATTTGTTTTACAGAAGTTTTTAGTTCGTGAACTTTTATCCAAAAACAAGGTCTTCACTAACTAAAAACCTCTGTAAAACAAATATGCTATGTGCTTATATAGAGCCCTATTCAATTGGCCAAATCACAATTTAATAAGGCTGTTAAAATGTAGCCAACAGCAGACACATTTCTTCTGCCTATCCTTGTGGAAACATTATCCGTCCTTTATTGTTTAGTATCATCATGGCATGCACCATCTCTCTACCTTTACAATTAATTGTAAAACATTGCAGATCTATGAGTAAGAGAAAGAAAATGGACAACTGTATGTTGAAAGAGGGGGTATAAAGAAAAATGTAAAAGAGAATTATTTTATAGACCACTTAGTGCTCGATTATATGGCTCCCGTAAGAGATTTTGGCGGTAAACTTTCCATGCAGAGAATTGCAAAGCTATTACATTTCAACCACAGCAAACCCTTACAAGTGATCTATATGAATAAACTGTTGCCTGCCTTGGCCTTTTGGAAGGCTCTGTAAGTGAGACAAATAGCCTCCTGCAGAGAAGACACAAACAAGACCACTTAAGAGACACTTAAGGAGCTATGTGTGTCCCAAAAGAAGAAAATAAAATAGTTTTAAGAAGCCTATACATCAATCTATACATTAAACCACAAAAGAAGTCTTTCTAATGATTAACCCAGCCATGTACCATAATACTAAAGAGCCATAAACTCAATAACAATGTCAATTAAGTATACCTGCTCACACATTAAACATGCAGCCCCATTAAATTTGAAGCCTGTAGCGGCATTGGCACACCAGCAAAGGCTGCGGGCTTGAAATTCGGCTGCGTTACAGAGCTATTAAATTCAACCATGCCGCGAGTTACGGGTCAGACGCAAGCCTGTAAACCTTATCTGTGCATTCAAGCTGTTAAGGGGCCAGCCAAGCCACGGTCGGCCATAACGATCAAAACTTGTAACCACGAGTTTGGCGCAGGCCTAACAGCCAATAGAAAGCGGGGAACCACAATTAACGTCGCAGGAAGGAGTTTTAAAGGGCGCCAAAACCCTAATTCATTGACTGTGCTGTAGCTGAGCAAGTGAACACACAAGTCTAGGTGTTGGTGGGTTTTTGAGCATTGGAGAGAGAGAGGAAATTTTAGAAGTGTTTTGATATTTTGACCTCTAATATATATTAACCCTTAATTTACAACCCACATAATTACTGATATCACATAATTCACACTCATAGTTTAATAGGTACACATATACTACACATAATACTAGCATTCTTGTTTTGCCACATCCACATCCACGTATATATCATATTTATTAATCCTTATTTTCATTTCAAGGAAGTCAGGAGGAGGAGAGCAGATGTGCACCCAGATGTAGGCACACAAGGAGTAGGGCCAGAGGGTCAGGGGCCTGGAGTGGGGGGGGGGGGGGTTAGTGGGGATGAGGGACCGGCCACATGGAGAAAACAGAGATGCCAGGAACCCCAGGCCCAGTTGATAGGGCAAGAGGCTGTGGCAAAGTACAGGGCCCCTAATTATGGCCCAGAGGATATGGACATCATCCTAGGGGAAATCAAATAAGCTTGTACTCTGGCTGGTGTATACAATGTGCTGTATCCCTCTAGAATTATTCTGCCTCCTACACCCCTGCCCTCACGCATAGATAACTGACAAGCAATAGCACTGTAAGCCCTATGGTTATGGCTGAAGATATATGAGGCATCAATAACCATGTAAATCCTGGTAGCAAACATATAATTTTCATAATTTGTATCAATGAAATGTCTGGCCAATACATGCAGTTCCAACTGATTATGAGTAAAATGTTCTATTATATCAAGAATGATTTGACATTCAAAAGAGAGTACATGTCTGGGTGTGCTCACTGCTGCATATGTGGATACAGACTCTGTAGGAATGCATGTGCTTGTCATATACTGTCCCAACCTGGACTATGTCTCAGCTGCATGTTAACAACTATTGCTGGGAACATGTCACAGATTAGTCAGTCTCACACACTGCACAGCAGATCTAGCAGAGCACGTGTCTGATGCCAATGCAGATGGCACACCGCACCTGTAGTACACATATTCATATGAGCTATGATCCACAATGCTCATTATGCAGGTGACCATGATGACCAAGGATATGGAAACACGTAGCTGTCAATTGTGTATGGAAAGCAACTCAAATATATTTTTTCTTCCATTTCAGTACCCAGGAGGACAAGGCCAACCCCAATGGAACAGGGGGAGGCTCCATTTGAGGTGGGAGCGGTTGTGGAAGAAGGCCAGGAAATTCCAGAGTGCCCGGGACCATCCACACGAGCTGGCCAGCCACGTTCACCGGCATATCAGGAGTGGGAGTTGCTGCCTGGGGCCTCATAAGCATCAACCAGCCATGCCCAGCTGTTCCAGTCCCTTCCATCGGCCATGTCCTGGCCCCAGCCATCATCACAGCTGCCATCTGCTCCACAACCACTCCCACACAATGGGATCCCCTAACATGGCCTAACACACAATGGGCTCCCCCAATATGGCCTAATACCCAATGGGGTCTCCCAACATGGCTTAAAACCCCAGCCCTCCTGCCGACACCTCAGGCCCTGCTGCCGATGCCTCAGGCCCTGCTGACGTTGGGGGCCGGCCCTGCTGCTGACACCTCCGGCTCCAATGCCGTCTCCTTTGGCCCCAATGATGTCACCTTTGGCCTCAATGTTATCACCTTTGGCCCCAATACAGTCACCTTTGGCCCCAATGCCGATACCTCCGGCCCCAATGCCTGCAACATCAGCCACAATGCCATCAACACCACCACCCCTGACATTGAGGGAAATCATGGCCAGTTTCACCAGGGAGGATATGGCACTTAAGAAGGAACAAAATGATAGGCTCTGGTTGCTCAGTGTTGGCTCACACACACCTTCCTGGTGAGCACCCGATCACTCCATTCTGAGGTGAGGAGGCACAACCAAAGGATGGAGAGATATGAAGAATGGGTGATTCAGTACAGACAGAACCTCATCCGATTAACCGAACGCCAGCTCATACTTCTCACTGATCCAGGATATGGTCCTCCCCTTGATCACTCCTCACTGAATACTGATTGTTATATATGTTGACATACTATTGGCTGGTTACAAAGTGTGTACATGTCTGGTTATGTTTAACATTTCAACAATTGATGTTCAATGTGCCCACAGCCTCTTGCCCTTCCGGTATCCGCACATACCACACCAATGGTATAAATGCACAGTCTTGTCCATTTCTGATTGTGCTCTGTGTATTAAATAAAGCTTTTTTATACTGTTCTAACCGTGTCAGTGTGTTTTCAATGGTTGGGGTTATGGGTCATCCATTTGTGCCACATTCCTATATGTGTAAACTAATGAGCTCTAGTTACTATGCAATAGATCAATAAATATCACAATAATAATTATAGTAATAATAGCATTATATATCATATAATAATATATGTCATATATAATCAACATATAGGGTTAATACACATGCAAACGTGCAGTTAGTGATATTGTGGAGTATCAACATTCCCCTGAAGGCCTGATAGGAATATAACAGGTGATACTAGAGTGGGTTGCCTCCTCTAGTGGACTGTGATTTGTCTGACCTCTCTGCTATCATCTGCCCACCCGCAGTGGCCTTACATGGTATAGCTCACAGCTTCATTCAGGTACACAAGCCCCTTCACCACCACCACTTAGCAATCCATAAGGGGACCAGGGGAACATACCCCACACTAATCTACTCTAACACATCAGGAAGGGCCGCAAATGCACATGGAGGGTGTGCAGAGGCACAGGGATCAACAGCCAACTCACCTTTATCAGGCACAATCTCCTCTACCCCCATACTGGAAAGTCCCACGCAATTCCTGGTGTTCCTGTACCAAGATGTATACCCATTATTATTTGGTGACCTCCCATTATGTTTTGCTATTCATCAAGTTATATTAGTGTGGTGTATGTTCCCCTAGTCCCCTTGTGGATTTTTACAATGTGTTTTACGTGTTTTTTAATAGTGTACCGGGCAAAGGATATTGGATGAGGTATGTAGTAGGGATATGTGTGGTGCGTATGTAGTATGGGGGTGTGGGTGGGGAAATGTGCTGGGGGTGGGAGGTATGTGTAGAGGAGTGGGGGGTATGTGCTAGGGTATGGTGGGTATGGGGTACAGGGTAGATGAGGTACAATCTAGTAAATGTCTGTTTCATTTTAATAATATGGGGATATTTTATTGGCAAATTTATCTATAATAAAATATGTAGACAAAAATAACAAATCTCCTAATCTCTAAAGCAAACTCCTACTCCCACCGCTCTGGTCATGTAGGTTAGCTTACGCAGCACAGCAGTAAAGTGGGAAACATTTAACTTTATAGACTTAACGTTCCAATGTATAATTACATTCTATCATTTTATTGGAGCTGCGGTTCCTTAGCTTTTACTTGTAGTTTAATTCTGTAAACTGCTTACATAACATGAAAGGACTGTTGTGAGCACTTGTAAACTATTTCCCTTGCGTGACACGCTGCCAGTAAGTTCTTACTTGAAAAAGCCTGCAAGATTTAAGAAATAGCTTTTTAAATTGTCTCGAAAGAGCTCCAGAAGCTAGAGATCAGCCTTGCGGTAGTTCTTGCAGGTAATAGAGCCCTTAAACAGTAGTGAAAAAGAGCAGGGACATATTGTTGGAGTGGTGGGGTATATGAACGCATTATATGCGGGTCAAGGATGTAGGAAGCCCAAAAAATCATGGGGGGGGGGGGATAGAGTATATATATATATATATATATATATATATATATAATATGGTGTGCAAAAGAGCGATAGAAGCCCTCCACCATACAGTAGTACAGTAAACAGGAACAATTTAGTAGGTTTCTCTGAACAGATTCGTTTTCAGAGAAGCATCGAAGCTTTCAACTTTCAACAGTGAGGGAGTCTGACAGCAAATCAGTTTTTTTTTTTATTAGGGTAGAGGCAGCACAAGAGAAATCCTGGCCATTATACTATGAGAGGATCATGATGTTATGAGCTGAGTGGTTAGTTATGAGAGTAATTAGTGGTCAGATATAGGAATGTGCTGTGTTGCTGAGGGTTTTGAACGTTAAGGACCACTGTATGAAAGATAAAAAAAAAGAAGCCATTATACTTTTGTGGGCAATATGCAATAGAATAAGAATTAAGCATGTTATTGAAACAACTGATATAGCTCTTATTGAATATATCATAAAATCTTTATCAATACTATTTTTTATTCCCTCTGCTAGTTAGAATTATTATAACCACGGCCATATGGATGAAGTCGGCAGCCAATCAGGGTCTCTATCAAGGGATTACACTTTTGCACAGACCTTTAGGTTATAACTGAGCGCCCTCTCCTGTATCTACATATGCTTTTGGAATAGGTTCTGTTCATATTTTTTAACTTCTAGATGGTATTTAATTGTCTTTTGGTCCAGTTTCCTGATATTACTTATAGAATAACATAACATAATTTCCCTGCACTTCTTCCATATATGGGGTCACTAAGGGGAACCACACTAGGTTGTGTTGGTCCTAGTTATAGCTGATCCCAACACATTCCACTCCACATACCATCCATAATATTTATTAGTATTATTTTATAGTGGTAAAAATTGTAAATGAAACAAGGAGGCAAGATCTTCCTTTGCAACTTGTTAATACTGCTATTGTTTTTTGCCTTGATCGTAACCCATGCTATTGAATCACTATAATAATTGTGAGCATACGAGCCGTTGCTCACGCTTGCGAAGCGAGGGTCGCAGTTGCTGGCAAGGAGCGCCGAAGGCACTCCTTGCCAGCAACTGCGACCCTTGCAAACTTTACATCGTAACGCAAACAAAATACGAGACACGTTACGACACATTATGACCTCGCCAAAAACGGCCGCAACACGCGCACATGAAAACATCAAAAATCCAACAAATACACACAACAAATACATAAAAAGCTTACCTACAGCAAGAGGGAGCATCCAGGACCTTGAAAACTAAAGTTACACCTCAATTTAACTGAAATTAAAGCAGTATAGACACTAAAAAATTCTCTAAGCGAGAGAAAAAATGGCCGCCGAACAAAACGAAAACGAGGCTAAAGGTCCCTAAGCACGCAAAACACTACCAAAAACACGCAAAACAGCAACGGATATTCCGAAAAACTCGCACGACATAGAAAACGAACGACGCTACATCAGCCACATTATATACACCAAACACCCTTAGCTCACTTACAATTTAATTGCCGTCATTTTTTGACGGGCAATATTCTAGTATATATATAATATTCAATAATAATAATGTTCAGTACAACCTAAAACATGTCCTTTATTATCATTCTTTTTAATCTATAACAAGCTGAGCAAGTCTAAATAATGGATTGAACAAGACAGTAGAAATCATATATTCCAATCACCTTAAGGTTGCACAAGCACATTGTACTTGGTCATTTTGTGTTACAATAGCATTCAGTTTCTTAACTTAACATTTATTTTCATGGAATAAAACAGACTCTTTTAAATGCATTAAAATATATAATGCATTTTATGGACTTTACCAGTCATTGTGTTTGGATATGTCTATGTGTCTGTCTCCTTTGTCTACTGTCCCTAGCATCACAGTAATTATAAAAAAAATCTGGAAGCTGTCTTGGATACCACAATAAAGTTCCCCACCTTAACAATAAATAAGGGGAAATCAATTAATTTCAAGAAAGTCACCAAGTTCTAAAAACCTCTGGGAAATGAATTCAAGGTTCAAAAAGGCATTTTCTTTTTATGTATGTAACCACTCTCCTTTATTTTTCCCCTAGTAATAGCACTACAAAAAATGGTGAAGATAAAAAGTAATAATAATAGATACTGTAGTTAAACATGTATAAATATTATGGCAATTAAATGGAAACAGGAAGGCAGATAATATAGTCAAGGAGGATAATATAGTCTATTGTGTTGAAATCACAATAGTTGCACTCCAATGACACTGTGGATTCAAAGGCAGCAATTTTCTTCCACATGAATAATTCCTTTTTTTGTTTTATCCTCTGTCATTCTTTAAGGAAACTACAGAAACTACTCAGGTCAATAACATATTTTCCATATGACCTACTTTGGAAGATAGTGGAAATTAGTACAATTTACAGTTTACAATGTATTGGTTGTTGAGTCTGGCAAATCATGTGTTTATTATAAGTAATTTAGATATAATACATTGGCAAGGCTGTATTGTTAACTTTATTCAGTTATTTATAACTAAAGGGATTTTTTAAAGGAATTTAGACTAATTCTCTTGGCAATGGATATAAGCAGCAATAGCTCTTTGACTGTGTTTTTTTCTTATTTATTTAGCACACCCGTTGTTTCCGATTTAATTATGTACATAGATAATACTATATATTGAGAATTTAAAGAAACCATTGTGGATATATTAAGACAATTGATAATTGCTGTATGTTAAAATACCCTAACTTTTACTCCTGTGAAACGTATTTCTGTACCTTATAAATTAACTTTACTGTTTTACAAACACTTGTAAGGAATCTTCCCCTTAAAGGGACATTGGGTGATTTTTTATGCCTTATTTCTCCTGTAATTATCATACATCTTTATTTAGCCATTGTTTCTTAGTCACTCAAACACACTTTTTTCTATTTGGAATTTCAGCCTTATGTGATCTTTATGTCTAATTCAACAGTAACAAAATTAAAATAGGCATGTAATAACCTCACTATATACCTTATTTTCTCATTATAATTGTTACAAGGAGTTTAATTAAACAAATTACATTGAGAATCTAATAAAATGATAGAAATAATTAAAATGTTATAAAACCAAATTGATCAGTTTGTGACAACACACTAAAATGACTCCATTAAAGTGATAAGATGGTATAACTGTCTTTAAAAATGTTGGAATGTTTAAGGATCTCCTTATCGACACTAGACCTCTGCTTGAACTCATTATCCCCAACAGAACATCAGAACTAAAAAGTAAAGAAAATATATAGTGAAACCTACTATTGTTCCAAGGCACTAACATTTTTCAGTGCTGCCCTGAGCACTAAGATAACATGTTGTATGTTTATATATAGGGATCACATCACCTACAGATCAAGGTCCCATATGATCTTCTTCAACCTCCATTCTTACCCATGGCAGTGACCGACATAGGATTACATGTTTTTCTGTACAGCTTGTGGGGATTGTGAGGTCCTTCCTTGACCCCTTTCCAGATTCCCAATCACCAACTGGCCTCTTTCTAAACTGGACCATGGAACCGATTATTTTATCTGTTTGAAATATCAATATTTATGTCTATGGTTCTTGTATTTGACTGCAATAGAATGAGGCAGATAAGAGTTTTGCATAGATTCAATATAAAAGTGTATTATAGAGTACACAAAGTACATAAATTAATAAAGTACACAAACTAATCAAACATAGGTTGACTATATTTCCCCAAAAATTTTCTAAGAAATACCTCTAAAGACTAGTGTTTTAACTCACATTTTTTTAGCTTTATCTTTTATTCCATAGCTCTGTATGTAAAATAGAAACAGAATAAATAAGAACAACTTATTTATACATATGTGTTAATAAGAGTTGAGATTCCAGCTCTTGTGACAGCACTTAATCTAGGAGGATGCTTGGCGTGGCGAAAACATGAGATGGGTTAACTGCTTGGTGGTTGTTATTAGAGCTTGGGGAAGTTTCAATCAATGCCCTGCACAAATCTATATGTACTTTTTTGTAACACCATGTGTTGTAATAACCATGCAATTTATAATTTTAATGGAGCAAATATAGGAGTATCAGATATTGAAAGGGATTTGGGAGTACTTGTGGACAACCACCTAGGTAACAGTGCTCAAAGCCAAGCAGCAGCTGCAAAGGCAAATAAAATATTAGCATGAAGGGTATAGAAGCAAGGAAAGCAAATATAATTACCCCACTATACAAATAACTAGTATGCCCTCATTTGGAATATGGTGGAGAATTTTCGTCACCACTTTATAAAAATGACATTTTAGAGCTGGAAAAGGTACAGAGAAGGGCTACAAAACTAATAAGGGGAATGGAGGGGTGATGTTATGATGAAAGACTAACCAAATTAAGCTTATTTTCTCTAGAAAAAAGTGTCAAAGAGGGGATACGATTACCCTATATAAATACATCCAGGGTCACTATAAAGATTTGCCAAGTGAGCTTTTTGTGCAAAGAAGTTTTTAACTGACAAGAGGACATCCTTTGAGGTTAGAAATAAAAAGATTCTACCTTAAAGAAAGAAAATGGTTCTTCACAGTAAGGGTGGTTAATCTGTGGAATTTTCTACCAAAGGAGGTGGTGACAGCGGATTTGATAGATAACTTTAAAAGAGGACTGGATTTATTTATAATTAAAAAGGGCATTCAGGGTTATGCTGGATAATTCGAGAGAGAGTATTGATCCAGGGAGGTTTCCGATCGCCAGTATCTGGGGTCAGAAAGGAATTTTTTTTTTGCCTTTTGAGAAGATTGGCTAAGTTTCACTTGTTTTTTTTCTGTTTGTGTCTGTTCCTCTGGATAAATTAAATGAAAAATAATTAACAACTAATCTGCATATTGCAGATTAGAGGAGATCTTAAAAGGTTGAACTTGATGGACTGAAAGTCTTTTTTCAACCTCAATTACTATGTAACTATGTACTGAAGAGTTGTGTAGTGATAAACAATGAATAAAGTTGTTTGCCATGTTACATAGTTACACGGGACATAGCAATTGAGGTTGAAAATACTTTTAGTCCATCAAGTTCTACATTTTTAGATCTCCTCTCATTTTTGTTATATCTGGATTCATTGTTATTTATTATTGATCCAAAGGTAGGCAAACAGCAAAAAAAATTGAAACATTGCCAATTGTCTTGAAAAAGAAAAAGAAAAATACTTCCTGATCTCATATACTGGCAATCAGATACCTCTCTGGATCAATACTCATTCTCTAGGTATCCAGGATAACCCTGAATGCCCTTTTTATTAAAAAATGTATCCAATCCATTTGTAAGGTTAACTATCAAATCCACTGTCACACCTCCTTTTGTAGAGAATTTCACAGTTTAAGCACAGTTTCTTTCTTTACAGTCGAATCTTTTTCCTTATAACCTTAAGAGATGTCCTGTAGTCAGTTGAAAACCTATTGGCACAAAAAGTTCACTTGATGTTCAGTCTTTCTTCATAGCTTAGCCCCTCCATTCCCCTTTTTGTCGCCCTTCGCTTTTTCCGGCTCTAAAATGCATTTTTATGAAGTGGTGCCCAAAATTGAACTCCATATTCCAAATGAGGGTGTACTAGGGATTTGTATAGTGGCAGAATTATATGTGCTTCATTTGCTTCTATGTCCTTCTTAATATATGCAAATATTTTACTTCCCTTTGCAGCTGCTGCTTGGCATTGAGCACTGTTATGTAGGTGGTTGTCCACAAGCACTCCAAAATTCCTTTCAATATCTGATACCCCTAGATTTGTTCAATTAAGATTATAAATTGCATGGTGGTTTTTCCTTCCCAAATGCATAACTTTTCATTTATTTGTATTAAATCTCATTTGACATTTAGATGCCCACTTCTCTAATTTATGCTAATTCCTTTAGAGAGAAACTAAATAATTTTCGGATTTAATTACCTTGCATAACTTAGTGTCATCAGCAAAAATGGAGACAATACTTTCCAGTTCTATGTCATTAATAGATATGTTAACAAAAGTGAAGCCCTAATACTGAACCCTGAGGAACCCCACTTACCACTTATTAGATCAATCTGAGTATGTTCCATTTACAATAACCCTTTTTAAATAATGTTATGGAAAATGTTGACCCTTGATAAATAAATCAAACAATGGCAAACAGGAAATATGTATTGCACCAACAGGTGCAAGTTGGTACTGATTGGCATCAACAGTGTGGACAATACACTAATTAAAAAAAAAAAAAAAAAATATATATATATATATATAAATGTAAACCGAGTTTTCGCCGATGGTAGTATCACACTGCCTCTGATGAAGTTGTGCCAACAGCAAAATGGCCGTCGGTTGTACAGTATGATCTCTTTTTTCCTTGTGTATATACTGTGATATGGGATTTTTGGTTACCAATGTTTTTCCTGCCAATGTGTAATATCGTATGGCTCTTAGATGAAGGACCATTTGCTATAAGGTTAATTTTGGTGAACCTGCCACCTATATATAGAATCCCAGATGTCCACTTAAAACTTGAGAGTTTTCTGGATTGGCATCTGTAAACATATATTGGTTACACTTTGTGAAACCCATCTCAGTTTAGTGAGTATAAGGGTATTAATTCTATACTTTGAGACCTACTTACACAGAGCACTTTCAACCATATTGGTAACATCAGTTGGCATTGTATATCATGATGGGATTTTCCTGTCTGTTGATTTGAAGCCTTAAATGCCACTTTCATATGGTATTATAGTTTGCTCAGTGTCTACTTCGACCACTGTTTTTATATATATATGTTTTAATTAGTGTATTGTCCAACCTGTTGACACCAATCAGTACCGACTTGCATCTGTTGGTGATTTTTATAAAGAGAGCCTGGACAAACACTCTGTCTTCTATCTTTTTATAGGGGCATTTAGCCAGAAATATTTTTCTTACCTCCACCGAAAAGATTTGTTTGTTTTTCAATTGAGTTGTACAGTTTATAGGTCACATTAAAGGTGAAAAAAGTTCTGAAATGATTTATCTTTGTCTCATTTTTTTACAGCACAGAAACCTGACATTTTAACAGGGGTGTGTAGACTTTTTATATTTACTGTAGGTATTATCCTTCAGGTAGGAGGCATCCTTTGAGGTCACAGGGTTCTACTACGCTTACCTGTGGTGTGGAGGTAACCACATTTATTTCGTCCAGGCTCTCCAATTAACAATTATTATAATTGTTTACCAATATCAGTGTTTTGCAGTTAGCGTGGGACTGCTCTGCAACCTCAGTCTTTTTGAATAATACACATTTCTTCACAACTTCGATGTGATTAATACATAATATTAAGATTTCCTTTTTGCTATGGTTTGATTTCATTGTTGAGTGTTAGGCACTTTGGGAATTGTATATATTTTTTTGTGTTATACCTTTATAAATAAATAAACAATACTCTGCATCATATATTGTCAAGGGTACACTTATTAAGAATGACTATGATGAACTTCAATCAAGTTTATATGAAGTGATGTTCAGTGTAAATAGCTGGCATCCATAAATTCAGAAGCCTATGAGCTTGTATTTTAGCATATATGTATTCGGGAATAATTATCTGTGGCACTTGTTTATATACTCTACTGAATATAATGGTTCTGTGCTTCAGATTAATGACACCTTAGATGTATTCAGGTGGGTGTACAATCTTCCCCTTACAGTTTTGTTTTATCCACTTCTCTTTGGTATGCCATTTCCGTAATCTCAAAAGAATCTTAATATAATATCTCTAAGGTTTATAGGACCAAGCATTGGGGAGGCCCATGAAGGACACAATGTAGGTATGGAGTTACCGTAGCTGTTTCTTATCTTCATACGCACCATGGAGCCTGGCTGTAACCCTGACATGCTACAGAATATCTCTCCATTTGTAACTAAATCTTACTGCCCTCAGAGTGGGCCATACTTTTGTCTGGAAATATATTATACATAAACACACAATTGTTTAAAACAAAAGTATTTTTATTTTTCTCACAGAATGTTAAAATTACATGCAAAAAACATTAAGGTTATTAAATTGAAGATGCAAATTAACGATCAGAAAAATAGTTAGGAGTAAAAACAAATAACAAAGTACATCATTATAACAACGCAGTTACAAGTAACTAGAAAACTGACTTCGTAGTAAAATATAAAAAAATCTACAATTATAAATATAAATTTGGTCCATGGAATCACTAGAACAATATTTACAGTAGGTGTTAGTTTATTACTTCCATAGGTCGGTACTGCTGTTTTACTGTGAAATGTAAAATGTTAAAGAGAAGAATACTATTTACATTCTGATATAACAGCAAATAAAAAGCAAGCAAACAAAGGAATTTCTACCATACCACAGTTAAATGTGACACTAAAAAAAAGTTTTCTTCGTAAATGGAAAAAAAAACATTGACATCTATAAATATATGTAATTTTAAGTTAAAATCTTAACAATAGAAAACTAATACTGAGGAAACATACCACAATATCATTGATAGAAACACTGTAGGGATCGGTCAAATTAGGCTTGACGTGACAGATGGAGTACAAAATGTCTTCCAAAAGGCACACGTTATTAATTATGAAAATTCGGCAGTAGAGTTGTAGGTAATAAAAATAGTTGCTGAAGGAATGTAAACAGATTATATATTATGATCAACTAGATTTCCCCACATTGTAGAAACATTTGGATGTATCAAACATTAGCATCCTCCAACTTATACAAGGGATTCCAAACTTTCAATTGCATTCCCATCGGGTAAAGCTGCTCCATTACTCTCACTACAAGGCAAGTGGTTCTTTTCTTGCCTTGTGCTTACAAGACTAAGGATAGTCTTATATAGGAACTGGTACTGCTCCTATTAAATAACAAGAAAAACATAAACAATTAAGAAATATATATTTTACTGTATAGGTACAATCATCATATTTTCTTATTTAGCTACATGAAATAGTAAGAGAAGATTCAGAGAAACCTCACAATTGTTAAGTATGTAACAAATTAACATTAGCAGCTATCTAAACCATGATCAGAAAAGCATTTTTCAAATCTTAATATCGGTAGACTTTGCTTGTGTAGGAAAGTTTCTATATTGGACTTCTAAAGCAGTGCTGAGCCATTATTTTACTGTGAGTTGAACTTTCATTTAATTCTGTTGTTAAATTCCACAACAATGTGATGGCCTTTTGAAAGACCTGAATAGATATGTTATCTGCAACCAAATTAACATTTTCCCTTCAGATAATGTTCTTATATTATTTAAGAATTTCATAAATGTAACCTCTAAATATATTTATAGTATAGGTTTATACTATAAACCCATTTATCCCATACCGGACCACTTCTTGCTACAAGGGACCATGAGCAAAAACACTGATGAAATAAGACTGTTGTTAAAGCCCAGCCCAATACTACTAGGAATATATCACTGTTAAAAGTTATAAGAGAATGGTTGGGAATAACCCGGTGTGCTTTTACTGTTATTCATGGTTACTAATTGGAAGATACTGGGGTAATAAACAAAACTGGTCTACCCTACAAATAAACTCGAAAAGTACACAGCATCAGACTAAATAATATCACCGCCCCACATGGACTCAAGTACCTTGGAGTAACACCAACATATACGGCATATACTTAAACAGAGAACATCAGTCGGAAACGTTGTGTTAAATACACTTATGATTGTGCGCTTTACAGACATTCCCACAACAAAACTCTTTTATGTACCCTACAAATAAAGGCTACTAGACATACTCAGTGTAAGACCATCTCAAAATGTCTGCAGACTGTAGTAACCAAAAGCTACTAGACATACTCAGAGTAAGACCATCTCAAAATGTATCCAGTCTGTAGTAAACTCTTACAAGACTTATCTCTTCCCAGACACCAAGGTGCCATTAGTTACCCTATTCGCACAAGAAGGGACAAAACGGAATGTGTAAGAGGGATGGCATCACTCTAAGACTCTGGTCTCACCATTTAATGGGGAGGGTACACTGCCTTTCTGGCACCATCTAGCTTCATTTTCCAAACCCTGTACTTGAAATCTCCACCTGTACTTGAGATCACCTGATGGTCTGCAGGTTTTGGCTAACGGCTGGTCCGCCATACAAATCATAGAAGCCCCTACCGTCGGAAATGCTAATTGGTCCACTGACAAGAAGGGGGAAAATTGATGAAGTTACTGAAACTTTTACAACTATGTTTACTCATGTAAATTTTCCATTGTGCTCTCTGTGTGACTTCTGTAATACTTAAGATCAAGATGCATACCTGTTGGCCACCGGTGTTATAACTCTACCTAACACTATAATGTTGAGCCAATAGGGATGTGTCTGCACAGCTGTTAGTGCTCCTGCTGACTCCTATTGTGAGACAGCTGTTACCTATAGGGATATGGGCACAGGTCACATGATGCTGTCACTATCTCTTTAGAATTTTCTCCTAGTAATGCAGAGGTCCATTATGAAGAATTGTCTTCTAATATATACCCTAACAAAAAATCTAGGTGATGACATATGTTTGTCCTTATTGTTCACATAAAATTTAATCTTTACCCTTCCTTTTATATCACTGATCACTGAAAACAAACGTGCAAGTTGTTGCATAAAGTGTACATCCTATGAATTCAAACCTACAGATGTATGAATAGTAATGTACTTACAATGTCTGTAAAAATGCCAGGTCGCATTAGATTAATCATCTTGGTCACTTGATAAACATCTATTGAATTTTCATTTTCTAGCTGGCGCATGAGAGTAGACAAGGCACAAAATGTCCCAGCAGTCACTCCTCCGTATCTGAAATCAAGAGAAGTATATATGTTAGGGTCCATATTTTCTTTTGCTTGGAATACATTGTTCTGTATTCATTTATAGTCCTGTTATTTTAAAATTGATAGTACATTTTTAAATGTCTTACTTGGATTAAGCTAAAGGACTGGAAGTTTGTCAGCATCACTAATTCATTTAATTTTTTATATTTTTTTGTCAGTTGCTCGCCAGTCAAATTGCTTTGCATAAACCACGTGTCAACAAATGGGATTGTTGGATAGCAAACTATGGAAAGTGATATCAGAAGCTGGCAGACTGCCAGTCATTTAGGCTAACTAAGTGATTAAACATGTATTATGATATTGAAATAACAAGGCCATACGTGATTAACCCAATCAATTGAAAATATGGAATCATTCTTTACATAAAACTAAAAGATAGAATAACCGAAATGAGGAACGACAATAAATAAATGTGACTTGGGACCTGGAATCACAAGTGCAATATTTTATACAGTATGTCCCTTTATAGAAAAAAAATAACACTCTTGCTCTGAGGGTTGTGCAGACCTGGAGCCCTATTAAATTCCCTCAACGTGTAAAACCGTAGCCTTACGGCTATTAAATTGGCCTCTCAAAGCTAACCGCAAACGACTTGCGGGGAAAAGGATGAAAAAAACATACGGGATGTCGAAAATTGCACTCCACAGCCGCAAATCCTTTGTTCTTTCAAGCCTGTAACTGTTACATTCAAAAATTGATTTTAAATTGCAACAAATTCACTGGGGTTCAACCCCGTAACCCGCACATTGAGCCAAAAAGCCAAGGGGTACTAGAGAGGACCTGGGAGGGGGTTTAAGTCCTATCCGTAGCACTGTAAATACAAATATAAACACACTACTGTACTCAAAATTAAAGGGAAAGTGATGTTAGGTATTAAAATTAACATATCAACATTTTCAAGCTCTCAAATCTGCAATATAAAATACTTTTTTTATGTTTAATTTCCGTGTTATATCCATCCCAGCAATCAATGTGTTAATACATATAATGGAACTCGCATGGACTAGAATATCATATTTACTGATTTATTAATATTGCATTATTTCTGGAATGCGGAATCGATCGAAACTTGTAATTGAAGCCGAATTTCAGCCTTTGCGGGCTGGCCGATGCTGATACAGGCTTTGAATTTAATAGGGCTGCTGGGCTTCCTAGCAGTATGTGAATTGCATTGTTGAGGTGTTATTTGCTGTAAGCTACAACAACCTGAAGCTAAGTAAACCTTTATTATGTTCACTCACTTTCATCCACTACCAACAAGATCTACAAACTGTTAGTTGGTAACTGGTTGTGTCCAGTAGTAACCAGTCACCCTTTGAAATACACTTACATACATTTCTTCATATTTCCACATTTAGAAGTTTTAACCATGGATAAGGTATAGCTTTAAAAAGTAGCCAACTACTGACACCAGTAGGGTTCCCTCAAAATGTATAAAGTTCTTACTCATCATGTACAATGACTGGTCCATCCTTATTTGCTGCCTCTTCTCTGATCAGATTTATAAGTTCAAAAGTTTTACTTATTGGGCTATCAGGGTTGGGCCATTTTGGACACTGGAAATGTCGCACCTCAAGAACATAGTCATCCTATAGAGAAAAAAGGAAAGAAAATAAATAAAGAAATTATATTAGCAATGAATTAGCAAAATGGTAATGTTAGAATGGGAATGTTTGCGACAAAACATATTTCTATCGTTAGGAGATTCCAGAGAAAAACCTGAAATCCCTACATCTTTACATAGAGATATACAGTGCATTTTATTTTGCCATTTGGATGCAGAATATATATACAAATATATATACAACTAATATCCCTTATGGATCACTACCTTGTTGTGGTGGAAGTGCTTGTGTATTTCAAGGACGCTGTGAGCTATACTATGTAGGGTCACCCAAGATGGGCAGAAAAATCCCTGTCCACTTGAGATGGAACTGGCAACACACTCCAGTATCTTGGATAAGCACAGTCAAAAACACAGACAGATATGCCTGGTGTGCTGCGTTCATATGGCCAACGAGAGTGGGACACTACTGAAGGACTGAACAACAACAATGATACTAATATATTCTTACCTGTGTAGCTTCTAATAGAAAATCTTGGATGATCAGCTTTTCCTCATTAGACAGACACACGTTGTCTTCGCCAACCATACTAACTGTAAAGTTCTCACAGATGATTGGCTCGTCTTTATTTGGCCAGTAACCAAATTCATCTTCAGCCTAAAAAAGTCATTTATTGAAATTATACTTTGTACTCAATGTTCATAATGAAAACATACAAAGATGCACAACATATATAAAAAAATATATACTGCGACAAGTAGACGGTGATATAGATTATCTAAAGCGAGATCCCCTTGAGGATCCCCAGTTTCCAAGTATCAATTGGGGATAACTTATTACATTGTGACTTCTCCAACAGTTTACCAAGAATGGACCAATGTATGTATTAATATTGGCACTAAAATGTATATTCTATCATGAGTAAAAACAATAAGTAATTAGATAACATGCCTCACAGAATATGAGTGACTACTTGTACTGTGGAACATTTTAATATTCTATTACCTGCATTATAATATGTAATGTGAGTTTGAAAAAAATGTAAAAAAAAAGCCTTTTTTAATGTTTGCATTAATATAATACACTGTGTGGCTTGGTATAATATTATATTTAATTTTTTTTATGTTTTTAATATTTGCTTTACACAAGACTGAATCTAAATCAGAAACATTTTTCCTTTTAGTGAGTTTCAGTAAAAAAGTTTCTTTTGCCATACAAGCACTTTAACACATGCGAAAATAATTAACTAAATATAATCAAAACACCTTTTTTCAAGATTCAATATGGAAATAGAAAGATAGCTAATTGCTTTAACTAACTGATTCTGATGTTCTGAATATTACAAACATTCTTGGAATCTTACCATATTCTGGTTATCAGGAAGCATCACAATTATCTGAGAGTTGTGGTCCCATATCATTCTCCAGAAATCCTTTATGGTATGTAGTAACGGATGTTGTGTAATAATAAATTCATTACTCTCATGGTAACCCTGGAGGAAAATAATTTAGCTTCTCATTATTATTTAACAAACAAGAATACAAATGTTAAAGAACCACTGCGCAAAGCCCTAACAACATGAGCTAGATGTTTTAATTAGACATTGATCATTAATAAAATCCATACTAAATTTAAAAAGGCAATATTCTTTATTAAACTTAATGCTAAATCTCAAAATAATAACAATTTAAGGTCAATTGGAGGAGGTGGCTATGTCTACAAGGAAGCTGTTACATTTTCAGACACAATGGGCCATATTCAATTCCAAGCCCACAACTCGATCACAGCAGACGCTATTCAATTGCTTAAGGCCACAAGTTACTGTCCCAAAGGCGAAACCGTAAACCATGCACTGGGCTCATAGCAGTTCAGGGCGGGAACATGATCATTTAAGCAAGCCTGTAACCTCCCATTTCGAATCACCCAATAGAAAATTAGACTGTCATTATTACGGCAGTAAAACATGGAGGTTACATGTCAATCAATTAGGTTCGGAGGTCCGATATGCGATCAGACTCGCAAACCCTCAAAATAAAGAATTGTGAAAATGAATGCCAATACTGTTCTAGTCCATTTGGGTGGCCTGATATGTTTTAACTCATTGATACCCAAGACTGATTTAACCCCGAAGTTAAACATAAAAATTAATTTAATTTCCTGACGATTTGCGAGCTTGAGATTGCATTTACAGTGCTACGAATCAGTATTTATCCCCTTTGCGGGTCCTCTCTAGCACTCGTCGGAATCTTTCCTTCGCTTGCCATTTACGGGTGTGAAAACATTTGCAGGCCCGCAAAAAGACGCCAATTGAATAGCAAATTAATTTGCGACCTCTCTTACAGGCTATCAGATCACCAGAAACCTCAATTGAATATGGCCCAATGATCTCTATTCCCTGTTCCCTGGAGACTTGTTGTGTTAGATATTTCATTGGCAATAAAGCTTTGCTGTTTGGATGGCCTATATGTGATTGTTTATTCTCTTATAAACAGAGAAATGCCTTATTCTTAGGAAATTAATATAGTATTGATTATTGTTGTTATATATTACTAGCGACTTGCCCGTCAAAAATGACGGGGCAATAAAATTTGAAGCCATGGGAATGCTGTTTGACACATAATTGAAATCGTTTTGTACTGTGAGGATCTTCGGCGCTCATTGCGAGCCTCTCATGTTGTGTACTTTTGGTCCTCTGAGAGAGATATATATTTCTATGTATATGTAGTTAAGTAATAATTAATAATTTATTCAATAAATTAATACACTTTAATTATTTCTAATTGATATATGTAGCGAGCAATAGACTGAAGAGCTAACAATCTGTTTGTATTTTGCGGCTGCATAGAATATACATGGTGAGTTTTAGTGCCCTGATTATAAAGTGTAATGAATGTTCCAACTGTGCATTCTAAATAGGCTGCGTGCGCGAGGTAAAGCCGTTGGTTTATTGTGTAAAGTGGCATTGTATAGCCGTAATGTTATTAATGTGGTACACGTCTCGTGAGCATTTTCCGGCTTTTGTAATAGTGTATCTTGTAGGTCATAGTGTGATGTGTAAAGTGCTACGAGGTTTGCACTGTTTTGCGTGGTCCGGGGTGTTGCAGCCTCGTTTTCATTTTTTTGGGGCGGCCATTTTTTTCCTTGCTAAGTTAAAATCGTGTTCCACCTCACTCACAGACGTACTGGCTGTTGCCCCATGCTGTCTGTGATGTTTTTGTAATTTTTGGTGTATTTAGTGTGTTTTTTTGGTCGGCCGCTAATCTCGTAATTGTTTGCGTCTCATATTTTTTTTTCTAAGTCTCTCATAACGGCTCACGGCTAAGTGCTACGGTTTGACAGCTTGCCTCGCTTTGCAAGGCTTGCAGCAATGAGCGCCTTTCGGCACTCATCGGCTAAGTCCTACGTGTTAATGGTTCGCGAGGCTTGCAATGGCGCTCATCGCCTCAGTTGGACGCACCTCGCAAAGCGTTGACGACATCTCGTAGTTTGCCAACTATTAAATGTGATTAATATTACATTTTAATAATAATGAATACACAATTAAAAATCTCCTAGCTAGGCCATCAAAGTCGTCCTTTAAGAAAAAATATATGTAACCTTTTGAAAATAAGTTTCATACACATATACACAACTTTCTGCTCTTACGTACAATTACTTGAAAAATTAGCCTGGATTTACTTTGGAACAGTGATGACAAATATTTTAGTATATCATTTATGTTAATCAAATAATTTCACAATCATATAGCATAATATATTCTCTACATGATAGCACAGAAATACACATATTTGAAAATCATTGCTGATTCAACAAAATAGAAGAGACAATCAAATTACAGAGAAACATCTGAAAAAGAGATAAATGTATGAATGCGGGGAGTGGGAAACTCGACCAATGTGATGGATTACTAATTTATAAAAAAAAGAAAATGTTCTCTGTATGTGTAGTAATGGATTAATTTGGATAAGATAAAGGCTGTCCAAACCATGAAATAAAATCAAGGATCAAAGTATGAAGTGATAAAACCAGGGGTGGAGCTACCAGTGGTGCCTAGTAGGGGTCAGTGTCGTGTAGTTTTTTGTTTTTGCTTTTTTTTTCTGTAGTGTGGAAAGTGATGGGGAGCAGCTATGGGAAAGGGTCTTGGAGAGGGGTGCTTTTATGCAAATGGGTTTAGGGAGAGAAGCTGATATGGGAAGGGGTCCTTAGGAGTGCACTCAGTTGGTACTGGGGGGGGCAGCCCATAAAAATTAGGTGGAGGCCCTCCATTGCACCAGGGCTCTCCACACTCTAGCTCAGCCACTGTATAAAACATATAGAAAAAAAAATCTATATATATTAACTGGGCTTAGGCTTCTATGTTCCAGTAACATAATATACATATTTATGTGGTGATCCTAAAAGCAAATTCATTTAAAGCAAGAGCTGCAATAGTTTGTTAAACTTCAAGCTTACATATAGCCTTTGTGCATTTGTTTGTAAAATGCATTCACAATAATGAATGTACTAAAAAGCCGTGTTGATGGTGAAATACAGCTTTGGAAATATAAATTCAATATTTTTCGGCATTTCAGATATTTGTATATTTCATTGTACAATTTTATGTTTATTGCCTTCACTATACACTATTAAATGTCACTGGCAGGCCATGTTCAGATGGTTCCCACAATGAACATTTGACACAGGAAAATACAATTATACTATCTCAACTCTTTCAGATTGGAACTTACATTTATTGTTGACTAGGAATAATGCAATATTGTTCCGTTGCTAGGTTGCCCACACTTTGACCTTGAATAAACACTTTAACAGTTGAACTAAATAATTGTCAAGTACTTGAATTACTTAAGCCTTTGGGCTGTAAACAAAAATAAGCCACAGTGATCATTTTAGAAGCAAACATATCTATCTATTGTAAGGTGTCCTTGAAGACCTGCATACTGTAAGTGGTAGTTTTCACTGATTTCTCACAAGCGGCCATCGAAATGGAAAACATGTTTTATAAGTTGTGACATATTCTTCAAGACTTCAATGTCAACTTGCTCACGGAGATGACTCCAATCGAAGTATGACCTGACACAACTGCTAACTGGCTTACCATAATGTAGGAAGCATTAATATAATCTGTCCCTTCTCCTGCCAAGGAAGAAAGTCCGACTCTTGCTCTTTCAACTGTAGGAATGTGTAAGAAAGAAAAATAGAACAATCAACATATGACCGGTGAAAAGATACAATGATGAAAGATATACTACTTAAAGTACGAGTTCAAACAGCCATGTTAACAGCTAAAATACTATGCAAGTAGAGATCTAAATGCATGCCTGTGTCATTTACATTCTGTGATTGATACCTATAAATTATATAAAATACACCAGTTGTAAAGTGAAGGGACATTTTTGTGCATTTTGCAGCTGAGTATTTATCAATATAAGAAAAGGATATATATATATATATATATATATATATATATATATATATATATATATATGTAGGAAATAAATAGTACATCTGTCTAAAGCAAGTTTAAAAACCTGCTTCAAGCTCAGAATTCCAAGAAAAACAGTTATTACACTGCATTCTGGGAAGCTGAGCTGGAACATGCAAATGTGCCCACAAATGCCTCGCTCTACAATCCATAGCCATTATCAAACATGCTTCCTTTAAGCTTATGCATGCTTATGCAAGACGAGGTTGGATTAAACATATATGTATTAATTATTATATATATATATATATATATATTAATATATATATTACTGCATTATACTGACTGATGCCCATTGAGCAATTTGATATAATTTATAACAGGTGAGTGATATACATATTTAATTTGTATTCTGTTCCTTTTACAATCTGAATGCTCCACATTAATTCCAGCTAATTATCCAACTGCTAATGATCTTCTACCTCCCCCATCATGTTTACTCTTTTCAGTTGATCTCATTCCGTGTTACTTTTTAAGACCTCAGCTGCTTCTCTTTTATTATTATTACTAGCGAATTGCCCGTCAAAAAATGACGGCAATGAAATTGTAAGGTAGCTAATGCTGTTTGGTGTATAATAATGAAATCTATAATACTTTAATAAATGAATATACTTTACGTATTTTGAAGCATTGTGATGAAGAGCTGGCAATCTGTTTTGATGTTGCTGCAGCATTAGTGGTGTGGAGCTTCTGTGTAAGCGTGATGAATGTGTGCAGTGTAATAGTGTGCGTGCGTGAGACCAAACCGTTAGCATAGTTGTGTACTTCCGCATTGTCGAAAAATGGCGGGTAATGTGTGGTATGCGTCTTAGCGGAATATCCGTAGGTCTTTTGTGGTGTTTTGCGAGTTGCTTGTGGTGTTTTGCGTGTTTAGAGTGCTGTAGCCTCGTTTTCGTTTTGTTCGGCGGCCATTTTTTCTCTCGCTTAGAGAATTTTTTAGTTTCTAAACTCTTTTATTTTGAGTGAAATGAAGGTGTAAGTTGTGTTTTTGAGGTCCTGGATGCTTCCTCTTGCTGTAGGTAAACTTTTTATGTATGTGCTGGGTTTTGAATTTTTTCATGTTTGCGGGTTGTGGACGTTTATTGCGAGGTCGTAATGAGTGGTAACGTGTCTCGTATGTTGTTTGCGTTGCGACGTAAAGTTTGCGAGGGACGCAGTTGCTGTGTCGTGTTGTTTGCGTTACAACGTAAAGTTTGCGAGGGTCGCAGTTGCTGGCAAGGAGCTCCAAAGCCGCTCCATGCCAGCAACTGAGGCCCTCGCGAGCCGCGGCCCTCGCTTCGCGAGCCCACAAGCGTTAGCAACAACTCGTACGCTCACAACTATATATGTGATTATTATAATTTATAATTCACCAGCATATTTGTAGAGCTATACAAGGATTAAGTACAAAGCAAAATACAATATTAACACATAATGCAAAACAGTTGAGAGCCCTGTCTTCGAGCTGAAAATCTTAAATACATAGTGATTTTTCCCAAAGCACCTTACAAGACTGAAAACTAACAAACTTACAGTCTAAAGGGAATGAAGAGGCAGAAACCTGGGCAAGAATAACTCATTAGGAAGAGGTAAGTCAGGAAAGGAGTGATAGAGGGTGACAGAGAAGAAAAGAGAATTAAAAGAGTACAATTATAAAAAGTACAGAACTGGAGAACAGTACAAAACCAAACCAAACAAATAGTAAAGTTAGTTGTAGTACAGGTGGGAAGGTTACAAGAAATGTATTGCTGTTAGTGCAATGGCCCAGAATTACATATAATAGTTGAAAAACTGTGATTAGTCGTCACGCTTGCATGACTCGTGAAGCAAGGCTTGCAACTTGCTGCAATGAGCCCCAAAGACGCTTATTGCCGCCAGCGGCGCCTGGCGACGTCACACATGCAAACCTCGCAAAGAGAGGCAAAGCAGCCGCCCAGCCCAGCGGCGCCATCACACATGCGAGCCTCGTAAAGTGAGGCAAAGCAGCTGTGGAGCGCCTAACTCTAAAAACCCACCAAAATAACAAACAAATGTACACTAAGTTACAACACACTCGCACACAGCACGTGCGAAGACACAGGAGGCGTGGGAGTGAGGTTGCAAGCATTTTTCACACAAGTGAGGGGAAAAAATGGTGGACGAAAAATGCAAAAAATCTCAAACAGGATGAAAACAAGGCTCACAAATGCCAATCACGCAGGACTTAGAAAAGACACGAACGAGAATGCATTGGTACGCGGTACTTTGAAAATAAAAAAAAAAGCCAGTAGGCGCGCGCCCACCTGGCACTCGGGACTTGGAAAATAAACGACGGAGAATCCAGTGGAACGTGGGACTTTGAAAATAAAGCACAGAGGAGAAACACACAAGCAATGGACAGGGGGAGATGGTGGAAAGAGACACATGGCATTCACAAGCACAAAATTGCCAGGTTAACAAACCCTGCAATGAGCGCTGAAGGGGCTCGCGCTGAGTGCCGAAGATGCTCAGAGGGGCCATAGCCTTGCATTATGTGACAAAACAGCATTGCCTGGCTTAAAATTTTATTGCTGTCATTTTTTGACAGGCAAGTCGCTAGTCACATACAGTGCCTTGCAAAAGTATTCACCCCCTTGACTTTTTACCTATTTTGTTACATTAAAGCCTTAAGTTCAATGTTTTGTTAATCTGAATTTATTGTGATGGATCAGAACACAAGTCTAAGTTGGTGAAGTGAAATGAGAAAAATATATACATAAAACAATTTTTTAGAAATAGAAAACAGAAATCTGGCATGTGCGTATGTATTCACCCCCTTCGTTATGAAGCCCATAAAAAGCTCTGGTGCAACCAACTACCTTCAGAAGTCACATACTTAGTGAAATGATATCCACCTGTGTGCAATCTCAGTTTCACATGATCTGTCATTACATATACACACCTTGTTTGAAAGGCCCCATTGTGCATGTCCTGTAAATTAAATGATGCAAATCCTCAAACAATCCATGTTAATTCTAGGTTGTGAGGCAACAAAACACAAAAAATGCCAAGGGGGTGAATACTTTTGCAAGGCATTTGTATAATAGTTGTCAAAGTGTGTAACGCTCCGGACGTGAATGCACATTGGCGGCAGAAGGCTACACAGTTTGACAACGTGCATGCGCAATGCGCAGCGTGAGGCGCGCATCTGCATGGTGCAGTGCAAATCGTGCAACACACAGTGCATGCACAATGTGCGGCATTAGGCGCGCATGCACATATTGCACCGCAACCAGGAGAGATATGGACAGGGGGGAGTGACAGGGGAGAGGGGGGGCAGGGGAAGAGTGGGAGAGAAACAGAGGAGAGAGGAGAAAGAGGCACAAGAGAAGGGGGAAGAAACACAGGGAAGGGATAGGGAGAGGGGGAAGAGACACGGGAGGGAGAGGGGGAAGAGACACGGGAGGGAGAGGGGGAAGAGACACAGGGGTGGGAGAGGGGGGAAGAGAGACAAAGGGAAGGGAGAGGGGGGAGAGAGACAAGAGGGAGGGAGAGGTGGGAAGAGAGATCAAGGGGGCAGAGACACATGGGAGGGAGAGGGGGGAGAGAGACACATGGGAGGGAGAGGGGGGGAAAGACACGGGGGAGAGGGGGAAGAGACACAGGGGAGAGATTGGCGGGGTTAGAGAAACAGGGGAGGGATTGGGGAGGTAGAGACACCGGGGATAGTGGGGGAGAGACAAGAAATTTAATTAAAATAAGGACCTCCACTGCCATTTTACATTTACAATGTATCATTCATGAATATTTCAAATCCTTAATTACTCGTGAAACATTTTTTTCTATGTGTCTTCTTCTACATTTTGTAAACCACCTTCATATGCCCTTTTAAATACATTATACACTGTATACCCTCCATCCTTTGCAGCATGTTAATACTGCTATTGTTTTGCTTTGATTGAAACCCATGTACAGTGCTATGGAATATGTTGGCGCTTTACAAATAATAATATTTGGTCACTATTAAAAAATGCAGGTTGACATTGGTGATTTCTGTGATATTGACTTAACACTGCCCTAAAACATTTTGCAGAAAAATAACTTGGCGGTTTGAAAGACCTATCAATATGTTCTAGCAACTTAAAATCAATAAATGTCTTAAATTGGCATTGCAGCATAGGCATTGAGAAATGTGGGTTTTGAATCAATGTATTTAAAAAACTAGTTAGATAAAATGTCTATATTGCATGACTGCTAAAAGCACACTGTAGACTAGGAAAATGTTGCATGCTTGTGTAGTGTGTAAAAAAGAAGCTGAATAAGCCATGGGCACAAAAGCATAAATCTTCATTTCATTTTAGTAGACATAGTGCATGGAATCGGTCATGACAGTTCTACTTCCTTTTGCAGGCACAGAGCAAAGCTTGAAAGTTTACTGATGAAATGCTAAAACCTTATCTGAACCAACAAATCCCATCCTCTTCCCTTCCCCTCTTTCCACTCTTAAATAGATAATAAATATTAGCAACGTGCACACATTATATTACCAGCCAGCAGGCAGTGTGGAAGACACAAACATGGAATCCCTCATGCCAAAATAAAGATTTTTTTTCTAAAAATGTTGTAATGCTGTTGGCTTACCAGTTTGTTACATACTTCATACATATATGACTTTTATTCAAAAGCATAGTGGTCCTGTAAAAACACTTTTAACAATTTCTTGACTGTAACAAAAAATGAGCATACTTATTAGGTTTTTACCTTTTCTGAACTTTCTATCGCTCTTTACATGGCCACTGTAATAAGTTTATTTCTATAGAGTCTTGAATAAGTAAACTTGATAATACTTTTAGAAAGCGAAAAAAAATAAAAATGTATGCAATTAATTATTCTTTTCCATGGGGATCATTTTTTGTTTTATAGTATAAATATATGACTAAAATGGCACATTAAAATAATATATAATTTAAACAAGTCATAAAAGAAGAAAATGACCAAAAATACACTTAAAGAACTACTGTTGTTCAAGAAAAATGGCACTTATTTGTTCATTATATGCCAAACTGATAACATTCACTGTTGTATAAGCCATGGACATAAACATTTTTTTGGAAAATCAGAATTTTTGAAAACTCTTTTTGTTGGTATCCATTTTGTGTTTGTTACATCCCTTCCTGAATCATGAGGGTGTGTCGTCAGTGAAGGGAGAAGTGAGGAAAGCGGGAACAGAGCGGCTTTGTTAAGCTAATTGAATAAGATTAGATTTAAATGTACACCACACCCCTTCCACCTCATTGACCTACATCCTTGGCATTTTTCAATGTAACTGAAGTTCAGCCAGAAATGTAACTTCTCAAACACAAAGTCCACCTAAGTATAATTAATTCATCCAACGTCCAGCAGAGGCATCTAAATATATACAGTGGATATAAAAAGTCTACACACCCCTGTTAAAATGTCAGGTTTCTGTACTGTAAAAAAATGAGACAAAGATGAATCATTTCAGAACTTTTTCCACCTTTAATGTGACCTATGAACTGTACAACTCAATTGAAAAACAAACTGAAATCTTTTAGGTGGAGGGAAGAAAAAGACAAATAATGTGGTTGCATAAACCTGCACACCATCTTACAACTGGGGATGTAGCTGTGTTCAGAATTAAGCAATCACATTCCAAATCGTGTTAAATAGGAGTCAGCATACATCTGCCATCATTTAAAGTGCCTCTGATTAACCCTAAATAAAGTACAGCTGCTCTAGTTGGTCTTTCCTGAAATTTTCTTAGTCGCATCCCACAGCAAAAGCCATGGTCCACAGAGAGCTTCCAAAGCATCAGAGGGATCTCATTGTTAAAAGGGATCAGTCAGGAGAAGGGTACAAAAGAATTTCCAAGGCATTAGATATACCATGGAACACAGTGAAGACAGTCATCATCAAGTGGAGAAAATATGGCACAACAGTGACATTACCAAGAACTGGAGCTCCCTCCAAAATTGATGAAAAGACGAGAAGAAAACTGGTCTGTGAGGCTACCAAGAGGCCTACAACAACATTAAAGGAGCTGCAGGAATATCTGGCAAGTACTGGCTGTGTGGTACATGTGACAACAATTTCCTGTATTCTTCATATGTCTGGGCGATGGGGTAGAGTGGCAAGATAAAAGCCTTTTCTTACGAAGAAAAAAATCCAAGCCAGGCTACATTTTGCAAAAACACATCTGAAGTCTCCCAAAAGCATGTGGGAAAAGGTGTTATGGTCTGATGAAACCAAGGTTGAACTTTTTGTCCATAATTCCAAAAGATATGTGTGGCGCAAAAACAACACTGCACATCACCAAAAGAACACCATACCCACAGTGAAGCATGGTGGTGGCAGCATCATGCTTTGGGTTGTTTTTCTTCAGCTGGAACTGGGGCCTTAGTTAAGATAGAGGGAATTATGAACAGTTCAAATACCAGTCAATATTGGCACAAAACCTTCAGGCTTCTGCTAGAAAGCTGAACATGAAGAAGAACGTCATCTTTCAGCATGACAACGACCCAAAGCATACATCCAAATCAACAAAGGAATGGCTTCACCAGAAGAAGATTAAAGTTTTGGAATGGCCCAGCCAGAGACCATACCTGAATCTGATTGAAAATCTGTGGGGTGATCTGTGGAGGGCTGTGCACAGGAGATGCCCTCGCAATCTGACAGATTTGGAGTGTTTTTTCAAAGAAGAGTGGGCAAACTTGCCAAGTTAAAATGTGCCATGCGGATAGACTCATACTCAAAAAGACTGAGTGCTGTAATAAAATCAAAAGGTGCTTCAACAAGCTATTAGTTTAAGGGTGTGTATACTTATGCAACCAATATTATTTTATTTTTATATTTTTTCTTCCCTCTTCCTAAAAGATTTTAGTTTGTTTTTCAATTGAGTTGTACAGTTTATAGGTCACATTACAGGTGGAAAAAGTTCTGAAATGATTTATCTTTGTCTCATTTTTTTACAGCACAGAAACCTGACATTTTAACAGGGGTGTGTAGACTTTTTAAATCCACTGTATATTCATAATCAAAAATCAACTTTATGACTTTTTCCTGATTACTGGAAAATGTAAACCATATTTGTTTCCATTGTACAGTCTTCCTATAAAGAGGAACAACAAACCAAACGAATAAAACAAAAGTAACATTTCTTAAAAGAAAACTACCTGGCATGACAGACGATGTTCTGTTTTTCTCTCTATTTTGCTGTTTCAGGGCTGTAGAGTAGTCACATTGCAGAATGTTTGGTTCACTTAACAACTGCAAAATATAACAAAAATATGTTTTCAGATTTTTTATTAAGCCCTTGGTATTTGTATTTACAGTACAAAAAATGGTAATGTCATATCAGGTCATTATGATGATTAACTAGGCACTCAGCTGAAAGATAAAGCTTTCTGCTCCTCATATTCATAGTTATAAAAGTCTTCATTACAATGTTAATAAAATAACTGAGATATATACAGTATAAACCTGTAAAAATTGCCCACACCACATTGTCTATATTCTGAGTGTTAAAGTAGACAAGGCTTTCCATGGTGCATTGTCACCTTTCTATTGAAAGCACATTGCTCTAATAAATAAGAAAGAATGTATTTGTTATTCCATGCAGCTATAAGAAATATTTCTTATCGTACAACAAATAATTTTTTACAAAATGCTTGACCTCTAAGTGTGTTGGCTTGGCCAATACCGAATTTATGATTAGGCCTATTCACGAGGCTCAAGGTAAAAGCAACACTAGCACGGAAAAGTATGTCTGTAGAGTGTCTATTATTTGCCCTCAAGACTATAACATTCACTAACCAATAAAAGGATCTAAAAAACTACAGAATCAAACACAATGCATTTAATTACCATATGATTTACCTTGAACTGTGTCTCCAGTCTTGTTTTTCCAGATGGTCCTGTTGTTAGGAGAGCATTAACATAGGAGTGAATGTGATTCTCTGGTACCTCTGTCTCTCTACTAAGTATGGCCTCAACCAAAGCATCATGGATGAAGATGTACTGCTCCTATGAAAAACATTAGTAGGATAAAGTAGAAACAAGCTGCACATTACAGTACTTTACAAAGAGGAGAGTAGGCTTAGACATCTCAGCACAAGCAACACAGGAATGTGATGGACCCTACCCCAAAATATTTTTGAAACTGCATGGCCACAATGGGTTGTCCATTGTTATAGTTGTAACAGTTACAATTAAGATTCCTTATGTTGTATACAAAATAACTTGCTATACATATGTCGGAACTTTGTAGACCAAAAAGACACTACACACTGATTTTATATATTTTTATTTTATTATGCTTGTTCCGTTTTTTGGTTGTAAACCTCCTAAAATGAAAATATTGCAATAAAAATAAGTAAAAAAACAAACATATAAAGTAAAAAAGACGTTTCTTAAAGAATCCCTTTAAGTTGCTTTCATAATGTTTACTTAGTAATGATCATTATAGACAACTTTTCATTTTATTGTTTATCGTGATTAAAAAGTTGATATTTTGTGAGAAAATATGGTAATTTACACTGATCTTTAGTTATGAAAGCTAGAACAGGTCCATTAACAAGTCACTATACATAATGATTAACATGTATTTCTATAGAAAACCTATTTATGTGCGATAAGTTATTACCAAGTAACCTGATCTACTATACTGTATCTTGTAAAAACAAAACACTGTATAAACAAATAGCAGAATAAAGAATAATTAACAATATGAAGGGGAATGTGATGCATTAAAATATTTGCATATATCTTATAACGTTTTACCTCTGTTTGTACCAAGTAATTTCTCTGAGAGCGAATATGTTTTAAGAATCCAAAAATGTTTACAGTTCCTTCAAGTTGGATCTGCTGTAACATGCTGTCCAGCACAATGTATGTGCCCGTCCGTCCAACGCCAGCACTGGAAAAAGAAAATGAACAGTAGATTGAAGTAAATATTTTGTGTGCTCTGCTACGGGTCTTATTCTAACTATTATTTGCATGCTTAAGGTCCCTTGTTGTTTCCACGAAAGGTTATATTTAAAGGGATACTGAAATGTCACATTTATACCATGCTCATTTGAAGATCTAAAATGAATCATGGGCAATATCTTTTTAAAAATGTAAAATGAAAACATTAAAACAACTTTGCGAGTTGCATGGTGCTTTGGAGAAAGCGCTATGGACACTGGATTCCGAGCTCAAAGACAGGGCCCTCCATTCTTTTGCAATTTGTTAAAATTGCTATTGTTTTTTGGCTTGAAGTTTCCTGGGTTACAAATGTTTGGTAATAAACAGCGATTATCAGAAAAAGATGTGTTATATAGATAAGTTCTGTGTACTTGCAAGTTAATAGGCAGGAAAGTAAATTCCAGCTTTCCACAACCAGAGGAAACGGACATTACCAAGTATACAGCGGAAATGTATGTAGGTATGGAGTTTGCCCTTTCAAAGGAAGTACTTGGTTCTGGATTGCATCACATGGTTGGGCGGGGCCTGAGTTTACAACTGAATCAGATCACAAGGATAGAGTGAGATAGAGACTACATATCCCAGGCTTCTTTGCAAAACAGCAACCCCAGAGTATGATATAAATGTATCTGCTTTCTCCTGGTTGGCCAAAACGAATTATGCTAATCTTTGCATCGATTTTCATGGGAGTCACATGACAAAGCATCAGCTTGCAAATTGAAAAGATTTAGCAAACATCAGGGTGAGTTTGTAAATGTTTATTTTTGGTATTTTTTCCTGCAAAATAAATGTTTTTATACACTACTGATTCTCCTCTAACAGATGTATTCATAATCCAGGAAACTTGAATATGCCTTTAACCCTTGTATAGCGCTATGAAACATGTTGGCACGTTACAAATAAACAATAATAATAATATATTAACTATTACATGGAGCTATACAAAGTACTTGGGATACACCAGTTTTGTTTTTGTCTGCTTCTCGGGCCAAATAGAAGGGATTTTGGGTTGAAAACGTATTTATAATATTTTCACTGAAAGCTTGCTGGTAGGTTTGCAAATTTCAGCACAACTAATTGAAAATACTTTTGTAATCGTGGTAAGTATAGAAGTACTGAGCTGGCCTGATTAGTTTAAAGATCTATATTTAATGAATGGCTATTAAAGATATAAGAAGAAAAATAATATTAGCTTCTATATGTTATAGTAGATTTGCAAGGATGACTTACCTGCAGTGCACCACGACAGGTCCTTTGGAATTACACTTTGCAGCAGAAGCCTTTCTTACAAAGGTAAGTACTGGAAGAGTGTATTCAGGAACACCCATATCTGGCCACTGAGTGTAGTGATATTGGACCACTGGGCGCTCATTTAGTCTGCCTTTTTGTGATCCCTGGTAAATGAAAAGAAACATTAATATTGAATATACATGTATTTTCTACATATTTAAGAGCACACGGATTACAATATGTTAAATTAATGTCTCAAAAATATTCAGTTTAAAACAAACTGCTTAAACAGTTGTTTTTTTCTAGTCAAAATGTCCAACGTGACTTTATATAATAATGAAGACACAAACATGTCCCACATAATTACTTAGAGCCTGATTCAATTTGAAGCCCGCATCTCGCGGTATAGAGTCCGTATGTCTGCGGGCGTTCTGCAGGATTGCTACAATTCCGGTGCTATTCAATTGAACAAGCCTGCAAGTTACAGGCCAAACACCGAAGCTGTAAACCATGCACTTGTGCGTAGCAATTGAGGGTGGGAACATGATCAATAAAGTAAGGCCATAACCACGCATTTCGAAACAGCCAACAGAAAATGAGACCGCCATCCTTACGGCAGTAAAACATGAGGTTACATGTCAATCAATTAGTGTTCGGGGGTCCGATATGCGATCGGACTCGCAAAACCACAAATTTCCAAATAATAAAAATGTATGCCAATACTGTTCTAGTCCACGTGGGTGCCCTAATATGTATTAACGCATTGATTCCCGAGATCAATATAATCCCGAAATGACACATACATTTTTTTTTATTGCCGATTTGCGAGCTTGAGACTGTTGTACAATTAATTCTAATGTCTTTCATCGCTTTCCGCATCATATACAGTGCAGGGTGGCACGTTCTTTGCGCGCAGCTGAATGGCGAGCTGTCATCAGGGTGCAGAGAACTGCTCTCTAATGATGCTCTGCGCTCCAGCCTGTATCCCAGCCTGTTTGGCAAGGTAAGGGCCTGACAGGACACAATGCTCTATATGTACAATACACACTACTCTATACATACAGTACACACTGATCTACATATACAGTACACACTACAAGTTACACATACAGTTCCTGGTGATTTTGGGTGTCCCTGGGTATTTCGAGTGTCCCTGAGCACTCTGGACTCTGGTCACCCAACATGTATGTGTAACTTGTAGAGTGTACTGTACTGTATATGTAGAGCAGTGTGAACTGTATATGTAGAGCAGTGTGTACTGTATGTATAGAGTAGTGTGTATTGTATGTGTATAGCAGTGTGTGTACATATAGAGCATTGTGTACTGTCAGCCCCTTACCTTGCCAAGCGGGCTGGGATGCAGGCTGGAGCATCATCAGAGCGCAGTTCTCGGCGCCCTGATGACGGCACGCTAATAAGCTGAGCGAGAAGGTCGGGGTGCCACAGTGCAGTATTGATTTTTTATTTGCATTTACAGTGCTACGGACAGGGGTTAAAACCCTTTGCGGGTCCTCTCTAGTACTCATAGGATTTTCTCCTACATTTATGGGTGTGAATACATTTGCGCGCTTGGGGAACGTATCAGTTGAATATCGATTTTAGTGATCGTAACTGTTGTGGATGGGAAAGATCAAAGAGCTTTGGACGCTGTAAGTTCCCGAGTTTAACACCCGCAATGTTTTCAAAGCCGTAACCCAGAAACTGTTTGGAGCCTGCAAAAAGACGCCAATTGAATAACAAATTAACCTACGGCCTCACTTACGGGCTCCAGTAATTGCTCAATTGAAGCGGGCTCTGGTTACACTGTAGCAAAGGATTCTGAGTACAGATATGCAAAATTAGACGTACAGTGTATCATTACTAACTATGCTTATATAATTTATGAGATTGTGAACCCTCCTGTGCAGTCTTCATAACATCTACATATTAAATAAGTATAATATAACCATTTTTTACCATGGAAGGCTGAGGAATATATTGTCACAGTATAAATTAATGATAATAGTCAAGACCGACTCCATGGTTTGCATGGCTGGGTGCAATAAATTCAGGGTTTGCTTCTTTTATTAAACCAACAATTTAGACTTGAGCTGGTAAAAACCCCTGTATAATGCCACCTACTATAACACTGCTGGATAGAAAAAAGAGCTGGACCAAGAGTGGCACACCTTGAACACCTGTCTAAAACTGGCAATGATAATAATACATATAAATGGTTTTAGGTCAAAAGTGTTAATAAAGGTAAAATACAAATAACTGATAAAACATAATCAATAAAATGTAACATAATAATTCTGAAAACCTTTTTAATTTTGGTGTTTCTAATTGTAAACATCCGCACAGTGTAATAGGCCAGTTCATGAGTACTCTTCTGAGTAATCAAAAATGCTCCATATTCTTCACTGCCATCACTTGGCCAGTACTGGTCGCACTTCCTCTGAAATTTAGAAAAAGAAAGGGTTCATAAAGTGTAAAACATTAATAATCATAAAAAAAGCTTCAAAAATGTTTTATTCATATTTAGTTTAAATATTTTGTTAATATAAGCAAGGTGACATTATTAAAAGTTGTCGGATAAATAAATTAATACATTCTTTGATTTCTAAATTACCATAATTGTATAATAACAATAAAACATGGCATTTTAAAACTGTATCCCAGAAACATCAAAGTGAAGGGTAGATATATCTAGCAATCTAGGGCATCAATGGTGAGTTGAGTACCATTAAAGAAGTACTGAAGTCAGAAAAAGTAATATGTCAGTTTAATCAAAACTCTACATTATGACATATTTCTTGTAATAGTATATTTAAAAAATGGATATAATTTACTTATTCATGATATGGGCTTTCTAATGTCCACTAGGGATGACACCATTTTGCTATTTACAGTCCTGCCTTTAATAGTAACACCTCAATCTTGTTAATGCAACAATTGCATATTTATATGCAATATTGGCCCACAAACATTTGAAATGGCGCTGGTGATCGTATTCTTGCTTTGCCCATCACTTTCTCTATTCTTACCCTCTGCTCTTGGGAAGGTTTTAATCATAGTTGCATGTAAGCACCAGCAAACGCTGCATTTACTAATGAAATTATAAAGAGGATTGCCAAGTGGACACACTATGTTATTCTGTTGAGTTTTTCATCACCATAATGACAACAGGCAATCTGCAGACACACTTTATTACAAAAACTATACTTTACCAATGCATATTTCTAATTCACATATACCTAAATGCATGATTTGTGTTATAATTGAAGCTACAAGTTAGAATGTATTTTCTGTATCACATATTGGATATAATAATTGTGAAAACATATTCTAAAATATATAGTGGTTTCTACAACAATATACATTAGAGGTAGTTAACCTTTTATCTACTGCCCACTTTTGATGGTAACATTTCTGTTCTGCCTACCGGTGCCGCAGTAACTCAATTTACCCTAATTTCTGGTTACATAAAACATATGACCCTAGCTATGATCCTGGATAGTGATCCTGGCCTGGCTGCTGTCCCTAGGCTCTCTCACCAGCTCTCCAACCAGCCAAGCATGGTGCTGGGGTTCTATGATGTCTGATGTCACTCATCAGCGACGCCACCTAGCAATAACCCTTCTGCCCATCATGAAAGCTTGAATCGCCCACTAGTGCACTGTAGTATACATTATGGATATTATAATTCATCTAGATTAATGATAATGCATTAGTAAATCTAGGTTATACATGATATTTATATTAGATCTTTTTTAATTGAAAACAAGTAAAACAAGTTTAATCTTGTCTTTTAATTAAACAATGTTAGTTATAATAACTTAGTATAACATTATAGACTGCCAGACTGACTTCATCCAATAACTTTCTGTTTCGATTTTTAAGATAGCCTATAGGGAACTGTTCCAGATCACAAATGTGAAAAATCTGATTGGTTGGCACTACTCAGGTACAGAAACAGGAAGTTGGTGGGAGGAGTTGAAGCTAACAGCATGCTAAACTGTGGAATAGTATTAAATAAGTTGCAAAAAATAACTGGAGCTACATGACTAGATTCTATCAAAAAATGATTCTAAGTGAACTCTAGTATATTTATCTGTGATGAACTTACTGGTCAGTAAACATGGATGGGACTATATGGAATTCCTGACAAATATATTACCATCTCAATGTAATGGCATACTTACTCTTCCTTTTTCAACAAGGTTGGTTATCATTACGATGACCTCTACATTATGCTCCCATATCATTCTCCAGAAATCTTCTGCTGTTGATTTTAATGGTCCTTGGGCGGCAATGTATGCTTTGGGATTGTTGTAGCCCTGTTTTCAGACATAAAAGATTAAACATAGAACGTATGTGTTGTATTTATATAAAAACATATTACCCACCCAATCTGTTATAAACATTTCCACTTAGATTTTTTTTTTAAAATCTGCTGTATAAAAAGTCTGATAAATCACATATTATTTTGCAAAGCCATAGTACACCTTTCACACTTTGCCCATGTGTGGCTAAAATAAGATAAACTAACATGTTATATTAATTCAAATTGTGTGTATGGTCTAAATAAAAATGTAGAGAATGGTGGCTCAGGTATCTAACCTAAGAACCAAATGTATAAGTGTTAAGATACAAATACCTATATGTCCCAGCATTTGGGTAGTGTGCGCTGGGCGGACTGGATAGTAAGTCTGACGATCTTTACTACCAGCATGTGTCCTTTGGTAAATAATACATCTTTACTCAAGTTGTGATGAAAATTAAGAACACTTTATTGAATCGGTTCAGCTTATTTAAAACCTTGCCCAACACATTATAGGGAGTGGCTACCTTTAGCAAACCCCCATCCCCCTCTGGGCTAATGGAGTAACTCTTAGAATCAGCTAATTACCTCTGTCTAATCAGACGGGGATAATCCGTGGGAACTTTAGTCTCCTCCCCCAGGGCCGCCTTTAGGGGCGTCAACCTAATATATTCTTGCACAGGTAGGGGGAGGGAGAACATGTCTTCTCTGTCTCTCTCTGCCCCTAGTTCTGGGGCAGAGAAACCCTGTAGATAGGCCATATAGTTGGTGCATATTTGTCTGACCTACTGCTGTGCATGTTAGATAACCTTTGCCCTCCAACCATCTGGCACCAGTGACTCTATCACCTGATTCTCATTAACAGGAGTATAAACATCATGCATGGGGGGACATTGTAAGGGATATATCCATGTCTAGGGGTACATACACGTTTAATACTTTATCTATACAGATGGATCTGTCACAATAAGTATTTTAGTTAGGGTGCTCCTGAGGATAAATGGAATATAATGTATGGGAAGAAGTAAATATCCTATTTTAGGGCACACCTAATAACCTAAATCTCAGAAAAAGATAATAAACTAAATTATAAAACTTAACTTTTATTAACTAGTAAAATCCATATTAAAATATGTGAACGTAGGCTGCAGAGACCACAAAAATATTGGCTTGACGGATATGTCAAACCAATATTTTTGTGGTCCCTCTGCAGCCTACGTTCACATATTTTAATATGGATTTTACTAGTTAATGAAAGTTAAGTTTTATAATTTAGTTTATTATCTTTTTCTGAGATTTAGGTTATTAGGTGTGCCCTAAAATAGGATCTTTTCTTCTTCCCATACAGTATGGTCTAAATATACTGAACTGCAGGAAAGTGCACACCTTTTCTAAAATCGGTATGAATTATCCTTAACATAAAGAATAACAGAAAAAAACAGGAATAAAACAAACAATTGATTACTAATTTACTTACATCAACATAATTTGCATTGATATAATCAGTTGCCTTCCCCTCCTTCTCTGCAAGTTGTGAAAGTTTAACTCTGCTGTGATCATCTGGAAACAGAATGACTATAATTAATCACATACTCCTAACAAATCAGGTGTTAAACGCTATATCTGCTTTCTGTGTAAGCTGTTCAAAACACTCATTACTACAAGCAAAGATAAATTACTTGTCATTCTTCATTTACATCATATTTAAAAATGAAGCTCTAATAATGAATGCACAGTTCTGCTAATAAGAAGTAATTACATTTAAGTGAACCAGGCAGCATATTATCGGTTCTACTAAAGCTATCAGAAAGGAGCTATCTGCAATGACACATTAAGTATAAATAGTCCTTGACTCTTAACCTATCATCATTTAATTGCAATATGAGTTTGGTTTTCACATATGTGCATGTAGTGTACATTTTTTTTTACATAATAACTGGCAATTGGGGTCGAAAAAAAACTTTTAGTTCATCAAGTTCAACCTTTTTAGATCTCATCTGAACCCTGAATTATTTTAATTAATTGTTAATTGGTCCAGAAGAAGGCAAAAAAAAAATCTCATTGAAACAATGCCAATGGTCTCATACATGTAAAAATCCTTCCTGACTCCAAATACTGGAAATCAGATTATTTTCTGGATCAATACTTCTGTTTTATCAGTTCTCCAACATAACCCGTAATGGCATTTTTATAAAAAAAATGTATGCAACCTCTTTTTAAAGTTATAATTTGAACCTGCTGCCACAAATCCTTGGTAGAGAGTGTTACTGATAATGCATAACCTTACATTAACTTGTATTTAATCTGCCATTTATTTGCCCATTTGTCTAATTTATGTCTCTTTGGAGGGAAAATACATAATTCTCTGATTTAACAACCTTGCACAACTTAGTGTCATCAGTATGGAGATATTACTTTCCAGTCCTACTTCTAAATCATTATTAAACATATTAAAAAGGAGATGACCTAATGCAGAACCATGAGCACAGGCACTTAACACATATGTTCTATTTCCTCTGTTTTAGCCAGTTCTCAGTCCATAAGCATATATTTCCTGCAATTCCTGTATCCCTTACATTGTACAATAGTCTTTCATGTGGCACTGTCTCAAATGCCTTTGCAAAATCCTATGGGTTGCCTTACTTACCTCATCATAGGAAATTAATTTGATTTATTTGACATGACTTATCCTTCATAAATCTATGTTGACTCCTACTTGTTATCTTGTACTGATGGATATATTCCTGTATACTATCCCTTAGCAATCATTCTAAGAGCTTCCTCACAACAGAGGTGAGGCTTACTGGTCTATAATTCCCTAGATTTGCTCTGGCTGCTTTCTTAAATAAAGCTATCACATCTTATTTTCTCCAGGTATCTGTCAATGAACCTGTGGAAAGTGAGTCTTGTAAAATTAGATATAATGGTTTGGCTATTACAGAACCCAGCTCCCTCAGTACCCTTGTATGTATTCCATCAGCACCCGGGGCTTTATTAACATTTATATTTTCAATCCTGTTTTTGATTTCTTCCTGCATTAACAACTTATTTGGTGAATGTAGTGTAGCCCCATTATGCAACCATTTGTACGTCCCTTGTGAATACAGAAGAAAATAATTTATTTAGCTCTTTTCCTGGTCACTTTTTATCAATCTGTCTGTTTCCCATTATAACATTCCAATATTCTCTTCCTAGGCTTCTTTCCATTAATATGCTTAATTTTTTTTCAGGGATAGTCTTACTCTCCTTTGAAATTAACTTTTTCAATTTAGCCAATCTAATCTGTCATTATTGTTGATTTCCTTGTACTTACAAAATCTGCCATTTATCCCTCTTTCTTGTATAAGTTAAATAACTGCTTTTTACTTATTATGTTTAAATCATTGTTAAGCAACATTGGTTGTGATTTACTTTTTTATTTTTATTTCCACATGGTATGTGCTGATATGTATGTATATTTAGTAAAGCTTTACATGTTATCCATTTTTTTTCCTATTTGTACTTGCCAGTTCTTTGTCCCAGTCTATATACTGTATTGCTGTCCTTAAACTATTACAATCTGCCCTTTTTAAAATTAAGAGTTTCTATTGGCCCCTTATAATCGTGTTTGTAAAACTCAACTTCAAATGAGACTGTTATGATCACAGTACATTGAAATACTAATGAGGACTTTTATGTCAACATCCAGGGTCAGTATAAAGAATTATCTACCAAATGAGGCGGTGACAGTGGATTTGAAAGATAACTTTAAAAGGGTGTTGGACATATTTTTGAATAAAATGAGCATTCAGGTTATCTTGGGTAATTAGAGAGAGTTTTGATCCAGGGAGGAATCCGATCGCCAGTATCTGTGGTCAGAAATAATTTTTTCCCCTTTTGAAACAATCGGTAATGTTTCAATTGTTTTTTTTCCCTTCATCTGGATCGATTAACAACTAATCCAAGGAGATATTAAAAGGTTGAACTTGATGGACTAAAAGTCTTTTTTGAACCATAATTACTATGGGCCTCATTCTATTAACGGCCGTAAAATGGCTGCAAAGCTGCGATTCCTTGCGGCCATCTTACGGCCCCGTGTAGAGCTACTGCTACCCCGCTATTCAAATGGATGGCGCCGCAAGGATATACCCCTTATGGGCGGCCGCACATCATGCAAACGGCCGCAAGCTTTTTTCCTGCTCCCGTAAATCTTGTTTTCCGGCCGCAAAGTCAGAAAACTGGAAATGCAAATATAAATTCAAGATGGCACTGTAAAGCTCCGTAAATGCTAGGCATCATAATGGGGGACATGAGGATTAATAGCAACACCCCCTAAAGCTTGCACATCGCCCAAATCCGATATATCATTTACGGTGTATTTTTCGTCCCGAAGTCCCGCAGGCTCCTTGTTAAAACCTGTATGGGTTTGGAGGTTGAGGGCCGCAAACTCAAAGCATTGTAGAAGCCAATATATATTCAATCCAGCACTGCAAAGCACTGTAAATGATGGGGAACATAATGGGGGGGCATGAGGATTAATAGCAAAACATTCTCAAGCTTGCACATCGCCAAATTGTACTTTTAATTTTAAAATCCATCCAAGTCCCACGGACTTCAATGATCAAGCCCGTAGCTTGTTTATTCAATCCCGTAGCTTGTTATTCAAACCCGTGCGGGCTTGCATGATCGATAAAACACGAAGATTGAACATAAAGTTAAATATCTTTATTTGCGGATTTGAGAGTAGGGGAATGTCGAGCTATTAATTCTAAAACCAAACATCACTTTGACTTTTAATAAAAGTACAGGATGACTTTTCTATGCTACGACTTGTAAGTAAGCCCTTTACGACCCGTGGGTCTATTTTACTCCTTTTCGGACTTGACGGAGGTTAATCCCGCAGCCTTTGCGGGTCCTAGGTGCTCCAAGCCCTCGGGACTTTGTCCACGGACATTTTACATGAATTAAAATAAAAATGATTTTCAGATTTGAGTGTAGGGGAATGTTGTGCTATGAATGCTAACACCTCCAATCACTTTATCGTCTCATCAAAGTGCAGGATGGCTTTATTATGTGCTTAATTGGTGCTAGCGGGACCTTTTTGGTGCAAGTAAGCTGCAGATCGGTTTTAGATAATTACGGCCATGACGAGAGGGTTTACGTAGCATTTGAATAGCAACCGTGGCTTTCTTGCGGCCGAAACTCTTGCGGCCATGTAAGATCAAAGGCTTTCTTGCTGCGTGTGCGGCCGCAAGGGATAACAGGGCACCAGCCACAAGCCTGCCGGAACCCTCGGCTGCAAGGGAATAGAATAGGCAAATAGCCTGCGGACGGTCCTTGCTGCCCTGCATCTCCTACGGCCGATAATAGAATGAGGCCCTATGTAACTATGTAATTATGTAACTATTTAGTCTTCTGAATCAAGTTCCAGTTAATATATAGTATATTAATACCAACATAAAAAACCACAATAAAAGCAATACTTACATGCAACAATATTTATGTATCTATTCTTATTTTTGTTGTCTGGGTGGTTGGAGCTATCACATGTTATGCCTAGATCGGCAGTGCACGTTTGTATTTCCTACAAAAATAACAATACATTTTTAAGTAGAGATTATTTAATACAAATGTTGCAGATTTTTCACTGAGATTATAAAAAAAGGCTATGTAAACAAGGGTTACTAAAAGCAACTATTTTAAAATGGCATTGAAACATTCTTACCTGATAATACTCTTTCAGTGTCTAATGAGGGAGTGAATGAAAAAAAAAACATAAAATAAATTTCACAATGCAAACCAATAAGAAAATGATTAAGAAATTATTGAAGAAAAAATAACTGATTATGACAGTATTAGAAAAGCAAAAGAAAAAAAACATTGAATTATTTATGTATGTGTGATAGAAGTATGTGTGACTATTTGAATTTAAGGGACCACTCAAGTTCCATATTTACAGTATGAAGAACCAGAATTAAACACTATTCTACAAAGTAAAGAAGAAATATATACAACATTAAACATATTAACTATTACACCATTGTCACGGCTGGGGTAGCATTTCTAGCTTGTTCCTCCTCCTTTTTGGGGACTGAGAAGAAATTATTATTATTATCCTTTATTTTGAATGCACCAACATGGGTAATGTACAAGGAATAAAATGTTTTAACACATTGCAAATGAATAGAGGGATCAATTTCTTATTGAAAGTCGTAGCATTAAGCAATTAAATTGTTATTTGCATTCAAAGACTCCATCACATTTGTAGAAACTGATAACTGAAACAATGGCAGCTCCTACCAAAGCATAGTTGCTTATAATAATTAATAAATACTATATACATTAAATTAAAATACCTAATTAATTTGTTCTTCAAAGGAGCATATTGTCCATATGGGGAATAAGTTTTCTATTAATTTAGACTTAATTTAGACTACCATAGTTTGTAGATTGGCAGATATACTGGGTCCCTTTCAATCTTTTCACAAGGAAACGTGCCATTAGTTCTACTGTAGACAGCAATTTACCGTATATACTCGAGTATAAGCCGACCCGAGTATAAGCCGAGGCACCCATTTTACCACAAAATACTGGGTAAAATGAGTGACTCGAGTATAAGCCAAGTGTGGGAAATGTGCTGCCCCCTGTGTCCCTCTTGTGCCCTCTGTGTCCCCATCTCTCCCCGTGTCTCTTCTCCCCTCTCCCTTCCCTGTGTCTCTTCCAACCCCTCCCTTCCCTGTGTCTCTTCCCCCCTCCCTTATCACCCTCCTCAACACCACTCCTAATCCTCCCTCCTCATCCTCAACCCCCTCCTCAACCTCCCTCCTCATCCTCAACCCCCCCATCCTCAATCCCTCTCCTCAACCCCCCATCCTCATCCTCTCTCCTCAACCCCATCCTCAATCCCCCTCCTCAACCCCCCATCCTCATCCTCTCTCCTTAACCCCCTTCCTCAACCCCTCCTCCTCATCCTCAACCCCCCATCCTCATCCTCTCTCCTCAACCCCCCATCCTCAACCCCCCTCCACAACCCCTCCTCCTCAACTCCTCCCCCTAAGCCTCAACCTCCCTCCTCATCCTCAATCCCCTGCTCAACCTCCCTCCTCATCCTCAACCCCCTCCTCAACCTTCCTCCTCAACCCCCCATCCTCAACCACCTCCTCAACACCAACCCCCCATCCTCAACCTCCCTCCTCAACCCCAACCCCCCTCCTCAATATAAGTATTAGCCGAGGGGGGCCCTTTTTTGCCTTAAAAAAAGGGCTGAAAAACTCGGCTTATACTCGAGTATATACAGTACTTTTCTTCCTACTCAATTAAACAGAAGGATTCTATTTTTGTACATTTATATGTCTTGTACAGTCACCTAGTACAATGTGCTCCATGTATTTAAAAAAAGGGAACTGTCTTGGAGACTCCTGTTCAAATCCAATTTTTCATATTGGACTAAATTCACTAAGAATGTTCCAAGAGTAATCCAAAACCACTCATGTTATTGAATTTAGCTTATCTTTCCCTAAAGGTTAGTTTCTACAATTTTGTGTATGGCATATTGCCTGCATTTAAATAACACACCATAAATCATAATTTATTTTAATGCAAATGGGACAAATTCAATTTTCTGGATTATTTTTCAACATGAGAATGATACACACTATATAAAATACAGTTTGTTAAATGTGCTACTAAAACATAATAGTTTATAACACTGCTATACCTTTGTTATAAGTTATATTTCACACTGAAAGTGAAAATAATCACTGACCTTATTGAGCTTTATAACATCACTAAAACACATTCATAAAGCATTACTAATCTATTTAGACTATTTTGCTATTATTTTATTTATTTTTTTATAATTTTTTTTTAAAGAAGAAAAATGTTCATTCAGTGCAGGTTTTTGTTCCATGAAGAAATAGCAAAATGTCATATTTTTATGGAATTGGTAAATGACATTTGAATGAGTGGTTTGTCCTTCATTGTGGCAATGTTGTAGTAAAATACTGAGAAACAATTATTTGTACAGAAGTTGTTTGCAATATGGCAAAAATGCACGTTTTATACTAAAAGTGTATCCTTGCCATTTTGTACTAAGGTATAAATATGCCTTTAATGCATTTTAATAATGGAACACATTTACTGTACTAATATACAGCGGTACCATGGTACGTGACTTCCGTGGAACTTGTCAAATTTGGTATTTGACGCATTTTGATGAGCAGAAATTGACAATTGATGCTTTTTCGGTACTTGTCGTACTTGCTGTATGACTCAATTTACATGACTCCTTATGGGAAATTGGAACTTGTCGCGTTTAGGCACTTGTCGTGACTTTTGGAAACAATTAATGATGAGTACCAATGTACCAGTGTATTATTTTTCTAATATATAGTATCTTTGTTGTGTAATATTAATTAATTTAATTAATATTCATTTGTAAAGAGTTGAGAAGTCACTATTGTTTATCTTAAAATGGAAAACTAAACAATTACTATTTTTAATACCTGTTGTTTTTATTTCAATATTTTTTTTATGTTTTGTTTAATGTATTTAAGCATAAAATAAAAATATATATAATGAAATGATATAACGTCAAAGAGAAATATGAAGAGGTGTGATGTAAGCAAACAATACAAACAATATATGTGCAAGTGACATTGATATTTATACTTAACTGCTTGGAAAACAAGTTCACATAATGTAAAGGTAAATGTAAATAGCTTTAAATTAACTATAAAGTCCTCAATCACAAAGCACAAGAATGCCAATTAGAATCCAAGTGCCAGTAATTAACGTAACAGTGTTCAAGCTGCAATATCATTAATCCTGACCTTTTAGAAATATTTAAAGAGCCATTGAAAGTACCATATATATTTTTCACATAATTCTAAGTATTTATAGAAAACAAATAAGCAATATTAATAGTTTTTTTTTATTGGTTACACAGTTTAGAGTGACATGGGATTGATACATGCAGTTGTTTTCTTCAAACGCAAAGTCATTTTAAAAAAAATGTAAATAGATTTATTAAAACCTTGCTCTTAATAAATTAATCTGTAATCTAAAATGTAGTTTTCCTACAGTAAGCAAACAATTAATTTGTCCTTTTGAGCAGTCTATCAGCCTTTCTGATCCATCCATGGAGATACATATCTTTATAATGTAAGATCACAGACATTAATGGTTGATTTGTCTATAAAGACTTTGGGTCCATTCTCTTGAGTGCAGTCACCTGGTCTGAACATGCCTTGTCATTTTTGTGCAGCGGACTACAATGGACCCAAAACCTCATAATAATAATTAATGACAAAAGATATGAATCTGGCTCAGAAAAGCTGACTGACAGTAAAATTACAAACTTCAATGTAAGTTTAATGTAGATAAATGCAATGTTTTAATAACATTCAACTAACAAAATACTTATTACCTATATTTTTTAAATATATTCTATTGGAACCTCTGCTGTGTCACTTTACGAGAACCTTCTGCCCTATCCAAAGTATTTATAACATAACAAATTATGGGTGGGACTCCATTGATCAAATTATTGTTAAGAATATTTTTTTGCACAAACTGATTATTACCCAATGTAGTTTTATTAGTAGGGAAACCATGTTAAAATTATAAATGTCAAAGGGCCAGTGTAAACGCCTTTCATGTTAAATCATTTTTTTTAGTTGACCCTTAATTAACATTATAATTAATTAAAAACAAGTGCAAATAGTAGCTAAGCAAAGCTTCAGTCTCAAAATACAATTTAAAAACACTGTTTACCCCATTGATGGCTACTGCTCTAACCCTCACCCTCTCTCTAATTATCTAGTGAATTTAAAAAAAAAAAACATTTAAACTGATATAACATTATTTAGGCAAGGTGGGTACCCTTGAGCATGCCATATACGATAAGGGGGCTATAGTTACGATCCCATAACCCACTTTATCCCTTAAGTACCATGCTCCAAGTTACCAAATCTGCCTAGTTATTGTTATCTCGGTTTAAATGTATATTTTCTTTTCAGTAGTGCTCAGGGCTAAAAGAACAGTGAGGAGGGGTACAGTTGCAGCCATTAATTGTAATTTTGTTTCTAAAGCTTTGCTCTGCTGCTGTTAGCACTTGTGTTTTAATGTTAATTAATGGTGAACTGAAAAAATAGTTTTAGCATGACAATCTCTACACTAGCCCTTTAAAGATACAGGGAAGAAGCTGCTCCCATTCTGCACCATACATATTTTAAAATACAGTTTAAAAAAAATCCATATAAAAAGATATAAAAGGGATAATAAAGTGACCACAATGGTGTAGTATAAACAAATGTTCATTGCCTCAAAATAGCAAAATGTACTTACAATAAAATCCCCTGACGCGTTTCTAAAATCACCTGACGCGTTTCGTCTATAAAACCAGACTTACTATTATATACATTTTCAGTGGGGTATTATATACATTTTCAGTGGGGGTGTAAGATCTTGCAATGAGAAACATTGGTCTTTATAGATAATGCTGCGTATAAATATTGAGATCAGTGCACTCTCTCGCTGCTCTCAGTGGATACTGCACCTCAAATTCTTGAGCAAATCCATTTCTTGCATGCAGATCTCCAACGTGTCTAGGGAATCGTTTTAAAGGGATTGCTTCAATATCATCTATCATAGGAAAACATAAAAAGTAAAGTAAGGTAATAGGATAATAACCTGAAATCAATAACATTTCTCCAACATACTCCAAGATTCAGAATACTTTACCTTCACAGACTCTTGGGGCCTCATTCAATTGCGATTTGGCCAATTAAATAGGGCTCTAAATAAGCACATAGCATATATTTTTTAAAGAAGTTTTTAGTTAGTGAACTTCTATCCTAAAGCAAGCTCTTTACTAACCAAAAACTTCTTTAAAAAGAATATGCTATGTGCTTATTTAGAGCCCTATTCAAATGGCCAAATCGCAATTGAATAAGGCCCTTGGAATCCACACAATATGTCTTATTATTATCTTTAATAATATTCAAATATTTGTTAAATGAATACAGTCAATTGTCCATAACAGTGTTGTGGAGCCAAGTCCTTATTGTTAGACTAAAGGGCATAATTTGTGCATCTGTAGCAGGATAGCAAGTACAATGTCTAGTCCAATAAATGTTTGTAATATTTAAAACAATGTGCACATTAAGGGCCTCATTCAATTGCGATGTGGTCAATTGAATAGGGTCCTAAAGAAGCACATAGCATATTTTTATTAAAGAAGTTTTTAGTTAGTGAAAACCTTTCTTTTGGATAGATGCTTGCTAACTAAAAACTTCTTTAAAAAATATATGTTATGTGCTTATTTAGGGCCCTATTCAATTGGCCAAATTTCAATTGAATGAGGGTCTAAGTATATCTTAGTTTATTAGTAGATCTCCAACTCCTGACAAGCAAGCATTAATGTGCATGCTCCACTCCTAATTATACCGGTTACATTATAGTGCGTTTGAGGGAAGTATTTTCAAGTGGTTGTTGCTTAGTCCGTGAAGAATACAAAAATAATTTCTGAATTTTTCAAATTCCTAGGATATGAGGTGGAGCAAACCATTTACTCAGAAGTCACTTTTATATATACTTTCTAGTCTGCAGATCACTTAATCTTCACGTTTAAAAACATGATAGAGAATGTAGGGCTGGAGTGTCCCTCTTTGTTTATTCCTTACACAAATTGGCACAATTAGATATCTTACATATGCAATGTATTGTACTTAAATGTAGGAAACATAAGTTATTTCTTCTTCTCTGTTATATGAGATCTGGACGTAGCATTGAAAGCTTGCACAGTATCTGAGTTCAGGGAGCCAATAACAGTCTGAACGTAATATTCATTTTGATTATCAGATAGGACTCCTGTTCAATACCTCTGACTGCTAGAAATTGTGTGCCAAAAAATAGTAGAAATAAATCAATAGAGGGTTTTCCGCATCCACCGCTTGATTCAATTCACTGTATGCCAAGAGTTTTAGCAAATTAAAACATATACTTTATTCATATTATATATGGAAAAATAACATTATTTAAATTAGTTATAAAATTGTAACACATTTCATGCCTTTAGGACTTTGTCAGAGGTTTGTTTGCCAGAAACCCTTAAATGAATCTTCAGCTGCTGTGTGAAGAAAGTTGTCAGACAGAAACGGTTTATTGCACCAATATTGATAATGTTCCTCACACTTATCTCCCTTAGCACACTTCTGAATTTGTTAAATGGAGGTTTATGGCAAATATTTGTATCATATGTATGAGCCAAAAAATAATACAGAATATATTGGAATATATGTGAAGTGTAGAGAAAAGTATGTAGAAAAAAAGCTAACAAGCAGTCAAAAGCCTCCATTTAATTGCAGTTGCCTTCGTACAGGCCGTAAGTCACAGTTACAGATCGATTCAATTGAACAAGCCCGCAACTACCTGGCCGAAAGCCTACACTGTAAACCAAGCAACCGTAAGTAGCATTTTAGGCCATGATCATGATTAATAAGGCCCTAACTATCAATTTAGAAACAGCCAATAGTAAATGAGACCGTCATCATGACATCAGTAAAACATGGGGTTTAAATGTCAATCATTTAGCGTTTAGAAGTCAGATACGTTATTGGACTTGCAATCCGGCAATGTACAAAATAATAAAAATGAATGACGATACTGTTCTAGTCCATGTGGGTGGCCTGATATGTATTAACTCCTTAATTACTGAGATTGATATAACATGGGAGGGGAAAATGTAAATAATATTTTTTTTATTGCAGGTTTGCGAGCTTGAGACTGTTGTGCAATTAATTCTAATGTCTTTCATCACTTTTCTCATCTTTTAAAGTGGAATTTATTTGCTTTCACAGCGCTACAAACAGGTGTTTAACCCTCTTGCGAGTCCTATCTGGTACACATAGGATTTTCTTCTACTTTTGCCTTTTACGGGTTTGAAGCCAACTGCGGACTTGAGGAATTGTAGCAATTGAACAGCGATTTGCAACTGTAAGATTTACGGGCTTGGACAACTGCAGGGATTAATAGCTTCTAACATTCAAACAGATTGCAGGTTGCTAAAAGATTCCAATTGAATAGAAAATTATTTGACGGGCTCCATTACGGGCTCCTGTAACTACAATTTGCTCAACTGAATGGAGGCCAAAGTTTGCAGAAATTTTAGTTAATATATATATTTTTTTTTAAATATCTATTTTACAAGCACTCCGATAACTGTTGGCTCCATTCTATCTGAGTCAACCTCCGGACAAATAATCGCAACATGGAGTTAAGGGAAGGCAGAGGAAGAAAATATTCAGAAAACAGCCTGTTGCAAGGAATGATTGGACTGCTGACATTAGTGTCATTGGGGCTCTGTACAGTAATAAAAGGAGCACGAGGTGGCTCAACCACTTTAACGGGACATTACATAAAACCAGTTGTGAATTGGAGTTATTCTACACTGACATTCAGATTTAGTTACACAACTAAAGAACTTGACTTCATTTAAGAATTGATTATCTCAACTTACTAGATAGCCTTATCCAAATATCAAGCAATTTTGAATTCCTTAGTGTACAAATTGCTACTAATTATACAGAGAGCTTTATCCCAGGTATCCACCAACCATTCTGTTCTAAAACCAGTATTATGGGAAAGCAAGTTATACTTTTTATATGGGTTACACTGATAATTGAATCCCTGTCTGCTGTATGGTGTGCGACCCCTTCCATTACAACACCATGTTAAATGGAACTGAAGTCACTATATGTGGTCTGCACCAGTAGATGGAGGAAAAGTAACATTTTTAAAATTGTTGTTAAAATAATTACGTCATGATCTATTTAACTTAATGGTTTTATTCTATTTCTAACCTTCTCCTGAATCAATAGAATATATAATAAGATGTGCATGCAATTTAAGGAACTGGTATATTTTCAATATTAGGTCTATATTAGATATTTTAATCTTGTTCTATTATAGTAAAGGTTGTACAATCATAGCTTAATGATGAATGGGACTGAAGATGAAATGGTACCTCTGGGTTCAAAATGTAAGATTTACTTTGCTTAAATGATAATATTGAAAATATATCCAAACTGTAAATGTAAGATTACATATGAGAATTTTAATGCTTGGAATATTATTTAAATAAAACATATTAATGTAAAAAAAAAAAAGAAAAAATTAGAAGGAAGTTATGGTCCTCTTCCATTATCTGTACCCTTGTATTCCCAACCTAATTGCCCGTGTTATTTCCATATTGTCTATATAACTTCCTGGTTACACCAGCAGAATGAATGAGTATACAGGTAGTCCCCGGGTTAAGGACGAGATATGTTCCTGAGAACGGATCCCTGATGAGTATTAATAATAATAATAACAATACCATAATGGCTCATATTTGGTAGTAATAATAATACAGTGTAATGCTGTAGTAATTATAATAATGATACCCCTGTACTGTAGTAATAAGTCACAGAAACTATTGTGCTCTTTCTTTTAATTCAAATAAACAGAATATAAAAACAAACTCATACAAAAAAGCCTTGGGAGCCCGTTCTTAATTACGGGTCATCTGTAAGTCGTGTTGTCTGTAACCCGGGGACCACCTGTACCGCTGAAAAGTTATGAAATCTAGACCATTACATTGGTCATTTAATTTTTTATATATTTGTATGTGAAGCATGTAAGAAAACTGCTTGTATAAAGACAACTTAAAAAAAAAATTGTTGGGCTAAGTGTTATTTCACAGTATGTAAATTAATGTGTTTTCTTTGACAAGGAAACATCAAAGTATTGAAGTAGATGCGTTATTTATATCAACAGATGTTCACCATTTAGACCACCTAATAACTTAGGCTTCAGTTAACAAGAATTTGTTGATATGATATGATGATCCATCTGTTCTCTTTCATAGATGAGTGGAAATGAATTCTAAAATTAAATTATCAAGCCAAACCCAGAAAGAAAATGCACATATGTGCAAATCCACCTTCACACTTAAAAGGCAGCATCTGGCAGCAGGTGTGTTTTATAATTAGGTTAAGATACAGTAATAAGCAATAAAACTTAAATGGCATTGGTTTCTAAAATGGAAATATGGATAATAAAAATTGAAAAATAAATATTAATTAAAACTTCATTAAATGGTAAGTTGCATATGCATCACAAATTGGCTTTACTTAAAGCATCACTATAAAGATAGTATAGATAGGGTAGACAATAGGAAGACCTAATTTTGAATTGGCATCTATACATTTTTCCTTTCAGTTATTTGTTGTGTCAGTAAGTATATTAGTAACCCCCATCTTAAGTTTCCAAAACCTAATCAGTTATGTTAGTTCCTGTCTTTGACTCAAATAAGGGATCCCATAGAGCATTCTTCCTGCATAGCTTTAAGATCACTTTATGATGAAAAAAATATCTGAGAAAAATCTGATTTGATTAAGAATATAATTTTGAAGGAAAATTGTCCTAAGGCTAGTTTTTAATTAGCAAAATAATGTCTCTGCTGCAGGGGTGTAGGAGCCACACTAATTCGGGGGGGGGGGGGGGGGGATACAGCTCATAGTATACACAGGCCGTAAAATAACTTATATATACATACATACAAACATAGAAAAATACCCATCTACCCCCAATTCCTTCACCCATGCTCTGCTGGTCTCTGGAGGCATCCATAATACAAAATGATTTTGGGGCATTTAGAATCCTCTATTCGCTATTCATCCAAAAGCTTTCAGGAAATGCTGAAGCTGGATAAGATGGAACATTCTATAACAGTTCCCTACACAGCACTATTCTTTTAATTTAACACAGATTTCACAAACATTTGAGATTTCCCCTAAATAACAGTGATCATTTGAATGCTGTTATGTTTAACGGACCACAAAAGTCCCCATATGTGCTCCGCACCATTAGATTGAGAGTGAAAACGCACGTGGAAAAATGTGTTTTCCTTTTTAAATGAATGCTGAATTTATTGAGTTATAATTAATAGACCTTCGCCTATTTCAACGTGTTGCCTCCACCTGATTGAGTAATGAGCTCTGGGTGTAATGAATATTAATGTGTAGTGACTCTGAATTAGGCAGTGGCTATGGGATTTATAAATTATTACAAGACAATGAAGCAACAGAACAGATAGTACAAGGTATTATGGATACTGGCTTCATTTCACAAATACAATAGCACCTTGTTCATTTTGTACAAATGAATTTAATTCTCCTGGTTTGTGGGTATTTATATTTACTATGTAACTGGGAAGAACAGATGTTAGCATGTGTTGCCAAGCAATATGATGACTTCAGAAAAAAAATTATGTGGCTAATTCACTAGAATGAACTTCTGTTTAAACTCTCTCCATCATGTCACCTAAATCTTAAACTCTCACAGATAGGATCACCTTGCCTTTCTGTATCAGTTTTTCAACTGTTTAATTTTTAAAATCCATTTTGAAACAAGTACAAAAGCTTAGGATTGGACGCATAAATATGTGTATACACCCATACATAGACAGAAAATCAAATAAAAAAACCTGATAGCCCTGATAAATTAACTGTAAGTATGTCTAAAGGGTTTCAAGAAATAGTAAATACCATTTTTACGATGCGTGGAGAATCCATCATCAACATGAAAAAGATTTCAATTTTTTTCCCCATGGACACGCAGTTTACACTAGAATAGATTATTTTTCAGCTGATGCAACAACCTTGCATTTGATAGAAAAAGTTGAGATTGGAAATATAAATATCTCAGATGATTAAATTGACGCTAAAGGTGGATAATTTGTGTAAACAAAGGAAGGTTGTTAAGATAGACAAATCCCTCTTTGAATCCGCTGTAAATAGAGACAAATTGTTAAAAGAAATAAAAAAAAATATCAAAACTAACCAGCATTCAGTGGTTAGGGGAGTTTTAGCCAATTGGGCAATGAGACGGAAAAGGGAGCAGGGAGCAGCCTTAAGAGAACTATATACTCAATTGGCACTCTTAGAGAGAAATAATAAATCTAATCCGAATCAAAAGTCAACTCTAGAAATTGTGAGAATAAAGGCCCGAACAAAAAAAAAGCCTTACAATTAAAGGTAGACAAGAATAGATGGGTAAACCTACAGAAGTTTTACCATCAATGCAATAAGGCAGGTAAACAACTAGCAAACTCTCTAAAGAAAAGAGAAGGTAACAAAAGAATTAAAGAATTTAAAAGGAAAACGGTTCAATCTGTTAGAATCCGTAAGAAATAAATAAAGTATATTTTAGTTACTACAAATCTTTGTACAACTTGGAAAGCTCAGACAGTTTTGTTAAAGCACTTCCGAAGAGTTAAATTTGCCTAAAATATTAAGTTTAGAAGCTGAATATTTAAATAGAGAAATCACTGATCATGGAAGTGAAACAAGCGATCTACAGCCTAAAATTGTATACAGCGCCAGGGCCTGACGGATTTATTAATGACTATTAAAAAATTATTTTTTTAAATCTTAATCCCTAAATTAATGTTTAATGAAATAAAAAACAATAAACAAGGCCCCTGTTGAAAATCTTGAAGCCGCCATTATCCTGATTCCTAAACAAGATATTTACTTATGTGCAAAAACTCCCTATTTCTTTAATCAACACAGACATCAAATTGTATGCCAAAATCTTAGCTACTAGACTTAATTTAGTAATGGTCAAACTAGTTTTGTTAGACCAAACAGGGTTCATGGTCAAAAGATAAGGAGCAAACAACACTAGAAGTTTAATAAATGTTATATCTATGTCAAATGCCCATAACATTCCGGGTATTATAATGTCTCTTGACGCAGAGAAGGCATTTGATAGAGTAGGGCTCATATATGGAGGCCACACTGCAAAAATTTGGACTGGGGGATTTTGGTAAGAAAGCAACGGTGGCACTATATTCCAACCCAACAGCTTATAGTGCCTTGCAAAAGTATTCACCTCCCTTGACTTTTTACCTATTGTGTTACATTACAGCCTTAAGTTCAATTTTTTGTTAATCTGAATTATATGTGATGGATCAGAACACAATAGTCTAAGTTGGTGAAGTGAAATGAGAAAAATATATACATAAAACTATTCTTTAGAAATAGAAACTAGAAAATTGGCATGTGTGTATGTATTCACCCCCTTTGTTATGAAGCCCATAAATAGCTCTGGTGCAACCAATTATCTTCAGAAGTCACATAATTAGTGAAATTATGTCCACCTGTGTGCAATCTAAGTGTCACATGATCTGTCATTACATATACACACCTTTTTTGAAAGGCCCCAAAGGCTGCAACACCTAAGCAAGAGGCACCACAAACCAAACACTGCCATGAAGACTAAGGAACTCTCCAAACAAGTAAGGGACAATGTTGTTGAGTAGTACAAGCCAGGGTTAGGTTATAAAAAAATATCCAAATCTTTGATGATCCTCAGGGACATCATTAAATCTATCATAACCAAATGGAAAGAACATGGCACAACAGCAAACCTGCTAAGAGACGACCGCCCACCAAAACTCACGGACCGGGCAAGGAGGGCATTAATCAGAGAGGCAGCACAGAGACCTAAGGTAACCCTAGAGGAGCTGCAGAGTTCCACAGCAGAGACTGGAGTATATGTACATACTATACTATGTAACTATGAAACTATGTAATGGGCAAAATCCCAGTGGTAAGATGTGGCAAGCTCATAGAGACTGATCCAAAGTGACTTGGAGCTGTGATTGCCGTAAAAGGTGGCTCTACAAAGTATTGACTTAAGGGGGGTGAATAGTTATGCACATTGACTTTTTCTGTTACTTTGTCCTATTTGTTGTTTGCTTCACAACAAAAAAAAATATCTTCAAAGTTGTGGGCATGTTTTGTAAATTAAATGATGCAAATCCTCAAACAATCCATGTTAATTCCAGGTTGTAAGGCAACAAAACACGAAAAATGCTGAGGGGGTAAATACTTTTGCAAGGCACTGTATGTCGCAGGACTTGGCCAAACACAACATAACTTCACAATAGGCAATGGACCGTGGCAGGGCTGCCCATTGTCCCCATTCATTTTAACTTAATGATTGAACCGTTAATACTATCCATAAAAGTTGCAGAGAAAGGTATTTCAATTAAAAAAGAAACATACAAATTAATGGCATTTGCAGATGATGTTCTTTTGACTTTGACCAATCTAGAAAACTCTCTTTTCCACTTATATGACATTCTGAATAGATATAGCCAGGTTTCATACTACAAAGTAAAGATGCTAAAATATGAAGTCCTGACATTAAATATAACTAATGCCGAATGCATCGGCCTTGAAGTTAAGTACTCGCTAAACTGGCCATCAAATAAAGTCACACACCTTGGTATAGTTTTTACTCGGGATTTGAAACATCTAATAAAACTTAACTACCAGAAACTGATTAGGGAAGTCATGAAAGAATGGAAATTAAATTTTCAATCACTCTCAGGAAGAACAGCCGCAGTTAAAATGTCAATGTTATCTAGAATAAACTATTTGATGCGTGAAATACCAATAGAAATTCCTGGGTATCTAATCAGACAACTGCAGACAGTCATAGATAAGTATATTTATAATGATGAGAAAGCAAGGATAAATAGGGAAATAATATCTAGAAATATTCAAAAATGTGGGCTATCTTTACCGGATATAAAAAAAACTATCACATAGCTACTATGCTCGTCCATTTGGTAAAATGGTTAATGGTTAATTTCTAAATGTTTTCAAATACTCAGATCAAGGACAGACCAGAGCAAGTCTTTTAGGATAAAGGAATGTGAGAAAGAAATTACTGTATATACTCTAGTATAAGCCGAGTTTTTCAGCCCTTTTTTTAAGGCTGAAAAGGGCCCCCTCGGCTTATACTCGAGTCACCTCCCTGTCTCTCCACCCCCCTCTCCCATGTCTCTCCATCCCCCCTCTCCCTCTCCATGAGGAGGGAGGGAGGTAATGAGGAGGGAGGGAGGTAATGGGGAGGGAGGGAGGTAATGAGCTGGGAGGTAATGAGCTGGGGGGTAATGAGCAGGAGGAGGGAGGTAATGAGGGAGGGAGGTAATGAGGAGGGAGGGAGGAGGGAGGGAGGTAATGAGAAGGGAGGGAGGTAATGAGGAGGAGGGAGGATGAGAAGGGGGGTTGAGGAGGGGGAGGGGGGTTGAGGAGGGTGATAAGGGAGGTGGAGGGAAAGAGACACAATGGAGAGGGGTAAAGAGACACAGGGAAGGGAGAGGGGGGAAGAGACACAGGAAAGGGAGAGGGGGGAAAGAGATACAGGGAAGCGAGAGGGGGAAAGAGACACAGGAAAGGGAGAGGGGGGAAAGAGATACAGGGAAGGGAGAGGGGGAAGAGACACAGGGGAGGGAGAGGGGGGGGACGAGACACAGGGGAGGGAGATGGGGGAGAGACACCGGGGAGGGAGAGGGGGAGAGAGCTGGGGGACACAAGAAAGGGGGACAGAGGGCACACAAGAGGGACACCGGGGGCAGCACATTTCCCACCCTCGGCTTATACTCGAGTCACTAAGTTTTTCCAGTATTTTGTGGTAAAATAGGCGCCTCGGCTTATACTGGGGTCGGCTTATACGGTAACTCTATTTGGTCAGAAGATCAATGGCCTTTCGAGACTCTGATAGATACCTTAAAAGTGCCTCTCATAGAGAAATATACTTCAAAACAATACAAAGATGGTATTACATCCCAAGTGTGAAAGTCAAAGTGATATATAAAAATAAGTCAGATAGATGTTGGAGAGAATGCAATGTAGCTGGAACTTTTACTCACATCTGGTGGAAGTGTGATAAAATACAACAATTTTGGAAAGAGGGCTTTGTCTATCTTTCTACGAGCTTAAATAGAAATATTAAACCCGCTAAAGAAATGGCAATATTTCACATATTTCCTGAAAGGACAAACCAGAAGGAAAAAGCATATTTAATTACATTTTTATGGTAGCTAACAGGTTAATTGCCTGTAACTGGAAACAGGTCCATATTCCTTCTTGGAAGTTTGTGGTAGAGAAGGTCAATATAGTCAGATCCCTTGAAAGGGAATACAATCAATTCTATCACTTGCCCGTAGACACAATTAAATGGTCAATATGGGACAGACTGAACGACCATTAGTATGTAAATGTAGGTTGTTAACTGGCTTTCAATATTTCTCACTTCGATGCAATTTTTGTGTTCCTTTTTCTTTTCTATTTTTTTTAGTTTTTCTTTCCTCTTTTTTGTCTTTTAAGTATGTATGCTTTTATACATTGTAAGATGCTTAATCAATGTATATACATCATGTTTTGTATGGAAGTAAAATAAATTATAGCAAAACAAAAAAAGAGATCCTTTATATTGAGAAGCAAGGGTAAAACATACATCTAGAACAGATATTTTTGACTTTCACTCAGCTGCCGCACATAACAACTGACATGTTCAAATTAATTAAAAAATGTTTAAAGAAGTAATATATATGTTCCTATACACTAGATGTTAATGTTTATAAGTGTACATGTATATCATAGGAAATCTATAAAAATATAAGTAATCTGTAAAGACCCTCATCAAGTTTAAAATTGTCCAGGGGTCAAAGTTTGGAATCCACTGATCTACAAAGTTCCCAACGGATGACATTTAGTGGTTTCTAGCAATGCTGAACAAGCCTTCCCTCGGTTGTAAGGCGCAACCTGTTTTCTGGTGCAACGGAGCAATTGGTGTCTTGTGCTGCAAGTTAGGCATATTTGGTTTCTACTATGCAGCATCATACTTTTTGACTGTCACCTTTCCTTAAATACAGCTAGGTCACAATAAAATGCATTGTCAATGCTAATTAAATAGTACCTGCTACCTTTACCCCATAGTAGCAAATATTTTAGTTTTTAACACCCTAAACTGTTTACTTATCTTCAAGAGCTTCAATAAAGGCCACCAAATTTCACAAATCTACCACCCATTTTGTGTGACCTACTATAAAAAACAAAGAAACTAATTGTGATTTAATAGGAATTTGCTAGGAATTGAGTTGCCATCCAAATATTAACTTAAATTATAAAGACAGCAGCTTAGTTTTAAATCTTATATGAATTATATTATATATACTGGCAGATACCTTTGTTGTAAAACATATACGGAAGATAGAGGATTTATGAAAGTTCGAATTATGTAGGGAATTATTTTCTCTTATATGATATAGCCATGGCACTTTATGAAAGCCTTTTTTTTTTTTATGTAAGTAGGTGACTGGATGGCATATATTAACCAAATTTTCACTTAAACTACAACACTCATTTAATTATATGTTTATGATAATGATGATAGTCTCCACCTTTAAAGAGCATTCTGCTGACTTGTGAGTGGCAACATTGGTGTTTAAATGTCAACAGAGGAATAGTGATCAAGAGCCACTGATAAATAGACAATTTTCATTTGAACTAATTGGAAATCCCCAAGGGATTTGTATGTTTTGATTATTCTAACTTAATGTTAGCCAATTAAGTAATAGCTACTCTGTCATGGGCCAGCTACTAGCTAGTAGTGGGGGTAGTAAGATTTATATTTCCCTTTTAAGTAAAAATAATAACTAGTTGGTATTCAAAAATAAGAAAGCTATTTTATTAATCTATTTTACACACACTATGTTTTGAGATAAAACCTATAACAAAAAAAAAACCTTCATGGACAATGACAATTTAGATTTAAAACAAACTTTCTAAACTTAGAATAATAACCTGTGACCCCTATAATAATATAAACCATGAGTCCAACTGTGTAGGAACTTAGGAAAATATACATTTTATCTCCTCTTTGCATTATGTTGCAAGTCATAATTGTATATTAGTCTTCATTAAGGCACTTCCCCAGCAATCATATAGCCAAGGCCGGATCTACCATTTTTAGCCCCTGAAGTTTATTTTCCAGTTGTAACTCTTTGGTTCTAGGTGGTTACCCCATAGTAGCCATTGTATGAACTGCCGCATTTAGTTTTTGTAAGCCAGGAACCATTTTTTTTATAAAGTTGCGCCCCTCACAGGGAAGCTCCCCTCGGAGGCTGCCTAGTTGGCCTAATGGGTAATCTGGCCATGCATATAGCATATCTCTTTTCACAAGGATTTGCTGTTGAATACAGTAGTTATACACTGAGGGGATCTCTGACAAATAAATTACCATCTAGAGCAGGGGCGCACAAGTTTGGTCCTGGAGGGCCACACACAGGCCTGCGTTTGAAGATATCCTTTCTGTGCACAGGTGAGTCAACAAGGATGACTTAAGAAGTGTATGAGTCACCAGTGCGCAGCAGGGATATCATCAAATCCAGGCTTGTGTGTGGCCCTCCAGGTCCGAACTTGTGCACCCCTGATTTAGAAGTTCTCTTCTTAGTGATATCTAACATAGTCGTTGCTACCTGTTTGAACTTTAACCTGTCGTTGTACTTTACTCTTTCCTGTTTCTTTATAGCAAAATATGCAGTATTTTGATGTGTCTTTATTATGGCAGACTTAAGTAAATTTGGTTAACTGAGCTCAGGCCAGACATTACTGGTCTATCTATTATGTATCTGCATTATTAGAATTTTATAAAATAGAACATAAAATAATCTCATGCAAAAAGTTCCTCTTATGAGCTACATTATCATTTTCACTATGGTAAATATTAAAACATTTTACATAAACCATAATTGTAAAATATTTGAATTACCTGCTACTGGGAACACTGGTGCAGGTGTGCTGGAAATAACCCTGGGTGATGTGTTATCCTCTAAATAAAAATGGGCAGTCTGAAAACATTTCCTGAAAGAATAAAAGAAGCAGATTTAATACTGAAACACACCCTGTTTTAGCTATCACTTATTTTACTACTATATGACATATTGTATAACATATGTTCTTGATGTGGTCAAAATTATAATATTTATATTCTTGTATACTATTATTTTCAAGTGTTACCTTGTTTAGAGTGCATTTATGTTAAAGAATTGAGCATGCAGTAGTTATCATCCAATACTTAAATGTCTACTGTAGTCCTATAGTTATACTCTTAAAAAAACATTTAAAAATAAGCAAAATATTTTAAAGTGTAAACAAAGAAAATAATACTAACTTTAATGGATTACATTGTATGTGATTATATTGCAGCAAAATTTGCTATTTTATTACAGAAGGGAGGAGTTTGGATGTTGAGGAAGCTTCTATCTGGACCAGCATGGGCGTATGTAGGTTTTATGCTGCCATAGGCCATTATGCCAACCCCCAATCCCCCCAACGCCCATACCCCCCGGGACCCACTTGCAACTTCTTTCCCTCTCTATATCTCAAATCATGCATTTGTAATTATATAGGCAGCTTCAATTAAACAAGCCCGCATCTACCTGGTTAAAAGTAGCCCATGTGGGTGGCCTGATATGAATTAACTCCTTGATTACCGAGATTGATATATCACAAAAATTAAACGTAAGAAAAATATTTTTTATTGCAGATTTGCGAGCTTGAGACTGTTGTGCAGTTAATTCATAATTTTCCACGTCTCTGAAAGTGCAGTATTGATTTTTTTTTATCTGCATTTACAGTGCTACGTTCAGGTGTTTAACCCCCTTGCGAGCCCTATCTGGCACTCGTAGGATTTTCTTCTATATTTGCCATTTACAAGTGTGAAAACATTTGCGGGCTTGAGGAATCGTAGTAATTGAATAGCGATTTGCGATTGTAACAATTAAGATCAAAGGCTTAGCTGAGTCTGAGTTACTATTTTGACAACCGCAGTTTGCGGGTAGCTAAAATACATTAATTGAATAGCAAATTAGTTTACTAACTATGGGCCTCATTCAATTGCGATTTGGCCAATTGAATAGGGCTCTAAATAAGCACATAGCATATTTGTTTTAAATACATTTTTAGTTAGTGAACTTCCATCCAAAAGCAAGGTCTTTACTAACTAAAAACTTCTTTAAAAAAAATATGCTATGTGCTTATATAGAGCCCTATTCAATTGGCCAAATTGCAATTGAATGAGGCCCTATCAGTCTTGTTAAATTGTGATTCAGACAATTGAATAGGGCTCTATATAAGCACAGAGCATGTTTATTTGACAGAGGTTTTTAGTTAGTGAACTTCTATGCAAAAGCAAAGCCTTCACTAACTAAAAACTTCTGTAAAAAAATATGATCTGTGCTTTTATAGAGCCCTTTTCAATTAGCTGCATCACAATTTAATAAGGCTGAATATTACAGGCTCCAGTAACTTACAATTGCTTAATTGAATAGGGGCCATAGTATGTCAGAAAGTGTACACTTATAGGCAGAAATATCACTTCATATAGACTTTTTGTGCATATACAAACCTATTTCAATGTACTGCACTGCATCTTCCGGCAGCCTGCTGCCCCTGAAAATGTGTTGCCCTAGGCCTAAGTAGAAACAACCCCCTGAAATGAACAATGGAAACATGACAGCTAAAAACTGCCTGGGCCTCATTCAATTGCGATTTGGCCAATTGAATAGGGGTCTAAATAAGCACAGAGCATATTTTTTTTAAATAAGTTTTTAGTTAGTGAAAACCTTACTTTTGGATAGATGCTTACTAACTAAAAACTTCTTTAAAAAAATATGTTATGTGCTTATTTAGAGGCCTATTCAATTGGCCAAATCGCAATTGAATGAGGGCCCCTGTGATTTCAAGAGGACTAAATTAAAACTCATTAGTTTCAAATGATAAAGGCGCCTGAGAATCTTTGCTTCAAGAAGTAGCTTAGTAAAGGAAGGGAACTACATAGCAAAGAATAACTGCATCTAAATGTTAAATGTATTTATTTATTTATTTGTAAAAAAATGACCATTACTAAATTTAAGATTCAGCTAATGAGATAACCCAAAGATGTATGATTTGTCTATTTCTGGCATGTTTCAATACAGAATAACCATGTTCTAGCTATTACTTTTGACACATCTATGTTTGTGCAGCCCACCAGATGATTTCTTTGTCCCACTAAATGGCAGAATCTCCTTACAAACCTAATATTAATAAAATAAAACAATTGGAGCAATTTAAATACCTGGGGCCTCATTCAATTGCAATTTGGCCAATTGAATAGGGCTCTAAATAAGCACATAGCATATTTTTTTAAAGAAGTTTTTAGTTAGTGAACTTCTATCCAAAAGCAAGGTCTTCACTAACTAAAAACTTCTGAAAAAAAAATATGCTATGTGCTTAAATAGAGCCCTATTCAATTGGCTGAATCACAATTGAATGAGGCCCCTGGAATATCATGTATACATTCTCAAATGTTTTGTTATTTAATACTAAACACAATTTTTTATGTTATATTCTTGTCTACCAGCTCACTAGTTGAGAAAAAAAACCTGACCCTCACAAAAAAAGCAGTTAGACAGCACTGAAATACATGATTACATTTTTTTATTGTCACTGCTATAAAAATGAGTTGGAAAATGGAGGTCCTGTACAAATTAATTTCAGGGCCACCCTTGCAGTAATAAATAGCCTGTAGTGAGCCCCAGTGGTTTGCACCGGCTGCATCTCTGCCCCTGCAATTATAAATAGCGACTGGCCCATCAAAAATTACGGCAATAAGATTTGAAGGCTGGCAATGCTGTTTGCCACACAATGCAAGGTTCTCCTACCTCTAACTTACGGGGCTCGCGAAGAGCGCCTTTGGAGCTCATTGCGAGCCTTTCCCCACCGCATACTTTACAGGCATTGCCAAACCGCCACTTTCATGCCTCGCAATGAGCACCTTCGGCTCTCATTGAAAGCCCTGCAATGAGCGCTTATTGCAAACGTCGTCCAACCCGACACTTTTGTGCCTCACGCTGAGCGGCTTTGGCGCTCATTGCAAGCCCAGTGATGAGCACCTTCGGCGCCCCCTCTCCTTGCCCTGTCCCCCCCCCCCCCTTATTTGTCTCTTTTCCCCCTCTCTTACCCCTGTGTTTCTTTCCATCCTTCGGCGCTCATTGCAGCAAAGTCATGCAAGCCTCATGATGAGCGCCTGTGGCGCTCATGGTGAACCCTGCAATGAGCACCTTTGGCGGTCATTGCGCATGCGCAAGTACGTATCTTTTAACATAGCGTTAACGACAAACTCGCAAAACGACAACGATATATGTGATAGCTGCCCAATGTCAAAAACATATAGGAATAAATAATCCAGAACTTGCCTCTGGATTCCATGCCTTGTTTTTCATTGTATTTACACCTTTAGCTTTTGAAAGAATGTATGTAGAGATATAATCTAATTTTTCATTCATAACGAGTAAATCATTTAAGAACTCTGAATAAAGAACTAATTTAATTATGTTAAATTATATATTTTCCTGCTGTGTTCGCCATGTGAATACGTGTGCCAACTAGAGTACACATTTAATGGGCCTCAATAATGTTTCTTTTATCATTAATATACTGATTTAAACGTTTTTTTTATACTTTAAAAAAAAATCTTCTTTTTTACTTTATTTAAATTTACTTTTATTGTTTAAATAATTTTATTATCGTTATTTTATATAATTGTGTTTTTTTATATTTTGTTTTTAAATATTTTTTATTTTATCTTTACATTTTAGATCGTTTTGGCAATTTTAGGAGAGAAAATGCTTGACAGAATAATTCTGTAGTTTTAAATAAGAATATTTTTTTGCAATATATATTGTGCATCTCATGTTATGTCAGGGATATAAATAAGTATGTTAAACCATCTTATATTTTTTTAAATATTCCCAATGTTTTGCATTATGGACATAGAAAATTTATATTGAAACAAATTTAGTCAAGATAATTTAGTCAAGGTAATGTAAACTATTATAAGCAATACTGTAATTAATCAGACTCATGTTAGTATTAGTGGACATCACCAATCAACTGTGTCATAAATATTTAAATTATTATTTATACAAGTATGTATTCTCTTTTAAAATTAGTATAATCTTTGGATGCTTGTCCTTATCTAAATCAGTAAGTTTGAAATCAATAACAATGATTAATTTTCTCTGTTATTCTCTCTTATGCCATATTATAGATTTCTCCATGCTCTATATGTGTCCCATTAGTATTGATATCTTTATTGTGTACTAACTTTCATAAGTGTGCTGGACAAACGGTCTAACTTACATGTGTTATTATCAATGTTCCATTGATTTTATATTTTTATACAGCTTTTGGATTATGTTTTTTTTTGTTGTTTTCTTTTTAAAATAGTTTTTATTGAGGTAATAAGGTTAATATATTAACCAAAAAGCGTCTAAAGCAAAACATAAACAGTAAAGGTACATCACTTTGGAAGTAAAAACATATCATAATAACTTTTTAATCTTGTTTGAGTTTTTTTCTTCCAGATATTACCGTTTGGAATTACACGTACAGTATATTGCATATTTACGTGTGTGTAAGAGCATCCTTAATCAAAGGAAAAAAGAGAATATTAAGTAAAGAACAGCAGAGACTAAAAAAAAAGAAGAAAAGGAGAAGAAAAGAAAAAAAAAAGGGGTAGGAAAGGTGGAATATAATATAGCCAGGGTTGCCCTGAAAGATTACCCATCATTTATTATTTTAATCTTGAATCTCTACCATCCAACCCAAAGGGTCCAGGTGTCTCAGCATGAAACCCATTTTCTACGTGTAGAGTCTAGGTTGGCTGAGATAATGCACATGGAAAATATAAATTTCAGTTTCGCCAAAACTGCACTATAGGTAGGGATTGTCGACTTCCTGGATTTGGCTAGTATAATTCGCATTGCCAAAAACACTTGATTTGTGAACAGTTGAGCTTCTTTGCAAATACCCTGTATAGGAAGGCCTATTAGAGCTTCCTCGGGCCTTTGTGGAATCTTGCGATCCCACAATCTCTCCAAAAAATTATAGGTCTCCAACCACATATGGGCAATCTTTGGGCAGTCTCAGAGGACATGTTTAAGGGTGCCTAAGTCGTAACAACCTCTGAAGCAGTTGCCATCTAAAGAGGGGTTGGAAAGTTTCATTCTGTCAGGTGTTAAGTACCACCTTATGATAGTTTTGTGTGCATTTTCCTTCAGAATAGTGTTTAGTAAGGAGCCAGCAGCTTGCTTATGAATTTTGTTCCACTGCACATTGGTCAAGGTAATGGCAAGTTCTGATTCCCAAGAGTGTTGATGGTCGAGTTTAGATGGTATGGACTGGAAATTGTATATAGTTGATATATTACCATTACCATTATCCATACAGCATTTTTCGAAGGGTGTGAACCTAGCTAGAGTATTAAGTTTGAGTACTTTAGTGATATGTACCTGGGAAAGATTGAGCCCTTCCTTTAAAGGTAGGTGATGTTGGAATATCGCGGGGGACCATTCCTGATTCTCTCTTAGGAGATTAGCAGTTATAGTTAAATTATTATCTAACCACCATTTAAATTGTGATAAATTGTAGTCTTCTGGTATAACTATAGGGGGTGAGCCTTGAACCTGGCATTTTGGAGTTTAAGTCAGTGTTAAACATTGTAGAATGGGCATTTCAGGGTTAAGAAAAATAGAACCAAAGTCTACGATTAGCTGATCTCTTGTGCAGAGGATATTTGATTGGCCTGGATTGGCCTTGTGAGAAAGACAAACCTATGGATGTGCTAAGCCTTAAACATAATAATTTTAGTGGTTTAAGTTAACAACTTTTCCTTCCTTTTTCCATTCAAGTCAATTGAGAAAGTTATCAGTTTGAAATACCACGTTGGTGAACAAAGTATGAATAAACTACAGTGCATCCATATATGCTACAGAATATTTTCATTTTTATAATGCGTAAGTGGGCTAAGAAAGGCGTCCCCTAAGTGAGCTAAATTTCCATAGAGCAACCTTCAAGGACCTTTCCTGTTCATGTTCCCCCCCCCCCTGCAGTGGCATGCAGAGACCAGTAGGGGGTGCTATGGTGGCTCACCGAAACGTTCTTTAATTTCTTAGGGTTAGGATCAGATTTAGGGGTTAGGGTTTAGGGCTAGGGTAGTGGCAGATGATACATTTTACATAGTAAAGTAGTGGCGCTTCTCTATTTTACTATGTAAATCTTCATCTGCCACTTCCCTAATCCTAAACCCTAATCCTAACCCTAACCCCTGAATCTAACACTCACCCTAAGAACAAATTGACGAAAGTCTAGGCGAGCAATCATCATGCCAACTAGGGGCCGCTTCATGCCACTGCTGGTGGGCACGACACAGGAAAGATCCAGACTCAGTATATAGAAATGTTCCGTATCACATCAGCTTTTTTTTTCCCATTGATTAAAGTATAGAGGTGATTTTTTTTAATATGCTTACAAAAAGTTGGAGGTGCATAGTTTGAACCATTAAAAAATAAATTTGATCTTAATTTGGTGTTAAGTGCATTTTAACTATAATATGTTATTGCTATCAAAAGATTTGTTACCACGATTTTCTTAAAACATTCCATTATAATTATAACAAAATTAACTAAATCTAAATGAATTGTTCAAGTATGACTGATACATGTAGTTTAACTATAGGAATACGGCGCACAACATCTGGTCTATGAAAACATGTAGGTAGATTCATCACAGAGGTTCCATCTGTTCAGTGGAAGAGGTGAACAACATCTTGTCTGTGCGCTAAGTGTTAATAACTGTCTGCTAATTATCACTCAATTAAAATTATGCAGGTGATGACTGTTTGAGGTTCACATACAGTATGTAGTTCCCATCAATCAACAATAGAGAAAAAAAATACTTTTCAAATCTTAAAATATCAACAAGAAGCTTTAAAAGGAGATGTGCAAACGTATATGTAAAAATTCCTATTCATAGAACTATAACGAATGAATGCAACATTTCATTAGAAACAGCTGAACAGTTATCTGCATTTAAGGTGTTCTCTCGATTGAAGAAATAAACAGTAGCAAAATGATGGCTCTCACTATAACATGTTTTTATTCAATAGTTAAAAGTAAAATGGGTAAATTAATTGATTTCATATAAAAAGTATAATATAGAGGTTGTACAAATTTTTACATTTTAAAAATATTTCCAAATTTTAAGTAACATATGAGTTTGGTGTTATCACTTTATTGTAGATGTTCTAATGTTATCTCTTTCCCCAGTATTAAGCAATAAGAATAGTATTCTGAATCTCATTACAATACGTACAAGGCATACTGTGATCACACCCTAATGTATCTACTACCAAGGGCAACAGCCTTATTAAATTGCGATTTGGCCAATTGAATAGGGCTCTACATATTTTTTTACAGAAGTTTTTAGTTAGTGAAGACCTTGCTTTTGGATAGAAGTTCACTAACTAAAAACTTCTGTAAAAAATATATGCTATGTGCTTAAATAGAGGCCTATTCAATTGGCCAAATCGCAATTTAATAAGGCTGTAAATGTTCATGCCACAAAGGAGGTTCACACAACATTTTCCTTTGCTTGGGCACCATAGTTTAAAGAATATCTTATATAGACATAAAACAAGTTGTGATAGATATTTCTTCATAAGATAAACAGGATATTTTTTTTTTATGATTATGACCCCTCTCCATCCATGTCTTATCCAAAAAGTAGGTTCATGTCAGTGGTGTCTAGAGCTATATTTTGGCAGCTAATGTAACAAGATCTACTATCCTGTAAGCATGGTGTCATTGTTTCCTCACAGCAACATTTAAATGTTGTTGTGCTGCATATAGTTTTATCTCCGTTCTCCCTCACTGCTGCACCAAGAACTCAACAACTTGCTTTTCCACCACAGTGAGATTTAAATGTATGTACTGATACCAAACTCAAAATCTGTCACTACTTGGAGTTCTTCTAGCAGTTCTGGATCTAGATTCTGGATGCGCAAAAGTTGTACAAAATTTGTTACACTGATACAAGCTGACACAAGTAGCATAGGCATTACACTTTGTTGAGACAAAGGGAGCGCTCTGATTGCTGAACATTGCAGCTGCTTGTCTCTCCAAGGGGCTGACTCAGACCAGCTTGATTCAGTTGACTGACTGACCATCAGCCTCATTTAACTGCTCCGTTTTTGGGATCCAGGCTCGCAAATGGAGGACGGGGGTTACTTTGCTATTCAATTGGCAAAGACTTGCAGCCTCTGATCGAGTTACGTGCTGCGAGCTGTGATTTCAAACGATTTGTCAAATCGCAAGTCACTTCCCTCAAAGCCTTTGATCTTTCACTGCCGCAAGGCTAAAATTGCAAATCGCTATTCAATTGCTCCGATTTTGGAATCCAGGCTTGCAAATGGAGGGCGTGGGTTACTTTGCTATTCAATTGGCAAAGACTTGCAGCCTCTGATCGAGTTACGTGCTGCGAGCTGTGATTTCAAACGATTTTCAAATCACAAGTTACTTCCCTCAAAGCCTTTGATCTTTGACGTCCGCAAGGCTAGAATCGCAAATCGTTATTCAATTGCTTTGATTATCCCGCACTAACCACTCTGTCAAGCCCGCAAATGACAGAAATCGAACCACAGGTTACTGGGACCAAGGAGGTCTTGCAAAGGGCTTACTTACATATCGGAGCACTTTAAATGCAAATATAAATTCAATCCAGCACTGTAAATGATTGGGGACACAATGGTTGACATTAGAATTAAAATCACAACAGTCTCAAGATCGCACATTGCCAAAATATAATATTTTATTTCATGTTTAATTTCCCCCCAAAGTCCTATGGGCTTCAACTTCAATCCTGTAGGATTTTGAAATCCAACCTCCATATTTCATTAAAGTCCTATGGCTTGAATAACGAGTAACGGGCTTGGAGGACATTCAAGCCCCTAGGACTTTGGACAGAAATTAAACATGAAATAAAGTAATATATTTTGGCGATGTGCAAACTTGAGAATGTTGTACTTTTAATTCTAATGTCAACCATTATGTTCCCCATCATTTACACTGCTGTATTGATTTTATATTTGCATTTAAAGTGCTTCGATTTTACGGGCTTGAACCACAAGTTACAGCCTTGCGTCCGCGATCATGTTCAAGCCCGCACATGCTACTGTCAATAGCATAGTTTCCAATTCTCGTGGCCGGCGCCTAACTTGCGGGCCTGGCTGATTGAATAGCACATTAAATTGTGCCTGCAGCAGGCCCGAAAACATAAGTGTTACTTTTCTGGACTTACGATCTCCAATTGAATGAGGCTGCATATGAAGCAGCTCACTTGCTTTCCTACATGATTTTAAAGCCCGATGGAATAGAGTACTTTTGCTAAGTTTGTGTCCATTTAAGCAAAATGACTAAGCCTTACGGCAATAAAACAACTATAAATAGAATATTACTATTATTATATTTTAATTTTAGAGCACCAACAGATTCTGTAGCGGTAACATGTAACATAAACATTATTTACTTAATAGTTTACCATTTTGGTGTGAAAAAAAGTTGGATTTTAATGAAATCATGAACTCTGCTGTGAGTTAGGGTGTATCAGTGAGAAGTGGTAAGACGATTTTCCTTGGCACAATTTATCCTAATAGTTTTTGTTTACATAATAGAATTTTAAGAGATAGATAAACTAAACTCAAGTAACTCACATCCAAGTTTAAATGCTCACAGCATCCAAAATGTGATAATTTAACTTGAACCTCGTTATGCAGAATTCAGTTGCAACAATCAGCATGATACTTCGCAACACCATCTTTATACATCAAGTTCCATCAATGGCGCGTTTATTTCATTCTAATCTTGGAATGACTATTCACAATACTATACATAGGAACTTGTTTTTCCCAATTTATTTAGTATTAATTTCAAACAGCATGTTTTAAATACCCAATGTGTTAGTAACCGATACTACAAAGGTTAAAATGGAATTTTAATACTGCTATTTCAGGCAGTGATGTATTTCTGATTGGGAAGAGGCCTAGGCCTGGGGCAGCATATTTATGGGGCATCTGGTTGCTTCAAGTTGCCAGCATAATGTTATGGAATAGTTTGTGCATATGTAGAGAAATGTCTATAGGAAGTGATACTTCTGTGTAAGTTTGTCAGACACCAGACATGTATTTTTATTTTGTATACACAGTTGCATGGGACATAGCAAGAGGAAAGGAGCAGGAGTAACTTTGTGTGGGGAGTGAACATTTGTGGATGGATCCAGGGGACCATAAAACCTAAGTACACCCCTGATGTCAGGACCTTGTCCCAACAAACTGTAAGGTTAGCCACAACTAAGCTCCTTTACTCATTCTAAAGTGATTACATGTTGTCAGAAGCAGATTCTGACATTGCTGCAGAGCTGCATTGAATATAGATTAAAAAACAATCTATTGAACGTCAGTACCCTAATTCTTCATGCAAAAATGTAAAAAAAAAAGTATTTTATAACCTTTAAAACCTGTTCTTGTAAATTCAATGTAAGGGATCCATTTCCCCTTAATTTATGAAGATACAATTACAGTTAGTAGACAACAAAAAGCAGAAACTTACCGCCAGTAGATCAGAATACCCACAAGAACCACAAGACAGATAAAGGTCAGGGATGAGACGAGTACAAGTGGTAAAAGTGTCTTCTCCTCTGATTCCAAACCTTCTGCTAGACCAACACGAGACTCATGGCTACTATTACTTGCCTCTGTAGTCAGAGAAAATGAGACCATCCATATTTACACGAGTAAGCAACAACGATTGCAACAGTAAAACATATACACAAAGTATTAGGCATCACTTACCTTTCATTACATTACAGTATGAACATTTGCCAAGCAAAATAAATTATAATCAAGGCATTAAAAGAGAAACAGCAACAAATCTTCAATATTAAATATCTTACATATATTATATTACAGTAACTAAATAAATTATATTATGTAATTTTGTCAATACTATCCAATGATGGTGGAAAGATCGCATTTCCTACAAAATTACATTAATTGTATCATGCTGCTTGAAATAATGGTAAATGTCACATCAGAGCTTATTACACACCTATAAAGCTCCAAAGATGCTTGCAACATTTTCAAGACGATGCTTACTAAAGTAAGTATAGCATGCAAGCTATTTATATATATGTCAACACGGTTTTATATATATATATATATATATATATATATATATATATATATATATATTCTAAGGGAAAGTTCATGTCACGCCTCACAATAAGCATGATGCACTGAAAAGCAATGATAAGTGCTTATGGATATTTATAGCTTACTGGCCATTCGCCTTGAACAGCCTCCGCATATGCTCTAGAATGAAGCCAAGCATGTGTCTGGCCTGTAATATCGTGCATTTATATTAATTCAATCAGGGGTGCACAACAATAGAATCAATGGTCATCAACAGGTGAGGTTTAAGTTTACCCACCTGTGCTCACGATGCAGCATCCTTTTACTTGGCCTTATTATTACTCTTAAAAACTGAAGTTGTCCACCTCTGATCTCACATAGCAAAAGGTTTGCATACAAGTGAGGTTGTGCATTACACTAGTAGGCTCTTGAACATGAACTGATGGTTTTATACATGCTTTTAATACACAATGCAAGGCATTCAGCACATTAACATACAAGGCATACAGTATATGTAATGCCATTATTGTATGGTGGAGACGCACCTTGATTATCAACATCTTCAAGACATCAAAGATTAGGAGGGGATATATGTGAGTAGGAAAAAAGCAGATCTTAACTGTTTTTATGTAAAACAATGTAAGATTCCATAATACGCATGCAAGATACCATGCAAAGTGATTGGCTGGCACATGCAGTACTACAAAGCAGGACTGGACAGACAGCATCAATTACCTTACATAAAATGCAATCTTTATAGTTTTTCCTACATATGTATACTATACATACAGCATCTAAATTTGTACATTAGGCTATGTCATTTTTATATATAATAAACACATTGCATACATTTATTATAAACAGTTCACCCTCTGTATACTCTCTGTTATACTCTTTCTTATGGCTCTGGTTTACTCTATATAGTCTTAAATTATTAGTCTTAAAATAATGTAATTTATTTTATTTTTTTTCATGGTCAAATTTTTTTTTAATGTAAATTGTGTAAAATATGCTCTTTTAAATGCACAAGAGAAAGTTTTGTTCTACAGTCGCATTAACCAAACTAAAATATAAACAGTGCATGCGTTCTAAAAAACCATCAGTCTCTAATGTGTGCCTGCTTATGCACATATATATGCACATAAATAAATATATATACATATATATATATATATATATATATATATATATATATATATATATATATATAAATATGTATATTTATATATAAGTATATATATATATATATATACATATATAAATATTTATGCATATATATATATATATATATATATAAACATATGTATATATATATATATATATATATATATATATATATATATATATATATATTTATTTACCCAAAACCCTTTTTTAGTGCTCTTGAGACTCAACTGTTAATTACATTCTCTAAAATTATTTAGTTGTTTTAATTTCTACATTTTAATATCAAACACTAATTTTTTCAAGATATGGTAAGGTTAAGATTTTGGATTAAAACAGACAGCAATTCTTCAAATCTTCTGTATCACTAATACACCTGTTTTTACTGAGAATTGTTTTCAGTAAAAATGTAATTTATGGTACATTTCATAGTCAACACTACCCTCTACTGTTTACACAAATGTACTACATAATACTGTCATTTCTGTTTTCTAATAGTTATTTTTTCTGCATTGGACTTATAACTTTTAACCAATAACTTTTAATTACTCAGTTCACAATAAGCGATCACAATGATATTTTTTTTTCTACTTTTGTTGCCATTGTGGTTTAACATGGCAGACATAGCACCTGTATGAGTGCTGAAATTGATGTTTCTCTTGAGTCCCACGGGTATATATATATATATACACACACAAAATCACTGTAATAATATTGTGAACGTCTTGTGGATTGTGCATGTAGCAGTTTAAAAAGTTCATAAAAATAAGGCATACCAATTGCTCTTTAAATCAGGAAACAAAATAATAGAATATTATTTGGCAGATAAAGAAATAAAAAATGTTCATAAATAATATACCTGAAAAATATAGTACATAACCATATCATTAACAAACAGCACTTTTACCTATAATCACGATTACTGCATTTTACAGTCATTTCTGTTCTTAAACATATAAATACATTTTATGGCCAGACTGAGAAAAATACATCTACACCACAAATAGCAAATAATACCAGCCATGGGACATTTGTACCATGTACCATATGGTGAATAATACATGGTTGGATTTACAGGTTTTACAATGTCAGCTATGAACATAAACATTGTACTATACTACGGTACCTACTACTAATAATACCACAGAAACTACTGAATTATTCTCAAGTTACTCAGTTTTTTTTCTTTCATATACATGAACTTTTTTAAATGGTGTAAGCACTTTGTAATTTAAAAAAATATATCTTTACCAAATATTTGGTATCTTAACTTGAAAAACTATTGATACAAAGTGCAATTTGTATGTGTATATGTGTGTATATGTATAAGTTTAAATATATATATATATATATATATATATATATATATACGTATATATATATATATATATATACATACATATATTTATACATATATATATATATATATATATATATATATACATACATATATATACATATATATACACATATATATATATATATATATATATATATACATATATATACATATACATATATATATATATATATATATATACATATACATATATATATATATATATATATATATATATATATACATATATATATATATATATATATATATATATATATACATATATATATACATATATATATATATATATATATATATATACACACATATATATATATATATACACATATATATACATATACATATATATATATATATATATATATATATATATATATATATATACACATAACGGGATTGCAATATAATATATCTATTTTAATGTATTTAAATAAAAGGGCCTTCGGCAGGTGATTCCTCTCTTTACCAAGCCCTAAGCAATATATATAATATATATCTATATATCTATATATATATATATATATATATTTAGTATTTTCAGTGGTAATGTTTTAAATGTTTTTGTTTGTTGTTGGATTACTCCGGAGACATTTTCTTATCAATTTTCCAGGCAATTTACATTTACATAAAGGAATCTAGAAAATAATTTTTCATTGCTGGTTTGCTGTCAGAGGGTTGACCACACCTTTAAGATACAGGGGATACAAGCAAACAATACTTCCTTATAACTGTACTGGAGAATGTCATTAGGTCATCATGCTGCATGCACTCATATGTAACAATTGGTTGCATTGTTGTTACATTCATTATAGCATTTATTGATTAGAATCAAAGCAAAGAGAAGCAAAGCAAGAAAACCCCATTCATTGTAAGAACACAGAGAAAGTAGCCAATGCACCGATAAATCCAAGTTGATTAAAAGAAGCGCAAGCTATGTTAGGAATCAGTTTAGTTGCTCATGTTTAATATTACCATGTTTTATTTCGAGACATCAGATACATTGAAAAAAAGTACTAACCAACTCAAAACAACACTTAAATCTAAAAACCTGCAATCATTTGAAATGTAAAAACAAACTCACCACTGACAAACCTAGACTGCTCTTTTGAAAAGACCGGTTACTTTATTTTTTTATTTTATTCCAAAATTTTCTATAAATTTGGATGACATAAAATATGTCATTTCCTCTTACCACAAATATTTTTTTTAATTTTTTTTCTAAATTGCAGAATACTGTTTTATACTACTTTATAGATCAGAAGGATATTGCTGATGTTTCACAAAAACATATAATACTTTAATAGAGGAGGCAATTTGAATTTCCTATAGTATCCACCACTAACCTGCCTCAGACACGTTGACTATTGTTGAACGATCACTAGTTACGGATGGTGGTGATGTAATTTCAGATCCAGGGATTAAATCTGCTTTACCTGGTTCAACTGCAACCTCAAAGTCTCTGTCTCTGTCATTAAGATCGGAAAAATTGAAATCTGTGGAAGTCTCGTTATCACTAAGGCTATCTGACGTACTCTGACCAGAACCACTTTCTTCGTCGCCTGTAAGAACCGCCCATGAGTTCGACTCCGATGTATTTTTCACAGGGATATTTACAGTCTCAGTATGTGTTTCCAGAACAGTTGCCTCATTTTCCTTCTTAGGTGCAATGCTTGGGCTTGATGGTGGTTGTGTTGACCATATTCTTCCGCCCAAGTCCGAACTTAGCTGACTGTCTGCTGCAATGGTTGAAAACGCACTTCCTTCTTCAGGTTGCTCAGAATGGTCACTCATACTGATATTACTCTTCTCCATCACTCTTGGTACATAATTGTTAGCATCAGCTACAATATTTTCTTGGGTTTCTGTATGTGATGTGGAATCAGTACCAGCTAAGACAAGTAAGCCCTCATCTACTACAGAAATCCCCATTTTGGTATCAGAGCTGACAGTAGATAACATAGGAAAGGATGTTTTAGATGTAGCTGTTACCATTGATAATTTGCTAGGACTCTCACTGTTTGGAGAATCAGCTGTAACAGAAACATACAAATTTGGTGAAGTAAGATCATTGTGAACAGATACTCCAGTTTCAGTAACAGGTGTAGTTAAGGAATACATAATGCCTTTAGAGTTTACCAAAGTAACAGAAGGAAGGCCATGCGTATGAGAAGCAGAGGAAGGCAAATGATTATCTATAGTGGTATCTTGTTGTGTTAATGTATAGGCAGGCAACACTGGAGTAGAAACTGTGTGTGAAATTGTAGTGGGCAAAGATAAAACATCTAAAAGCTGGTTTGTTATGTCATCACCATATGAAAGCGATATAACTTCACCTGAATTCACATTAGTCAACAAATGAGGTGCAACAGAAGCATCATGCAAGACTGACATTGTTTGTTGTGAGTCTGAGGGCGCAACAGAACTTGGAGACAAAAAATTACCAACAGGCGATACATACGAAGAATGCAACAATGACTCAACAGTATCATCAGAAGATGAAGGCAACAAAAGAGCATCAATATTAGAATTCATGTTATGAGAATGGGATGTCTCATTCAACATTCCATCAGTGGTCACAGATGAAGCAAGGATAGTATTAGGCACTGTTTGCAGAAATGCCTCATTAGTCTGTTTATCTGGCATCTCATTAAAGAATTCCTGAGTTGTAGAAAGCAGCAAATCAGAAAAAGCAGAAACAGTTTTTGAGGCTGCAGTAAGCATAGCTTTAAGCGATATGTCACCAGAGGTCGTAGATACAGCATTCAATGGCTGTACAGGGAGTAGGTTTTCTGAACCTGCATTAATATCACCATCAAAACTCCTGGTAGTGGAAAAAGACACTGGAAGGATTTCATTTGAGTCTTTGTTTTCCCTAATTACATGAACCTTGGCATCAGATGAAGAAAGTTCTGTCATCACTTCATTTTCTGCATGTGAAGCCAGATCATCATAAGCAGAGGTAGTCTGCAGTCCAGTGTCACTATCATCTATCATTTTACTATTGATGATCTGTGAGTTTTGTTTAAACTCAGGTGTTTTATATGTCACTTTATCTACCTCTGTAGATGAAGTAGCATTTGGGGCTTTCAAATCATCTATCCCATAGAAAAAAAAACCACTACCAGAGTAAGCACCAGAATTATCCTCATCACTAACTGTGGAACGCGTGGGCTGAAGTAAAATATCACCTTGTAAGTTTACAGTACTTGGCTTATGGTACAGTTCAGTGCTAGATTTTTGAATTAAGGTACCCTGGTGAAATATGCCAACAGAATCATGCACATATGCTGTAGAGTCATAAGAAACAGTAGAGGTTTCTGTGGATACCATATTACCAGACAAAATATAGGTAAGTTCAGACACCGAAGATAGTGCATGCATTTTTAAATCAGTGCTTGGAGTTTCAAGTTGAGAAATCATTTGAGTATTATTAAAGGTGTCAACCCCATAACCAGATGTCAATGTCTCAGAAGCAGCATGAATAGTCTGATGTGGCTTCACATCAGAATAATGTGTATGGCTTGGCTGAACTAATGCATTGCTTTCAGTCAATGCCATGGAAGCATGCAAGGAAAGTGTATCAGTCACAACAGTCTGAGTAACTTGCGAAAACATTTCAGACACTGCATACAGATGACGAAATACTTTACTACTGGAGGGAGCAGAGGAAAATGTAAGCAAAGGTACGTCATCAGAGGAAGACAGGGTAGGTTCAAATGACACATCAACATTGGGAAATACAGGCGTGGCATGCAGGATCAGATCAATATCTGAAGCAGCAGGGGTAGCTTTCAGGAACTGAGTGCCAGACAACAAAGGAGTAACTAGAGTAAACACTTCACTAGTGTATGAAGGTTGAAGAGGTATCTCACCATTAGATATTGGTTGGGTTGTCTGAGAGAGTACCTCACTCACAGAAGAAGCAGAGCCATGTAGTCCAAAGCTTGGAGAAATAGATTGAAATGATACTTCAGCAGGGGAGAAAGTAGAAGCTGAAACATGTGGCATCTCTAGAACAGGACTCAAAGTAACTGGTGGCAACTCTGCTTTACTGGAAGATTTTTCTGACACTAAATCATCAATGCTACCATTGGTTGAATTAGCTTGATGTTCCTCTTCAGTATGTGATAGAAGAATATCTTGTGATGCAGAATCTGACGTGTTAGACAAAGTTATTTCATTGATAGTTGCGTTTTTCATTATGTCTTCATTGCTGGATGGTAAGTTTTCAATTGTATACGGTTGAGGAGACGTAGAGGAAATTGTTTTTCCCTGAGAAGTCTTTTCTGTAGTAAATGTTCCAGAAAGACCTGTTGAAGTAGAATCTGAAGTGTAATTTAAGAGCAGACTAGGCTTCTTGGTAGGAGAGAAAATTCTCTTTTTCCAGCTAGCAGTTGTCATTGGTAGTTCATTCATGCGATCAGTTTGAGTATGCTTTTCCTCAGTACCTTTGGTAGTGTCAGAGTTGTTGAAGCTCCTGAATTCAACACTACTTTTAGCTTCCTTGGTTTTATAAGTTGTTTCTTCATGAGCTTGTTGTTGGGGTGACATCGTTTTTTTCACAGATTCTACAGGCGTATCAGTAGTTGTATCAACTGATGATTTGGTTGTAGACTGTACAAAGGGGTGCAAAACAGCATTAAACTTGTCAGGCTCTACCTTTTCAGTTACAGATTCATGTAGTTGTGAATCATTCTCTTTTTCAGCATAGCTAGAAGTTGTTGCTTTGGCTCCCTCTACCTGTATTTGGTTTATAGTGCTAACAGTGCTCAAAGTTATCCCATGGTTATTGGTTTCTTTTTCTTCTTCTGTTTCTTCACTATCCTACAGAGCAAAAATAATACACTTGTTAAGTGATAGCTTTCCTCCAATAAAGCTAATTCACTAAATTATGAAAATCTCCCTCCACCCTGAAAACAAGTTTCTAAAGAGTTACACTGGATGATATTGAATATATCACTAAGTAGTTATACCTAAACCACTGGCCACCATGTTCTTTCGCTCCGCCTATATCTTTGATGGAAATTAACGCACACAAGTTGAAAATGATAAAAGTTTACTTAGTTTGGGTGATCAGCATCACTCAGCAATACAATGCAAATTAGCATAATGCTTTCTTATAGGGACTCCTGGTCTGCAAAGCCTTCAGTGCAAGATGGAGGCAGATGGTCATGGCAGAGGAACTTCTCCCAACCTATTTGGATTGTCTCTAAACCTTCATTAATCAGCAGTCTATTGATATCTCTGTGTAGCACTGTCCCTGTATCCACTCGGACCAACACTGATGCTCCAGTCATATTCTCTCCCACCGCCTCTTGCAAAAGTTGTGCCATCACTCCATTGGGCTGGCTGGCTCTCCCTTACCCTACCCATACAGCATTAGTTACTTCCTATTTCTGTTCATTTGATCATGGTGGTGCTGTCAGAGTCAATTCAGCTGCTTCAGATCCTGCTGTCTCCATAACAGGCAGGTCTATAGTCTCCTCACTGTCAGTCTGCACTCCTACTAAGGAAATTACGACTACTGTGCAACTGTTTGTAACTCATAGGTTAAATGCTCTATTTACTCCTCCAGTTTACATATTACTACTTCAGCAGCAACTTTTCTCTCTAGGTTAGATTTCTGACAGGTTATCTGAGCTGCCACTTGACTAAACCTTTCTCCTGTGGCTAGAAGAGATGGCCACCTTGTGAGCTCCTGCTCCACTCCTAGCCACTGAGTGGTCAATAACCCTGGAGTTGACAACGATGCATTACCTCCTCTATCTGTCTCATGATTACAATAAACCCACATCTCTTCATTCATCCCCTTAATTTAAAAAAAATACAGGAACTATGTACACATTGATAATAGACTGAAGAGATATAAGAAGAAATAAATGTTGTATACACATGGGTGGGGTTAGGGAGAGTTAGCTAGCCCAGTTGGGAGGTAGGTGGTGGGGGGATAAGAGAAAAATGTCAGTATTATCCCTAAATACATAGCTAGATTGCTGATTGAAGAATGTTTAGAGAGAATACAAACAGAGATATTGGGAGAAGTTCTCCATGGGACCATGAACTGTTGCCCATAACATCTGCTCCATGCACTGATGGTTATGCAGACCAGGGCTTCCTAGAAGAAAGTGAGATGTTGATCTATATTGCATTGCTCAGTTTTGCTGCAACCTTCATGAATTCAATAATCCAAGCTAAGTAAACTTTTATCATTTCCAGAGTGTGTGTTCATTTCAATCATAGGTATAGGGAGAACCATAAACATAATTAATACACCTTCTAGCCCTAGATATAATAATCCAATAAGATTCTGTAGAAACACTGAGAGTGTTCTAAATCATGTCTACCAATGAGAACCCTCAAGTGTGTGTTGTTGGCTTAATAACCTTAATAACTGGTTAAAACCATGAACAATCCACCACTGCCTCCCGGGCCCTTAAAGACCTTGGGCCTCATTCTATTAACGGCCGTAGGAGATGCGGGGCCACAAGGACCGGCCACAAGCTATTCGCCTCTTCTATTCCCTTCCGGCCGGGGATTCCAGCAGGCTTGCGGCCGGCGCCTTGTTATCCCTTGCGGCCGCTCGCGCCGGAGGAAAGCCTTTGATCTTAAACGGCCGCAAGAGTTTCGGCCGCAAGAAAGCCCCGGTTGCTATTCAATTGCTCCGGGAAACCTCTCTGCAAGGCTAAAACCGAGCAGCTGCTTACTTGCAGAAAAAAGGTCCCGCAGGCACACAATTAAGCACATTTTAAAGCCATAATAAAGCCATCCTGCACTCTGAGGAGACTATAAAGTGATTGTAGGTGTTAGCATTAATAGCACAACATTCACCTACACTCAAATCCGTAAATATATATTTTTTTAATTTATGTCACATATCCATGTAAAAAGTCCAGAGGGCTTGGAGCACCTCAGACCCGCCCACGCTGCGGCCGGAAAATAAACAGTTAATGTAATCTCGGATTTGGGCTGATGTGCAAACTTGAGAGGGGGTTGCTATTAATCCTCATGTCCCCCATTATGATCCCTAGCATTTACAGAGCTTTACAGTGCCGTCTTGAATTTATTTTTGCGTTTAAAGATTTCTGAGCTTACGGCCGGTTGCAAGATATAAGGGGAGATCCTTGCAGGGCCATATAATTGAATTGCAAGGTAACGGGAGCCCCGCAAGGAATCGCAGCCTTGCGGCCGTTTTACGGCCGATAATAGAATGAGGCCCCTTGTATGGGTGGGGACAAGTAGCTAAACCTGATATTTCAAAGTAAACTTAATATTGACTATTGCTTTCCTAACTCATTGAAAACTAATTTTTGTAATAATAATTTTCTTGGCTACTTAAAACATCTAGCTCCTGTAGTTAGGACATTAATATTTGGGTTTAGACATACGCAAACTATATTTGTTTGCAAGCATACATTTAACTGCAAATTGTACATTAGAATGGTTTATAGTATAATATAGTAAATATCAGTAAAATGCTCTACCTCCACATCTTCTTCAGTTTCTGTAAATTCATTAAAAAGAGCAACCCCTAAAAAACAATAGGAATACATATTTTTTAAAGCACATTTTTGTTTGAAATAAATAGAATACAAAATAAAACACATTTATAACAGACCTGTGAATTAACATTATAAATTCATTCAGCAAAACAATATTTCAATATATCTTTCCTTTTCTCTTCCTCAACAGTCTATACATGAATTCTGTGCATGATTTCCATTCTACTACTATGTTATTTTTTTATAATTTTATTAACTTGTTTTATTAACATTATTGTTAGGTAAACCATATAAGGTTGATACCTTTTCATCTATATTAAATGGATGCAATTAAAATTTAGCATTTTGGAGATTGTTTAAATGTTTATACTAAGTTTTAAAACATAAAATAAAGTATGATTAAAAAATAAAAAAAAATTACTTGAGATATTTCATTGGAAAATGTTAGAAGTTTAATGAATATTAAGCTTTATTAGTTGACATTTTCATACTATGCATTGTAATGATAAGGGTTTGGTGATATTTGCTAAGTTAATGTCACTACACCCATGACTTCATTAATTATTATATATTATCACATAACACAAGTTTGATTTAATATTAGCAAAGTACACAAAAACAAATTTTCTGTTAAATTGTGGGTTCTATTATAATTAAAAAAAAGTATGCCAGACACATTATATTCATTAATGTGCAAAAGATGACTACAACAGACGTATTGTGCTTTAGGATTATGGAACAAGGTCTTCCTTAAGCCTCAACCACCTTGCCACTTGTACTTTAGTGAATTAAGGCCATTATTTGTATATATTTTGTTATTATTTGTTTATGTTTTATTTATGAATTTTTGTAACTTTTTTTTTTTTATTTCTACAATTTAAGATGGACATCAAACTTAAACCTAATAGTATATATTGATGGATCATTTACCTCCTGCTTACATTTCTAACTGCTTTTGTCCTTGTGGCTTCCCTTTCGGATATTGTGATATTTCTATTAATTGATACTTCATTTTTTTAAAATGTTTAAACAATAAAATGTTTAAGATGACACTTCCATGATCCAGCAAATCTCCTTAAGACTGTTGATGTAATTGATGTAGATAAAAATACTGATAACTTAAAGGGACATGGAACACAACTGCTTTGTTTTAAGCACTTACAAAAGTATGTTTTGAACCATAACGTTATTTTTGCATTAAAATATAATAAAGGGACATTGAATGTGTCTTGATCTAACTAGGAACAAAATATATGTGTGTATCTCTTTACTTGTATGCACTTTAGTTTATTAAGAAGTGTTCAAAAGTTCAGATTTTTCTGCTTAAAATATTACAAATAGTTCCTAACTGTTTTCTCTGACTGCAACTCATAAAGACAGCGTACTTCTAAGTACAGGGGTTGCACTTTCTCATAGCATACAATCATTCTGCAACATGCTACTTGAGAGAGGTTACTGACAGGCTAATTTGAAACATTGCACTTCACACTCTATATATTCATGGGCTGCATGAGCTACAGCAGGAATACCCAAACAGGTACAAATTGTATGATTTTAGGCAGAAAAACAGAGCTTTTAATACAACTTTTTCTTAGTCTGGCCACTTTTTAATAAAATAAAGTGCATACAAGTAAAATGATACATAGGTATATTATATTCCTAGTGAAATCAAGAAACCTTCCATGTCCCTTTAAGTAAAACCTGTTTAAACTTAACTGAAACATAGAGCATGCTTTAATTTGTAGTTCTCATTGGCTAGCAGAGGGTGAGCTCCCATTAGCAGTTATACATCTGTTTTTCTGCTCTGAGACGTTTATTGGAAAAAACTAAACATACTGTGACATTATCAAATACCCTCTTTCTGATGCAACAGAGAATAATGACTTTTCATGCCCCTTTAATACTATTTCAGTTACCATTTTATTCAAATGTTTAGAGTTATATGGCATTTTCTGTAACAATATAGCTGTCGGTCCAATTATTTTTGATGATTCCACATTACAGTTTTGGGTACAGTTATATGGACTCTTTGGATATTCTTTTTATTTTATGTAATTTTTTTAGCAATGTTATTTAACTAAGGTTATCTTCCTCAGTGTGATCTGTAATTACTTTCAATAGGCAAAAAAATAGACTTTCAGCTTATGGAACTACCCCTTTCTCCATGTAAACTCCCAAACACGCTGCCATTCTACATGTTTGTTACTTGGCAGCATGCTGAGGTCTAGGCCAACCTAAGGTCACATCTGAAAGCGAGGGGATTCACACTCCAAGTATCTCACACTAGAAGTGATAAACTTAAATATTGTATATAAAAAAGTTTATTTTTTTATATTCTATATCTAACAGTGTCCTAATATTATAAGTTATTAAATATACTGATTATGATTAAAAAAGGAAAGTTATAAGAGTCTACTGTGGATTTTATTGTTTTAAGCCACTAAAAATATGCTCTCTGCAAGTCTTGTAAGGGCGTTGTAGGATCATTGGGAAGAGTTTGAATACTATTATTATTATTATCCTTTATTCATAATGCACCAACAAGTTTTCAATCTTGTTAGGTGTTTTAGGAAAGCACTGTGTATATTTGATTGAAAGCTAAATGAACAGGGCCCTCTATTTTTTGCATGTTGTTTAAATTGTGTTTGATTTGTACTTAACCCCTGTATAGCTCTACGTAATATGTTGGCGTGTTACAAATAAAAGATAATAATAATATTACTCTTTTACCTTTTTATATATTTTGTTTGAATTAAATGTTTACCACTTTTCATTAGATATTCTTTAGAAAATAAATATTGAATGCTGAACATACTGTAACCTGTCCACACCATTTTTATTAAATATCCATTATTACAAGTCCTAGCATTGCACTGAACCATATTCTACAACACCATAACATATACAGCACTTTATAAAGTATTGTAAAAAAAAAAAAAAAGAAAAAAAAACATATCTTACCTTTTACTTAAATGATGATGGATTTGTCTGGCATCCCACTCTTGCAATTTGTTTTTTATTTATGCGGATGCAAATATGAAGACTATTTTTTAAATTTAAAAAGCATACTGCTTCTCAGTAACTGTAACTATGGGGAAGACTTGTTTATATGTGGAAATAATTATTTTATAATATAAATACATGAGGTGAATAATAGATATTCCTTTTTGGAAAAGGAAGAGTAGCGGTTCGATGGTTTAAAAGAAAATAATATTGCTTCAGTAATAAATAAAATCAGTACATTCTAAATCCTGTATGCAGCATACAAATTTACCTCAAAGATTACAAATTATGGTGGATATTAGAAAATCTAAGAAAATAAAGGAAATGTTGACGTTTTCCATATGTAATTTAGCCTATTATTGTATGAACATGTTGAAATTACTTTTAAACGATTGCAATAAAACTTTTACTTCTGGCCTCAAGTCGGTTCTATTCCTTTAGAGCAGTGGTTCTTGACTTGTGTGTGATACTCTTATTTGCTTTCCAAAATCCATGTCCTAACCAGCATTCCAACTGGATTAGACAGGAAAAACATAAAAGTAAAAAAGATGCGTTATTCTAAAACATGATAATAATGAGGTATAGTATAAAAAGGGGGTCCGTAGGGATGTCCATTGTATAGGGATTAATATTAGGTGCCATAGGGGTCAATAGGGTACCCCATTTTAGCAGGGTTAATTTTCGGTGTCATAGGGATCAATATAGACCCCCATGGTAACGGGTTAGTTTTTAGTGCCATGGGGATACATAGGTTATATGGTTATAGATTAGATTACCCTGGGATCCCCAAGATATTGGATTAAGGTTCAGTGCTACAGGAGTCCATAGGAACCTCCATGGCTATAGAGCTCCAGAAAAACTCCTATGGTTATACATAGAGGCCCCATAGGGATCTCAAATATTTTACTGAATATCAGCATTGCAGGTTTCAAACCCAGGAGTGCAGTATATTTGATGTTTAAATAAAATAATAAAACTAGTATTTACCTATTTATATACAAAATCTAGCCGTGTATGTTATATATTAATGGATGAATATCGGTTATATTATTATTATTATATATTATTTATTATATTATTTATTATATTATTTAAATATAAAATATTCTGCTAATGCAATATCCCAATATTGCGAGTAGTAAAAAGCAAAGTAAATTTTAAAAACTTGCGTTTCACGAGTAGTAAAAAGCAAGGTAAATTTAAAAAAAACTTGGGTTTCACTACAACTTGCAATGGGTGTCGATGAGCTAGGAATTACCCAGGAGAACAAGATTTAACGAATCTCCTGGTGAGCAGAGAAGCTGCATCACAAGTTATCACGGACTCTAATGGGTGCGTTAGAACCCGCAATCCTTTAGTAAATTCCCCCCTTATGTCCAAACGAGGAAGGGCAGTGAATATATAGAATAGTAGAATAAAAAAACATTTTTTTAACTGAAAACTCTCAAAAGTTATCCTAGTCTACAAATGATACACTCCACACGTTGCTGTAGGTCCAATCGTGCTGCTTTAGAACCACTGCTCTAAAGTAGTTCTGGAACATTACTGAGCTGTTTAGATAATATGGCAAATAACTAGAATGATAGACGCATAATTTATTTATAAATGAACACGCAGTGTAAATCAGACGAAGAGTCTAAGTCTAACCATAGTCAGCATTAGAAAAAATAGTCATATGTTGATGTACAATGTACATGTAGAGCAATGTAGACTCACAGTTGAGTGAGATAATGATAAAATGAAATTAACCACATTAACATGTGAATAGAACACAAAAAATAAACAATGGTATAATATCAAAACACAAACAATAATAACATTTAAATAGCATTATGGTTGAACAATTAAGAACATGCATAAATGCAATGAGTTACAAGTGAAAATGCAAATTATGGTAAATGGTGAATATTATGTTGGTGTCATGCATATCAATACACATATCCAAATATATGTTTTGCAACACACAAGCAGTGCCATTAATAGTCATTCTATTTATCCTTGCATGGAAGTTTAGGGAAAGATTAAAGAAGCACCCATGCATATAGGAATAATTCTGTCTTATTATCCAAAGATCCTATGCAATCATTGTTTTGTTCTGATAGACTTAAATATAATTTAGTCAGTTTGGAAGCCAAATATATAATTTAGATACAATTATAATATTTAAAAAAAAAGGTGAAATACAAACCACACTAGTTTAGTGTGTTAACAATTAAAGAATAATTCAAAATGATAATTTCATTGCATAGATTCTTTAATCACCACCAGAAAAAAATGATACTTTTAGAGGAAAACTGGGAAATTTATGCAACCAATTATGACATACTGTAACTACCATATATGCATTTTCTGTTTGATTTAAAAATAATGAATGGAATGATAATGATTAGAAACAAAATAAAATGATGGTAAACCAATAAAATGTAAATGCCATGAATAACTAACTCACATAAGACATAAAATATTGTTTATAACATATGAAATGATTTCTCATAAATTAGATGTAGATAATATAATGACTTTATATATACAGTAATAGAACAAGCCTAGAAGGAATTTAAAGCTAACTTTTAATCTTGCCCCTGTCCCCTTGATTCACTAAGTATTCACTAAGATGTAACCGTTAGAAAGCAGTTTTCGTATTTTCTATGGGGAAAGTTGCCACGCCAGCACATTCCAGCCCCTACGATAGATTAGTGAAAGCGGACTTGTCTCTAAATTAAAATTCAGTTTACAGCAGTAAATAAAGCGGAACACCCCATCTATATTACTCCTGATTTTAAGTCCATAATAAAATGTAAAGAATCTAGCCAATGTAAAGACAATATATCAGTAATTACTTCATATTCATCAATATTTCTTCCTATTGATCTGTCTTATCCATCTATCAGTCTAATCTATCGATTTAACCTAGTTATGAAATTAACTCGACCTCCATTGTTGAGCATATCTGACACATCCCTTTTCCGATGAAATTAAAGCTCAGTTTTCACTACCCATTTTATATATTTGACTCGTGCCTTTTGATTTCTGTCTGTAGAAGTAAATGAAATAATAAGATTTACACTATTATAGAGCAGGGAAACTAATTTCTGAACATTAATTTTAAAAGTGTTTAGTTAAAGAATGATGGGTTTAAATCAAGGACGATTATATTGCTCTAATATCTTTGTCAGCAAAGTCTCAATGTTGAGAAGGGTATTAAGATAAAGCCTCAAAGTAAATGAGACATGTAAATCCATAGTCATAATAGTAATCAAGCACTTTCAGTATTAGATACTATGCAACATAAATTAAATTTTATTATATAAATATACAGCTGAAAATAAATTTATTGTAAAAGAATAAAACACATAATTATCAAGCCTTATGAATAGGGCAATGGACATATTAACTTGCAGAAAATATTTTTTTAATAGGCAGAGGTATTAAATCACATGTGCATAAAATGATATAACTACAAAAAATGCCTTTAAAGTCAAAAACTGAGAAAAAATGAGTTCTAAAAAAATCTCATACCTGCACCATCCATTGTCATTTCAACAATTACTTGGTCGCTTCGTTTACCATAAAGGCCATTTGTGCAGACTGCTACTACTTGAAGAACGTAACTTGTATTTGGCGCCAAATTATATAAGATAGCACCCTAAAATGAAGACAAAAATAAATGTTATAACAAGACCCCATGCACATTTCTCTAAAAACAAATGTATATTCTTATACTTTTAGATGTCAGCACATTCTAATAACCAGGTATGAAGTTTAGGGTCGGAATTAAACACAAGAACATATTATCTTTGACCTTTTTGTCTAATTAATAATATTGAGCATAATACAACAGCTCAGCTACTGTGCTCATAGAGAGATCTGAAGCTTTATCAATGTGGTAGACTATGCACTTAGCTTGTTCCATGGACCCTGATTTACAGACTATCTGGTTGTAGATATATTAGTGAATACAGATTATATCTTGTCCTAACTGGAAGTTTATAGTAATCAGCAAAATTGGATTGCAAAAGTGTGATTTAATTTGTGAGCAAACACTGCTGATTACACAGAATTGTACAGATGGATCCATAGTCATTCGTTCAACTAAATTAAACTGTTTTGTAAAAATTGTCCAAACTTCAATGTTTTAATGTGTGTATAAATCTGACCATTCTCAGGAGCAAACCTCTAATGTCATCAATTTTGGATCTATCATATAGCTTATCTATCATATGCAGCTTTATTGTTTTTTTAAAACCCTACTGGTTGTTTATCTGTCTTGAAAACTGAAACATAATGAGTTGTTCTGTTATATGATGGCAGATCTGTTTCATAAAATGTTTGCATCTAAGGTCACTGTTTGACCGGTTTCGGAAATGATTGTAATTTTTATTATGGGGACAAATACTTCACCACACCTGCTGTGATCTATCATATAGGGGCTTGTAAACCATGTGGGAAAGTTGTTTCGATTAGAAATGAAATGAAGCTCACATAGGACTAGGACCCTGCAATACTTTCTCACTCAACCATGCAACATTTCTAGTGCCACAGTTGGTGCAGAAGATTCAAATGCGGATTCAAACAATAACCAAAGTGCTTTGATCATATCAACAGCACTTTTAAAAAGGAAATGCATTTTCCACATGCCTCTCAACCCCATATCTGAGGATGAAGAACACAACATGTGACTTCAGTGACCCTTTAAAAACAAATGTATGAAATTATATTTTTTACCCAAATATGACTATTTATATATGTAAAGGAATACCCTGTTTAGCGCTTTATTTGCATTCCTGCATGCAGGAGCATTATGTGAAACAGCACTAAACGGACAGAGCTATGGGGAATGATTGAGAACTAAACAAAAATGTAAAGGGCCAAGTGAGATTTGACGCACCAAAAATGCTATATAGCGGGGTTTTAGCGCTGAGCGGGGAATTAGAGGGGAAAAGAGCTCTGTGGTGAATCAGTGCTCATCGGGGTAGCATTAAGCGGGGTTTCCCTGTATCCTAATTTGTCTAAGGATAAATACATGTAACCAATGCAAATACATTATGAGTAAAATTACTTCTCGTTGTTCTAGTTGGGTGAGAAGTACAGATGGTGCAATGAAAATTTAATTATAAACCATTATTTATGGGTCTTCTTCATTTTAAAACATTAAACCGTGTAAATTAAAACTGTGCAATCATACATGCGCAAAAAATGATGGTAAAAATATATTGATATGTTGCACAGATTAGCACATAGTCTAATGCATAATTAAAATATTTTACTTTTATTATTAATTGTGATAATGCATAAAAAAAAACACAATTACCAAGTCCTGATAGCCGTCGGTCATAAATATATGTTTAGTTTGATCTTCTCCTTCTAATCTTTGATAATAGACAGCATATCTTTCAATTATTGCATCATAAACAACTCGAGGTCTCCTCCATGTAATCAGAAGGCTTGTGATGTTCTCTGGGTCAGCCTGGACATCTTCTGGTTCTGAACTGCAAACTAATAAAAATGAAATACATTAGATATAACTTAAATAAATAATATTAAAGCTTATAGTGTGACTTAAACATATGTCTCCGGCGTGTGACATCACTCATCAGTGACGCCACCTACCAATTACCTCACCGCCCACCATGAAAGCTTGAATCGCCCACTAGTGGGCCGTAGGGACCAAGTTGACTACCACTGGTCTAACTGATTAACCTGTCATCATAATGACTTGGCTAAATCCAGCATGCACTTCCCTGTAAATGCTCAATGGGCAGAAGCACAAATATAACCACTTTCAGCATGCATGGAGTGCATGCCCAGCAGGCCAGTTAGATAATTAACTGAATTCTGACTGCTTCATTTTAAAGATTGAATATCCTAATGTAATTACATTAAACAGTTGCTGATAACACAAAACAATCTAGCAAACATACAGAAAAACATACAATAGTATAATTATACGTCACGATTGCTATCAGCGCTGATCAAGTTTCCCTCACTAACTTCATCATGGAAAAACACAACTATTATATACTATATTACAAGAAAAAAGTAGGTAAGCATACCATGTACCATCGAGGATAAGACACAAAAACAGGGGTTTCCAAATAACAACACCTAATAATTTATATTTGTACTGCAATTTTCATGTTTGATCTTGTAAATATGTCATTTTATCCTTACTTCTTATTATAAATTCAAACAATTATACAAAATTCAGGTTATGAAACAAATGATGTACTTCTACGTTACACGTTTATGTTGATCTTTTCACTTGCAATATTACTACACTCGGCATCCGTAAATTCTACCTTATCCGCAAGATTTCAGTGTAGGAAGTATGCATTTACTAGTAATATTACACCAAACCGAGCTTTACAGATGAGAAACGGCTCTAGGAACCAATAGGAAATGAGAATGTCATGATTATTATAATGAGTGAGAATGAGTTGATACCTGCAGCAAGGAACCATTATTTATATATATATATATATATATATACTATTAACAAAACAAGGCAAGAGGTAGCTCAGGTCAAGACAAGTAAATTAAATTATAGGGTGCCACTAGGGAAATATAATAATGATAAACAACTAGAAAGACAACAGGGATCCCTATTATTGTGCACACCTATATTAACTCAAATGTAGATATCCAAAAGAGAGTTCAATTAAAAGTTAGCTTTTAATAAATAGATATTGTTAAAAAAAATGTTTTAAAATTTACAGAAGCAGGACATTACATTTATAGATCGCATAAATATACTAGATATAATAAATTCAGGATATATATAAAGTGTCAAAGTCAAACTGAATTCTAAGGATATTCTTTATCCCTGTGAATGCTATTTAATAAAGTGCTTGAAGTGAAAAAAGTGCTACAAATGTGCAACAGTGCTAGTGTGCAAAATACTAGAACCATTAATAATAGGTTCTATTGAAGGGTAATAAAAATGATATTAGAGTGATATTATTGTAGGCAGACTTTTTATAAGGAGACTTTACTCTTATCATACTTAAAGAAATGATAGTATTATTATGATCATGTGTAGTGATAGTTATATAAAGAATTATGCATATATTTTCTCGTATCCTGAATTTATTATCTAATCTTCCCCTTTTTTTCCTTTTTTTTCTTAGTGGCTCTGGGGCATAGCTATCGTAATTATGACTGAGCTCCTAAGGTATAGCTATAGTAATAGTACTTCTGAGTATAATATATATAAAATCTTCCCCTTCTTTGGAGCTCTGAAATATAATTATAGTTGTTCTGGTTAGATGAACTCCTAAATCACAACTGCTGTAGTTCTAAGCGACTGAATGGGCTCCTAAATCAATTTGTTTTGTATATGATGTTATTTCTAAGGTTTATCACAATCGGAGCTAGATGTCTGCGTGCCACACGTTTTAGACGCCTCGCGATGACGTCATAAACGCGCGCGCACGCTCCTGCGTCTGACCCGACGATATATATTATTTATATATATTTTATATATAGTATATATACCGTATATTATTAAATATTTATTTTATATTTATTTTTATTTTTTTAATTAAATAGATGTGACAACTGTATTTATAGAGGCGACATATATAAATATGTTTTTTGGTGTTTATATATATGCTACATTTGTGGAAAATATTATGAAAACCCAAATGACATACATGTAATATTGCAACTTAAAACTGCCAAAAATTAAAAAATATACTTTTTAGATAAGGGTGGTGATATATCTTGAACTACAGTATGTATACAATATGCAATATACAGTAAACTCCCCGTTATCCAGCACCTACAGGGATTACCTATTGCTGAATAAGTGTAGTTGCCGGTTGCTTGAGAGTCACTAATTTAAAATCCCTAATTACGGTAACCCTAAACCCCTAAAAACCCTTAAACTAAGCACAAAACAGCTACTGCTAAATAATCTGAGTCATTTTATGACAAAATAAAAAAGGGGGAAAAAGATGATTTAAAAAAAAATTTGGATGCCGGTTTTGCCGGATAATGCCGATTTAAGTAAGAGTTTTTGTCAAACAGGGAATAGAGGCAGGTGACGGAGTGACGGATAATCATGAGTTTACTGTATATGCTTTACAATACAAATTATTTCCTTCTTGAAGTTTCCCTTATATACACTTGAGGGAGCTGTAAGGTAAGGAACTATGAAGCTTTCCAAATACACACTGAACAGAATATTGTTGTCATGGCTTCCAATTATAAACGTTAACTAAAAAGATAATTTAAGATATGAACAATTAGGCAGATAACGTACATGGCAATTCTACATACAGTAAACTCCCCGTTATCCAGCACCTACGGGGACGCCGGATACGTGTAGTTTCCAGTTAATTAGGAGTCCCCGAATTTAAGGGTCTAACTGACCCTTAAACACCAAAAAAAAACTCAAAATGCCTTTAAAGGGCATTAGCACCTAAACTGGGCCATTTAGGCCCAGAAAAAAATGATTAGAAAAAACGTTTGCATTTTTTTTTTTTGCAGTCTCAATAGTGCCAGATAGTGCCGGTTTAGCAGGAGTTTTTTGAAAATGGGAAATCGATGCCGGTGCCGGTTGCTTGAAAGTCCTGGTTAGTTGGGTGCCGGATAACTGGGATTCTACTGTATATTTTTGTGTTTTACTCACACATAGATGTTCCATACACTTCAAAATCAAATCAAAATCCTTGCAGTAATATAATAACATTACACCTTCATAATGCCCTTTGTCTAGAAATACTCATCCAATCACATTATTTGCTCTGCTGAGTACCTATCCTCTCCCATTCTTTTGTTACTTCCTCCCATGCCCATCTACTATACTTTTCTTAAGTAACCGCAACTTTATAGGATCCTGTACCTCATTGTCAAAGTTTCCCACTACCATACACTTTCTGCTTTATTTCACATGCCCAATCACCTCTTCTAAGATGTTACATTTAAAGGATTGCCCTCAACTCCTTTTGTACCAGTATGTGTAAGTTATTATAGTGTGAAATATTAATAGGGTTATTTGTTATTATACCTTATATATTAACACAAGTGATTAAAGTCAGGTAAATGGCACCAATACCAAATGGTTTTGGTCCAACAAATATTGTACATGACATTCCTCATGTCCACATTTATAGCCCTCTAAGACACAGATGTTGGCAATCTCCTTATGCTCAAATGCAGCTTTACAATGCAGATTATGACTGCTACAGAAACAGCTACTGCCAAAAAATAGAAACATGCCACTGTTGTAACTGTTCTTATACAGTGCAATCTGTCTCCAAAGAAGCCACTGTTGAAAAGGTTTCTGTTAAGGTGAATGGCTGTGTAATTCTTCAAGACATATGGCACTTTGTATAATATATACCCACCTCTTTAGGTATTTTGAGCATTATTTTATAAAAAACTAAATTTAGTTTACAGTATCTCCCACGCAACCACTGTATTTACTTACTGTACTTCTTTTATGGCTCTACACATTTCCTTTGGTGCATTAAAATTCAAAAGACTTTAAGGCATACCCAAGTTTCACATATTAATACATTAGCCTTTATTTATGCAGCACATCTCATAAAACATTTTATTATTATTAATATCCTAAAATTCCCTCTTGTGATTATGTTGACACCACCAGAGGGGTGTCTACACAGGCCCCTGATCCCCATGCAATCAGCATGCAGCATTAGGGGATCAACTTAACCCATTATTCACCTGCTGTTTCTTCCTCAGCCAATAAGAGAGCACTGATGCCAGCCCCAAAGTCACTGCTGGGATATGACTCCCTGCTGCTCTGTTCTGCTGCCATAGTACCTAACATAGTGCCACACTACATATCACAGGCTGCTTTCAGAAATTACAAGACATTTTGCTAACTTCAAGGTAAGCATTTTTCCATGCAAAAAAAAATGTTTTCATACAATACTGATTCTCCTCAGATGCACTCATAATCCAGCAAAGTTAGATATGCCTTTAATATTGGCATATCTAATCTGTAGCTGCCTCAGCTTGATTTATTTCAGTCTGTACGGTATTACATATACACTTTCAATGCAAATAGTTTTCTAAAAGAATGCATGAAATGCAAGGTATTGTATAGCAGGACTTGACAAATGTTGTTCTAAAACTAGGAATCGGCCTTGAAATTTAGGAAATGTTGGCAAGCATGCTGATAATAACATGTGTCTATCTATCTATCTATGTGTATAAATATATGTCACCATGGAGTTGGTCACATTACTAATATGTTCATGTTATTACGTATTCATTTTCTTAATATTATGTTTTATTGAACAATAACATGTGTTTATTTATTTTTGTATAGTTTTATTAATTAATATCTTTTTAAAGGTGGCAGAAGATGTGGATCGAAAGGCTAATGAAAACTTTAATGTCTGCTCAAGTCGTTGTGTTTTCATATTTTCTCCTTCTCTCACCATATTTACTCCCCCATATTGTTTTCAGCCCTCAATTCTTTTTTTTAACTCTCAATACACTCACTCTCTCACTTTTTTGCATTCTGATCAAATGTCTTTAGCTTTTTCCTCTCCATCTCCCTCATCTCATTTCTCCTCTCCTCCTCCTAAATTTCAGCCAATGGACTGATGGTCTCATATTTTGCTCTACAATATGATGGCATAGAAATGAATTGACTTAGGCTGTAAAATAAGGCCAAATCATCACCCTTTCATCAACATACCTGACAGCTAGTAGGAGGTTCTTGCGGTGATATACAGCATTGGTTTTCTACCAAATATGGCTCACCCAAACATGTTGTTATGCAAATAAAACCAATACCTGTTCAGTCTTTTCCTAAAAGTAGAATCATGAACTTTACAAGTATTTATATAGGTCTGTAGATTCCTAGATGTATGTTTGGGCTATTTTGCAATCTCTAAAAGCTTTGGATATTGTATTTTTCCCTGTTCTTATCCACTGTACAGAGCTACAGAATATTTTGGCGCATTCCAAATAAAAGTTAATAATAAAAATTAATAATAATAATGTGGGCGATATTTGGTAAAGTCACAGAAATTCCAACTTTTTGGGAAAATGTACCTTACAGGAAGACCTATCAATCCACATTCCTTTGGAGGAACCTGATTGACAAGCCAGAGTGATTTTATAGGCAATTTTGTTATCACTAATTTAAAAGGCGGGTCAAGATCATAAAAAAAGAGAGCACATATATATGTATCTATTAGAGAACATATAGTTGATGTCATATCAATATATCACTGTATCTTTTTTAGAAATGGTATATCCTTTGCAAATATTATATGTCAAGCTGCACAATAAAAAACTTAAAAAAGACCATATAGAAAAATTAAACAACAGTGGTCCTTTAATAGCAAAGCGAAAGCAGAGTGCGTAAATCAAAGGAGATTATACAGCCAATCTAATTATGAATAGAAAAAAAATTCCATTACAGTATAAAGAAATCCTTTTTGGGTCTTTGAACATTTGATGATAATTATGTCTATACAAAACATTTTGAAAAGTAATGTGTGTTGTTTTTAAAAGTTTACTACAAAAGGAATTAATGTTTTTTTTTACTCAGGTGTATCTTTTGTCATGTTCCTGAATTGAGAATTTCCTGTGCTTTAGAACATAAGATGAAAGTGTTCTCTAGCTCCTCAGGCGACACTTGACTTTTTCTGTGATGCCTTGTCATGCACTACTCACCTATAAAACACACAGTTTGTTCAATGTTCCCTAAAGGCTGCCGTATGAATTACAACACATCCAAATTAAATAATATTTTAAAGCAAATTGACAGAAATGTGTCACGGATCACTCCAGCAGTAGCGCTTGCAATCATTTTAGTTTAATGTATTTCCTAAGTGAAAGTACTTAACCTACATATGTCTCAGCTTCTCTGTTATTTGTCTTACTCAACTGGACATTATTTGTTTTACTATAATAGCATTTATGGACATTATTTCGGATGAGTAGAAAATTATTAGAATAAAGTTAAAAGAGGTAGTTATTTGAGTCAATATTTCTCTATAATAATGTAACATCTAAAACTACATGAGGAATTCCATTTATTGTATGTAAAACATTTGCTGCAATACCCTTAATGTTATTAATCACAAACTATTCTTCCATATTTCCATGTTCCCTACTTATTCCCATAATAATAATTTACATATATATATACGGTAGAGAGAGGTAGCCGTGAGTGTCCAGTAATCCAGATGAATAATCAGAGAATTGCCGTACTTAGTAGTTAGTTTTAATTTACAGGGTTTCCTACCTATACTGAATAATCCCAAGTACAAACTACTGGGCAAGACTTTGTGCCATCAGCATCTGCATAACTTAATAGTACAGTAATCACAGTATTTGCTACCAGGTATGCCATTATATATCTTCTGTACATTAATATGTAAATCAATAAATTTAATTTAAGCTTTTTTTTATGGACATATTAATGTACAGAACATACTGTATATAACATATTCATCTGAGAGAAACAGTTAATTGCAAATAGAAATAAATACCCTCTAAATATTTACCAGTCTAAAAACATTTTCAAGATTTAAAAAAAAAAAAAAACATAGCAAGCACGCAACTAGAGTGGTCCTAAGCAAATATATTTCTTCCCATTAAAAGTCTTTAGGAAAGAGTTAAATTCTGCCTGCTGTTCAAATAATCAGTATCTCTAGTGCCTGATCCTGTCAGATTGTTTTCTCCAGAATATATTAGAAGACCAAATGTTTGTTTCTGCCACTGACTGACAGTTTTTAAAGGAACATTTCATCAGGATCTATTTGTGCTGAGTATTTATATTTCAATATATGTCAGTTTGTTTACATATAAATGGTAGTGCCTTTATCACTTGACTAATGTTCACATGTGAGAAGTAAATTAGCAAGAAGTAATTATCCATTATGTTGTTCCTTCATTAATACCCGACAGTGATAAACACAATTAACCTTAGTCTCATTTAGGACACTGTGGAATAGGGAAAATAAATATCAATAAAATAGATGTGAAAGAAGGAGACTTATAGCTGCAGTAATTCTTATTAAACAGAAAAACACATGTATTTAATGCTAGAAAGGATGGACCCTCGTTTTTTGGGCCAGTAAGAAAAAGTACCAGAATAAATTTAATGGTTTACAGCGAAAGTCACTTTCCCATTGTCTGCCTAATTTATATCAGGCTCAAACAAAACAATATCTGCTCCTTGCTATAAAGTATGTAGTTCTTTCATTTTGTCTAAGCCAGACAACTTAAATTAATATGCAAATCATGTGCCAAGTAATTAGTGTAGAATGGAGGATCCATCCGTAAGTTCACATGTGGTGCTCTAAACATCATCCAAAGTTGCTAGTATGGTTATAACACCTATAGTATGAACACCAGGAACATGTTATGCCCAACTTGAAATACAGATTGAAAGATTGTTGGATGATTGAGGTAAACTGATATAATTTAAACCTCCTTACTCCTCGGTACATGCTTAGAAGCAGGCATCTGCACGAAAATATGCAAGACTTGTTCTCTACCCACCTAACTTAAATAAAAAAAATATTCCAAGAGAGAGAAAACAAGGCAAGGTGTACCGTAAAAGGTAAAAGAAGAGAAGGTAAGAAGGTACATTGTACTTATGTTACAATTAGCTTGTCTAAAGGTAGTATGCAGAGCTGATTAATTTAAAACAGATTTGTTATCTCACCTGTTATCAGATTTGTCTACTTTGTTCCAAAACTCCACAAAAAGAGTATGTGGAGGCCAGAAAAGAAATCAGGAAATCCTTTGCTGAAGTAAAAAATGAATTTCCTAGTACAAAAAAACCCTTGCTACCAACAGTAATTAATACAAGTTTAAGATAATGCCAATAACTTCAGACCCATGACATCTTATTCTGAGGACTATGGCATACAGTTTTTGATTAATAAAGTAAACACAGACCAGGAAACCTCAGTAACAAAACAGCAGAGGAACTATGGTGGATATCAGGACTGACCAACGAAACAAAAAATCATAAACTACATTTACATAACAGGAGAGTCTTTAGGTTTTGGGGGGGAGGTATTCAAGTATATACATGATAATAGATCACTGTGAGATGAATCAAAGAAATAAAATAACATCACATGAATTAAATTCATTTTACAATGTAAATATCAGTATGTAATGAATATTATTCATTAACATGTACAGTCATCACACAATATAATTACCGTATATGCTCGAGTATAAGCCGACCCGAGTATAAGCCGAGGCACCTATTTTACTACAAAATAGTGGGAAAAATGAGTGACTCGAGTATAAGCCGAGGGTGGGAAATGTGCTGCCCCCTGTGTCCCTCTTGTGCCCTCTGCGTCGGCACCCGGTATATGCTAATGACGTGACGTTACATGCGCGCCACGTCATTAGCATTGGCCGGGTCAAGACGCCAGAAGGAGCGGAGGCCGGTGCAGAAGCAGCAGATGGAGGTAAGTGAAGGGAAAGGGAGAGGGGGAGGTATTTAGAGGGGTAAAGTGAGGAGGGGGGGTTTAGAATGAGGAGGGGGTTGAGGATGAGGAGGGGGGTTGAGGATGAGGAGGGGGGAGGGAAAGAGACACGGGGGGTTAGAGAAACACGGGGGGTAGAGAGACACGGGGGGGTTAGAGAGACACAGAGGGGTGGTTAGAGAGACTTTCTCTATACTGCTACTTTTACTTCATAATTACTTCATGTACATAAAAAGGCTCATTGCGTCAGTGACTGAAGTTGCCCTAGCCAGCCATCATGATGAATTAATCAGAAATATGTAATCCATATCCAATGAAAACATTGCACACTGACTGTGATACATAAAATCGATAATTAACTAAAGCCTTGATTGTATTTTCTACCATATTTAAAACATTCTTGCTATTGTTTACTCTTGTTCTAAATTAGAATTGCATTATCTTTAAAAGCCTTAATCGGTTATACAGGTACTATTGTATGTTGGATAAATATTTTAAATACCAAGCAAAAGCTAAACCACAATATAATTCATAATTTTAAATGATTATGTAGATTTTCTTCAGTAGTTTACACCAGCCTGGTCTCCCATTTAATCAGAAGGGCAGATTATAGCACTGTGCTGTTTGACATTATGCGTGCAAAGCTGATTCAAACTGATTAAGCCCTTGATCCAGTATTATGCTTCAGAATGACTCATAAATAATTTATGATTAACACCCCAATAGAAAAAAAAGACTGAACAGGAATGAGTTGCAGCCCCTTTGTGCATTTAAGAGCTTGTTAAAGTATATCTGCAGTTACAAGTCACCCTACAACATGTTGAGGCAGGTTTTTATTATCAAGACAGATTTTAGAGAGGAAGCGGAATAAATACCAGGTTCATGAATTTCTTCTATCCCAGTATAAGATGAAAACACTTGTCCAGAAAACTCATATTGCTGTTTCCGAAAGTTGTTTTGAAGATAATCCATCACCATGACATAACCAGACTGCTGCATTGTGAGTACTTCACAGAAATATTCCAACTGTAAAAAATAAAAATGACATTAGGTTTATTGTAACACCTTGAACAAGAACCCGAAGAGTTATTTATGAGCATCCCTGATACAATAATTTGTTTGGAATATAAAAGCTGAGTACTTCTTGCTGAGAGGCTTACATTTGACAAAAGGTCACTCCTTGGGGTTAGAAGAAAAAAATATTCACCTAAAAGAAAGGAAAGGATGTTTCCCAGCAAGGGCAGTCAGATTGTAGAAATACTACTAATGGAGGATATGATAGCAGATTCAAATAAAATGGATTGGACATATGTTTGAATAAAAATACATACAATATCATGTCAGTTATTCAGAATAAGTAGGTTATTAAATCTGAGAATGCAATTCTTGCCAGTTTTGGGAATTTGAAAGGATTTTTTGGGAGACTTTGGCATTGTTTTTGTTTGTCTTCCTCTTAAACAATTCACATAACACAAATGATACAAGGATCAGAGAAGATCTAAAAGGTTGAATTTGATGGACCAATAGTCTTTTCAACATCAGTAACCATGCTGCTATGTTACAATTTTTTTTGAAAAGATGCTAGTCTTGGATCTGCCAATGACATTATAATCATTTCAGCTTCATTTAATATTTATCTTCTCATTGTATTTGGTCTGATTTCAGATTCTAATTGAATATGGGTTAGGAAAATACATGGAATCGAGGGCGTAGGTATAAAAAAAAAATCAAGGGGGCAGAGTTTATATATATATATATATATAAATATATATATATATTTTTTTTCCCCCTCTATAATTAGAGTACATATACCACTTTACATATGTATATTTATATTGTCAACAGCTCCTACCTCTCTATTGTAGGGATGTAGGTACCTCATGCCAGTACCTTATGCCTTATGTGTAGGTACCTTATTCCAGTCTCCATTTCCCTCCCCCACCAGTCCTTTGTAGTTCCCCCTCACTCCCCATACCTCTGGCTGGCCAGGATTTCTATGAAATCTGGGTGTCACAAGATCATGCAAGATTATCTAGCTTATCTCGGGAGAACCAGGAATTACATTATCTGGACAGCCAGAGGTATGGGAGGTGAGGTGCTTTACCACACCTCATCTAGCCACATAATATGGGGGGATTTGTCCCCCCCAGTTCCTACGCCCCTGCATAGATTTATCATAATCTTGGAAAATCTGTACTTGTACAAAGTGATATTTTTTCCGGTGATATAAAGCGCCACTGTAAAGCCCAGCTTATTTAGCTTTTAATAGGAGATGAGCTACACCTGGTGCAGCAGGTGCAAAGGACTGGGGACTACTACATGCTAGGGGCCTGTTTCTGCTGGCAGCAGCCTGGGGTAAAAAGGGTCTCGTAATTTGTTAGGGTTGGGGTTTAGAGGTAGGAAATTTGTTTTATTTGTAATTTTTTTACTGATCCACCTGGCATCGACCACGTCACCAGCTTCACCGCTGACTTTTAAGTAGTAAAGATACATAAACAACTTTCCAGTTTAATGTGATTAAATATGCTGATCTTTTCTGAGAATACCTACACTAAACATAACTGTTATTGCATTTTGGCTGGAGCTTCTCTCTTTTTTTTTTTTCAATATATTTAACTGAATGGGGAGTTTATTTCTCTACAGCTGTCTAAATGCTACACAGCATTTCTGACAAAGTGTAAAGACATGTGCTGCAACAACAAAACATGGAACTGTATAACATATGTATGTTTAGTAATTGGCTGAGTGACCAGCAAGACATTGTAATGTACTGGATTCTTGGTCCCTCTGGAACTGGAGGGGATACAAATCCAAGAAATCATATATTAATGAAAATAACATAAACATACTAGATAAATTAAGGCTCACTCTACTGGGATCTGCATACATACATTTGAATGAAAAAAAATATGCAGCTGTTCTATTCAACAGCAGACACTTAGCACAAGCACATTATATTTTCTTCCATTTTAAATGCACACATAAATATCTTTTAACATTTAATAGGATGCTTAAAGCATTTTTGTTAGCTAATATTGAGCCTCCTGGTGACAAGATATTTGAAAACTTTCACAATAACCGATCTCATTACCTCAACTGTCTCTACCTCCTCTCCTCCTATCAAAATGAGAAACGTAGTAAAAAAAATATCTAATATAAATCCATTGTGTTATATATGCATTTATGGATCCCCTGGATATTAAATAATACGATTTTTTAGGATAATAATATTGTTACATGTCCAATTTGTCATATCATTTGCACTGCTTATTTTTTTAATGTATTTATTTATTTCAAAACAGATATATGAAAAACGTAATGATGTATATATTCTTGATTTCTTTAATAATATATTATTTCATTTTTGTATCATATGTGATATTGACTAAAAAAAAAAAATTTAAGATGGCAAAAAAGTCTAATATATATTACATGTTGTCTGAATATAATGTAATGACTATTTAGTTATAATACATTGCTTAGTGTTTTAGAAAATCATCCATGCATATACAGTATATTTGAAGACCTGAAAATTGCAAGTTGCCTTTCAGTGATTAAATTAGACCTTTTGGCATCATTAACAAACACACTAGAAGATATTGTTCTAGACACAAAGGGCCTCATTCTATTATCGGCCATAAATCGGCCGCAAAGCTGCGATTCCTTGCGGGGCTCCCGTTGCCTTGCAATTCAAATAGACGGCGCCGCAAGGATATCCCCTTACGGCCGGCCGTATATCTTGCAACCGGCCGTAAGCTCAGAAATCTTTAAAAGCAAATATATATTCAAGACGGCACTGTAAAGCACTGTAAATGCTAGGGATCATAATGGGGGACTTGAGGATTAATAGCAACCCCCTCTCAAGCTTGCACATCAGCCCAAATCCGAGATTTCATTAACTTTTTTTTCTTCCGGCCGCAGCGTGGGCGGGTCTGAGGTGCTCCAAGCCCTCTGGACTTTTTACATGGATATTTTACATAAATTAAAATAAAAATTATTTACGGATTTGAGTGTAGGGGAATGTTGTGCTATGAATGCTAACACCTACAATCACTTTATAGTCTCCTCAGAGTGCAGGATGGCTTTATTATGGCTTTATTATGTGCTTAATTGTGTGCCAGCGGGACCTTTTTGCTGCAAGTAAGCTGCGGCTCGGTTTTAGCCTTGCAGAGAGGGTTCCCGGAGCAATTGAATAGCAACTGGGATTTGCTTGCGGCCGTTTAAGATCAAAGGCTTTCCTCCTGCGCGTGCGGCCGCAAGGGATTACAAGGCGCCGGCCGCAAGCCTGCCGGAGTCCCTGGCCAGAAGGGAATAGAATAGGCAAATAGCTTGCGGCCCCGCATCTCCTACGGCCGATAATAGAATGAGGCCCAAAATAATTATTAGTCAATTGAACTTGAAAACCAATCAAAAATGTAATTTTTAACTAACTTAACACCAAAGTTCATAAAGCCCATTATATTTATCTTACATTTGAAAAAGTAATGGCATGGGCTTTTGACCTTTATTTAGAACAGTTTTTCTCAAAATAATTCCAGAATGGGACCCGTTTGGGCTTCTAAAAGTTTTGATGGAACCACAGTGTTACGAAATGGTAATTGTGGCAGCTAAAAAATCAACATCTCACCAATGACCTAAAGGCTCATCCCCAGGGTCATCTTATGGTCACCATAAAGGTTTCCACACAGGGAAACCTTATGGAGGAATATTCTCAAGGAATCCATGATAATAGAAAAAGAAACACATTTTTTTAATTGTATACAGATTGGGAAATACTGGCTTAGAACAACTATTAAGCACCAAGACATGACATCAAACATGGTATGACACAATATGATATTGCCTGGATATACCTGACTTTCAGAAATGACGACAGTGTCTTTAAACACAATCCACTCCACTGTTTCTGAGCATGGAGGAGTTGTAAGTGATCCATTATATGCATAATATTTGTCTGTGTAGCTTGGAAGGAGGTTCAACAAAACAAAGGGCTCCACAGAAGCTTTTTTACCTGTATTATAAGAAGCAGAATAATTAAATGTACAGTGAAAGGATTTACATTTAATAAGGGTCAATGCATAGCTTCACATATAATATAATATTCCAGAAAAAAACAAAGGGGGAATAAAAAATAAGAACAAGTGGTCACTTTAAAGGAGCGAGCATAGTGTCAAAAGAAATAGCATTGGTCATATAAGTTCATGCATCAGAGGAAAAAACATGATAGACAAGTCTATGCTGAATCTAAAATAATTAAGTGAATTTAGAAAATTTCTAGTATGTAATAATATAAATTCTGAATAAATCTACTAAGCAATTATGTTTATTTTTATAAAGTGCTAGCATATTAGGCAGCACTAGACAATATGGGCCTCATTCAATTGTGTAGGGCTCTATATAAGCACATAGCATTTTTTTACAGAAGTTTTTAGTTAGTGAACTTCTATCCAAAGCAAGGTCTTCACTAACTAAAAACTTCTGTAAAGAAAAGAGCCATATTCAATTGGCCAAATCGCAATCGAATGAGGCCCTATATATTTTGGGGTTACTTACAAATTAAGCTACAAAGTCAATGTAAGTGCAAGATGAAATGGCTGTAAATATCTAGTCCACCAATTCTTAGTTCAAGAATATGTGTATGAGGCAACCATAAAGTAAGCTACATAAAAAAAAAAAAATTATTAACCTTTTTATTGGATATTACTGGCCATTTGTGCTAGTGTTTTCTTCATATCCTTTCATGCACATGACTAACATTGAGTGAGAGTTTCTTTTGTCTAGTAGGTGAAAGGCATTCCTAATAAAATGGCTCCCACATAAATATGTGAGTCACGTGTGGTTAGGCTGGTAGGGAATAGTGTCACAGTTTTCTGTGTTTTATTTTTATTTTTTAGTGACTTTTAATAGGAGATGAGCTACACCTGGTGCAGCAGATGCAAAGGACTGGGGACTACAACATGCTAGGGGCCTGTTGCTGCTGGCAGCAGCCTGGGGTAAAAAGGGTCTCGTAATTTATTAGGGTTGGGGTTTAGAGGTAGGACATTTCTGATTGCTGAATATGATTGCCTTACCCAATGCTTTAGATGCATAATTAGTTGCCTTGGTGTTGTTTATGCAAAGCACTAGTTGAAAATTACTGCCACTGAGAAAATACAGTAAAACCCCCGTTATCCGGCACCCATGGGGACTCCCTATTGCCGGATAAGTGTAGTTGCCGGCTAATCGGGCGTCCCTGAATGCAAGGGTCTAAACGACCCTTAAACCCCCCAAAACGCCTTTAAAAAGGCATTAGCACCTAAACTGGGTCTAAAAACATATTTCCCCAAAAAGTTTTTTTTTTGCAGTCTCGATCTGCCAAATAGTGCCGGATAGAGCCGGTTATGCCGGTTTAGCAGGAGTTTTTTGAAAATGGGGAATTGCTGCTGGTGCCAGTTAGTTGTGTGCCAGATAACCGGGATTCTACTGTAGTAAGCGCAATAACTTAAATAGCTTCTAAAAGTACTGGCTTATCACAAGATTTTAGATATCACAATAACCAAAAAAGCCGAACTCACCAAATCGATGAACACTGTCTACTCCATTGATAATAGCTTCATAATTCCTGTTATCTTCTTGTCCAATCTGTAACAGTATGAAACACTATCATATGCATCCCAGAAGATGGTTACATAAATTCAATTAGATATTAAAACACAAAATTTGACCATACGTTGAACTGACAACCCCCTCCAGTATCTCTGCCATGAATACTAAGTGGATCAGCATGGTGTGTTTGGTCCATGGGGTCATGGAGAGTTGGACATGACTTAGCGACACAAACTTATTAATTATTGCTATGTTATTCTAATTAGTGGTGTAATTGCAAAGAAATTGTGAGGTGCCCACTGCCATACCATTGAGTTCATGGAGTTAAGTCCCGTCTCCTATACTTAGCAATCACATTGTGTCACTGTTGAACAATCTGTGTCGCTAATTAGCATATTCAGTGTATATATTACATTTTTTTAGTTTAGATAAAATAGATGTTACAATGTATAGGCAATTTATTATTTAGTGTCCTTTTAAAAAGAACCTGGATGTGACAAGTCTACTTTAAGGGATCAACGTACTAAAATAATGCACAACAAATCTCTGTCTAATAAGATGTACACCATTTGACTTGACAATAAAACAGAGTGCTTCAAAGAAATAGGTATTATAGAACAAAAGACCATCATTTAACTGAAGTGGTGAAAATCTCTAATACAATATCTGCTGATTTTCTCTGCTTTTTCATTTGTTCTCCTGGAAGGACCTTAGTCAAGTTCCTATCTTTTTCTCAGCTATTAAAATATATTTTACTTGTTTACTTGTTTCTAACAAAATATATATATTACATGGCTTTTATTAAAATCTGCAACGAAAATTACTTTTTCAGTAGGAATGAACAGTGCATATACACGTAGCTTATCCCCTGGACCATTTTAAGAAGAGACATAGCTGAAAGAATAATCAAATCTAAAATAGTTAATTGGAGGAAAGTATGCAGAAAATGATTATATTCAGCTACAGACAATCTTAGAAATACTATTACAAAATATATTCTTTAACCAAAACAGTTTCTTCAACTCAATTTTACACCGTTGCCATGGAAACGCTAAAACCGTCACCCTGCGCAATACTGAGAACGATTAATTTTGCTCCATAATCTGTATATCAGCGAGATTACCTAAGTGGTTATTCACTTAAGATATGACCTCTTACTTTTTTTGAATGCAGCCTATCAGCTGCCACTCTTGTATAGTGACTATGTATTGGACTTTGTCTGATCATTGCCAAACGCAACCCTTTCCTCTGAAGACTCACTGCTATCATTGACTTCTACCAGTTTTTCAGGCTTTGCCTACCCTCTGCCATACTTGACTTCTACCAGTTTTTCAGGCTTTGTCTACCCTCTGCCATACTTGACTTCTACCAGTTTTTCAGGCTTTGTCTACCCTCTGCCATACTTGACTTCTACCAGTTTTTCAGGCTTTGCCTACCCTCTGCCATACTTGACTTGTGCCAGTTTATCAGACTCTACCTCTTCGCTGCTATGTTTCAACTCAGTCAGTTTATGAGTCTGACTACCTTCGATTAACTTTGCCTCCTGTCAGTTTAATATAATTGGCGTACACTATGCCAACCTTGAAGTCTTACAGGTTGTCAGACTCAGCTTACTTGCTGCCAGTCTGTCATTCTATCAGACTATTCCTACTTTCTACTAAACTATTTATCGGACTTTGCCAACTTCTGCCAACCTTGACTTCTGCCAGTTCATCAGTCTTTGCCTATTCCCTCCGGACTTGACAGTCAGGTCAGTTTATCTTATTCTGCCAACTCACTTACAGCCATGACCACTGTCAATGTATTGTACTCTGGTAGAAAGTCAGTAAGTACCTGTTCTACCTATTTACAACCAATCTTGACCTTTGCCTTCTTGATCTCAACACTACCATTTGTCTCACAGATGTTGCCTTCTAGCTGCTAGCCTTGACATCTTTTTTCCAGACACTTTCAACTCCCTCTTCACTGTATATCTTCTTATTTCGTCTTTCCTTTATTTCTTGCTTTTTCCTGTGGTTCTTGTTGGTCATTTGGGAATTCTGACTGTATCCGCTGTAGCTTTTTTTTGTACCAATTAATATCAGGTCATACTGCAAGGTGCTACAGTTTGGCAAACTGTAAATATATATTAATTAACCATATTGTCTTAAGATAGAGATGATGGTGGGCAAGCACTGTGTCAGAGCCGGTTGTATTAAAGGATTACTGCAGTGCAAGAAAAAAGATACGTTGTCAAGAATGTACCAAATTACCAATATTAACATCTGTATAAGTAACAAACATAACATTTTTTTTGTGAAAATATGAATTTTTGAAGTCTCTGTTTTTGATTAAAGGAATCAATTTTGAGTGTGTTACTTCACTTCCCCGGAGCTGAATCATGAGGGCTTGTGTTTTGATCAGTGGAGATGGGGGTGGGTAAAGACTGAAGAAAACTTGTTAAGAAAACTGAAGAAGACATATTTCCCCTCTTTCTGCACATTTTATTCTAGGAATGGAGATATATGTCCACAAAAAAACACAATAATTTCCACCTTGATAAAATTCCAATGTATTAGATAATATTACAATAACAACTAATTTTAGCACATGCCTTATTTTTATTATACTCAGAGAAATAACATGTAATTTAATTGTTTTCTTACCGTAAATAAAATGGATAAAGCTTTTAATTTTCCATTTCCACTTACTGCTTCATCATAGCTTTTAAACTTGTCAGGATTAAAGCAGAAGATTTGCATCTGTTGAAGAACAATACATTATTTTTAAGCATTAAACATTTTTATTCAATAAACCCAACAGGTCATGTCAAGGATCTGTGGAGGTTTTTGACCTTACATTACAAGTGTATTCTAAGAAAGCTTGCCAGACAATGCCATTCTTGATTATAGGTGGTCTATTCACCAAGACAGCATGTGTACAATTCTGTACCAGTCGAGGGTGCACATTATTGTACTGTTCACAATTGCACTTCTTTTACAAAAGTGGAACAAGATTTACCATGGCATTTTTACAGCGCTTTAAGATGGAGTCTTTTCACATCTTTTGTAACACATCTTAATGCCTATAAATTAGGAACTTATTAGCAGTGCCATTAACAAGTGACATTTTACTGAATAGCTCCCACGTTCTGACTTGTGAATAAAATTCAATGAATTACAAGTAATTAGTAGTTTAATTCATTATTTGTGTACTTAACTGACAACGCAAAGTACATTTTGTTTTCACTACAAGCAGTATCAGGGATCACACATTTAACTCAAAACAATTAACTAAAGGGCAAATGCTACTGACCAAAGTTCTTAAAATTAAGCAAAAAATTAAAGGGCAAAGAGACAGTTCCTATATTTAGTAAGAAAATCAAGCTATTTATTGATTTTTAAATGTCTCAAGCTAAGTAATAGAGTGCATTTTGAAAGAAAGCAGATAAATGTATGATATCAATGCTCATTGGCCAACCATCTACAAAATTGTGCTCCTCGACTATACTGTGATGTGGTCCATAAATTACTTATTTTTCTTTTGAGCATGAATAGATGACCATGGCATTATATGTATAGTACCCTTTAAATAAAACAATACTAGAATATTGTCCACAGCATTACATTTGCTTGTTTGGACAATATGTTTAAAAAGATTTGTGTTTTTGTCCTGTGAAACAAAAGCTGTAAGTGTTCATCACAGGGGCGGAGTCAGAAATTGATCCATGCCTATTTAAAAAAGTGCCTTTCTACTGGACCTCCAACAGATGGCAGTGTAGAGCAGTTCAGCCCACTGGGGATGTATATCAGGGAGAAGGCGAGAGAGCAAGGGCTGGATGGAAGCAAGGCAGTTGGATTTTGTGTAGTAGGCGCACCCGAGAAAGGAATCACTAAAGCTGCAACCTTAACAGCCTTATTAAATTGCCATTCGGCAAATTTAAAAGGGCTCTATTTAAGCACATAGCATATTTTTTTACAGAAGTTTTTAGTTAGTGAAGACCTTGCTTTTGGATAGAAGTTCACTAACTAAAAACTTTTGTAAAAAAAAATATGCTCTGTGCTTATATAGAGTCCTATCCAATTTGCCAAATCGCAATTGAATGAGGCCCTCCGAACCGCTGCTGTAGGTGACTGCTTAAATAGAGCCCTTTTAAATTTGGCGAATCACAATTTAATATGGCTGTATATCTTTAGTGATTAAACATAGTGTATACTGGAAGGCAACATGTAATAAGATTCTTGCCTTGGATTTTGAAAATGTAGGCATTTGTTAAAGCGATCACTAAATTCCCACATTTACAGTATTCTCATTTGAAGAACTAGACTTGATAATTGGAGGTGTTTTTAGAAACAAATATAAATGCAAAGTTTAATTTACGCGCTAATATAAGCAATTATCCTTTACTATGAACAGACATTGCCTTTTTTGTAAACAGTGTTTTTAAATTATATTTTCTGGCTAAAGCTTTGATTTGCTGCTGTTTGCACATGTTTTTTTAACATTAATTAATGGTGAACTAAAAAATAGGTTTAACATTAAAAGAGCTTACCCTGGTCCTTTAACATTAAGAAATAACATGTTCTGAATTGTACCCAACAAACAAAGCCTATATTTTATTATTACACATCCTTCAGGATACTGAATCGGTAAATCTACCCCAAGGCTGTTGCTAAGACTTAAAGAGAAAAAAGACAAGTACGGTACCTCCAAGGGGAATTTCTGGCCTTCCAGACTGTGCTCTGAACCATCAGAAGAGGCATTGCATTTTCCCCAGTGAAAAGTTATTCTGGCAGCTTTGTATGTAGAATCTAAGGCACCGCCACTGAGATAGTAATCGTCTGTCAAATTAATTTCCACTAAAAAGAAAAATCGCATTAGTTTAATAGTGCAGAGAGGAATACTTAATTAGGATTTAAAGTAGATTAAACCTATTCATTAATTCTGAAAAACAGTCACTGATATACAGTAGATCCAAAAGGTCAACAGAACAGATTAAGGAGCTATACAGAAATAAATGTGATACATTACTAATAGGACTGTAATGTTCTGCAATTCTAAATGCACAATCTCATCAGTGATGCTAGAAGTATATATCCTGAACTGTACCATCTCTGCTATAAAGCAGTAGAAATCACTGTACATCTGTCATGCATATGTCATCCCAGCAGTTACAGCATATAATGCCGCAAAACCGGAAGGAGCTCAGATAACTCTGATTGCACTGTGCAATTTGCCTCACGATAAGTGCTCTTCATGGTGTGAAAGGGCATAAGATTCTATGTTAAAATGATCTATTGCTTTGTCTTAATTACACTACGAACAGCAAAAAATTTGCAGTTTTAGGTTTGTTTACTGTTCAATGATTAAGAACATCTGCTGACAACGGCCGTTGCAAGCTCCTTAAACAGAAAGATTTATGCTTTAATTTGTGTTCTGTAATGTAATCAGCCATCAGTTAACCCACAAGTAACGTATTTAGGACTTTCCAGCAGTCATTTCCCTGCACAGATTGATTTGGGAAGGGTTAACCCTCTTTATGCTTCTGCTCTCTGCACACAGCTGTGACTCTGTGTGAGGAAATTGCCAGATTTTCATGTAAACAGAACTTCATTTGATTTTTTTCTGTGAAAAAGGCATTTCAACAATTCAAAAAGTATTTCAACATGTTTTCAGGAGTACATTACAGTGGTGTGCTCCAAGTTGTGCTGAATTAAGTGGCCCCTGAATGCACCCTGTCCCCCAACAACTAATTAAGTTCTTCTTAAAGTGCATTAACACAACTAATCTGCATATTGCAGATCAGAAGAGATCTAAAAAGGTTAAACTTGATGGAGTAAATTATTTTTCAACCTTAATTACTATGTAACTATGTAACATAATAGCCATTTATGCTACAAAAAAACATTTTCACATGCATGCTTTGCAGTTTTTTTGTCAAAGGTTTTGGAAGTAAAGTACAATAATGTCAATCAAAACCAAATGACTTTTGCAAAGTTTAAAGATAATGTATGTCTACAAATGAATTATATTTCAGGTATGTAGGTATGTAGAGGTATGTAAAGGTTCAGTGTATTCTAAAACATTTTGTCAGCTGTGTGTGTCAAAAATAAAATACCCTGCAATAAATTAAATCCATGTCAGTAACATAAAAAAAAAGATTTCCATGTATTGATGATCTTAAAACCCAATGTTGACAAATGTGTTATGTCTTCCATTGAAAAAAAGAACAATAAGCTCTATGTTATATATTCATAAAAGAGAGTTGAACCCATGGACATTTCTCTCATCAAGATCTTTGTATTAACATAATAACACAACTAACAGGTTATGCAGAGACATTACATGTACAAGAAGGGAACTTTAAAAGGTCAATCCTATTTTCCCATAAGATAATGCAAAGATTATTAGAACTGCTACATCTAGTGAAATCCCTATACAATGTTTTTTTACCTGCTACAAATACAACAACGACATAGTATTGTGCTGTGAGAAAATGCAGGATGTTGTAACAAGGTATTGGTAAATTAGAGATCACACACAATAAGCTGGGTTATTTTCACAAGTTACAGGGATTCTGAAATCATACATACTGATCTGCCCCATAATGTAAAGAACTGGTGGACAACTTGGCCCAATGAGGGCCGCCAACACTCTAAGGGCCTCATTCTATTATCGGCCGCAGCCGCTGCGGCGCAGCAAGGACCGGCCGCAAGCTATCCGGCTATTCTATTCCCCTCCGGCCGGGGACTCCGGCCGGCTTGCGGCCGGCGCCTTGCTATCTCTTGCAGCCGCAAGCGCCGGAGGAAAGCCTTTGATCTAAAACGGCCGCAAGGAAATCGGCCGTAAGAAAACCCTGGTTGCGATTCTATTGCTCCGGGAACCCTCTCTTTGCGGAGTCTATAAAGTGATATTCGGTGTTAGCAAAAATAGCACATAATTACCCTATACTCAAATCCGTAAAATATTTTTTTTTTAATATACGTAAAATATCCATGTAAAAAGTCCAGAGTGCTTGGAGCACCTCAGACCCGCCCACGCCGCAGCCTGAAAATAAACAGTTAATTTGAACTCGGGTTTGGGCTGATGTGCAAGCTTGAGAGTGGGTTACTTTTAATCCTCATGTCCCCCAATATGATCCCTAGCATTTACAGAGCTGTACAGTGCAGGCTTGAATTTATTTTTGCGTTTTTAGATTTCACAGCTTACGGCCGGTTCCAAGATATGCGGCCGGCCGTAAGGGGAGATCCTTGCGGGGCCGTATAATAGAATCGCGAGTTAACTGAACCCCCGCAAGGAATCGCAGCCTTACGGCCGTTTTACGCCCGATAATAGAATGAGGGCCCAGGAGTTTGTTCTCTCCCTGCTTTAAATGACTCATTTTTAATGGATTCACCTGTGCTCATACAGAGAGAGGTTGAAAACCTGAACCTCATAGGACCAAGTTGCTAAACAACTAAAGGGCCATATGTATTTAAAATATCATTTTTTAAACATTATAAAAGATTTGCTTTGTAAGAAAAATAATTGCTAAATAGTGTAGGGAAATATATTAAAAAAAGGGACTGTTTAGGCAATTTTTCTTTTTGATTTTCATAAATTTTAATTACTTAATTCATTTTATCCTTCTCAATGTAACTGACATAAACAATTTATACTTCATTTACTTCTAAGAAGTCCCCCAGAGCAACAGTTTCTGACCTTCTTGAATCTCCCTCTCTCTTACAGTTCTCTCTCATCTAAAGTGCTATCTTTCACAGCTGTGGTTTCATATGACCAGTGTAATGCTGCTATCAAGCAGACAATGACATGCTTGCTATCTGTTTGAGCATCAAGTGTGAAGCTTCACCCTATGGGTGTGGCCTAAGGTCACAGCTTTAAATGGAGTAATGCAGATTAGCAGTCATAGCGGGCACCTTTCATTGAAAAATATTTCAAAGTAAAATTCAAGACATATCAGATCAGAAGCTCTTTTTGACAAATTAAACGTAGTAAAACAAATTGCAACGTCTTATATTATTCAGTATTGAATAAAAACTTATATAAAAATAATAATAAAACTTATATAAAAATAATCCCAATATGCATCAGTGACAAGGTTACACAGTTTCAGAGTCCTCTAGAAAGAATGCAAACACTTTGGGGTAAAAATTTATTTTTAATTTGCTACTACTGAAATATTTATTTGAATCTAATATATTGTTAATTTATACAGCTTCACTTATTGAGTTCATAAGTGCCTGAAGTTTCAAGATTTCCAGTGTTGCAATTTACAGCCACCCACAGTGCTAATGTTAATTAAGCATTGATTAGAGCTCTGTCCTCTCTTTATACTGTGAATAGATCTATACTCTGCAAGGTTACAGAAAATCTATGTAGTAATGTTTGTAAAACAAACTTGTGTTATTTAGCTGATGTTAAAATAGTAAACTCATTTATAAATTATATCTCTAGTATTAAACTTTTTCTTATTACTGCAAAGACATGATGTATAAGAAAATACTACGGTATCATTTGCTTGGCTATGCAATGATTGTTAGATTTCTTTAAAAAAATTAGCCCCTTGGACATATTGGAAAGTTCGCCTCAGAGGGATTGGCTACACAAATACTATCAATACATGCACTCTGACAACATTATTGTATGTTATAATGTATATGTAAAGGATCACTGCAGTTCATGAAAAAAGGCAAAAAGGCCTTTGTTAATCAAGTATATACCAAACTAAAATATTATATATATATATATATATATATATATATATATATATATATTCATTTTGGGAGGATCTGTTTTATGGAAGACTCTTTTTATGAGTTTAGGAATCCATTTTATGTCTGTTACATCACATCTTGATAGCTGAATCATAAGGGTGTGCGTTTTGGATATCAGTGGAGAGAGGGATGGGAAGGAAGGGAAGAATGAAAGAAGGTAAGAGAAAGCCTTTGTTAAGATAATTGTATAAGATTGAATTTGACACCACACCCCAGGCTTCTTGTTTCAGGAAATGCAACCATATCCCTCCAGAAATGTAAAAGCCCTCTTATACGCACTTCTTCCATCTATGTATCATGGATTCAACCAGGGCCCAGCAGAGGCATCAACATTTATATTTTCTAATAAAAAAATAACTATGGCCTTTATGTAAATCAAGTGCTCTAATTAGGGCACTGCCATAATTTGGCTGCTGGAGCTCTTTTTCCTCAAGCCCTACAATAACTCAAATATTCTGCTCCCCCAGGTTAGGACACACAGCCAACAGCTATAAATCCTGCCTTAGTCGCAACAAATTTCTGTGCAGGGAGCAGCCAAACCAAGCTTTACAGATGAGACGGGGCTCTAGGAGCAAATAGGAAATGAGAATGTCATGAATATTATGATGATGGGAAGTTCCGTAACTATGCTGTGGCAAGGAAACATTAGAGATATATATAAAATCACTGTTATGGCTTCCCGCTGCCACTAGTAGCAGTTCTATCGCAAAGTTCTAGGTATGGGTGATTAATATAGCTAGGTTGAATTTATAGTGCCACTACGGCATTCGTAAGTGCTTTTTCAGGGATTAGCATAGGACTCTATAATACTTTTCTCTGCTTCATTATACACTCAGTTACACTAGATGTTTCATTGTGCAGGTCCTTTATAACTTTTTTTATAGTGGCTCGATGAGAATTTCAATGAACAATAGATATCTTTTTGCAATCTTCATCCATCAGACCCTCTTTACAATGCTTGGGGTTTATGGCCAAAATCTGCAACATTCAAGGTCACAGCTAACAACAAACATCCTTATTTATAGGTAACATTTTATTTTCTCCCATAATTGGGACCTTTGCTGTGTCCCCTTTACATGGAGAAGTTGGAAAATCTGTCCACTATGCAAACAAACTTAGCGAGTCCATCATTACCTCCACCTCATACTATAGTAAATCTTGCCCAGTGTCGCAATCTCATTGTTTCTATCATAGTATCTCCTTTTATCTCTTATTATCTGAATTTCTTTTTTCTTTTCATTACGTGTTTTATTATCATTATTCATACTAACAGCATTTTAAATCAATGTAAAGCTATGCAGTATTATTCCATTTTTTATACATCCCAGCAAAGAATAAGAAGAAAAAAAGCAGAAAAGAGATAGACTGGAACAAAATAATTATTCCTGAGTGTTAGAAGGTCAACTTAGAATTATCATACAGTCAAATACAGTTTGAATCAACATTTATCAAGTCAGCATATTTCAAAGAGGTAAAGGTTGACTGGATATTATAATTAGATGTCTGCCATGAGTCAAATTAAGTCATAGATTACAGATTTTATGAAATGTTTTAAGTGAAAATTTTAAAGGAAACATCAGTGCTTCCAAATATGGTATACTTTAACTGTAAGTAGTAACACAGTCAAATCTAATTAAACCAATCATAGCTCCAGAAACCTTGTACTTTATCTGTACATCTTACCTATTAGAGTGTAGTCATTGCTAAGTATTCTCAGGGGGAGCATTTGAGTTACATGGCAATTGAAATTCTGGACATTGTTCTCAGCCCCATCCACTTACTATAATCACTATGAGGATGTGCAACCCAAGGGAATACTTAGCAATTATTTGACATTTCCAAAGACATAAGACAAATAAGTCAGAAGACAGAATCTGAAAGGCTGATTTGCAGACTGAATTACTGTATAAACATTAGTACATTTTACTGGTAAAACGTGCAAATTTTGTAATGACATTCAATTCATCAAATACTTGCTACAACCTATTATTTTATATTATACAATATTTCAAAGTTATAATGGTCAGTTTCCCATTAGAGGGCAATTTCCATCTAAACTTAATTTTCTTTTATGTTAAAGAACACTCTTAGAGAAGATTTACTAGCTTTGTAAAAGCTATGAAACCTGTTGAGTTTCCCATTTAGTACTCCATGCTTGTGGAGGGCAGAATCTGCCAGCAGATGGTCCATTTCTGACACTGACACTTAGAATGATCAGCTAACTGGGTCAAAAGATCCAGTTCAAGATTCAATTCAAGAGCCAAACAAGCTGCAGCTGCTGATCTAACTGTGGCATATTTCTGTGGTCTTCAGCAGCTCAGCCACTTAACACACAGATGTCTAGTAGCAATACAAGACATTTAAGTGTAATTTTCACACAAGAGCAACTTGTATTTAGGTGAAACTTCACTTTGAATTATGCAAATTACCATTAGGCACTAAGCAACAAAATAAATTCTGTTGGCAGGGATGATAACTCAAAACAATTTGTTTGCATCCCTAGAAAGCAGGTTGATTGAGAATATGATTATATATATCGATCTGTTTTAATGGGTTCATAACGTTTTGAGAATGGGATACTACCATTATACACACCCTCTAAAGAATTGCTCCCCTCTTAAGAAACGCATTAGAGCAACTTCGTGTAGTAGTTTGTTTCTCATCACTCAATAAAATTAATTTAATTAAAGAATAAATCTTTTTCAAAATCAAATGCTTTCTTCACATGGCTTTGTAATATATATAATAATTATCCTTTCCAAGATAGTAAAAATTGTATTTTACCTGTTTTTCCATTATTTTGAATGAAGGTATATTCAGAAGATTCTTTCTCCCAGCCCTGAAACGTTAGTTTTTTCAGGTTCATGTTCACTTGAGTTAGGTCCTCATCAATGTTGATAGGAGACTGTTTGGCACCATTGCATGCTGGATATTTTTTCACCCAATTTGTTTGGCTTAAGGATTCTGTAACAATACACAATACATTTTCATTACTTTAAGACAGAGAATAGTTAAATTAATATGTGAAATACATGTATGCAATGTGGTATATTACCATAACTATACAATTATAGTCACTATCTTTCCCTCCTCTTTCAGACAGCCATACAGAATGATATCCAGACTGAAAATGCATTGGGTGTGGGAAAAGACTGACATCATACCTTAAAGGACTGCTGTAGTTCAAGAAAAGTGGCACCTGTTTCTGAAGTATATAATAATCTAACAGTGTTGGCAGCTGTGCAAGCCATGGATATAAACACATTTTTAGGATTATGTTTATGAATAGAGATTTCCATTTTATCTTTGTTGCAATAGTTTCTGAGAGATTAGTCATGACAGGTGTGCATTTATCAACGGAGGGAGGATGGGGAGGAGGGAAAACAAAGAAGTCACTGAGTATTTGTTAGATAATTGGATGAGGGGGAGGAACCAGCAACTGAAGAGAGCAGCAGCAAAACAGCTCAGCTCCTACAAACAAGGATTGTTAAAAAGCTTACAAATTTCTGAAAACACCATAAAATCTGCTCTAAATTACATTATTTATAGGTGCCTGCACCTTCTGGGCATTTACATAGAAAACCAGGACCCAGGTTCTCATATTGGAGACGGTTTTCCAGACTAGAAGGCACACTTCCCTGGGAGGATGCACCCTGTAATGGTGGATACATCCAGAAGTTAATTCTCAGCTCTACATGACTGCCTAAGCACTGAGACAGAAAAAAACATCTAAAAAAGCAGGAGGTGTCCTGAGATTTCGATATTTAACTATCCTCGAGACAGATCCAAGAGCTAGGAGGGAACAACTGCGGCCCTTAATACATTTAATACACTTAGTAAAACCGTTGGACCCCCTCCTAGACCACAGTGATGTTGCTATACTGAACTGGCTAGTACATAAAGAACTCTGCTAATATTCAATGCTTGGGCTATGAAAACAAACACAGATATTTTGCAAGTGTGGTGTAGTTGTGTTTTTTCTTCTCTTTCACTGCTGGGTGGTAAAAACAATAGAAGACTGACTATACTGCCATCGATTCACTTTACAGAAAATAACAATTCCTGAAAACACACTAGTCATGAATCACCCAGGGGCCATATTGGATTTGGTGTGAACTATGCTGGGGCCATTTTGTGACTGGCAGCAGTGGCCATTTTGGGCTGGGTTATCTTCCACATGCTGTTGCCATGTGGAAGAACAAAAGGTTTGGGTTGTGGTGATTATATGTTAGTATTATGTTGTATATTGTATTAGGGATTGATTGTATTTAGTTAACCATTCCCCATTGTATAAACTCTCAGTCAGGAGTTGGCCATATGGTCCTTAGTATAAACAAAGAGATTTGCCAGACAGCCAGGCACCTAGATAACAATGGGGGGGCCTAGGAGTCAAACAGGAAGTTTCCCCTGGGACAGTCTGGGTCAGAATGAGCTTGGTGGCCACGCCTGGGGTTGGCCCATGGGAGGGGTCTGGTGGTTCCCATAGCCTACCTCTTTTACATTGGACAGAGGTAATTAGGTTACTCTGGAGGTTAGCCTATTGGCCAGAGAAAGGGGAAAGGTTGATCCACTCCCTCCACTGTGTGTGTGTGAAATGTTTTAAATATGTTGTTCCAAAATAAAACGTGGTTCATAATTTTCATCAAGACGTGGTGTGTAGATGTATTATTTACCCGGGGACATATGCTTGCAGTAAGATTCGTCAGACTTACTGTCAATATTGCTCAGTCTAAACCAAGGGCTGAGACATGATGTTCCTGTACTCAAAGCTACTCCAAGGTCCAGAGTAACCCAAATCCGGTCCGCAGACCCCAGCCAGAGAGTGGGTCGTGACAATTGGTGGCGCAGTGGTGGGGTACTCTGAGAAGGACCAGAAAATGAAGCAGATGGAAGCAAAGGACTACAGACTACTCCTGCTAAATCAATGGATGGCATTCATGCAATTATGGCATGGCCATGAGCTGGCAAGCTGGTTGGAGGAACTGTTAGAGAAAGAGATGGACTTGGAGGAACAGTACCTTGCCAGGATAGAGTCCTTGGGTGGCCGGAGAGAGGATCTCTATTTTCCTTTGGATCTAGAATATGGGGTCGGTGAGATTCTGAATGGTGATCCGGAATGTGGCATGGGAACTGCAAGGAGGCATAATAACTTGTTTTTTGAACGCTGCCGGGGTCTGGGACTGGAAGCATGGTTCCCGGAGGCTCCTTTGCTGGAACCCCTGATTCAGCAGGAGCTGCAACTGGAGGCTGAGTATGTGCAATTGTGGGATGCGATACCCAAGAAGTATTTTTACAACTCAGACGGTATGTACCAGAGGGAGTATGTTCACTGGAACTGGGGAGAGGCTTTTATAGACGGTAAACAAAGTGAGGAGTGGGAAGGGGTAAACACTGTTCCTTTGCCAACTCCTGGGGATGGAGAATGTTTGCCCCTAGAACATGCAGCAACTGTGTCAGGGCCTAGTCACCAGCCCAAAGAGCCAGAGACCCAGTGGAATGTTCCCTGGGTGGGGTCAGATAATCCATGTCTGCCCCCTGATACCCCAAGAGATTTAATCCCAGAGGAAGTGGGAACTGCTCACAAGCTAGGGCCAGATAAGTTAAGTCTGCCCTCAGAGGTTCTAGGCAAAGTGTGTTGGCCAGAACTGTTAATGGAGCCAGAGGCTCTGGATTATTATGTGATGGATGGTGGGAAGGGAGCCTTAGAGGCCAGGATGGGTGGGAATGATGAGATTCCCCAGCCTGCATCAGATAACCACTGTCTGTACCCTGACACCCCAGGAGAGTTGTTCCCAGAAGTGCTAGTGAAGCACATAGCCCAGGAGGGTTGTTTAAGAGACTGTGGGGAGGGAAAGGAATTGGTTTCTGGCTACAGGGAACCTGACCTCACACAGCAAGAGTGTGCCAGGGGCTCAAAGAGCTAGGCCGGGGCAGCAAGCATGCCAGCCTTGGCAAAAGCATTATGGGTGCAGAGTGGCACCATGAAAGAGGGTGTACCAAGTGGGGCTCCTGGGCTATGTGCTGGATAACCATTGTCCAGGGGCCCACTGGAACAGACACCACTCCAAAGACCCAGTTTAACAGAAAAGACTGGAATAAAGTTGCTCAACCCCGGGCAATGGAGGAGTCCGGCACTTCAGCTGGATGGGAGCAGCATAGCCCCCCAGCCAAGTCAGAGGACTGTAAGCACAGCTTGGGTGGGAGCAGCGTAGCTCCCCAAGCAGCAACGGAAACAGCTGGACCAGAGGAAGAAAGCCAAGAGGAGCTGTCCCTTTGCGATCCCATAGGCCCAGAGACTGTTTTAGAGATCCCAGCCCAGCTGTGGGGACTGGCTGGGGGGAACAGGGTTGCTATGGGACAGAAACTGTGGCCCACCTGTTGTACTCTGGGATCCCAGATTATTGGGGAGGTACCCTGGACTATTTGGGTGGGTGTGAATGGGAAGAGCAATTTGCTCTATACAGTGGGTGCAAGACCAAGGGCTGGGGGAGGTTGGTACTCTGCACTTTGGCACTGTTTTCTAAAGGACTTGAACGTGGAGAGAGTGCAGAGGGCCTAGCCAATCCAGAGGAGTCATGACTATCAGCGTAGCTGGGAAAATCCTAGGGGCATGGATGTTTCCTGCCACGCTTGGGGAGGTGTTGTCATGAATCACCCAGGGGCCATATTGGATTTGGTGTGAACTATGCTGGGGCCATTTTGTGACTGGCAGCAGTGGCCATTTTGGGCTGGGTTATCTTACACATGCTGTTGCCATGTGGAAGAACAAAAGGTTTGGGTTGTGGTGATTATATGTTAGTATTATGTTGTATATTGTATTAGGGATTGATTGTATTTAGTTAACCATTCCCCTTTGTATAAACTCTCAGTCAGGAGTTGGCCATATGGCCCTTAGTATAAACAAAGAGATTTGCCAGACAGCCAGGCACCTAGATAACAATGGGGGGCCTAGGAGTCAAACAGGAAGTTTCCCCTGGGACAGTCTGGGTCAGAATGAGCTTGGTGGCCACGCCTGGGGTTGGCCCATGGGAGGGGTCTGGTGGTTCCCATAGACTACCTCTTTTACATTGGACAGAGGTAATTAGGTTACTCTGGAGGTTAGCCTATTGGCCAGAGAAAGGGGAAAGGTTGATCCACTCCCTCCACTGTGTGTGTGTGAAATGTTTTAAATATGTTGTTCCAAAATAAAACGTGGTTCATAATTTTCATCAAGACGTGGTGTGTAGATGTATTATTTACCCGGGGACATATGCTTGCAGTAAGATTCGTCAGACTTACTGTCAATATTGCTCAGTCTAAACCAAGGGCTGAGACATGATGTTCCTGTACTCAAAGCTACTCCAAGGTCCAGAGTAACCCAAATCCGGTCAGCAGACCCCAGCCAGAGAGTGGGTCGTGACAACACTGACATATATTGACTTCTTGGAAAAATACTTTCCTGAAATACCACTTCAATATAAATTGCCTACACAATGCAGAGTCTTTGATTAAAAAATAAGTTTTGGATAAATGATCCCTGCTCATTTTTACACGGTCACATTGTTCTAATGTGTTTACAGACTGTGACATGGCCATTACTGGCTCCAAGTTAAGGTAAATCACATTTGAGTTTCCATCTATTGGTCATCAAGCAGGGAGCAGCCTACTGAACTAACTATAAATGTGCATTCAAAATTAATGACATAAGAAACCATCAGATGAAAATGATTTTCTACTGGTTTTACTACACTCAAGATATATTGTTTACTTAAAATCTCACCAAAAAGCAAGTGATTCCTCAATAACACAGAGACTGAAATTCCGTAATTTACAACTGCACAAAAGTAATCCAACACTACCAACTTTTGGAAATAATCGCCATACATAGTACGAGTGATGCTACCCAAGGATTGACCTGACTGGGGCCACCCTCACCTGACTGTGAAACAGATAGAGTAATCATATACACAGAGAACATACTGGGAAGAATGCTCTAACTCAGGACAAGTGACAGACTATCAAGCCCAATCCAGTTTATGATTGAACCTCTCAGATACTGTGGGGTCTCTAGTACAGTAAAGCATGAAAATGGGAAAAAACTAAGTTATGCAAACAAAGCACATCATCACTGACCACGTTGAACCTCCAGAAGCAAACCTCACTCCATCTCATTCTTCTCAATCAGGGCTATCGCATAATTCAGACTCTGAGGGGCAACCGGTGGCCCCACCACAACAACATATGCATCTTTCAGCCAGATCCATGGCAATGATTGAGGAAATGTTTATGGCCCATTTAACAAAGACCGTTGATTCTCTTAAAAAGGACATTAGCGATTTGGGACAAAGAATCCAATTGCTTGAGGAAACCTTGGATCATATTGTGGCAGCACAGGAGAGAGACAGGGCCGAGATCTGGCAAAACTCTTAACGCATTTCCATCCTCGAGGAGAAGTTATAGGATTTTGAGAACCCCTCAAGGCGCCATAATTTGTGGATCAGAGGTGTACCCAGGGCAATCCAAGATCTTATGCCGTATCTGAAAGCAACCATAAGCAATATAATCCCGGATATCCCAGGATCAGTTTGGGAAAAGGAAAGGGCCCATAGGGCTTGGAGAGCCTCAAGAAATTAGGACAAAGATCCAGGGATTCGATTTTAGCAACCTCCAGGAAGATGACTGTTATTAAAGGTCAACTCAGTGCTCCAAATATATGCCAATATCTCCCCTATCACATTGGCTAAGCAGGGGATGATGAAGATGTTTTGATCCGGCACAAAATACAATACAGATGGAGCTTCCCAATTGCTTTGTTGTTTCAGTTTAAAAGCAGCTCCTACAGTGCCTTGCAAAAGTATTCACCCCCTTGACTTTTTACCTATTTTGTTACATTACAGTCTTAAGTTCAATATTTTGTTAATCTGAATTTCATGTGATGGATCAGAACACAATAGTCTAAGTTGGTGAAGTGAAATGAGAAAAATATATACATAAAACTATTTTTTAGAAATAGAAAACAGAAAATTGGCATGTGCGTATGTATTCACCCCCTTTGTTATGAAGTCCATAAAAAAGCTCTGGTGCAACCAATTACCTTCAGAAGTCACACAATTAGTGAAATGATGTCCACCAGTGTGCAAACTAAGTGTCACATGATCTCTCATTACATATACACACCTTTTTTTGAAAGGCCCAAGAGGCTGCAACACCTAGGCAAGAGGCACCACTAACCAAACACTGTCATAAAGACCAAGGAACTCTCCAAACAAGTAAGGCACAATGTTGTTAAGAAGTACAAGTCAGGGTTAGGTTATAAAAAAATATCCAAATCTTTGATGATCCCCAGGAGCATCATCAAATCTATCATAACGAAATGGAAAGAACATGACACAACAGCAAACCTGCCAAGAGACGGCCGCCCACCAAATCTCAAGGAGGGCATTAATCAGAGAGGCAGCACAGAGACCTAAGGTAACCCTGGAGGAGCTGCAGCAGAGTCTGGAGTATCTGTACATAGGACGACAATAAGCCGTACGCTCCATAGAGTTGGGATTTATGGCAGAGTGGCCAGAAGAAAGCCATTACTTTCATCAAAATACAAAATGGCACATTTTGAGTTTGCGAAAAGGCATGTGGGAGACTCCCAAAATGTATGGAGGAAGGTGCTCTGGTCTGATAAGACTAAAATTTATCTTTTCGTCCATCAAAGAAAACGCTATGTCTGGTGCCAACCCAACACATTACATCACCCAAAGAACACCATCCCCACAGTGAAACATGGTGGTGGAAGCATCATGCTGTGGGGATGTTTTTCAGCAGCCGGGACTGGGAAACTGGTCAGAGTTCAGGGAAAGATGGATGGTGCTAAATACAGGGATATTCTTGAGCAAAACCTGTACCACTCTGTGTGTGATTTGAGGCTAAGACGGAGGTTCACCTTCCAGCAGGACAATGACCCCAAACAGCCTGCTAAAGCAACACTTCAGTGGTTTAAGGGGTACATGTAAATGTGTTGGAATGGCCTAGTCAAAGCTCAGCCCTCAATCCAACAGAAATCTGTGGTCATACTTAAAGATTGCTGTTCACAAGCGCAAACCATCCAACTTGCAGGAGCATGAGCAGTTTTGCAAGGATGAATGGGCAAAAATCCCAGTGGTAAGATGTGGCAAGCTCATAGAGACTTATCCAAAGCGACTTGGAACTGTGATTGCCGTAAAAGGTGGCTCTACAAAGTAGGATCCACAAAAAAAAATAAAAAAAATCTTCAAAGTTGTGGGCATGTTCTGTAAATTAAATGATGCAAATCCTCAAACAATCCATGTTAATTCCAGGTTGTGAGGCAACAAACACGAAAAATGCCAAGGGGGTGAATACTTTTGCAAGGCACTGTATATAGTTTAAAGCCCTAATATGTACATATAGGGATTATGTCCAGTGTGAAGAAATGATCTAATGTGCAGAATGGACTTAGTTAGCTAAGTATAGGTTCTTCATGACAAGTTGCACTGCTAGATTTGCAGATATTTTGTTCAAACTCAGTAATAACCCTTTGGGACTTAATTTCTCCCCCCCCCCCCGAGTCATACATTATTTAAGTTTTCTTGTTACACCTCCTATTGAGGGTAGTTTAGAGGTATGGTTAGTCCAACTGCGACTGCAGTTATGTGGCTAAGGAAGTTATGTTTCTCAAACAGTTTAATAATTTGTTTTTTGCAATGTTTAGCTCATTTAAAATATGAATCTCTAATGTTTTAGACATCCTTGCTCCATATCTTTGGAGCTCTTCTGGGCTAGTGAGCTGACGTTGCAGGCTCTGTCTGGTCTCTCCGCCCTACTGGGTGTGGATTTGAAGCTGAGTGAGTAAATCCCCAGAAGAGTTCAAGTCATCACCACTATCATGACTAATAGAATACACATTTATGACACACAATGTACAGGGCTTTAATTCCAAATTTAAGAGAAAAGCTTTCCTTTACCCTCCGTTCTATTTTTGCAGGACACACTTCTCACAAAACCATGTCCCAAAGTATCTACACAAAGACTACCCTGTATTTTTCTCAGCGACCCAACCCACTAGAAGAGAAGGCACTTCATTACTTAATCACAGAGAGTTCCCCTTTACACTGGAATCTAAAAAAGTAGACAAAGATGGGCATTTTATTATCCTATCCTAAAAGACTCAGTCCTTGATGAGTTCATTACGCTAGTTTCCATATACGCTCCCACTACATCACCACATAAGTGTTGATTAGTGGGGACTTCAGTTTGGCATTTGACCACAAACTGGATAGATCAAATAGTCTAACAAATTGGTGCTTCTCCAATAAATTAAAACAGATCACTAAATTCCTTGATAAATTAGGTCTGGTGGCTTCCTGGAGGAGACACCACCCCAGGTCGAGAGAGCATACTTATTATTAACATACTCATGGGTTGTATTCACGTTTTTATTTCTTATTAAATCGACTCATGTCTTTTTGACTCCTCCAACGACGCTAAAATTATCTCCTGCACCTGGTCAGATCATTCTGCAGTCCTGGTAACCTTAAAGTTAGGATCTCACCTTAGACTCCCATATGCGTGGAAATTGAATGAGTTATTGCTCACAATTCTCTCCATACAAGAACAGATGTCCAAAGACCTACAATTATACTTTAATCTGAATCTTCTCACAGATGTGGGAATTGCATGGACCTGGGTTGCCCATAAGGCATTCACGAGAGGAACTTGTATAAAATAGCATTAACTTATAGGAACCAATGTAAGCAAAGAGAATTGGACCTCATGGAGGCATTAGGAATTTAGAACTTTAGAATCAATTGAATCCCACTGCCCATTTGCGTCGAAAGATTGATAAATGTTGATTGGAACTGGATAATCTCCTATCCGATAGAACAGAAAAAGCCCTCCGGCGCATTAAACATGTATTCTATGTTAAAGCCAATAAGCCGGACTCACTGCTAGCAAGGAAGCTTAAAACTAAATTTAACATGGCCAAGATTACTATGATTAGATCATCTAATGGCTCAATTACAGTGAGCCAGAATGGAATTCAGAAAATATTTTTTGATTTCTATCAATCAATCTATTCCTCAAAGCTTTAGACGCCATTCAATCTTACTTAGATACAACCTTCCATCCCTTTCAGGCCAAAACGTAACTACACTTAATTTGGATATCGCCGTTGAGGAAATTCGGGCAGCCATGAAGAGCCTCAAGACCAGGGAAAGCTCCCGGACCTGATTGGTTCACAAATTCATACTACAAAAAGTTTGCTGACCAACTATCCCCTTACCTCTGTAAATTGTTTAATTGATTTTCAACAGTGATAAAATGCCCCCAAAACTTAATCAAGCTGATTTGGTCTTTTTCCCCAAAGAAGGTAGGGACCCCCTTGAGGCTAAAAACTACTGTCCGATATCTCTTTTGAACGGAGTTATCCAGCTCCTTGCTGAGATTATGGCGGGCAGAATATCCAGCTTTAGCCCAGATCTGGTCCACAAAGACCAAACAGGCTTTATTCCATATTGAAGACAGCATATTATATAAGGAGGACGCTGCATGTTTTGCATTTAGCACAAGTATCTAATAATCCAATTTGGGTCCTGGCTCTCGATATTGAGAAGGCCTTTGACACTGTTGCATGGTCTTATCTCTATTTAGCCAAATTTGAACAAATTTGGCTTCAGGGGGAGTTTCATTAACCTTGATAAATCACTCTATCATCGCCCATCAGCCAACCTTAAATTACTGGGAACAAACAAACTTGATATCAAAATTCAAAGAGGGACCAGGCAAGGGTGCCTACTCTCCCCATTATTATTTGCATTGGCTATCGAACCCCTGGCTCAGGCCATCAGATCCAAATTAGATATCTGCAGTCTTGAGGTAGGCTCCCTGTTTGCGGATGATCTTCTATGCACCCTAACTAACCCGGTAAATGAGTTTAGCTTGCGATCTGGTCTAAGAATAAACTGGGACAAGACCGAGACGTTAAGTGTTGGGATGCACCTGGTCGATATGAAAACCCCCACAACACCTTTATAGATTTATTTGACCTCCAGACAGCATCAAATATTTGGGAGTCAGGAAGATCTCAGAGATGTATAGAATACATTTCCCCCCATTATTTCGAAAGTTAACAGCCAATTTACAGAACTGGTATAAACTTCATATATCTTGGACAGGGTGCATTATTACCGTTAAAATTAATGTTTAGAAAGAATGCAACATCAAATTTGTAAATTTATTTGGGCGAATAAACCACTGCGTATTGCTTAGATGACAATGTATAGGCATAGGACCCAAGGGGATCTCTCTTGCCCTAATCTTAGGCTGTACTATAAAGCCGCCCAACTGGCTTTCTTACCCATAGCTTACTGAATCAAGCATCAACCTACCTGAGTTTTTATAGAGAATCAGCAACTTAAACCCCATACTTGGGACACTATTATTTGGCAACCAAGTATTAAACAGCCTTTAGTTAAATATTCTAACCCAATGATTAAACTTACTCTCTCGACCTGGGACTGAGCGGTCGGGAGGTATCAATCAAGCATTTCAATTAGGTGAACTACTATTTGCTCTCTGACCTCTTCCCAGTGGGGCAATGGGACCTAAGTTGATCAGGAGTTAAGGTAAAGTTGCCATTTACATTCCCCTTCTTTTCCCGTGTTCTATTTTCTGTTGTTTATTCCCTTGTTTTTGATTTTTGTTTCGTTTTTTTTTTTCTTTCTTCTGAATTCTTATCTCGTTTCTCTATTAATTATAAGTTCCCGTTTTATGTATCGGGAAAGGTTTAAGTTAAGACTTGAGGATAAAACTCTTCTCTGCATTTATCATAAAAAATGGTAAAAATGTGAGAAGGCAACGGATAAACCACAGACTGATTGAAGATTTCCTTAAATATGGCCTTATTTTATGCTTTCAATGTGACCTGCTTGATGCTATCTCTTAGTGTTTAAGGCTACCAAAACCCTCTTGTATACTTAGTCCTACTGTGGAATCTGTCATTTTCAACTCACTTTGTTATTTATTGTTTATTGTCTTTAATAAAAAGACTGGAATAAAAAATAAAAAAAAAACACACATGGCAACTCACAAAGTTATATTGCCTCCTCAGAGTCTCAAAGAAGAAAAGATAAGTTATATATCAGTGATATGCCATATTATGAGATCCAAATCAAGTATCTAATCAAAAATAACCTTAATACATGAGGGGGTATTCAACATGCCCCCTTCTTGATTGCTACCTTGTTGTGGTGAAGGGGCTTGTGAAGTTGTGAGCTATACCATGTAAGGTCACCCAAGATGGGCAGGTCCTAGAGGAGAGGTCAGACAAATCACGGTCAACTGGAGAAGGAACTGACAACCCACTCCAGTATCTTTGCCAAGTAAACCTTATGGATAAGCACAACCAGACACAAGATGTGTCTGGCGTGTGGCGGTCCATGGGGTCACAGAGAGTCGGACTCAAACGATTAAACAACAACATTCAACAAAGTCCAGCAGTACTATCAGTTACTATCACCGTTTCATCTCAGTTTAATTGGACACATAATCATTAAAAAATACCCTCTTGCAACAAAGTAAAAAATAATTTCCATGTCCTTTAAGGTAAATGAAACTAACCAACCAACAATTACTTGTAAAATACCAAAGAGATAGGATGTTTAGAGCAAAGGAAAAACTGAAGTCATGACTTAAATTCTTACTTCATTACTAACTACATTCTTTGCTATTATTTCAAAGTTATTTTAGAAACAGTTGCTTACAATTGTTAAGCGTTTTATGGAATCCATTTTAGATTCTTGAAAAAACATGAAAGAAGGTATAATTACAGAGAGGTTTTAAGAAATTATATAGATGATTATAGCACTGGCTTATAAAGCTTACCGACAGATTTGCTGCCTGCTTTTTGCCTGACACTGGAATAAAAACATGCCCTAACAACACAGTAAAGTAACAAAAGGAAATCAGCATGTTATGGAAAGTCTCACGCTATTTTGATGTGAAGATTGCAAACTCGCATTTTACTATAAAATGAGAAATACAAAGGAGTAATGCAGCATTGTTTTGGAGAAAAGTAGCTTAGTTGGTTATATTTTTTTTGTGACTCAAAATAACAATTCTCTTATGAGAACTTGTGACCCAAACAGTTTCCTTATGACGAAAGGTCTCAGTTTTCTTGACTTCCACCCCAGATCAAGAATGTTAAAAAAAATCTGAAACAGACTGAGACCTTTTAATGGCTGGTAGGGTACATAGCAAGCTTTCCAGATACGAACATTACAAGTCCTCAGTCTAAAGTTAAAAACTAGAAAATGGATGCAAAAAAAGGGTTTGAGCCCCCCTCTGGAGGGGTTGTAAAAAATTGTTTTGCCCTGGGCACCGCACTCAGTGCTCCTCCACAGACCCCTTCCCATAACTGCTCCACTCCCGAAGACCCCTTATCTAACAGCAAACCTTCTCAAGACCCTTACCCATTGCGGCTCCATCCCCGAGACCCCTTTACAATATATATAACATCACCCCCACAAAGCACCCACCGCTCTTAGCATCCATCCCCACCCAGTCCCTGCACAGCACCTAACCCCTCTCAGCACCCACCTCACATAGCACCCATCCCTATCTCCTTTGGTCCTCCCTCAAAGAATCCATCCCACCCGTACTTTGCTGGCACTTTGCTCTCTTACCTTATTCCTTGATATACATATCCAGTGTGCCGAACTGCTCCACACTGCCACCTATTGAAGCTTCAGTAGAATTGCTCTTATTTAAACAGACACACGCCCTGGGGGCTGTGGCATGTAAGGTCGGGCTGTGGGGGCCACAGGGGGCCCCCGACTCTACAGAAAAAAATCAAAGGCAACAATTTTTTTTTAAATTACACAGCACTGGGCCCCCCAGAGGAGGGCCCTGCTGCACTGCACCACCTGCACCCCTGGTAGATCCGCCCCTGATTGTAGTTCAACAGTAAAATAACTTGTTTCCACTCCCTCTGACTGTTGGCATACACCAAGGTTCAGTCTTAGCTCCCATCCCCTTCATCTATAATCCCCCCATGGCACCCTAATATAATCTTTGGATTTCAGTTTAATTTATACACAGGTGAATACTCACATATATCTGTCAGCACAAGATCTACCCCATCTTATCTAAGAGCACATTTTGCTCTTAATATTACCACCCTCAACTTTAGATCCCACTCCCCAAATATTCCTCACTGTTGGCAATGCATCATTCCCACCAATCAGACCTTTTTTCTTGGGATTCTTTTGGCCCCTGCCCTCTATTTCATTACTCACATACAATCAATAACAAAATAATGCCATCCTCACCTAAAAACCTTTCTAAAATGTACCACTATCTTACACAAGACCCAATTAAAATTGTACTCAATTCCCTCATCATATCATGCCTCAAATATTGCAATTCTCTCCTTGCTGGCCTCCCCATCAACCGTTTGTTCCCACTACAATCCATAATGAACTTCGAATTTCTTTTACATAGATTCTGCTTTTTATTGTTCTAATATATTTATTATAATTACTTCTTATTTGAATGCACTAATTATGCATGTTGCTCTGTTGTTTCTTTTTTAGTACATTTGAAAAAAATCTTAAAATTTATGGCAGGAAGGATGTATCCCACACACACTTATTCATAGGAAATGTATAGAGAAAGTAATTATAAAAATTATATTACAATGCACACAATCAGAGTGGGTGACAGATAACATCAAGAGAGCACTGTAATAATTACATGATACCTGTATTGCTCACTCAAGAAAAACATAACAATCTATTCACAGTAAATATCTGTAATCAAAATAAAAGACACTGAAGGGCACAATTTACATTTTAGCCATTCAATAAATGCAAATTTAATAACTGAATTAGGACAGAATGAAAATGCTATCTATCTATCTTTCTATCTATCTATCTCAATTTTCACTAATAGCTAGATACAGTGGAAGAAAGAGGTACATTAGGAGATGTGGTGGGACACAGAAGAGATAGTGGAGACTGAGAGACTGACATTGAGGAATAAATGGGGTTAAAAGGTAGACAGAGAAGGGACAAGGTGAAGAAGAGCAGGAAGATTGAGCAGGAAGACTGCAGGTCTAAGAAAGAGCTGAAGAGTTAGACAAAGTCAGAGAGAGCTAGATAATCCTAGACTCATATTACATCCCATCTTGGTGAATGTCCAATGAGTGTTGCAGGATAAACTGATGACTTTTTATTGCACAAACACTGCTATTGAGATATATAACTCTCTTTTTCAAGTCAATAGTAATACTGATTATATGCTACAAATTATGACCCTCATTCAATTGAGGCATTCTGGAGATCTGGACTCACAAATGGAGCCCCTAACTAATTTTGCTATTCAATTGGCTTAAATTTGCGGACTCCAATCGAGTTACGGGCTCCATGCTGCTATTCTTTACAATCCATTGCGATTTGTCAAATCGCAAGTTAATGCCCTCCAAGCCTTCCAAACACTAAAATCGCAAATCGCTATTCAATTGCTCCGATTCCACCTCGCTAACCACTCCGCCAAGACCTCAAATGGCAAATATCAAACCACAAGTTACTGGTACCAATGAGGTCTTGCAAAGGGCTTAATGACATGCACGGAGTAAATGCACATATAAACACTCTACTGTACTTTTATTAAATGGGATAGTGATGTTAGGTATTAGACTTAATAGCACATCATTCTCAAGCTCGCAAATCATCCCAAAAAATACTTGATTTCATGTTTAATTTCCGTTTTATATCGATCCTGGCAATCAATGTGTTAATACATATCATGGAACCCGCATGTAATAGAATATCATATTTACGGCTTTCTCAATATTGCATTATTTCTGGAATGTGGTCCGATCGTAACTCATAATTCAAGCCCATGAGTTACCATGAGTTACTGTCGATAGCATGGTTTGCAATATGCGCTATCGGGCCAGGACTTGCGGCCCCGACCAATTGAATAGCCCATTAACTTGCTCGCAGCAGGCCTGCAGACGTAAGGCCTACTCCGATCAAGTTGCGAGCCCCGAATTGAATGAGGCTCTATGTCTTTAAACAAGTGGAAAATATAAAAAAATAGCAAAGGCAAAAAAATATGCCAGTTAACAAATTATAATAGCCATTTTACTGTCACAGACTGCCATGGGCTTTAGTTTCTTTATTCATATTTGGTTTGGGAATCAAGATTAAATTCTAATATACAAAAACTTTTCTTTGCATTGGGAAGGATTGCTTTATAAATTTGCATGCATATGTACCTGAATATCATCATTACCAACTCTTTAAAGGACCACTATGATGCTCTAACAAGAAGCGCTAGATATTTTAGTTATGTATTGATCATTAATAGTATTGTCATATCATAATTATAACAGCGATATAAATGTAATATTAAATACATTTTTCAAGGTTAAAACATCCGCCTCCAGTTAAGTGTTTGGGCGAGGGTGGGGGGTTGATGGAGAGACAGAACTAAAGGCTTTTAAGGTCAATCAGATATTATAAGAGAGAAAAAAAATATATTCATAACCTGCATCACAGATCAACTTGTCGCCAAGGAAAACCACTATAACATAATAAGTCTCCAGCCTGCACCAGAATCCTAGGCCTGCACCAGTGTAATAAGATTAAAGTTCAAGATTTACAATCAGTTGGTTAATAATGATCTACTAATAGCTGCACTTTTCTTGGTGTAAACATCCCAGTAAAGGAATACGATCAGAGCAATCTGTGTCCAGTAAATCTTCTATTTCCAGTTCTGGTTAGATGAATATTAGCCTGTATCTATCTTGAGGTCAGCGGCTGATGACACAAATCAAGGACCGGGCCAATGATAGAATGTTAGTACTGGTATAAAATAGGAGAGAGAAAAAGAGACAATCAGGTCAAGGCAATCAAAAGAATATCAAAGTAACAGTCTAAATACCCAACAGAGTAATAAAGGTATCACCCCTTCCACTACACATGTTATTTATTACCAAACATCTTTTATACCTCTGACCTGTTCCAGCCACAACAGATGTCAACTGTGTCTATCTCAGACACCCTCACCGCTGATGGTCTGAATTATATACTTCACGCAATTTAGGCAAGGTTACAGAGACTGGTGCACAGGAATGATACAGGTTGGCGGATGGACCTTACATAACTTTTTGTATTCTCCAATTGTGCAATTACTTTTAATTTTATGTTAGAGTGCAATTATAGCAATTTTTTAATTTTATATTGTAACATATAATATTTCCTTATCACCAATGAATACCATCTTAGATTTATGCCTTCAACCATGTATCCATCTTAGAGTGGCAAGATATGAAGCAATTTAAGGCCAAGATATCTTTCAGTTTTTGTAACACCTAACACAGAGTGTCTAGACAAAAATACATTAGTGTAACAGTGTTTGCTATGCACCAGCGCACATCTCATTATTTAAAAAGTTAATGTGTGGAAAAGGGTAACCAGCCTTTCATATGAGATGCCACACTGGAAATGCTTTTAATCACAGAGAAGATTAACAAAACATTATTAATGCAAATAATTAAACGTGTGTGTATATATATATATATATATATATATATATATATATATATATATATATATATATATATATATATATATATATACACACATTATATATATATATATATATATATATATATATATATACAGTGCCTTGCAAAAGTATTCACCCCCTTGGCATTTTTCGTGTTTGTTGCCTCACAACCTGGAATTAAAATGGATTTTTTGAGGATTTGCATCATATAATTTACAGAACATGCCCACAACTTTGAAGATGTTTTTTTACTATTGTGAAGTAAATAACAAATAGGGCAAAATAACAGAAAAAGTCAATGTGCATAACTATTCACCCCCCTAAAGTAAATACTTTGTAGAGCCACCTTTTGCGGCAAACACAGCTCCAAGTCGCTTTAGATAAGTCGCTTTGAACTTGCCACCTCTTACCACTGGGATTTTTGCCCATTCCTCCTTGAAAAATTGCTCCAGCTCTTAAGGTTGGATGGTCTGCGCTTGTGAACAGCAAGTCTGACCACAGAATTTCTACTGGATTGAGGTCTGTGCTTTGACTAGGCCATTCCAACACATTTACATATTTCCTCTTAAACCACTTAATTGTTGCTTTAGCAGAGTGTTTGGGGTCATTGTCCTGCTGGAGGTTAAACCTCCGTCCTAGCCTCAAATCACGCGCAGTGTGGTACAGGTTTTGCTCAAGAATATCCCTGTATTTAGCAGCATCCATCTTTCCCTCAACTCTGACCAATTTCTCAATCCCGGCTGCGGAAAAACATCCCCACAACAGATGCTGCCACCACCTTTTTTCACTGTGGCGATGGTGTTCTTTGGGTGATGTGATGTGTTGGGTTAGCGCCAGACATTGCGTTTTCTTTGATGGCCAAAAAGTTCAATTTTAGTCTCATCAGACCAGAGCACCTTCATCCATACATTTTGGGAGTCTCCCACGTGCCTTTTCGCAAACTCAAAACGTGCCATTTTGTTATTTGCTGAAAGTAATGGCTTTCTTCTGGCAACTCTGCCATAAAGCCCAACTCTATGGAGTGTACCCCTTGTTGTTGTCCTATATACAGATACTCCAGTCTCTGCTGTGGAACTCTGCAGCTCCTCCAGGGTTACCTTAGGTCTCTGTGCTGCCTCTCTGATTAATGCCCTCCTTGCCCGGTCCGTGAGTTTTGGTGGGCGACCGTCTCTTGGCAGGTTTGCTGTTGTGCTATGTTGTTGTGCCATGTTCTTTCCATTTGGTTATGATAGATTTGATAGGGGCTCCTGGGGAAGATTTGGGTATTTTTTTATAACCTAACCCCGACTTGTACTTCTCAACAACATTGTCCCTTACTTGTTTGGAGAGTTCCTTGGTCTTCATGGCAGTGTTTAGTTAGTGGTGCCTCTTGCTTAGGTGTTGCAGCCTCTGGGGCCTTTGAAAAAAGGTGTGTATATGTAATGACAGATCATGTGACACTTAGTTTGCACACTGGTGGACATCATTTCACTAATTGTGTGACCTCTGAAGGTAATTTTTTGCACCAGAGCTTTTTATGGGCTTCATAACAAAGGGGGTGAATACATACGCACATGCCAATTTTTTGTTTTCTATTTCTAAAGAATAGTTTTATGTATATATTTTTCTAATTTCACTTCACCAACTTAGACTATTGTGTTCTGATCCATCACATGAAATTCAGATTAACAAAATATTGAACTTAAGGCTGTAATGTAACAAAATAGGTAAAAAAGTCAAGGTGGTGAATACTTTTGCAAGGCACTGTATATATTTGTAAATATATATTTATATATATATATATATATATATATATATATATATATATATATATACAGTGCCGGATCTACCTTTTTGGAACACCTGGGCAGTAAACTAAAGGAGCTCCTGTGAGTGTCTGCCCAAGATATGCACACACCCATTTTCCCCTTTTCTCAGCATGTATATTGCTCTCTTGCTTTGTGAGCAAATCACAGACATTTTTCCATAACAGAAATTTTAACCGCACAGCTATTTATACACACACCAAGCTATTTCTTGCTTACCATATTATTTATATTTTTCTATGTGAGGGCAGAGAGCATATGTTACACAAACACATATCATAATCACTTGTATCGTACATAAAAACTAATTATGTGAGTTAAAGAGCCACTGCACAATGAAAACTAAAATTGTTTGAAAAAATTGAGTCTGACTAAGAGCATAGTTAATCAGGAAAAAAATCCTACAGCTAGTTTTTAATTAGATAAAATACATTTTGATACCTCTGCTGGGCCCTGGGGAAATCTATGACATTGTATATATATATATATATATATATATATATATATATATATATATATATATATATATACATAATGCTATAAAAGTCTATCTGCCTCCCAGTATAACATTTCACTAGCCGCCACTGGGTTCCCTACATATAAATGTAATTATATTCAGTCAGGATCACTTTTACTCATACATTCTAAACATACTGGACCAGAACCTCTTAATTTTATATCAGCATTCACTAAGGGCCCACTATAATTATAATACAAATATATACATAATCAGGTAGGGTGTCCTACATAAAAATAAGTATATAAATATTCAGCCATTGTCCTGTGCAAGCAGATAAATATGTACATATCCCATCCAATACTATATTTGTACACATATTAAGGCAGGGTCTCCCATAATAATATTAATGTATACATATTCAGAGAGGGTCACCTGTAATCATCATAATACTACAGTATCTAAATATTTAGTCAGTGTCACATACAAACAAACACATATTCAGCCAAGGTCTTTTATTGACCTATACAGGACATAAGCCAGGGAACAATATAATATAAATATTCAACTGCAATTGTCAATTATAATTACAAGACATACATATCTAATCATATCTAGTCATGGTCATTTATAACCATAACTGCTCCAGGGTCCCCTATTTTGATTTTCTAAATATTTATCCTTCCAGAGCCCTAAAATCATATATATCTACATATATTCACCCAGAGTCACCATTATTATACAAATACATCAATATTTAACCAGGATAAAATATAAAAAAACTATAATTAAGCAAATGTACACATATTCGGAAGGGTCACCTATAATTAGCATAACAACATATAAATGTACATATAAGTACATAAATAAATATTAATCCAGGAATACTAATTATCATACAGTATTAATAACTAATAACTATACACACAGAATACCTATAATCAATTAATTACTTTCTACCAATATTTCCTTAAATAAAACCATTTTAGTGAGAAATCATTACACTGTATAAACTCACTAATGCTCCTCAGTTGCAGGAACCGCATGGGATGACAGAGAGCTGTACTCTATACTGCACTCTTGTTTTAAGCGGGCTTGTGAACTGCAGCTTTTAGTCTTTAAACCAAATACGAATACGTGTATATATATATATATATATATATATATATATATATATATATATATAATATATATATATATATATATATATATGTATATAAATATATAAATATATATATATATATATATATATATATATATATATATATAGTCAGGTCCATAAATATTATTAGTCTTTAAACCAAATACGAATATGTGTATATATATATATATATATATATATATATATATATATATATATATATATATGTATATATATATATATATATATATATATATATATATATATATATATATAGTCAGGTCCATAAATATTGGGACATCGACACAATTCTAAACTTTTTGGCTCTATACACCACCACAATGGATTTGAAATGCAACTAACAATTAAAAAGTGGGAGGCACATATACAAATTGTTGCAATTCCTACACCGTACACCTGATTTGGATGTAAATACCCTCAAATTAAAGCTGAAAGTCTGCAGTTAAAGCACATCTTGTTTGTTTCATTTCAAATCCATTGTGGTGGTGTATAGAGCCAGAAAGATTAGAATTATGTCGATGTCCCATTATTTATGGACCTGACTGTATATAAACAAGCTTCATATTACCAAATTACAAAAGAGATTTGTTACAAGAGTACCTGAAATTTGAAGCATTGTATCATTACTACACCTGCTCTCTCCAAAGAATTCAATAATGATGTGGATTATCCATTGGTAATGCTGACCACCATTTGAGTCTAACATTTAATGCTTTAATTAAACTTATATTACATTAACATTTTTCTTTTACCATGAAGACACAAAATTAATATTGCTCACCTATAACATATTTTTTTGTCTTAGACATATTTAACAACTACTATTAAGAAGTGTAAATTAAAATAATGTTAATTTTAATTTTTTAAGATACACAAATATACTGTCTCTTTTGAGCTCTTGCTCTAAAGTGTTGCTCTTCAATTATGAAATGTTGCAGAGCCTTCCAGCAGTAATTCATAATTTATCTGAGTGAGAATCTGTAATTAGCATCTGCCAACTTTCATTAATAATCTAAAATCTCCATTTCAACACAAGTGATACAAATATTAAAATCTGGTCCAAACTATATGCAACATTTACAGTGGATATAAAAAGTCTACACACCCCTGTTAAAATGTCAGGTTTCTGTGCTGTAAAAAAATGAGACAATGAGATAAATCATTTCAGAACTTTTTCCACCTTTAATGTGACCTATAAACTGTACAACTCAATTGAAAAACAAACTGAAATATTTTAGGTGGAGGGAAGAAAAAAAAAATACTGTGGTTGCATAAGTCTGCACAGCCTCTTATAACTGGGGATGTAGCTGTGTTCAGAATTAAGCAATCATATTCCAAATCGTGTTAAAAGGAGTCAGCATACACCTGCCATCATTTAAAGTGCCTCTGATTAACCCCAAATAAATTTCAGCTGCTCTAGTTGGTCTTTCCTGACATTTTCTTAGTCGCATCCCACAGCAAAAGCCATGGTACACAGAGAGCTTCCAAAGCATCAGAGGGTCTCATTGCTAAAAGGTAGCAGTCAGGAGAAGGGTACAAAAGAATTTCAAAGGCATTAGATATACCATGGAACACAGTGAAGACAGTCATCATCAAGTGGAAAAAATATGGCACAACAGTGACATTACCAAGAACTGGAGCTCCCTCCAAAATTGATGAAAAGACAAGAAGAAAACTGGTCTGGGACCAAGAGGCCTACAAGAGGCTTCTGCTAGAAAGCTGAACATGAAGAGGTACTTCATCTTTCAGCATGACAACGACCCAAAGGAGCTGCAGGAATATCTGGCAAGTACTGGCTGTGTGGTACATGTGACAACAATCTCTCGTATTCTTCATATGTCTGGGCTATGGGGTAGAGTGGCAAGACGAAAGCCTTTTCTCACAAAGAAAAACACCCAAGCCAGGCTACATTTTTCAAAGACACATCTGAAGTCTCCCAAAAGCATATGGGAAAAGGTGTTATGGTCTGATGAAACCAAGGTTGAACTTTTTCCAAAAGATATGTTTGCCGCAAAAACAACACTGCACATCACCAAAAGAACACCATACCCACAGTGAAGCATGGTGGTGGCAGCATCATGCTTTGGGTCTGTTTTTCTTCAGCTGGAACTGGGGCCTTAGTTAAGATAGAGGGAATTATGAACTGTTCAAAATACCAGTCAATATTGGCACAAAACCTTCAGGCTTCTGCTAGAAAGCTGAACATGAAGAGGAACTTCATCTTTCAGCATGACAACGACCCAAAGCATACATCCATATCAACAAAGGAATGGCTTCACCAGAAGAAGATTAAAGTTTTGGAATGGCCCAGCCAGAGCCCAGACCTGAATCCGATTGAAAATCTGTGGGGTGATCTGAAAAGGGCTGTGCACAGGAGATGCCCTCGCAATCTGACAGATTTGGAGTGTTTTTGCAAAGAAGAGTGGGCAAATCTTGCCAAGTTAAAATGTGCCATGCTGATAGACTCATGCCCAAAAAGACTGAGTGCTGTAATAAAATCAAAAGGTGCCTCAACAAAGTATTAGTTTAAGGGTGTGCATTTTTCTACCATCTACCTAAAAGATTTCAGTTTGTTTTTCAATTGAGTTGTACAGTTTATAGGTCACATTAAAGGTGGAAAAAGTTCTGAAATGATTTATCTTTGTCTCATTTTTTTACAGCACAGAAACCTGACATTTTAACAGGGGTGTGTAGACTTTTTATATCCACTGTATAGTGAAAAACACATTCTCGTATTTAGGAAATCTCAGACGACAGAATTATTATGCTCATTTTCTAAAAAAAAGGATATTTACATGGTATCAATATTAACTCTTGTTTAAATCAAATCATTCATGAGATGTACAGGAAACTAAAAGAAGATATAGTCAGATTTACTATGATATTAAACTAAGAGAAATATATCAGGTTATAACAACCAATTATCTGATTATGCTCTTCATATTGTCAGGAATATTATCTGCAATCTCTCACAAAGAGTAATTCATACACATTTATGTTATATTTACATTTTCTGGATTATGGATGCATCTGATACAGGAGCATCAGCAGTGTATGCAAACATTCTTTTTGACAAAATACCAAAATAAACATTATTATACTTATCCTAAAGTTTGCTAAAATCTCTTGAGTTTAAGAGTTGACAACCCCTTGCAATTCCTGCTAAAATTAGCATAAAATTCATAATTTCTTTTGGCCAATCACAGGCAGTTAATACATTGTATCAAGCTGTTTGTTCAGGAAGGCATCATGGGATGTGTAGTCCCTGCAAAAGAAAGCAGGAGGAGCCGGACGCTGCTCTGTAGAGTTGTTCTGCTGCTGCCTTGAAGGTTAGTAAAAGGTTACATTCAATATCCAAATGCAGCGTTTCTATTGGGAGGTTCACTGTGCCTAAGTAAACAGCTCTGGGGTGTGGAAAATTATTTTTAAATAAAATAAATCTCTATGTGTATATAATGACTCGATGTAATGTGTTAGATTATAAAAAGGTAAAGCAGAGAAACTTAGTGAATCTATCGTTAAAATATATCCATATGAAAAATCTATAGAGTAGTAGTTATACTATAATTAGATTAGTAATAACTTGCACATGTCCCTCCTTAGAAGGGCTCCACTTCACTTATATTCTGTTGTTGGGTTAGCCCTCCGAGAGGTCTCCAAAGGAACGACATGTATAGTAGGCTGGATTCCTGCACGTATCATTGAGCTTCTAAAGATTTAGTTTAATATTTAAGCCGTGATGCAGTCATGTATGTGTTAGGCCTCCTTACGGGATGCAGCATGACTGAACCAGTTGTGTAAGGCCCTTCATGTGCTTGGCTGTGATGCAAGATCTAGTTAGAAAGTAGACAATTAGCTCACGGGGAGCCACGTAAAGGTCCCAAGAAGTACATAGTCTGAGGTAATGGGTACTCACAGTTGCACATACAGTCCTAGGGGATTTTATTGATTTATTATTACAATTCCCTGGAATCAGATTATTTCAAAATTGGTCCAGTTGCATGTGATCTATAATAAATAGGTAAGATGCAGGAGTAGCTGCGGTGCACCGTGCCCTATAAGGACATAGCAACAACTCCGTTATCAAAAGTTGAATCTTGGCATCCAAAAGGTAAACTTTATTATGAATTGGTCAGTCAGGGTGCAAATCTGCCTTCTTTTTCCACGTATATACTTATATACTACTTAGTGAAGTCCTGGAAACAGTAGCAAAGTTAATTAAAAGAGGGCCGCTCATGAAAATAATTTGTTGTCCCTCCTCATATGTGAATAAGTATATGATAAGAAGGGTGACTTGATAATTGCTACTTAATGTATTTACTTCAAATGTCATTTAATAACAGGGTACAGCAGGGTGTGACAAATCCTGGGCGCATGCAAGCTACAGTTCTATATTTTTACTACTGTTTGTAGTTTTGCATATATCTATATACATACAATTTCCTGGCTCCTAAGAACTGTTTGTCTTGCTTCTCATAAATGTGCCCCTCTCCTATATTTGGTATACATTAGAACATACATTATAACATATATTATTAAATTATTCTTTTTTTGTGTTCTTTTCCATACATTAAATCTATAAATTTGTACTACTAATTATATTAATAATTATTGTTAGACATATTTATTTATAAAACACCAACATTTTCCCCAGCACTATTATAATTGGAAACTTTGTTGAGTACAGTGAGTATGTAGCAAACAGCACAGTTTTGTTTGTTTGTTTGTGTTGTTCAGCCGTGTCCGACTCTCTGTGACTTCATGGATGGCAACCCACCATGCTGATCCACTTGGTATTCATGGCAGAGATACTGGAGTAGGTTGCAAGTTCCTTCTCTAGTTGGCCACAGTATACAGCTCCTGGTATTCCTAGGTGGTCTTCAATCCAACTGCTGACCAGGCGCAACCCTGCATGGCTTCGGGTTGGTGTGACCTCTTGGGTCCCTGACTGGAATCAAACCCAGGTCGCAGTGGTGAGAGCACATAATCCTAACCACTGGACCACCAGGGAACTCCAGCAATAGAAGGACTAGAGGTTCCTGCTTTTGAGTGCTTACATTCTAAATGACTGGTGAAGATGAATAATCAAGAACTGATTGTAGGAGGTGGCTGTGTGTCATGGTGAAGACAGAACCAGGACAGTTGATATGGGCTGCAAGTGTGGGGTGTTATAGGTGATCGACATCTCTGAATAGGTGGCTTTTTAAAGAATGCTTACAACTCTGAAGGCTAAAGGAACGATTAACAGAGTTTCAGAAAAAAAAACATCTCCTTTATTTCCCTTCTAATTCTATCATTCTAATTCTAGCACTGATTCATCAGGCTGTATATATGGATTTTCACTTGTTTTTTAAAAGCTGGTGGAATTTATTGGCAAACTGATCTAACCATAACAATAGATAAGATGTATCACATGTTAAATAAAATGTGTACCATATTTGCCAGCATGGACATGTAAATGATAGCTTCAAACCCAGTGACCAATCACACTGTGTGATGATCCAGGGGTAGGGGCTATTATTGCCCAGGGCCCCCTGCTATACACTAAAGGTTAACTACCCACAAGGACTGTTTGGGTTGTTGGAAATCTCAGCACCAGCAGCCTGTTGATATCTAGCTTCTGTGTCAGTCAGGGTCTCTCCATCCAGAATTAGCACTTCAAGGAGTCTCAGTAACCTTCCTGTGATAGTGACCAGGAAAAGTTACTTGCAGGGAAGAGATAGAATCAATATCGCCGCCACCAGGAGCAAATAAGAGAACATAGCATTTCTATATATCTCAGCAGTGAACTGATTTATTTTTGGAAAGTCAAAAATATTTATAATGGTTAGATATAGAGGGGGGTATACAAAACAACAATGACAAGGAGTGGCGGACAAACACAGGAAATTGATTCCACATGGGGTTCAACATTAGCATCCTGTCTGGCACCTGGGAACAATAGGCCAACCTCCAATACACATATGTCGTCTCTAGCTGTCAAGCACATCAGAGATGTAATTAGCATAACTGACAAACGATGGGACAAAACAGATTAGAATACAATCACTGGTTCCTGTCTCATTGTAGATCTATTTAGTTTAACTGTCCCATGACCATTTAGTTACAGTTTAAACATAACACAGAACACAGTAATATAACATTGGGAATTACATAACATATACAGGATAAGGCAGACACATATGTCATAAGCCCATATGAAGCATGGTGGTATACTATGGCCCTATGATTTGGAGATATTCACCCCTCCACCCACCTGCCCACATTTCGCATGTGGCAATATAATTCTCCTACCCATATTCCAATGGGGCGGTATGTCCTCTATGGTGGCTCAATGCACCAGGATCCAGGGCCTGGAAAGAGGTATTTGACACACTGCATATATAATAACTGTTGCAAGCTAACTGTTTAAGTCAGTTTACTCAATATTTTGTATTTCTTTCTTTATTTTTTTTTAACAATGGTTATTTTGAATGTGTATTTAATTATAACCATATGCACGCCAATAGTTTTCTGTATTCAAGATTAGATTGTGGTCTATGTATGAAATCATATACCTACAAGTCAATATATATATAGTGATTTACAATGAGTAACACAAACAGTGATTACACCTATACTAATGGAGTTGTGGGACAACTTTCACATGTCCTTAAAAACGGTGATTAACCTTTCACTGGAAATGTCCACACCTCTGTTGAGTATGTAATTTAATGCTTTAAGCTTACAGTGCATTTCATTGATGCTCCTTGAAAGGAGCAAAAACAATTAGAAGAGGAATTGTTAGTTGTTATATAAAAGTTTCCCTGTTTTTATCGTTTTATAATCCAACACAGACAAACAAAATGTGTTATCCACGTCCCCAGAGCTGCTTACATAGGCACAGTGTATCTACCAATAAAAACACTGCATTTGGGTTTCGTTTTTTAACCCTTTACTAATCCTCATTCCAACAGCAGATACAATGCCGAGATCCACACAACAATGTCTGACTCATCCTTGCTTCCTTGTGCAGGTGACTACACATTCCATGATACCTTGCTACAAAAACTGCCATCACAAATTGAAACAATGTTAAACTGTGATTGGCCAAAACAAATTATTGACACAGGAGATCCTACTCTCCCTTTTCCTCTGCTATTCAGGAGATTCCTCTGCTATTCTTCTAATAGCTATTGTTTTCTCTGAAAATGCTTATATGGTCGTTGCTTATCCCTTTGCAAATTTTGTTAGTATCTTACATACTTGTGAGATATTTCCTACATTACAGAGGTGCCTCAGCAGATATGTAAATTTCAGATTTACGTCTCATTAAAAACAGATCAGTGTATGTATGGGGCAATATGCGTGTTAACAGTTTGAACACTTGTGCTATCCAATAGCAACTGGATTAATTCTTTGTTGGTTATTATGAACATATATTTGCAGAAGGTGTGGTGGATATATAGATCTTTGAACACTTAAGCTTGTGTTTTGGACTCCATCCATTTCCACTTAGAATAATGTTGTGTGATCTTGGGCAAATTGCGTTTTTCTCCCTAAGGCAACACCAAAATCTGCAAACTATTGGAAGATAGGGCTTGCGATTCCACAGCTTTCCTGATGGGTTTGAAAGTCATAGATCCTGGAGGCTGGTTTATACACGTATTTATGTTACAATCTTAAAGTATGACTGTGGTTATATTTGAAAAATTACTATTTTGCAGAACTATACATAAAAATATGCAAAGTTTTTAGAAAGTAAAAAAACGAATATATAGCCTCTAATTTATTAACTTTTTATATGCAATTTTGCTGTTGTAGAACTTACATCCCTACAACCCCATACCACTTTGGCAACGCACACTGCGCTGCTGGAGATGAGTGCCGTAGACGCTCATTCGTACGACACGCGGAACTACACATCAACAGAAATCTCAATTACAACATTCACAATGCAAGACCCGTAGCACTTTGAAAAAAAACACGTGCAAAAATTACGGCTCTTAACACTTGCAAAAAGGAAAGCGTCACTTACCAAGAAAATAATACGACCAGTGGCACTTTGGAAAAAAAAATACGAGGTCAAAAAAATACAAAGTTAACGGCCGAAACACGCACATACAAAAAACAACAATAACAAAACCAAAATGAACAAAAATACAAAAAAAAACACTCACGACCTCTAAACACGCATAACACCACCAGACACATAAGACATTTACACAGGCACGTACGAACTATAAAAGACACTATTAGGAAGGACGCAAAATGCTCGAAACCCGTGTAACACATACACACTCGCATTTTATAACACTACCTTAAAACTAATAACATTACCACTCTAAAATAAAGCATTACACAAATAAACAAACGGTTTGGCCTTGCGCACGCAGCCTATTTACACTGCACACTTGCCACATTGCTGACACTTTCTCCTCAGATCAACAACAGTCCAAATGTACATTGTATGCTGCAGAAAAACAACAGCGATTGTTAGCTCTTCAGCATATTGATTCGTGGATATATTCATTACAAATAGGTAAAATATATCAATTTACTATTTAATTAATTAATTAATTATTATAAAAAAAAAATATTTATATAAAAAAAAAACAGAGCAGAGGTGAAACTCGCTTTGCCAAAGGTGCTCAGCGCGGAGCTCACAATGAACGCCCAGGGTGCTCAGAGGAGCAAAAGTACACGAGGGGAGAGGCCGCAGGTACTCAGAGGACTAAAAGCCTCACATTGTGTGGCAAACAGCATTACCTGCCTTACAATTTTATTGCCGTAATTTTTTGACGGGCAAGTCGCTAGTTGCATATAAAGGCTGAAAAATATAAAAGGTGTCTTTGAGTTTTCAAAAAACATTTACCTATGATCATATTTAGTTATTCAAAAATAATATATTGAAAAAAATGACCACGGGGGGATGCACATTAAGCATCATCCCTACTTGCTTTTGGAGTAGATTAGTTGAAAATGATGCACTAGGCATTTTCTTTTTGAAAATGAAGATCTAATTTATGGATAAACTGATTTGGCAATATATTGATAGGACTGAGGTAAAATAACTAATCCAACTATATATTTGGGGCTTAAAAATGGGAGTAGTTATTCACCATCAGTTCCTTCACATAGCTGGGACATCTAACATTATTAATATATATATATATATATATATATATATATATATATATATATATATAATATATATATATATATATATATATATATATATATATATATATATATATATATATATATATATTCTTGATTGCTAATCTATTTTATTTGTCCTGAGTGTAGGAGTGTTTGTTTTCTAATATAGTACCCCACTCTCCCTATCTGGATCGCTACCTTGTCGTGGTAAAAGGGGCATGTGTACTTCAATGAAGCTGTGAGCTATACCATGTAAGGTGACCCAAGATGGGCAGGTCATAGAAAAAGTTAAACAAATTGTGGTCCACTGGAGAAGGAACTGGCAACCCACTCCAGTATTTTTGCCATGATAGCCATATGGATAAGCACAATCAGAAACATAAGAATAGATGTGCCTGTTGTGCTGCAGTCCCTAGGGTCACTTAGAGTTGGACAAGACTGAACGACTAAACACCCAACCCAGAATCACTTGGAATAAACTGCAAAACTGTGGGTTGGGTAAAATGGTGTCTATCCCACAATAATACCGTAGAAGAAGGCATATGTTATAAGAAATAATGTTACATTTTTTACAAGAACAATTAAGATTATATTAATTTTGTAAAATCCTGCACTTTTATACAAAATTAATGACAGGTTAATGAATATGGTTACAAATTATTTAGCAAAAGCAAATATTTTAAATTTTGTACCACATTTTATCAAATATGTTGGTTGTTTAGAAGTAATAAGTGCGCATTTGTATTGTGATATTATGGTTCCTTTATTGAACTCCATACTTCTTTATCACATGGAGATGTGCATTTTGTTTTGTTAATAAATCCCTTTATTATTTTTATTTAGTTTTCATGTTGTTTGGATATGGAAAAATATGAAAAAGAAATGTTGCAGTAAAAGTCTAATAAAAATAACACTATGTCATTTATTTTGCAGCACGGGTAATATAAAAGGCTAAGCAATCACAGTACAAGGCAATCGAGGACAACAAATCATATAATCAGGTATTCTACACAGGAACTGCATGACGGATTCTATTTTATCCACGACTGGATGAGAACAGGATGAAGTGAAACACAACTCTGGAGAGGCCAAGACAAACAGCAGGAAGGTGATTAAACAGGACATTCTGTGCTACATAAGATGATACCGAATGTAAGAAACACCAGCAGGGTGTCAGCCGCCAGGCACAACATCTGAAGAAGGGTGATATGTGTAAAATGGTATTCTTAACAACAGAAAACAAGTTCGTGACAAATATAATGAAACAGCAGGGTCATGAAGAACAAAATACATTAAGGGAAAGTAAAAAAAGGGCAGGAGCGGAGCTACAGCAGGTACAGCAGGTGTAATTCCCTCTGCATGGTGGGGGCCTGGGGTCTCTTGCAACTGCAGTAGCTTGGGGTAAACGAGAACTGTTCATTTATTTCACATATACAAAGAGTGAGGTAGCCATGAATGTCCATCAATCTAGATGAATAATCAGATTATTGCAGTAAAAGTAATACCTTTTTTATTTAACAAACATTTTAGCTCCAGTGACAAGCCTTTGGGAGTAATACTGTATATATATTAGTAACTTGCCCATCATAAATGACTATATCATATGTTATGTTACATTGTCTTTTCTGTCTCTCTCTGTGCTGTCTCTCTCTCTCTCTGTGCTGTGTCTTTGCACCCTCTCTTTCTCTGTGCGCCCTCTGTCTCTGTGCTATATCTCTCTGTGTTCACGGTTTCTCTTTCTCTGCGCTGTCTCTCTCTCTCTGTGCCATCAGTCTCTTGCTGCACTCTCTCTATCTGTGCGTCCTCTCTGCGTGCACCCTTTCTCCCCCCTCACTGCCTCCTCTTTCTTCCCCTCCCTCCCTGCCTCCCTCCTTCTCTCTCTGCCTAGCTCCCTCCCTCTCTCCCCCTCCATTGCTCTTCCCTTCTCTCCCTCTCTCTGCCTCCTCTCTCTCACTCTCCTTCTCTGCCTCCCTCCCTCTCTCTCCCCCTCCCTCCATCTCTCAGTCTCTCTCCCTTCCTCTCTCCCCTCCCCCTCACTCCCCCCCTCTCTCTCCCTCCCTCTCCCAAGCAAGCCTGATTATTTAGACAGATGATAAATAGATGCAATTTGTACTTCTTTGAGGCATACTTTCCATTATTCTCTGTTTTTATACCTAACGGAATATGAAGTGTATCAATACTGCTTTACAGAATAAAATACAGGACACATTTTTACAATGAATGGATATTTCACTATTTATGAGAGTGCTTATATCAGCCAGTTAACAGCCCTGCTGAGATGCCTTCCTTCATTGTGAGGACCAAAAATGAAAACCCTACAAATTACCATACATTCTCATTGCAGCAACCAATAAATGTCAGATAATTCCTTTGGATTCCTTAGACATTTTAATCTCAAAGGGAAATAATGCAAAATGTATTATTGCAGTGAAGGCATTGTGTAAGCATTTAGAAGGATCTTATCATTTATGGTCCTTTCAGGACTTGTAATAATTTCCCAACTCAATAAACTTTGAGGTGCAAGTCAGGCTCATTCCCATTCAAAAACCTTAACTGGATAGTGTTTTCAAAAATTATTAAACAAAATTGCATCAAATCGAAATATGTTTTGCATTTTCCATTCCATTTTGATTGCCCTATATGATGTTGCCGGCTTCTTGGTCGCTACCTTGTTGTGGTGAAGGGGCTTGCGTACATCAATGAGGCTCTGCTATACCATGTAGAGTCACCCAAGATGGGCAGGTCATAGCAACGTCAGACAAATCACGGCCTACTGGAGAAGGAACTGTCAACCCACTTTAGTATCTTTGCCACGAAACCTTATGGATAAACACAACCAGAGACAAGATGTGCCTGGGACGCTGAGGTACATAGGGTCACGGAGAGTTGGACACAATTGAACGACACCGCAACACATATGATTATGCAGAGCAATCCTAAAGACTTCAACAGATCTTTAAAGAAGAGAACTCACCTACTAGCAGTGTTAATATATTTTTAAGTCATTTCAACATATTCAGTATGTTAGGTTTATACTTGCATATAACAGGAAATTGGATACTGCACAAATATTATGAAATTACAAACTGAAGGAACGGCATCCTTTGCATTTATAGAGAAAGTAATTCGAATTTTCTTTTATTCTTGTACAGCTTTACTTTGGCAAGTATGGGCAGGTCATGTTAATTTCTCTTTGGGGAACGGACGTACTGGGTTTCTGAGACACTAAGCTGCTTATAATTATTGAATTAATTAACGTTTATGAAAACTACTGCAATAATGCTTATAATTTCCAAATAACAATATGTTTTTGGTCTGTTGTCATACTGACAGGGGTAATCATAATATCCCAAGGGGATCCATTACATATGTTAGACCTTTATTAGAGCTATGGTAATTGTAATGTCAGGAACGCACGATACCAACCAGCTTGTTACAAACACTTTTTTAATTTCATACCGAAAACAAATGATATATTTAGATAAAAGCATACCTGTATACGACCAATCTATGTCTTCAGTTATTTTCCGCTGGTGTCTGTAATATCCATAAGCCATACCTATGAAAGACAAAGAGTAACATTAGGGAATAGTGAAGCATAACATTAGCAATGGTCACGTTATTGTGACCCAAAAAGGTTTCCCAGGCCAAGCCAGTCCAAGTGCCTAAATCCCACAGCTTAAAAATGTAAGCATAATAAGCTTTGTCAAAGTACTTTCCATCAACTAAGTTAATAAGACATTCCCTTAAGTTATTATTAAGAACAATTAACATTCCCATTCTTATTATTTTCTGAAGTCTCTGAATAGTTTGTTGGAGATTTAAAAAGCCTGTCCTAGATGAATAACATCTGAGTTGGCTTTGCTAGACCCTGGAGGCATCCATGATATTATGGTTAGAAGTATGAGAAGGGTGTGTATATTTCTTGAGAACCGGCTTTTCAGCTATACTTGCAAGCTGTCTACTTCTTACCCATCTTCCTCTGTCGAGCTTCAAGTTATCAAAAAAGCTCATGTCAGTCAAGATGGAAACTTTGAATACACAAAGTGCCCTATTCTTTTAGAAGCCTGCAAATGCCTCTAACCTGTCACTTTGGATGCATATGTTTTTTTCTCAAAATGTTTAGATGTATTCTATTGATTCAAGCTTACAATTTACCTCAAGACTAAACTCGTAAACTGTGCCTTTTTAAGTAGGATTTTAGAGGGCGTGATCATATGATCTGACAATGTTTAAGCAACCTCTAATTTACTTCTTAGACACAGCCAATAGTAAATGAGTACGTCATCATGACGTCTGTAAAACATGGAAGTTAGACGTAATCTGCAATCAGAGGCTACAAACTAATTAGTGAAAACAAGTATTATTTGCTGATCGGGCTTGCAATCAAGCAATCTATAAAATGCATAGATCATCTGTTTTAGTCCATGCGGGCTTTATGACATGTATTAATCCCTTGAGTTTTGGGATCGATATTACTCAGAAATAACATTTAAAAAATATATATTTTCATTGCATAATTGTGTGTTTGAGACTGCTGGGCAATTAATTCTAATATATTTCCATGCATTCTCATGCTTTTAAAGTGCAGTACTGTGTGATTAATTGCTGCTACAGCTCTAAGTGTCCTATTTAGTACTCGTAATATTTTAGACAGAAACGTGATACTTTTTTCAGTTGCGGGTTAGAACTAATAGAATACTGATTTTGTGTAACTTTAATGAATTACTGCTCGTAATATTGAGCTGTGCTAAAACCAATGGAGTTCTAAGGCTGGATTTGCGTCTTTGGCTGGCCCGTTGTGATTGTGGGTGGGTAACTAGTAGTTGGATTGCAAGTAGCTGATAGAATATGTGGCAATTTTAAGAGTGATTTTAAGTGTGTATAAATTTACGAATTGGGCAATAGAATAGGGTCCACAGCATTAAAAATAAATTGTTTTTTTTTTTGCTAAAATACAGAGGCCTTTTAAGAAATTACTCTTATTGTGCAGTGAAAAGCTGTATGAGACTTAAAAATAATAAGACTTATTAAAACATATGTCTTGTGATTGTCTGCGCTGAAGGATTAAGGGTTTCAGATTCCCTCTAAACTGTATAGGTCAGCAGTCATAATGTTTCTATCTATTATTTTATCTGAGAGCACTGCTCGCACCTACTGCAATCCGGACTAATACAGAAAAGTAATAACTTTAGGTCATAGGGCAATGTCTTTACAATGTACTCTCAGTTTCTATTAAGTCCCCAGCAGTAGACACCTTAGTCATAAGATTCTGTAGATAGGTTTTGCTTTTTTGAAGCTTACTGCAAACTGAAAAGCAAAACCTGCCATTAAAGCTGTCAGTACAGCTTTGATCAATCAAAATTAAACTAAATTAATTTTGGCTTACTTGATATGACAGTATACATTAAGTGTTGTCAGAGCAAGTATGCAAACAGTTAAATTATTAACAATATAATTAACATTATCTATAAAAACTCCATAATGAAATTATTATGATAAAAATGTGCTTGATTTTCAACTATCCTGAGGCTACCATGCATAGATTTATGTGCCAGCCACAGCACATGTTTAAGCATGATCCATCAGGTATATGATAACACGGAGAGGAGAAAACATAACATTTACAGTGCTAAACACTACAAAGGCATATAAGAGTAACAACCTTAATGAATAACCATTAATATAATTACTCCTAATGTGGAAAGAGTCACACACAATTCTAAGATATACATTTGAAAATTATGACAACAAAACAATTAAACCTACTAAAACAGAAGGATTGAAGGTTCATGCATGGGAAGGATTACAATCTAGAGGTAAAGATCAGCCATGAGAAACAGGATGGTAAGTGAGACACATATAGGAAAATAATTTAGTCATTAAACTGTATCCAATGGAAAAAGAAGTCTAAAGTCTATTTAATGATCATTTTGGCTCTTTACCCAATTTACAGTATATTACGTAGTTACTTATTTACATAGTAGTTCAGGTTGAAAAAATACCTTTAGTCCATCAAGTTCAACATTTTTAGATCTCCTCTGATCGTTTGTAATATGTGGATTAATTGTTAATTGATAATTGATCCAGAGATCCAGCTAATCATATCCCCTCTTTTTTTTGTAGAGAAAATAAGTTTAATTTGGTTAGTATTGATTCATAACTTAGGCCCTCCATTCCCCTTATTAGTTTTGTTGCCCTTCTTTGTACTTTTTCAAGCTCCAAAATGTCCTTTTTATGTAGTGGTGCCCAAAATTGTACTCCATATTCCAAATGAGGGCGTACTAGGGATTTGTATAGTGGCAGAATTATATTTGCTTCCCTGGCTTGTATACCCTTCTTAATACATGCTAATATTTTATTTGCCTTTGCAGATGCTGCTTGTCATTGAGCATTGCTACCTAGATGGATGTCCACAAGTACTCTCAAATCCCTTTCTACCTCTGATACCCTTGATTTGCTCCATTAAAATTATACATTGCATGCTTATTTTTCCTTCCTAATTTACATTTATTTGTATTAAATCTCATCTGAGATTTAGTTGCCCATTTCCTTTTCACTTTGGAGGGAAAGTTCACTATTTTCTGATTTAATTACCTTGCACAACTCAGTGTCATCAGCAAAAAATGGAGACTATACTTTCCAGTCCAACTTCTAAGTCATTAATAAATATGTTAAAAAGGAGAGGACCTAATACTGAACCCTGAGGAACCCCACTTACCACATTAGTCCAATCCAAGTATGATCCATTTACAACTACCCTTTGCTTCCTGTCTTTTAGCCAGCTCTCAATCCATGAGCAGATATTTACTGCAATTAATGTATCCTTTAGTTTCCACAATAGACTTCCACGTGACACTGTATCAAAAGCCTTTGCAAAATCCAAAAAGACTACATCCACTGAGTTGCCTTGATCCAGGTTCCTGCTAACCTTTTCATAGAAACTAATTAGGTTTGTTTGACATGATCTATCCTTCATAAATCTGTGCTGACTCTTAATCTTGTTAAACTAGACATATTCTTGTATATTATCCCTTATTAACCCTTCTAAAAGCTTTCCCACTACAGAACTGAGGCTTTCATGTCTATAATTCCCTGGATTTGCTCTTGCTCCCTTCTTAAATATAGGTATCACATCTGCTTTTCTCCAGTCATCTGGTAGTGACCCTGTGGTGAATTTTGAAAAAATGATATAATGGTTTGTCTACTACAGAACCCGTACCCATAGTACCATTGAATGAATTCCAAGGTTTTGATGTTGACAAATATACATAATACATACATATTACTATTTTGTTTTAAAATCTTCCTCTGCTTGACCCTAGTGGCTCACCATAATTGGCTTTGTGGAGAAAGTGGCAGCATAATGCAAGCTGTCAAACTCCATGTTACAGCTTATAATGTGGGTGTCGGCGATAAATGATTGTCAGCTTTGCCGTATATTCTAGAAAATGCAGTATGGAGATTCTCAGACTTTCCCCCGAGGAAAGTGATGAGGGAAACAATATAACAACCACTATTACAGTGAGCATTACAAAATACTAATCGTTCATTACTCTATTTAATTTGGCTAACCGAACTTTCTTTATGATAGATGCACCTGACACTTTAAAAGGGCCATGACTTGTTCTACCATTTTCCAAAAATAAATATAAATATCATATGTTGTGGTTACAATTTGCTCAACTGCACACATTATATCAGGACACCTTATGTGGAAACCATATCTCATTTGATGTCCTTCCTGGATATATTGTCCTGAGATTAAGATGAGAACACTCTTAGTTTTTGCATTCCTCGTTGCACATGAAAGTCTTAATGCACATGGCAGTGTTTCAGATACAAATACATAGCTAGATGACCTACCCTTAGACAACCTTTTCAAAATGAGACAAGTTTCTACCTTTCTAAATAGTTCTGTCTCATACTCTCATAAATGTGTCTCATTAAATCCACCCTGTTAAATCCTGATTTCAAACTCGTCTACCTTCCAATTACTGCAAACATTTCAGTTGTTTGACTTCCGCGGCTCCCAAGGATTAAAGAACGGTGCATCTGTCCGCAGCATAAGCTCAGTGTGCTATCTATCAATCTTATATGCAGCAAAATCAGAAACTACTTCAGGAATTTAATTAGTTTGAAACTAAAAACTTGAAGAGTTATGTAAAAATAACCAGCGTTATTAAAGAAAATATAAAGTAGTATATAATATAAAGTGCATTTTACATTACAAAAATATTTATAATTATACATATTCCCGTAGCATTTTTTTGTAAATATGTATCAATGTAGTTTTCAAAGTTTTGTTCTTTTTTTTTATAACATTCTTTACATGATCCATCTGCCAGTGCAGCGAAGAACAGTATATTTCCTTACATGAATAAATGTCTGAAAAGTGTCTTATTTATACAATTCTAATTTAAAATGATAGTGGGCAATATGTTTTTACACAGTTTGAGATAATTGAACACATCCTTTCAGGAACAGTGAATTCAGATATGATAAGATAAGCTTAAAGGAAGCCATGTTTGATAATGGCTATGGATTGAAGAGCGAGGCATTTCTGGGTACATTTGCATGTCCCAGGCCAGCTTCCCAGAATGCAGTGTAATAACTGTTTTTCTGGGAATTCTGAGCTGGAAGCAGGTTTTTTAACTTGTTTTAGACATTCAAATGTGAACACAGAGGTACTATTTATTTACTTCATTTCTGCTGAAACACTTCCACAATCTACCATTGGATAACCCTCAAGCTACAGACAGACAAAACCATATATAACATTTTCTCTGAAAACATGTTTATGTTCCTGTCTTGCATACCTGTTAATGCAGTTGATTAGTGATATAGTTCTCAAGAATGCACACGGTGTGTGTATATGGAGTGGTTTCACTATGATGTGACTATTTTATACTGTACTTTACAAATGTATTTAGCCTGTTATTTGGCTGAAGAACAACTGGCATGTCGCATTGTGTGACACATAATTGTGTATCACTAGAGTACAACAAAACAAAAGGATAATGTAAAGTACCAACTAAACATTATACCTCTAAACAAACAAATAACCATTTTTTCTATTGATCCTATACGTACACATACAACATAAAGAAATAGCAAAGTAAAAATGCAACTAGATTGCTTCCTACTGATACCCTATAAATCATTCATAGATTCACGGTGCTGATATGGGTGTTATACAGGTAAATGTCTCAGAATTATGTGAGCTTGTGTTTGTCTCACTGATTTCGCTCTTCTTTATTGTTTCCATGGTTTCTTTCTAATTTATTCGACTGGCATTTTGAAGTGTGTATTATTGGTTGCAGAGTAAGCTTTGCATGGGACAGAAATACCAGCATTCTCAGCAAAATGATAGAAATAACATCAATCTGTTACATTACAGGTATAAAACTGTAATAAGAACCTAAATAAATAAACTCCAACAACTGTCGCTACAATTCACTTTATTTCAAATTCTTAACTTCCCTGGCCATAATATCTGCCTGTTGTCTCTTTCCCAAATCTTAATCTCCAGTCTGATCCCCTCTTCAGTGTAGGGTTGGTGTAAACCCTGACCCAACCTCACTGTGCATGGTTAGTCTGCCAGACACAACATCCACTACCTGATTTATAGCCTTATTAAATTGCGATTTGGCCAATTGAATAGGGCTCTATATAGGCACATAGTATATATTTTTTGCAGAAGTTTTTAGTTAGTGAACTTCTATCCAAAAGCAAGGTCTTCACTAACTAAAACTTCTGTAAAAAAAATATGCTATGTGCTTATATAGAGCCCTTTCCAATTGGCCGATTTGCAATTTAATAAGGCTGTTAATGTATAACATATAGCAACTTGTCAGTCATAACTGAAGGTATCATATAATTTTATGATTCTCTCTCTCCTCTCTCTTTCCTGTGTATATCTCTTCTCTATCTCTCTCCTGTCTGTCTGTCTGTCTCTCTCTCCTATCTTTCCATATGTCTTGGTTCTGTCTCTGCCTGTCCTGTCTCTCTCTCCTATCTCTCTCCCTCTTCCTATGTCTACCGTCTATTTCTCTCTCTCCTGTCTCTCTCTCTTCTCTCTCACTATGTCTAGTGTCTGTCTCTCCTGTCTCTCTATCTTGTCTCTCTCTCTTGTCTCTATTTCTCCCTTATCCTACTCCATCCCACCCTCTCTCCCTTCTCTCACTCCTTCACACCCTCTCCCTCTCTCCCTTCTCTTACTCCTTCCCAACCCCTCCCTTACCTCATTCCCTCCTATCCTCTCCCTCACGTGCCTCTCTCTCTTCTCTCACTCCTTCACACCCTCTACATCTCTCCCTTCTCTTACTCCTTCCCACGCTCACCCTTCCCTCACTCCCTCTCTTTTGCACTCTCTTACCCCCTGCCCTGTGTAGTCTGTGCCGTTGCGCAACTGCATATCTGCAAATAAGACGCATCTGTGCATGTAGCGCATAAGCTCAATTTCCCGCAGTTTAGCGATAGTAGCTTGTGAGTAACGCCTGCGCACAAAGCATCTCGCAGGCGTTAATCACAGGCTAATAACTATTATAGTAGATGTACAATAACTAAAAACTTGGGAGCCACCAGTAAAATTTTAAGTAGTTATGTCAAGCCCTGTTTTAAGATATATTTCTATAAATAATATAATAAACAGCAGATACCATATTCCTTTAACACACCTTCCCTGTGCACTTTTAATGAATTATCAAATTCTACAAACACCAGTGTTGTTTTAATTACCCAATAGCCTCTAGGCATGTTTCTGTAGGCGCCTACGCAAACCAGTGAGACTTGTTGGAATAAAAGCTGGGTCCCAACAATCACTAGGTCCTTGTTAGCTTTATCTAAAGGTTCTACCTGCATGATCAGAACCAAAAGAACAATATCTGGATAGTGTAGAACAGCGAACGTTAGGAGAGTGAACCAACAGCCAGTAGTATTGCAATCTTTATATACAGTAAAACTAAATTATTTTACACCTTGCATAGTATACATATTAAGATATTTTGGTAATAAATTCATCAGAATTTATATATTCAGTGAAGCTTATCCCACCCCTAAAGAAAACATCTATTCACTTGGCTCATTTAACTTTATCATCAGGGCACATAGCACAAACTCTATAAGTTTAATATTATGATAGGATCAATTTAGATTGTACGTGTTTTAGTTTTCCATCTTATAAGGTGCTTTGGGGAATATCACTATGTACGTTTGATTTTAAGCTCAAGGACAGGGCCTTCTACTCTTTTGCAATGTTTTAAAATTGTTTTTTGCCTTGTACTTAACCTATGTTATAATGGGGGAATTTACAAAGCACTCTCTCGCCTGTGATGAGGGGAAAAGAACCGAGATAACATGACAAGGGCTCCAATAGTAAACCAGAAGACAACATGATAAGAATTTCAGATGCTTAGTAAATTCCCATGAAATTCACTAATTTTTGTATCGCCAAAATGTATATATATATATTGCAGAGTGAAGTGAAGCAGCCGTGAATGTCCAGTAATCTAGTAATTATTAATCCATATATATATAAATAATGAGTATTGCAATATAATTTGATACCTTTTGTATTGGACAAACGTCTTATTTATAATGACGAGCTTTCGAGATGCTTAACCTCTCTTTATCAAGTCTCATTTTTTGTATTGCTTGAGACTTGATAAAGAGATGTTAAGCCTTTTGAAAGCTCGTCATTATAAATAAGACGTTTGTCCAATACAAAAGGTATCAAATTATATTGCAATACTCATTATTAATCTATATATATGGATTAATAATTACTAACTTACTATGTGTATATATATATATATATATATTCATTTACATATATATAGAAAAGTGCCTGGCACTCATGTGCTCTAATGAATAGCTTTTTCAACAGATAATCAAAAGACCATTCATTGAAGACCTCTGAGTGTCAGACACTTGCTTTTATATCTGTTCTTGTTTTTGATTAAGCTCCTAAACCAATGCTATTTTTTTTGCTTTATGTGAACGATTCATGCATATCCATCCATCCATAAAAAATAAATATTTGTAAAATGATGCATTTATATTTATTTGTTCACAAATATAATCAATATTTTGTAACAAACTTGTGCCAGACTTTATATTCCTCCTTTTGCTTGTTTGCAATCAATATTTTTTTCAACAGCTCTACAACCTCAGGGAAGACAACCATTCCATTTCTAGGAGCAGTGATGAAAAATTTAAATAACATGTTTAGGCTCTTGTGAACTGAACTCAATTTTATTTTTACTGGGCTTTATATAAATATTTTAGTTTAAACTACAAATAACTAATGACCAAACCAACACATATACCTTAATTTTCTCTTATACTAGCTATTAAATACCTTAATAATAGTTAATATAAAAAAAAATATTAAATCACATTTTAGCAATTATACACAGTTCATGAATTGTGGATTAGTAGGTGAACATAACTCATAGAGGAATCCCATTTGCACTTGCAGTGTTATAACAATTTTAAAGCTGTCTACTCAAGAAATAAGGTTCCCTGGTGGTCCAGTGGTTAGGATTTGGTGCTTTCACCACTGCAACCTGGGTTTGATTCCAGTCAGGGAACCAAGAGGTCACATCATCCTGAAGCCGAGCAGTGTTGGGCCTGGTGAGTACTAGGATGCGAGACCACCAGGAGCTTAATGCTTGTGGCCCACTGGAGAATGAATGGCAACCTACTCCAGTATCTATGCCATGAATACCAAGTGGATCAGCATGATCATGGACTGGTGTGTTACGGTCCATGAGGTCAGTGAGAGTCGAAAATGATTGAACGACACAAAAAGAAATCATGAAATAACTGTACATACACTTGTAAAACAATATGGCAGAATACCATGAATAAGGAGAATATCTTATTTAACAGTGATTTATTCAGTAGCTTAAACCTATACATTTGATGCATAATATCTTTCTATTCATCAACAATAATAACTATAAGAAAGCATTTAATATACTTCAGTTATAAAATATGTGGTCAATTCTATCAGTGTTTTATTGGTTAAAGCCTTATAAGGATGTATTGAACCTTTAATAAATTTTACAACATAAAACCACAACAGTTAAAAAAAAAAAAAAAATAACATCCCTGGCAACTATATAAGCCATAATGACAGTAGTTTTGGAGAGAAGTTTAATTTTAGCAGAGTCTGCTTTGTCTGTTATCTTCTATGTTGGAGCTCTTGAGCTTTGCTAGATGGCTTAGAGCATGAGGGGCATGGTCTACCATTTGTTTTTCCGGGGTGGATGGGGAGGTGCTTTCTGCTTTCAGCATTTGACACCTTCCCCGAATGCTCTGCTTTCTCAGCTCAATCCCTCAAAGCCCCTGATTAGGAAGGATTTGCATGTCAGACCATATACACTACCAGAGTCTTGTAAATGCCCTATCTTCTCCGAAATATTCTGTATCTAATTTGTACATAGGATATTAATATTTTGCACACCACATGAATAATCAACAGCAATCGATTTCCCCTTATTAAAGTAAATAAAACACAGTGTACTTGTTACGTACTTAAACTTATTACTTAATTACATTACCTGTAACCATATCTTGCAGTACTCTCACGTCTATACTTATTTTTTTTGTTATATAATGGCCTTAAATATTTTGGCCTTAAGCAATATTGGCAAAAAGAGCATAGTTTAATATAAGGAAAGCACTAATTTGGATTTATTAATTGAACACAAAAAAATATTGTGCTGGAACTATCTTTAGACAAATATTTGGTTTGCTTGAGATTGTGGTTTGTAATATATGTTTATGTAATTATTATCTTTATTAGCTCAATTTTATGATTTTATGATGAAGATAATGCAGTAACAATTGTATGAACTCCAGGAATCTGTGTATTTCTTGTTTCCAAGAAACAGAAGTTCAGCATTTTCCCCCATATTTCACATGTATTCTTTAAATTGCAGCAATACCATTAGTATTTTTTTAAATATGCAGTTTAAAAACAATTTGATTGTACTTTGGTGACATTCTTGTTCCCACTCTGAAGAAACAGAAAACAGAAAAGCAAAAATCTTTATTCTTACTGTATATATATATATATTTACTGTATCTGTGTTTAGATAGACAGACAGACAGATAGATAGATAGATAGATAGATAGATAGATAGATAGACCAATAGATAGATAGATAGAGGGATCGATCGATAGATAGATAGATAGATAGATAGATAGATAGATAGATAGACCAATAGATAGATAGATAGATAGATAGATAGATAGATAGATAGATAGATAGATAGATAGATAGATAGATAGATAGATAGAGGGATCAATAGATAGATAGATAGATAGATAGATAGATAGATAGATAGATAGATAGATAGATAGATAGATAGATAGATAGATAGATAGATAGATAGAGGGATCAATAGATAGATAGATAGATAGATAGATAGATAGATAGATAGATAGATAGATAGATAGATAGATAGATAGATAGACCAATAGATAGATAGATAGATAGATAGATAGATAGATAGATAGATAGATATATAGACCAATAGATAGATAGATAGATAGATAGATAGATAGATAGATAGATAGATAGATAGATAGATAGATAGATAGAGTGCCCTAAACGTCCCCTGCATGTATTTGTAAACTTGACAGCAATAGGGTACAGACAACTGTTTGAAGGAGCTTGTGTACCTCAGTGAAGTTGTTAGCTATACTAGGTAGGGTTAGCAAGACTGACAGGTCGTAGAAGAGAAGTCAGACAAATTGTGGTACACTGGAGAATGAATTAGCAACCCACTCCAGTATCTTTGCCAAGAAAATGGGATGGATTAGCACAACCAGACACAAGATGTAGTATCACGGAGAGTCGGACACAACTGATCAACTTAACAACTACAAGTTTAGGCTTATATACATCATATTAAATAATCTATTTCCATCATGTGTTGAGCTGTTTTTCACCAGAGAAATAATAGCCATGCTAAAGTATTATCATCTATACTTCAATGAAGACAGTTTAGTTTAATACACATTAATCTTCTTTAATCCAAAACCACTAGTCACCTTTCTTTTAATCTAAACAGATGTGAGTAAGAGATAAATTACTCACCCTGTAAACATTAAAGGAATACATCTTTACCCGTTAATTAGAATATAGCTCTAGTCTTTCTGAACATGCTATGATTTTGCTTTTAGATTATCAGATTATATTACATAGTGATTGAAGTTAAAATAAATACTTTTAGTGCGTTCAGTTTAACTCTTTTAGATGTTCTCTGATCTGTACTATATAAATTGTGTTTATAAAGAGGTAGAAATTCAAAAAACCCAACTGAAACAGTGGCAGTTACCTCATTATGGAAAAGTGCTCCTACCTGATCCCAAAACATTGGAAATGGGTAATTTCTTGGGTGAATATTCTATCTGTTCTAGTTAACTGACACCACCTTGTATGTCCTTTATTCAAAAATATTCAAATTCCAGTCCTCTGTATGTATGAAACACATAGGTTAGGATATTGCACTGTTTTATATGGTGGTATTTGAGCTACTTTGTCTAGGTGAAGGTAGTTGTGTACATCAATGAAGCTGTGAGCTATACCATGTAGGGTCATCAAAGATGGGCAGGTCATAGCAGAGAGGTCAGACAAATTGCCTTTCCACTGGAGAATGAACTGGAAATCCACTCCAGTAACTTTGCCATGAAAACCTTATGGATTAGCACACCCAAGATGCGCCTGGAATGCTGCAGTCCATAGGATCATGGAGAGTCAGACACGACTCAATGACTGAACAACACTGAGAACCTCAATTAAGCTGTGAGCTATACATGTAGGGTCATCAAAGATGGGCAGGTGATAGCAGAGAGGTCAAACAAATTGTGGTCCACTGGAGAAGGAACTGGAGTCCATAGGGTCAAGGAGAATCAGACACGACTGAATGACTGAACAACAATTTTAGCTAACCTATTATATATTGGTCTAATTATGGACAAATCTGGACAAAATACAGTGGAAGCACGGTTTACTGATGGATTTTACATTTTAACATAGCTGAATAAACAACATCTTTAAAATTCTTGTTTCTTCGTGTTTATTTTCTTACTTTGTTTCCTATACTACAATTGTTATTGACCAGCAATTGTAGTTAATATCACTCTTAAGTGACCTTTGCCCTGTTTATGCACCCTTTGCTTTGACTTGGGACACAAGTCAATTAAAACTGAGTAGACCAGTCAATAACCCCATTACATCATGATTAGTAATGGACTGTTTTATATTAAAGATAGGTTTGAATCTACCACGATTTATATTTTCTATCCCCTGTATTGTCAGGCTATCATGGGCCGTACAATGAGATTTACATATCAAAGACATTCCTCACATGTTTCCATGCAACATTTTGATTTATTTTTTTCTTCAATGCTTTGTAGAAATCCATTACACAAATTTATCTTTAGGATAAAAAAAAAATATTTGTAGACAAAACAAATAATTAAAAATAACAGTGCAATAAAGATTTGTTAACCAAAACGACTAAAATAATGAAAATGTTTGAGCAATGTGTATTAAACTCCCTCAGGAGCTGTTATAAGGAGAAAGATTTACTAAGCCAGCACAATTACTGCAATGTGCATAAGTGTATTTAATATGGTTTTCTATGGGAGAAAATTGTCATCACAGACCTTCAGAACCCATCACAGCCCTTCACAACCCATCACCACCTCTCTCCTAGCATTATGAATAACCCACTTTGTGTTAGTTTTATATTATGAAAAAAATATTTTTATTAATATTACATTAAATAAGATAAATATATATAGAGAATGCAAATTTTTTTTTTTTTCTTAAGTCACTGAGTGAAATTTGTTTGAGGAATTTGCTTAAGGACTATGAGTGGCTGCAGTGGGCCAAGATGGGTTATGATGAGCTTTTTATGGACGTTATGGGTGGCCTTCATATAAAACACTATACATATTAGTATATTAACTTATAACGCGCCGTAGGGTTAGGTCTCCAGAATATCTAAGCAGTCATCTACAGCAGCGGTTCGCAGGGCCTCATTCAACTGCGATTTGGCAAATTGAATAGGACTCTATTTAAGCACAGAGCATATTTTCTTTTACAGAAGTTTTTAGTTAGTGAACTTCTATCCAAAAGCAAAATCCTCAGTAACTAAAAACTTCTGTAAAAAAAAAATATGCTATGTGCTTAAATAGAGCCCTATTCAATTGGCCAAATCACAATTGAATGAGGCCCACAGTATTTTTAATCTGAGACCTGCTGTTTACCTTCCAGTTCTTCTAGGGACAACACCTGATATTATATTAATAGGGTGATGCTATATGTGACATTTTAACTGCACGTGTGTTCATTAATAACCTAGTTATAACTATTAAGAATTAATTGGGGATTTATTTATAACTAGGAATAATGTTATTCCACAATTCGAAAAATATACCTAATTATCTTTGAAATGCTATTAAAGTACTTGCCATTTAAAAATAGTACTGTATTGGTCCGAATATAAGCCGCACCCTCATATAAGCCGTACCTGTAAAATTCAAGGGGAAAAAATAGAAAAAAGATAGTACTCAAATATAAGCCACACCCTTAAAATTGGAGAGAAAAATACTCTCTCCAAGTTATCAGCCATTGCAAGAAACAGGCTTTCTAATTAGTACTGTAACGTCTTTTGCAGGTTACAGGCCTTACAGGATGTTAGAATCACTAAAACCGTAAATCGCTATTCAATTGCTACAATACCGCAGTCTCAAGCACGCAAATCTGCACCCTTATCTTGCAATCGCGCAAATCGGCAGTAATTTTACGTTTGCGAATAGAAGCCGCACACGTAACTCGCAAATCGGCAGTGTTTTTTTTTTTTATGGTCGCGAATATAAGCCGCTCCCGTAACTCACAAACTCAAAAATCGGAAAAAAGGTGCGGCTTATATTCGGACGAATACAGTATATTGCAGAGAGACCAATTGGAGACCTTGTACTATATATATTAGTTTGTTCTGAAGATGCCTGAAATCAGGAAATAAAGTTATTAATATTCTTTATGCAAGAAACAAATATGCCAAACTATATAAATGTTTGACAGAAATTGCATGTCTTCACTATTTCACTGTATAAAAGAACAAGGCGCAAAATTGTTTTTCATGCTTTCAAAATAGCATGGTTTAAATATTACATAAGTAGTTTTTGCTAGAAAAAATATTTCATAAAACCATTTTAGTCTTTCATGAAACTAACGTGAAATACATAGAGCATTTTGTAGTATGTAGATATCTGATTGGCAGACAAGTAAAATTCACACATCTATATTACTAATCATTGGCTGACAGGGACAAGCCTCCCAGAGTAGGAAAACATTTCAATCAGATACTCAGATGATACTACTCTGTTAGCTGAAAGTGGGGAGGAACTATAGGACCTATTAATGAGGGTCAAAGAAGAGAGTGTAAAAGTTGAAGCAATGAACATAAGCTTGATGGAGCTCAGAGGGACAGTGGTTTGCAGATGTGCCTGGCGTGCTGTAGTCCATAGGATCACGGAAAGTTGTACATGACTGAACAAATAAAGAACAACAATTATGCTCTGCGACCTTCATTGGGGAGTGGCACACCACAACACATTAATGAATATCTCGGTTAGATGCAACAGCAAAAAATTATTTCCACATTCCTTTAATAAATACATGAGAGGAATATGGTATTTACTGAACCTGTAGGGATTCCATAACTCAATTATCTGTTTGCTCAGATAAATATTTAGGTATGTTAATAATTTTTAATTTAAAATATATCCAGTCCTGTTTTGAATTCGCTGTCACTACCTCATTTCGAAGAGAATTCCACAGATTAACCACCCTTACTGTGAAGAACACTTTTCTTTCTTTAAGGTGGAATCTTTTTACTTCTAACCTCAAGGGATGTCCTATTGTCAGTTTAAAACCTCTTGGCACAAAAAGCTTACTTGACAAATCTTTATACTGACCCTGGATGTATTTATATAAGGTAATCATATCTCCTCTTGGACGCCTCTTTTCTAGAGAAAATACGTTTAATTTGGTTAGTCTTTATTCATACATTCCCCTTATCAGTTTTGTTGCCCTTCTCTGCACCTTTTCAGGCTCTAAAATGTCCTTTTTATGAAGTGCTGCCCAAAATTGTACTCCATATTCCAAATGAGGGCGTACTAGAGATTTGTATAGTGACAGAATTATATTTGCGTCCCTGGCTTTTATACCCTTGGCATTGAGCACTGTTACCTAGGTGGTTGTCGTTAAGCACTCCCAAATCCATTGCAATATCTGATACCCCTATATTTGCTCCATTAATATTATAAATTGCATGGCTATTTTTCCTTCCCAGATGCATAACTTTACATTTACTCGTATAAAATTTCATCTGCCATTTAGATGCCCATTCCTTTATTTTTTGTAAATCCCTGGATGGAAAGTACATGATTATCTGATTTAATTACCGTGCACATGTTCCATTTACAACAACCCTTTGCTTCCTGTCTTTCAGCCAGCTCTCGATCCATGAGCAGATATTTACTGCAATTCCTGTATCCCTTAGTTTGCACAATAGGCTTCCATGTGGCACTGTGTCAAAAGCCTTTGAAAAATCCAAAAACACTACTTCCACTGAGTTGCCTTGATCCAGGTTCCTACTAACCTCCTCATAGAAACTAATTAGATTTGTTTGACATGACCTATCCCTCATAAATCCATGTTGACTTCTACTTATAATCCTGTTCAAATAGACATAGAGCCTCATTCAATTGCTCTGTTTTGGAGATCCGCGCTCGCAAGTAGATGTTGCAAGTTACTTTGCTATTCAATTGGCTTCCGTTTGGAGGCGATTTATATCGATTTGTCAAATCGTAAGTTACTTCCCTCCAAGCCTTTGATCTTTCACAGCAGCAAGAGTCCCGAAGGCTAAAATCGCAAATCGCTATTCAATTGCTCCAATTCCCCCTCGCTAACTGCTCTGTCAAGTTACTGGTACCAAGGAGGTCTCGCAAAGGACTTACTTACAAATCGGAGCAGTTTAAAAGCAAATAAAATGCAATACAGTACTTTTATTAAGAGTGAAAGTGGCTTTAGGCCTTAGAATTAATAGCACAACATTCCCCAACACTTTATTTTATGTTCAATGTTCATGTTATATTGATCAAGGCAATCAATGTGAAGTCCTACAGGCTTCAACCTCCAAGCCTGTAGGACTTCGAAAAACTCAATTTTTCATTGGAGTCCTACGGGCTTGAACATGATTGCTGATGCAAGGCCATAACTCATGGTTCAAGCCCGTAGGACTTCCATGAAATATGGAGGTTGGATTTCAAAGTCATACAGGCTTGAAACACGAGTTACGGGCTTGCGTCTGCGATCACAAATGCTATTGTCAATAGCATGGTTTCCGATTTTTGCGACCGGTGCCTAACTTGTGGGCCCAGCCAATTGAATAGCATTGCAAAAAAAAAACATGCAACTCAGTTACAGGCATTTGGCTGCGATTGAGTTGCGGGCCTCAAATTGAATGAGGCTCATATTCTTATATATTATCCAATCTAAAAGCTTTCCCACTACAGAAGTGAGGCTCACTGGTCTATAATTCCCCAGATTTGCTCTAGTTAAATACAGGTATCACATCTGCTTTTCACCAGTCATCTGGTAGCGACCCTGTGTGGAGTGAATCCTGAAAAAGTAAATATAATGGTTTGGCTATTACAGAACCCAGTTCCCTCAGTACCCTTGGATGTATTCCATCAGGACATGGGACTTTATTAACATTTATTTTTTCCAACCTCTTCTGGATTTTTTCCTATTATCCAATTATTTGGTGAAGGTAGCGTAGCCCCATTATGTTGCAGTGTCCCAGTGTCTCCCTTGTGTATACAGAAGAAAATAACCTATTTAGCGCATCTGCCTTTTCCTGGTCACTAATTATCAGATGGCCTGTGTCACATTGTAACGTTCCTATAGCTTCCTTCCTGGCCTTCTTCCCATTAATATATTTAAACAAATATTTTAGGGTTGGTCTTACTCTCTTTTGCAACAAATTTTTCATTTTCTATTTTAGCCAGTCTAATAGCTTTTTTGCAAGCCTTGTTGATTTCCTTGTACTTACGTAAGGCAGTCTCTGTCCTCTCTTGTTTCTGTAATATAAATTCCTGTTTTTTACTCCGTATCTTGATCTTTAAATCATTGTTAAGCCACATTGGATGTGATTTACTCATTTTACTTTTATTCCCACATATGGTGATAAGTATGTATATTTGATAAGGATTTAAATGTCGTCCATTTATGTTCAGTGTTTTTACTTATCAGTTCTCTGTCCCAGTCTATACTTTGTATTGCTGCACTTAGAGCGTTAAAAACTGCCCTTTTAAAATTAAGAGTTTTGTTTTTTTTTATTTCAATTTCAAATAAGACTGTGTTGTGATCACGAGGGTTGCCCTATTTTAATGTTTGATACCAAATCAATATTATTTGTGATAACTAAATCCAAGATAGCATCATTTCTAGTAGGTTCTTGTATAACCTGGGCCAGATAATGATCTCTGAGTGTACCTGCTCCCCTTCGCTAAACGGCTGGTCTCATTTATCCAGTTAATTTCAGGGTAGTTAAAATCTCCCATTATTAGAACTTGCCCGTGCTTAGCTGCATTTCCAATCTGTAACAATAATTGCATTTCCTCGCTTTCAATTATATTTGGGGGTCTATAGTATACTCCTACTAATTTTCTTTTGGAATTTGCATGCTCCGCTATTTAACTCTACCCACAAACATTCAACATTACCGCTAGTTCCAGCATAAATATCTTCTCTGACTATAGGCTTAAATTCAGGCTTAACATACAGACAGATCCCTCCTCCTCTTTTACCATTTCCCCTATCTTTCCTAAATAGGTTATAACCATCCAGATTAACTGGCCAGTCATGAGATTCATCCCACCATGTTTCATCAATGCTTATTAAATACATTTTTTCATGAATTGCCAATAATTCTAAATCTCCCATTTTTACTAGTAAGTTTCTGGCATTAGCGAGTTTACACATGTTATGAATGTGTAGTTTTGAAGTGCCTGCCTCTGTACTTGAGTTACTTAGTAATACCTCCCTATTTACTAAACTAACCCTCCCCATCTCCTCCCCAATGAGTAGTTAATTCATTCCTTAACTTCTCTACACTTTCTACCCCATTACAATCATCTAGCCCCATGCCCCCACCTACTAGTTAAAAACTCCTCTTGGCTTTCTACCATTCTATCCCCTAGCACACAAGCTCCCTCATCATTAAGGTGCAATCCATCCCTGTTATAGAGATTGTACACAAGTAAAAAGTCAGCCCAGTGCTCTTAAAATACAAACCCTTCCTTAGTGAACCACATTTTTAGCCACGCATTAACCTCCCTAAACTCCTTCTCTCTCCCTGAACTAGCACGTGGCACAGGTAGTATCTCAGAAAAGGCTACCTTGCTTTAAGCTTTTTGCCTAGCTCTCTAAAATTATTCTTTAGGACACTCCATCTTCCACTAAATTTGTCATTGGTACCAATATGTACCAAGACCGCTGGTTAATTTCCAGCCCCTCCCAATAATTTATCTACCTGATCCACAACATGCAAACCCGAGCACCCGGGAGACAGCAAACAGTTCGCTTGCTGGGATCTGGGTGACAAATCACCCTGTCTACCTTCTTAATAATAGAGTCCCCTACCACCAAAACCTGTCTGTTGCTCTGCATATTCTGCCCTCCCACTCCTCCAGTAGAACTGTTCTCCCGGCTGCTAGAGGGAACAGCTCTATCTGGCATTACTATTCCAGAATGGACATCCCCAACAGTTTCAAGCAAATTGGCAAATCTGTGGGTGTTTGCCAACTCAAAACTGGCCTGCCTCCTCATCGTGTTCCCCCTGCTTCCCCTTGTGACTGTAACCCAGCTAGCTCCCTGGTCATCCTCACTAGCCGCATCTACACCCTCCATGCTAGGCCCAGTTAAACTGTGCTCAGTGAGCACCAACTCCCTTACCAGTGGAGCAATACCAGTAAGTACTGCAATTCTCCTCTCCAGTTTTCCAATTTGAGCTTCCAGAGAGGCAACATGCTCACACATGTCACAGAGGTATGGACCCTGGATCATCTGTTCTAGTAGTGGACCCTGGATCATCTGTTCTAGTAGTGCATACATATGACAGGAAGTACACTGAGTGAGGTTGCCACTGGACTTATAATTAATGTCTACAAAAATTCTGTGGTAAAAATTAACAATAATAAAAAATAATGTTTGTGTAAAGCTTTATAAAAAAATATAAACAAACTTTTTTTTCTTCTCTTTTCTGCACTATACGTTTGACCTCTTTTCTTTGAACTCCCTCCATTTATTTAAACTCCTACACTTATACTAGAGCTGCATTCCTTCCTTTTTTTAAAACTCCTACACTATGTTGTAGAAAAAACATGCGTGGGTCAGTTGCAGACATTTTGAATGTTTTCCTGTTGCTGACCCACGCGTGTCCAAATAAAATCTGATAATAAGAAAATAATAAGAGGCCTCTGTGGCATGATTATCACGACTGGGTTTCGGAGTAGAATGGTGGTTTGTGGTTATGTTTTTCTACACCAACTTATACTAGAATTGCACTCCCTCCTTTTATTTAAACTCCTACACTTATACTAGAACTGCACTTGACACTAGAAATGTTTGCAAGCTGACAAGTTCGCCCCTTTCCCTGTTTAAATTAGATTATGACTACTCACCTGTACCAAATCACTGCACAAAAAATAAACACACTTTACTTGCTAGAAGTAGATCCCAGTTGCCCAGTTTTATTTCTTATTGCTATTCTATTGAGGGCGGATTTAAAAAAAATCAAACTTGAATTATTTTTTTTTTGAATGAGCCCACTAAGTCCAACAAATACATGTGAATTGCTGGTATCCGGAGAGCAAACAAAGCATTATTTGACCAAAGTAGAAATGTACAATTATTTTTAATGGAAGGCATTAAAAATGATTAGTCACATTCACAGCCAAGAACTGATACACTGGACATCTCTTTTCACAGCTATACCATTGTGATATAGCCCCATTGTATCAGGTTACCATGGAAACAATTCACCATAACTCTCAACCTAACTTCCTAAAGCAGTACCTCATTTTTTTCTGACATATGCAGATGATTTGCCTCTATTCTGTGTGGATTTCACTTTTGAGTAAAATGCAGTGTGAATTGTGAATCAGAAGATGAATGATCTGCAAGGTAACTTTTTACAATTAAGCTAAAATAGTCTTCAAAAACAGCTAACGTCAATTAAGTAGCTTTCTTTCACAAAATTCCCAGAAACAAAGTTATATTTACGGTATGTATAACCTGAGTAGTCTTTAAAGACACACAAAATTATTTCTATAAATGATAGATGAGTTCTTGGAAGAGCGAGTGCTAAGCGAAACAGCATTAAGAGGGGTCATTTTAACACAGGGAGATAGGGGAACTCAAGTTCAGGGGTGAAGGAGCCAGAATAATTCTGGGGTGGATACAGCTCATTGTATATATAGGCCATACAATAGCTTATTTATACATACATACAAATATAGAAAAATCTGGGGGGATTTTTATATTAAATTGCAAAATACAGAAATACAAACTTTATTTTTGGATGTATATACATTTATATAGGACCTTTCCTCCTATCTGAGCGTTAATTTGGTTAGATGGGCCAAAAACCGCATTACAAGGCAAAGTGTTATTTTGGGATTGATAGGCAAAAACAATGTTATATCGAATCAGCGTTGACAGGGGTAGTGTTAAACGGGGTCTACCTATACACACACACACACACACACATATATATATATATATATATATATATATATATATAATGTCTTTGTATTTATTTGTGCAGACACCATCTTCTTTATGTTTTAATTCTTTAATTTCTCATAAAATTATGTAATAATATCAAACTGTGCTCCATTTACATTTTTGAACGTCTGTCGCAGTCATATAACATTTGAGGATAATGGAGTTGCAGAAGCAGCTGCAGTTTGATTGTCTCTTGAACTATTGAGCAATACAATGACAGATTTCAATTCAACAGATGGTTTGGGGGGTTTTTTTGGCATCTCCTTGTCACCTCAAAAAACAAATTGCAAACTAGACAAATGTCATTACTTTTACATACAGTATAGTATATATATATAGGTAATCTATAAATATGCTCTTTTATTTAAAATAATCTTATTAAGCTCGGTTAGTATTTCAAGGAGCCCTATAGTGGTCATAAAATAACAGATTAACAGTAGATTGGAGCTTTGGGGAAAGCACTATGGACACTGGATTCTAAGCTCAAAGTCAGGACCCCCCATTCTTTGCAATGTTTTTTTGCCTTGAACTTACCCATATGTAGTGCTACGGTATATGTTGGTGCGTTACAAATAAACAATATTAAAATAATGACGGAATTTGAAGAACAAAATGTAATTAACTTTTAAAACCTATATTTGAACTTTAGTATAGTAGGCTCTAGCAGAGCAACGTTTGTTTGCTCTCTATTAGGTTTCTATGGATAAGAACAGGTCTGCCCAGGAAGCTGCCATATAAATCCTACTAAACCAGTCTAGTTTTTCCTGTGTTGTCCTCTACAGGGAAAACTCCTATTTGGTCACCCTCTTCAACTCCATCAAAAACTAATAGGGTGTAGAGATGAGCAGATCTGTATGAACCTGCTATTCTAATGTTACAATGTCCAATTTAAATCCTATATTATTTTTATTCAAATACTTATTTTTATTGAAAATCATTTATTAAATAAACAAATGAACCCGTATTGTAAGACTGCTACAGTGATCCTTTCATGTTGGCTTTCAATAGCCGCTTGATAAATTCTTTGTTCTGCCAGGGTTAAAGCCATGTTCATGTTTTTGTGACATGACACGAGAGATCCTCATTACATTTTTATGAATTGAGGCTCCCAGGAACATACTCTGTTGTTTAAGAGATCAAATTCTAGTTCAAGTTAAATTTTTAATGACCTATTAGAGATCAATAACATAAACAGCTTTTTATGTTTTTATACTGAATAACAATGTGTAAATACAGATTTCCTCCCCTGAGATATAATCTTTCATATGCAATAAAAGTAGATCTTCCTAGTAAATAATGAACACTACACCCAGCACTGTAGTCTAATATGCCAAGTCCATTATCTTGTTACAGGGGAAAACAAACTAGCTACTCAAGATTGTGCATAATTGAATAGGGTATATATTACACCACATTTATTGTGTGTAAGTAACTGACAGCAACAATTAATCTACAGTATGATTTTCCATGCATATACAATATAATTTAAGGCATTGGATCCCAGAAATTAAAAAATAAAAATAATAGCAATGAATGAAACACATGGAAGCAAAATGGAAAATGAGGAAACAAGTTACCTCAAGAATCCAGGCACTTAAATCACTGTAAGATGTAGTTATTTCTGTCAATTCCAAAAATTGGTTTAGATTGAGAACTGTGAAAAATTCTTACTTTTTGCAATATTTGGATTTAATTAATTTATCAGGATTTAGTTTATGTTAAGGTGAATTATTTATTTACACAGAGGAATTTGGTTATGTCTAAGATTTTGGCCCCGATTCAGTTGTTTACGGGAGCCCATAATGTAGCCCGTAAACAAATTTGCTATTCAAGTGGCGTCTTTTTGTGAGCCGAAAACAATCTACAGGTTACAGGGGGGAAAATCAGTAACTTACACCCTATCTAAGCCTCTGATCTTTCACGTCTGCAAGAGTTACAATCGCAAATTGCTATTCAATTGCTACAATTTCTCAAGCCTGCAAATATTTTCACACCCGTAGATGTCAAATGTAGAAGAAAATTCTACGAGTACCAGATAGGTCTCGCAAGTGGGTTTAACCAATGTACTGTAAATGCAAATAAAAAATAAATATGGCACTTTTAAAGACGGGAAAAAGCGATGAAAGACATTAGAATTAATTGCACAACAGTCTCAAGCTTGTAAATCTGCAATCAAAAAAGTTATTTTTATGTGTCATTTCGGTGTTATATCAATCTCGGGAATCAATGAGTTAATACATATCAGGCCACCCACATGGACTAGAACATTTCCTTCATTCATTTTTATTATTTTGTACATTGCAGGATTGCGAGTCTGATTGCATATCGGACCCCAAAACACTAAATGATTGATGTGTAACCTCCATGTTTTACTGACGGTCTTATTTACTATTGGCTTTTTCCAAATCGGGAGTTACAGTCTTGCTTAATTGATCTGGTTTACGCTCTGAAATGCAACATACAATTGCATGGTTTACGGTTTCGGCTTGTAAGTTGCGGCTTTTTTTAATTGAATAGCTCTGTGATTGTAGCAAATCCCAAGCTTGCCGACATATGGCCTTTAACCCTCAAGCTGCGGGCGTGCAATTGAATGAGACTCTTAGTATTCAGCTCTGCATTTCTCATCTCAACTGAGATGAGGTGTGAAGGGCTGAGTTAAATATATAATGTTGATCGTATGATGCTTTGAAGACCTTGATTCAAAAAATAATATTATTATTTTATTATTATATTTTCTCACAATCAACTTTTATCGGGATATGACAATAGAAAGAGCAAAGTACATATATTTGAAAATAAACAGGAATACCCTTACAGTGCATGATAATTTTTCTTGGATATGGCAAATCACAGTATAAGATATGTTATTTATAGTATTTATATAATAATATAATAAATTACTTTAAACAACAGACTTTATTACAGTCCTTATTATCGTTCCATTATTAATTTTTTCTCTTTTTCTTCTCTTTCCTCTCTCCTCTAGATTCAGGTAAGATCTCTAATCAGTTCTGCTATAAGAGAGCAACTTTACAAAGCCACTTGAAATTTGAACTAAGGCAGACTAGAAATCCAAAATAGATTCTACCATGTTAAAAAAAAAAAGCTGAATATAAAACGTTCTCAAAATAAACTTTAAGGCTTCTGGCTAACCTAGGGCCCTATGCTATGGGTGTGCTCCTCAAAATTACGGCATTCAGTACAACAGAACATTTGTTCCTAAGCAAAGAGGTTTCCTGAAATGTATTTAACCCCATGAGTACTGGGTTGTGTGTTACTCGAGATGCTGTCCAATAAACGTACATAATAATTTAATACATATCATAATTTTTAATTAAATATATGTTGATAGCGGACTGTTAATTGTCAAATAATGTTGAAATGTCATCCGTTTAAAGTGATTTTTGGTGCTAGCCTGTCACTTTAACTGCTGCTTGCGGCACTCAGCAAAGGCTTTTAAAACCCTTTGCGAGTGGTCTCTGGTACCCTTAATTTTTTTGAAGTTATGGCACTGGATTTCAAGTAATCCATAAAATTGTATTAGCATAGGGTTTTACTGTAAAAGTCTAACATAGTAACTCATAGGAAATCAATGGGAATTTTTGCCTTGCTTTTCGGCTTGTGCAGCAGTCATTCGTTGCAGTTGTCTCGCAATGTTTTCGGGATGGGAAATAGTATAGCTAGGTAGGGTTTTCTTCCCCTTCTACAACACTTGTAATTGCGATAGAGGGGTTTAGCATAGGACCCCTTGTTGCCTATATTGTTTGTTTGTTACATACAAAGGTGAAGTTTTTTCCAAAATTACAGTTGTTCTGTTAGGTTATATAAGTCATACTGAATAATCTGTCACTTCCCAGTTTGTATAAAGCTTTCTCCAGTGGACAGAGACATAATAGCCATACTAAAAGTATTATTATTCCTACTTCAATGAAGACGGGTCCATTTAATACCCATTAATCTCTACTTGAAAGGCTTTCATCCAAACTACTGCAGCCACCTTCCTTTTTATTTAAACAACGTGAATCAGTGAAAATTACTTCACACTATGGCACCTCTAAACATTAAAGGAATACAATTTTACCTTTTAATCAGGATTTACCTACATCTGAAATTAACCATTTTACTGACAATCCTTTGATTTAGCTTTTATATTGGATTATCAGATTATAATTATTAAATTATTCTTCAAAATGACTTAATAGTAAATTTCAAATAGTAACTGATGTAATAACACACTAGTATAGAGTTGTCATTGTTTACAGTAACATATCAAGACATCTCAACATATAAAAACATTTCAGATAATAAAGTAAAGGTCCTTTATTTCTTGTATTGATTTATTTATATTTAGATATTGTCTTTATCCAAGCCTTTTGGTGTGCAGACCCTTCCTGATGAGTAGATGAGGATAGTAACTTGATGGGGTTACTGATCGGGGAGATAAAAGGTAGCAAGGAATGCAATATAGATCTTTGTTCTGTTAATTTGAGAGAGAATGTTGGTCTTCATGGACGTGCAGAACGTGTGCAGGAATGAGGATTATATGATGTGTATCAGGGATTCTATTGGAGGCTAGCAGGAATGAGAAAGAGTGGAAGAAAGATTTGGCATATAGTGGGATAGAGAGGGATATGGATTGTAGGGAGCATCACTTGCAAAGTTACAGAGGGATAAGAGAGATAAGATTATATGTAGTGAAATAGACAAAAGTTAGGATTTTGAAGAGGTAGCAGTAGTATTGAAACAGTTGGTATTGGGAGTGGGTTACACATGGAATACATTATATGATTCAGGTAGATGCATTCTGGGCTTGTGGAGTGAATTCTTGGTTGGGAAGACAATTAAACTGACCTGTAAATATTGGAAGTAATATTTTTCAGACCTTAAATAAGTGAGTAATCCTGTTTGGGAACAAAGCGATATGCATACAACATGAATGTAAAATGTAATATACAACAACAAAAACAGAGGTGCTCAATCTGAGAATAAACGATAGTAAAGTAGGCTTGTTCTTTAGGATTGTAGCCTACTCAGAGAGCAACAGTCTTTTAGCTCACTTTTGCCCTTCACAGGTGGAAATATCCTGTAGTATATCAGTCTGGCCCCACTCGAACAAGTGATCCATCCCTGAAAAAACAGATAAATCTACCCTGAGCAGAAGAAACAGCAAAAACAGGCATACGTTTCGACCTTAGTTGGGCTCATCAGTAGGGTGTAGCTGAACAAGGCCCAATGAAGGTCAAAATGTATGTCTTTGTTTTGATGTTTCCCCTGTTCTAGGTAGAATTGCCTGATATTGTGGGGCTTGATCACTCCATTGAGTGAGACCAGACTGATACTACAGGATAGTTCTCCCTGTGCAGGACCACGTGAGCTAAGAGGCTGCTATTAAGGTTAGTTTGCTCTCTGATTGAACGCCTCTAATGATGCCTCTTTCTTTTTTGTTTATTAAAATGTAATGTACCAGTTTAAAGGCTGTATTTAATTTTTTTATCTATATTATTTGGCAATTATTAAGTCAAAATATTCAAAAAAGCATACTACACATATGACACTTCAATGTCAAGTAGGTAGACAAGGTAAGGTAAGTGCATGTAGGGGAGATGTCGTGGTATTAATGGAGTATGGGTAATGACAAAAGGATCAGCGGTTTATCTGACATTGGATATTTGAACTCTTATTTTTGTTTGAGTAGGTAGGAATTAATATGTTAAACTGATTAGCGATGTTTGCTAGTATACATGTGTAAATGTTATGATGGCAGAAGGAAATTATAAGCATTTTTCTGCTAATAATTTTTCTTTAAAATAATTTATTGTATGCTTTGCTATGGAGATTAACAATAAACAGAAACTATGTTGATTAAGGAAAAATGTGAAGGTCAGATTATGGGGTCAAAAAAGATTTTTTATCCAGAACAAGAGAATATTAATAATCGTGTTGGGTCCTGAAGATGTGGAGAAATCTTTAGAGGAATGTTCAAAGCATTGATACATGAGCACATATGACTCATATCTCATTGCTCTACAACACATATGTTTTGGATCTTGGTAATCAAGACCTGTATCTTTGTAATGTTATTTTTATTGGTCATTAACCTTGCTGTCAGGTTATCCTAAACATAATGCATTCACTAAACTCTGCTATGGTTGTAGTCATGAGCCAAAGTGGCATCCTACTTGTATTTGTTCCATAAAATAGAGAAACGGTTAATGAGATAAATAAAAGAGAGAGAAAAAGAGGAGGAGGGAGAGAAAAAATGAGAATATACATTCTGATGTCTCGTCTCCCTTTTCCTGTACCATGAAATAGAGAAATAAATAAGACATGCTTTCGTATTAATGGATGCTGAGATCTCTTACTTAACACGACTGTCTCAAAATAAAATATGAAAATTATTATTAATAATAAATATAATTATGATTATCATAAAGACAAGTTTTAGGCATCTAATATCAATCCTGCATTTAAGCAACATAACTTTAGATGGCAGGATTCAACAGAGCTCAGGGAATCTAGACCCGGGGGTTTAATTCATTTTGACACATTTCTACATGGTACTGCAATTAGGGCTAGTTGAATTTCCAGCGTCCCTTCACACATATCATAAAATACAGCATAATGAGCACCTTACTTTTAAAATATAAGATTGCCTGCTGTTTTCAAGTAAAGCTACAAAAAACAGCAAAAACACTGCATATGTAATTATCACAGTATTCAATAGCCCATTTTGTTAAACTTAGATTGAATAAGATATTAAATTAACGAGTTCCAAATTCTGGTTTTCAGTTGTTAGATATTGCTGTTTTTAATATAAAAGTGTACATTTATTTTTCTAGCACAGTTTACAAGACCAAACTTGGCTGCCCTAGAGGCATGTTGTGAAGTGTTACTGGTTTGGAATTTTGTTCTGAACAGGAAGGACGGCCTGGTTTCTTTCAAACCTTTTTTTGTATATGATCAAACAAAAAGATCATATTTTGTTAGTCATTCTTTATAATGTATTTGTGAATGGAATATATAACCTCTCTTTAAGACATTTTATCTTAGTCTTAGCATGCGCGGTACCAATTTGATCAAACAAAAAAATGGGTGTTCTGCCTCACATATTAGTTGTATGCTAATATATTGACCCTATCAAGTAACATGCAAATATCATGCAAATTAAGATGCCAACATAGCAAAAAAGTAGGCATTTTGACAGCTCTGAATACAGTCAGCTAACGTTCAGGGTTGAATGGGTATTTTATAGCTAAAAATGAATTCTCTGTAGTTCTGAAGAGAGGCAAGAATTAATAATGTATACAACTAACAGTAAAGGCATTTCATTTCACCAATTTAATTGTTTTTTATACATTATTTTATTATTAAATCATTGACATTTTGTTTTATCCATGTATGTATTAGAAATAATACCCAAAATGTTGATAATATTGGAACCATCCAGTTTCTAACTTCAGCCATAATCACCTATTATATTTGTCAAACAGTGAGTTGTCGTCAAGCTTGCGGCCCACTGTGAGCCTCGGGAACGGAGAGGGGGGGAAGAGACACGGGAGGGAGAGGGGGAAGAGACACAGAGGGAGTAGAGGGTGGAAAAGACGGGAGGGAGATGGAGGGAGACAGGGGAGGAGGAGGAGGGGGATAAAGAGACACAAGTGAGGGAGAGTAGGGGGGAAATGAGACACAAGGGAGGGAGAGGAGGGGGAAAAGACAGGGGAGGGTGAGGAGGGTGAAAGAGACACAAGGGAAGGAGGGGGAAATGAGACATAAGGGATAGAGAGGAGGGGGAAAGGAGACACAAGGGAGGGAGAAGAGGGGGAAAGGAGACACAAGGGAGGGAGAGGAGGGGGAAAATTAGACACAAGTGAGGAAGTAGAGAGGGGAGAGGTTCACAATATTTATTGTGTTTTTAATTATTTCATGTTTGCGGGTTGCGGCCGATTTTTGCGAGGTCGTAATGAGTGGTAATGTGTCTCGTATGTTGTTTGCGTTGTGCCGTAAAGTTTGCGAGGGTCGCAGTTGCTGTGTGTTGTTTTTTGCGTTACAACGTAAAGTTTGCGAGGGTCGCAGTTGCTGGTAAGGAGCGCCTTCGGCGCTTTGCGAGGGCTTTGCGAGGGCCACGGCTCGCTACGCGAGCCCGCAAGCGTTAGCAATACCTTGTACGCTCACAACTATATATGTGATGTATCACTGTTATTTTTAGTATTTATATTTGCTATTTAATAAAACCAATTTGAATGTATATTATTAAAAATGTGACTAAATGAATTTAGACAAGATATGCTACCTTCTTGGAATACTTTTTGCACCCAATGACTATTTGTCATCTATCTCTCTTCTCTAGGCCATACAGTGCATTTTTTGCTTAACATACCGATCATCAAAACCTTCATTATATCCAGTGCTCTCTTTATATGCTTTTCTAAAGCTGCCTCTCTTTATCCCTTTCACCCTCACAGATGGTCACTTATCTCTGAGAAGAAAGTAACTGGTCTGCTTCTTTATGATGTGCTTTGGGAAGCCAAGAGAAAGGAGGCAAAAGGAATGAGGAATAGTTCCATCTGTGTTGCCTAGACACTGTATAGGAAAACGTTACAGAAGCAGACTAAATAATTACTAAGGAAATAATCAAACTATATTACATAGAAAATGATATAAATCATATTGCAAATTATTTTACTCCGAGACAAATACATGTATAAGAATATTTTATGTGATATGAACAATTCACATTTGCAACAATCATTCTACTTTTATTAAGTCACCATTTGTACAGCTTTGACTTTCAACTTGCAGAGAAGTCCTTGATTGTAGAATATCTATTTCCTCACTTTTAGAGTTTATATTTTATTAATTATTACATAGTTTTATCAAATGGGAAATACATTTGGGACAACAATTGCAAAACCTATATCTTAGTAGTTCATGAAAGTCATCAGTAAAACAATACATTGCACTTGAAGGGAAGAAAAGTATCAAACTCCTAGATCAACATTATTATTATAGATTGTGTAGCTATGGATAAAAATTCTGAAAATAGTCACACACAAATAAGTTTTCTAACAATTAGTAGGGAAATAAAAGTATTCACAAGACATATTAGACACAAAAGGCCTTAATCTGGTTCCGTAGGAGGGATGTGAATATGTCTTCACATCCCTCCTATGGAATATATGGGATTATACAACTCTTCACCTAATTCCCCATGTAGGACCTTTTTAATTGGTATAAAAACAACAACCATTTCCTATTTAAAATGTTTCTGTGATTGCCTAAATACTCCTCATACTCAATTAACTTTGGACCAGGGGCCAACAGTGCAACCTAAAAAGACTCAGTCACCCCAAAATCAAGTTTTTTAGGTTATTCTCAAACTGCATACAAACTGAATATATTATATATATTTAAAAAAAAATTCTAATGTCAATCAATCCTGGCAATTTCCATGTTGTTGTTTCTGTACTTATACACAAATGATTGTCTCTTGCGTATTAAGTAGCAGCTTTGATGTGCTAATTAGGATTACATTCTGCTTGTCTGTCTCTGTAGTGGCCAGAATAAAGACTTGTAATGTTATCTGGCAGTTAGACTCCCCCAACAACCCTTATCAAGAACGTTGAGCCACACATTAGCCCACAGGAACCGCAAAACCAGTTCTAAATATTATAGAAATGATTTACTGTAGAGAAAAACTGTCCATGCAATGTATGGTCAGTTTTTAATGTTCTTTGTGTCTGTCTGTTGTAATATTCATTCTTAATTACTGTGTTTTTTAGAATAATACTTTTGGGTAGCACTGATTAATATCCTTGCACCTTGAATAAAAAAAAAAAACATAAACATATAGGGCCTCATTCAATTGCGGTTTTCCCAATTGAATAGGGCTCTATATAAGCACATAGCATATATTTTTTACTGAAGTTTTGTAGTTAGTGAACTTCTATCCAAAAGAAAGGTCTTCACTAACTAAAAACTTCTGTAAAAAAATATGCTCTGTGCTTATATAGAGCCCTTTTCAATTGGCCAAATCACAATTGAATGAGGCCCATAGTCAATTAAATGAATTAAGAATTCACTTCAAGGCCTAAATAAAAGCCTTTTGTATGTTTCAACCTATTCCCAGTGAAAATACAAATTAGAGATTAATTTAATGCTTTAAAAATCTAATATCTGATATTTTTGCTACAGTAGCTAAAGTTTTTATGTATATGTTGATATAATGATGCTCCGTTATATTCATAATATATTAATATGAACTTTAGCAATAATGACTCAGTTGAGTTTGTGGAAAACATAAATATATTAAGTCATTGACAACATTAAACAAGTACGGTAATTGCTTTTTCATTTATACAGGAAGGCACGGAATTATGGTTGTTTATATTATATAGAATAATCCAATAGAAAATGACTGTATAATCAGAACTCAACTACATCATACAGTAATTTCATGTATGGAAGAGTTGATAATTATTACATCCTGAACACATGTTGTTACATAATGGCGCCAGTCACTACTATTGATATCTTACTTGTCTCTGAAGAATAGACGGGTGGATAGTTTGAGCATGGACTATATCTGTTCACCTGTCAGTCTATTTATTATATATAATCAGATGAATGTGTGGATGTCTGGTTGTAATTACATTGGCTTTTCATGTTAAGTTGTATTTGCTATTCAAAATGTACACTAAATAAAATATTGCATTTCTGTTTCTAAACAGGAGAATAACAAATCCAAAATGCTAATTATATGTTAATGCTATAATATTTTAAATTGTCCAGGTCTAGTTATATTTGTGGACCTAAGTATGATGATGGAACCATAGTATTTCACAAGCCCACTTTATTTTTCTCATCAATCAGCCATTCAACAGATTCTTCCTATTTTTTTTGTATAAATATTTTAACTAGGTTAATTAATTTTATCATCCTTAATGTAACCATCTTTTAAAATGTGCATGTCACTTAATTATTAGAGGCCGGCAGAGTACTACATTCTCAGCTTCTGAAGCCTGCTTCTTTCTTCCTGTTCTCTCTGATGTATGCTGCCATGTTTCACAGCAGTAACCTGATGTTAACACTACCAGTGTAATTCTGTTAGCATACAGACAGTGGCATGGCATCATATATGAGAGAGAAAAGGAAGAAAGTTAACAGTATCTGAAGTTGAGCATCTGTTATTCTGGGGGCTTCTTAAAAGTAAATGAAGTATAACATTTATCTGATAATTATATTGAGGATGATACAATTAATTCATTAACCTAGTTAAAACATTTTTATAAACAAAAAAATGACCAAAGTCCCTTTAACTATTTAAGTGGCAAATACAAATGAAAAATCCACTTTAGCAAATTATTTATGCAATTGTGTTTAAATAGAAAAATGCATACAATAGTTTCCCACTATAAATGTATGCATGTATATAATTGTATAAATACATATTTATATATTGTGACAAAGTGACTCTTCAGAGCCCACCCTCCTGCCCAATGATACTTTTTATAAGGCTTTAAAAACAGTCACACTTTAGGCCTAAATGGTTTTAATAAATTGTAGTGATGCACAAATGGAAAGAAACATCTACTTAAACAAGCTAACTTTACTGCAGGAACATTCTCTCCAAATGCTCCGCCAAAGCAACCCTAAAACCCTCTTCATCAATACTAATACACAGTCTTCTCCCTGGGGTTTTATACTGTCAGTTCCTTCACAGGTATATTTCACTACCAGTAGCTTGGTCAGATTCCAGCAGGCATAATCTCCTTATTCTTCAGGTAAGTCTTGCCTCCACCGCCCTGCTTGCAGGGTTTGCTTTTTCTGTACAAATTCCGAACACTTTTTCACACTGACTCTCGTTTTTAGATCAACCTTATTTGACAGATTCCTTCCCTCTGTCTCTAACATGCCCTTCTCAGGTTCCACTACAATCTGACCTAACTAGGACAGCTCCAGCCCTTTTTAGGTGCAGCCTCATTGTGATGAGCTAGAGCCTGCAGCATCATTGCGATGAGCTAACTCATGTCTTGTTAGACTGGACATAGGGCTTTATTCAACCTCAGACTCACATATATGTCTTCAATTACTCTTCCATATCCCTGTCCAGCTTTTATCACTCTCACTATATATATATATATATATATATACACATTATGTATATATATATATATATATATATATATATATATATATATATATATATATATATATATATATATATATACATATAGTATAAAAATGGTACATTTGTGTTCACATTTAAATGTCTAAAACAAGTTAAAAAAAAAAAAATCCCGCTCAGAATTCCAAAAAATACAGTTATTACACTGCATTCTGGGAAGCTGAGCAGGGACATGCAAATGTGCCCACAATTGCCTCGCTCTTCAATCCACAAACCATTTTAAACATGGTTCCTTAAGTGTATGTCCGCTGCATTACAAAGTTTTTATGCAAAGCCAAGATTGCATTATACACAAGCTGGGAATCTTACCCACGGACAGCCGTTTGAAGGTTACTGCCTATCATCAGCGTAGGGCAAGATCCCGGATATTGTTGTGGACCTTATGAGTAGGTAGTTCACCATAACAATCATTTCATATATTGTGGGCAAAAGAGCGATAGAAGCCCTCCACCGTACAGTAGTACAGTATATAAATATTACATTTGTGTTCACATTTGAATGTCCAAAACAAGTTGAAAAAAAAATGTATATTTATAATTATGTATTTTATTATTATTTTTTTTCTCCAAGCTTCAACCTTCCCTAACCTTCACCATCACCTCTGCATATTGTCCTTGCACCTCTCCCAGCACCTTTCCCAGCCATCCTCTGTACATTCTGCAGCCTTCCTTGAACCTCCTCAGTGCTCCCAGCCTTTCCTTGTACATTCTCTACACCTCTCCCAGGTTATTGACGAGTTAACTTCTCACTGCCACTAGAAAGTGACTGCAATATGATGAATTGAATTGTCTTTAATGGCAGGAGGGTTAAAGGTATCATCTTTATACCACATTTGCTGTTTCATTCTTATACATTGAGTGAAGTTATCCCTATAATAAACTTCAACAGTTTTATTGGAGAAATAACATAGAACATACATTACAGTTTTTATGTTTAACACTAGATTATAAATTGTAATCTAGGGCTGTGAAAGTTTTGTCATTGTTTTGAAATATAAATATGAACTTAAAATGGAAAATATTTACTAACTACAACCAAGTAATAACCCCACTGTCATTCAAAAAGAGAGAATGGTGTCATTTATTTACCATGGCAGCTTTGCACTGAAAGAAGACATCTTGATCTCAGACAAACAAAACAATGGAGGGAAGACCATCATTCATCATGCTGGTTATTGTTGGTAACCTCTTGGAAACCTTTCACATATGGTGTATAAAAGAAGCAGCATTTATGTTTTCTGGGCATCAGTGTGATGGTTATAGAAATGCACCACTCAGAAATTGAAGATATATAAAAAAAAAAAAATTAATCCAGTAAAAATAAATTTCTAAAAAAGAGAAAAGAAAATATAATGTGGTGTTCATGTGCTTCTAGGGTCAGTTATGCCTCTTTATAGTCTTGATATCCCAACCTTTCCCCAATGCCCTTACTGTATAACTAACCAGGATAATTTCATAAACCTTTTATTAGAAAATGGAAGATTAGGTGTGATGCAGAAACTCCTTGTATTTTTGCATGAAAGTAAAAAAAAATATTTGAAATTACTAATAATTTTTTCTGTTGGTAGTTTTTTTTATATATAGTTTTATTAATCTCACCTTATGTTGTCAAGCTCTTTAGATATTTTTTGTACTATAGAACAGAGCTAGGTGACTTAATTACTTTAATCCTCAGTGTAATTGTAATATAAAATGTACGCATAACATACTTATATGCCAACTCATTATGTATGTATGTGTATATATATATATATATATATATATATATATATATATATATATATATATATATATATATATAAATTATGGGTCAAAGTGTTTCATGGGAAAGACATACTGCCCCTGCTCCATAGCACTGGTAATCTGGTAATGGATGATTAAGCTTAAGTTTGCTATTTTTTTGTCCCCTATTCATTTAATCTGGGGGGATTTATCCCCCCAGATCCTATGCCCCTGGTAAAGCCCCCTACTGTAGGTGTGGCCTCAGGTCACAGCTGTGCAACATAGCAGATGTCATGGAAGATACCAGGAAGAAAGGTGGAGACTCCAGAACATGAGACTCTGTCACTCTATATGATGTGTAAATTTGATATGACAACTACAAAGAAGTGTATTAAAGCAATTAGGTAATCTAGTTGAAATATGTATATGGAACGAAAATTGCCTTAGAGTCACGCTAAGATAGTTATTGTATATATTTCACAATAATGCTCAGTCTTAAATAAGAGAAAATCTATATGTAACTCTATATTTCACATTAAAGACTACAGCTCCCCAATTCAATACACAATGATAGTTTAATGTTTTGAGAACTTGAAAATAATGTCCACCATTATTCTACTAATATTTTTAAGTGTACATTTTCAGTAGGAATAAATGGTAATAAATAGTACATTTAATGAAGCAGCTGAGGTATAGAATAAATGACTAGTAGCTCTAAAATAAGGCCAGTGGTCTGACTATTGAATTACCAATGTAAATTATAATCGTAGAAACAGATTTATTCCATTCATAAAAATAAGGTAGGAAAAAAAAATAATTCAATCAAATACAGACGCAAAAAAGGCTAAAATATGTTCAGGCATGTAATTATGAATGTTGCAATATAATACTTGAAGAAACCATCTATGGTGAAATAACAGCACTGATTAACATACAGTATCTGCTTTTTCTGCAATTATATAACAAATTATGTTAGTTTCAAGTTAATGTGGGATTATCAAAGAAAACAAATGCAGTAATGACATTCTTTAAACCATGTCAAAAAACAGTTTTATACATGAACGTTGCCTTAAACGCATTAAATGTTTTTAAATAGTTTTAAGTAAGGATTTTCACTTAAAATCATCTTTTCAAATCATTATTGATACAGTAAATATCTACTGCGCTATCACTCTACGCAATACATATTTCTGCTTAGGACATATATCCTTTATGGCCAACACAGGAAGCTTACACAATTATTGGTGGCTTAACAATATAGGCCATATTGAATACATTTTTGCATTTTTGTCAAGTGTCAAGTAAGGTAAAGAGGACAGCTATCATTAATCAAAATGTCTACAAATACCACACATTGTGCTGAATAGCGTAGTACATTTTATGTATCTTAGCGTCCATGAATAAGAACCTTTGATAGATATTGCTCATCTGAGGACTTGCACTTGTTAAAATCAAGCACAGACTTTAAGACCAAACATTTTAATGCTAACCAAGCAAATGATCTAGAACATAGATTCCCAAAGTTTGCAGTACCGCCCATCAGTGGGCACTGTAGCCTTCTAGGGGGGCGGCAGTGGGTTGGCTACTTTAGTCCATCTGCGCAGCAGAAAACTCTCAACAAGTACCAATCTTTTTAGATTTTCTGCAAAAGTCCCATGTGTTTCAATGCCTTCACTGCTTGCCTCTCAGGCGATGAGCGCCGCCTAAGTGCTGCAAGTTTTAATGCCTCAACTGCTTGCCTCGCTATGCAATGCTCGCAGGCGATGAGCGCCAAAGGCGCTCATCGCCCAAGTCATACGCACAATGCAAAGCATGACGACGTCTCGCAGTTTGACAATTATAATGTGTGATATATATATATATATAAAACTTTTCTAATACTACAAACCTTAAAGGGGAAGTTTAAAGCTGCTCTTATTTGAAATTTCACTCACAGAAGTATGGGTGCAATCTGAAGTGCATCTTTTGTCACCTCTTAATGTACCATGTAATATTTCATATCGGGGGGGGTATTCCTTTTCACATTATCTCCTTCTTTTCACATCATCTCAGGTGAGAATGTACTTTCGCCAAAATTCGCCATGTGCAAAAGTTTTAGCTCTTGCCTTTCATTGCTAGAAGACCTCTACATACAAATCTGGATGAGTAACTGGCAAACTTGGCAAGTTCCATAAGATTTAGATATTTTGTTACTATTCTTTAGTAATTGTATTTGACATCTGGAGAATACTATGGTGTCTAACTTGTAGCATTGTTTCACATGTAGAACCATTGGCAGAGTGTTTGTTGGGGCCTATTTGCCAATACAGTAGGCCCACATTAGTAAACTTGACATACTAATATATATTTTATGTACTTCACTATTGGCTCCTCTACACTTTTTAGCTAGTTCTGAAAGAGTTATCTGTTTTCATGAAGACTCATTAGTTTGGTGATCAGGTTCTAGAGTCTATTCAGTCATCTAAAACATCCTTACTAGTAGATAGAGGGTGATTTTGCATGTTGGTTTATTGTGTCACGGAATGAACACAAGTTTAAAAATGATGTGGTTCTCCTAAGTAACATTCAGCCTCCCTATGATACTGTGTTATGCTAAGATGGTTGCAGCAATGGGTTACTCAGTGTGGAGTTTCAGGTCACGGTTACAGAGACGTAGCATCTATATCTAGTTGAGTGGCATTCTGTGAACACACTATGCAGTTGGATGGGCTTCGAGTATGATAGAAAACAGCAACTGAAACCTGAAACTATGCAAAAGTATCAGTTAGGTTGCATCCATGGCCTGATTACCCATTAGGCCAACTAGGCAGCCGCCCAGGGGATGCTTCACTGTGAGAGGCGCCATTTCTTAAAAAATTGGTTCCTGGCTTAAAAAAAAAGAAATGTTGCAGTTCATAGACTGGCTACTTTGGGGTAATCACCTAAAACAAGACAGTTACAACAGGAAAAGGAACTTACACGTACAGAAAATGCAAAAATGGGTCAGTGTAGGGGCTCCTCCACTTCACTGCTAAAGGGCTCCAAAAAGCTAGATATGGCCCTGGTTGCATCACAGCTTAAGGAGATGCTAGTGTCCCAATAAGATATCTGAATGATTCTAAATATGTTTTGCAGCAATTACATTCTCAAAAGATTTCAAAAACACAGTCTAAAGAATCACTTCCAAGTTTGTTGGGAGAGAAGGAATTTGATAAATGCAACTTGTGCCAGGTATGACACTACTCAAAAGAATTTGTTAGTATTAATTTCATAAGTTTATAAGTGTTACATTTGTGGACCTGTTATCCCTTGTTCAAATGACTTAAAAATGAAATAAATGAAACATTAAATGGTAAGATTCCAAAAACCACTTAGATCTCATCTTTGAGATTGATGTAAAATAAAAATTGCAATTACATCACATATATAGTTGTGAGCGTACGAGTTGTTGCTAACGCTGAGGGCTCGCGTAGCGAGCTGCGGCCCTCGCGTAGCGAGGGCCGCGGCTCGCACAGCGAGCCGAGGCCCTCGCGAAGCGAGGGCACTGGCCGAGGGTCTCAGTTGCTGGCATGCAGCGCCGAAGGCGCTCCTTGCCAGCAACTGAGGACCCTCGCAAAGCGAGGGACTCAGTTGCTGGCATGGAGCGCCGTAGGCGCTCCATGCCAGCACCTGAGGACCTCGCAAAGCGAGGGCCGCAGTTGCTGGCATGGAGCGCCGAAGGCGCTCCATGCCAGCAACTGCGACCCTCGCAAACTTCACGTCGCAACCCAAACAGTACGACACACACATTACGACACTCGCAAACAACATACGACACACGTTCACACACATTACGGACTCGCAACACTCGGACGCAACTCGCGAACATTACAACATTTAAAACACAATACATACACACACCACATACATAAAAAACTTACCTACACCAAGAGGGAGCACCCAGCACCTCAAAAATACAACTTACACCTCGATTTTACTCCAAATAAAACAGTTTAGAGACTAAAAAATTTTTGAAGCGAGAGAAAAAATGGCCGCCGAACAAAACGAAAACGAGGCTACAGCACTCTAAACTCGCAAAACACCACAAGAAACTCGCAAAACACCACAAAACACCTACGGATATTCCGATACAAACGTATACCACACATTACTCGCCATTTTACGCCAATGCGGAAGTACACGACAACGGTTTGGGCTCGCACACGCACAGTGTTATACTGCACACATTCAGCACGCTTACACAGCAGATCCACACCACTAATGCTGCAGCAACATCAAAACACATTCACAGCTCTTCCACACAATGCTTTAAAATAGGTAAAGTATATTCATTTATTCATGTATTATATATTTCATTATTACACACTGAACAGCATTAGCTACCTTACAATTTCATTGCCGTCATTTTTTGACGGGCAATATTCTAGTGTATAAATAGTGTCTAGAAGGATACTGAATTACATAGATAGAACCAGATTCATATTGTAAATTCTCTGGGAGATCACGTTTATGATCAATGTAGAGTTATTAAACTGCATACTAGCACCACTGTTGCACAATCCCTGCCTATCAGATGCTTGCTGTCTCCTACTAAATGGAAATATCTTCCCAACTTCTTACATATTCTATCCAGGGAATCTCAATGTCTTTCTTATAGCACCAGCATTGTCTTCTCTTGTCCTTCATTCTCTATCACTTTCATTCTCTATATCGTTCTTTCTCTTCCTGGCCAATTCCACGTTCTTATCTGTGTCTCATAATAATAATAATAATAATAATAATAAAAATATAAATTTTAATAATGTTTAAACATGTGGTACAGTCCAATTTTCTATGAAGTAAATTTTAGAGGCACTGAATAGCTAGCTCACTAATGTTACAAATTCAAATCCATGATTTACGTCACTTTTTAAATTGGCAGAGTTGTGCAGGAATTTTAATATGTAAATACATTGGTCTCTTTGTGGTAAATCCCAAAGGACATGTTGCTGATGAGAGTTTCAATGGGAATTATATTTGTCCCCCCCCCCCCCCCCCCCCACGCATTGAAAGAAGGGAAAAACTGCATAGAAAGAAGTCATCTATGTATCTATGTGTATACATCTCTAAAGTGCAAGTTGTTCACACTGATGTCATTAGAGTAATTAGAAATGCATCTATCAAATAATGAGCCACATGCTTCTTGAGAGACATTTGTATGTATGTAAATGAGATACCCCAATTTCTCACATTTATTTCAAAATATTATTCTACAATATATAATTTGTCAACAGAATCCTGATACCTATCATAATGATTCATTTCTTAAAAAGAGGTCTCCAGGTTTGACTAACTTTCCCAGTATAAATCAGACTTCAGGTTCCTAGACTATCATGACTCCAGACCTAGACTCCAGACTATCATGTACAGGAGATGGCCATCCCTTTCAAGAGATGATCAGTGATCAGTCTTAAATAGGTAGTACCCCAATATTTGACATACATCCAAATACAGGTAGCATCCCAATACTTGTATATAGCTGCCAGGGATTTGAATTGTAACTGGAGTCTGATTAGCTTTTTTCAGTCAATCAGACCACAGCACCAAATACTAAGTGTCAGTGATACAGAAACAAAAAGAAAATGACAAATCACACTGTACCTCTCCGTTTTGTCTAAAACACACACACATACTGTGTGTATATATATATATATATATATATATATATATATATATATATATATATATATATATTATTTTTTGGATCTGTCTTTATATTAATTTGGTATGTATTGAAGAAATTCAAAATTATGTACTAAAACTTATAAACATAGTTTTCTGTAAGCATTATCCTTGTTAAAAGTCAATCTTGCTATATTAGATCTAGTGAAAAGAAGGGTGATTGCAAGTAAAACTAAAATTATATTGGAAGAAAATGATGTGGTTTCAAATGGTTCTATATGAATCCTGTATGAATAATTGTCCAGTGTGCACTAAAAAGGTAACACCTATTAAATTCAGTTTTGTATGTTAAATGATGTAGTCAATTAAATAACAGAGAAGACACATCAAATACAGTACCTGCAAGAGATATGGTGACTTTCACATAAGGCAATCATAGCTCTCCAAATTAATAGTTTTGTTAATATGTTTGTATTATATGTAGCCGACACTGGCTTCAGTGTTATATGGATGGAAAGTCATAACTAAATACATACAAATAATATCAAATACGGAAATAAAATTGGTTAATGATTATATAAAGTATGCAAAATCTAGAAATGGGATATATAAGGATTGACCAATCACATGCACCTATGCTCCTCCCATAAGAACCAATCATTGCTTTTTATGAAACTCTGCCCACAAGCTTCCAATCTATCTTATGAGGAGACTTTCCCTGGCAAGCAGCTGACCAGAGGCCAGAAATAATGTTTTAACATGCCTACAATATTGTGTAGCTCAATGAATCGCCATTATAGTTCACCTGAATTTGTTAATGACTAGAAAGGAGTGAGATCTGGGCCATGGCACCTTCTTTACAAGCAATGCAATATTCTAGCCACAATACTGAACACTTTACTACTTATCTATGTTTTATTTATACTATATATGATATTCTTGGTTTGGTACATGTGATATTATGTGTTGTACTTATATAGCTCCAGGGTAAACACCATGCAATATGCAGGCTTTTTATAAATAAATAATTACACCAATATGGATATTATCTTTTTGCCAATATCCATTCATGCAGAATACTGGCTGGTCTTGGACATGTTAATGTTCACTGTAGATATATTTATGTTGACCAACAAAAGTTCCTGACAGCTAAAATAAAGCTTATAAAACATTAATAGCCTTATTCTATTAGCTACTTGCAACTGCCTTGAAATCATACATTTGGTTTTGGGTGTTTTTTTTATGTTTATATGCATTCTATTGACTTTAGAATTCATTAGTGCGAATAAGTAATATTTGCCGAATATGTAGCAATATTAAGAGTGATTTTAAGTGTGTATAATTTTACGATTTGGGCAATAGAATAGGGCCCAAAATGTTTTTTCTCCAAATACGCCTTATCTAATCTACAGAAGAAAAAAGCATCACAAGCAAATTCCATTATCCTTTGTCAAAATGTACACATTTGACCAATATTTATTCCAATAGATATGAAAACATACAGCTAATTGCTCCTGAACACATAAATATCTTATTATTTTGCTATCTACAAAAATGTTGGATTAACCTTTGTATATCTGGAATGCAAAGTGGATAAAATGTCACAAAGCTCAGTATAGACATGCAGAACACAGCTTTGTTCCAGTCATGGGATTGGGGGGGGGGGACAAATCCCCCCAGATTTTTCTATGATGTATGTATGTATATATAAACTATTTTACGGCCTATGTATACAATGAGATGTGTGTGTGTGTGTCCGGAATATTCTGGCTCCTACACCCCTGGCTCCAGTATTTTACCTTTGGTTGCTTCAAAGGCATTATATAGTAAAAGAAAACATAGGAGCCTACACTACCAACCATATATGTGTATATCCTGGGTTTCCTTCCTGCATGCACCAACAAAATCCAAATCATCGTCAACCCCTTTGTCTAAACCAAATCTTCAGTGATGCAAAGAGAATGGTGGTTGTCTGTTGCTGGTAAATTATGTCAGGGAAGGAATAATTAAATGGCAAGCAATGCATTGGAGCATAATATGGATACACTTGGTAGCATAAAACCTAATTAACTGCCTCTTACTGTACAAAATCTGTCCTTGGATAATAAGGAAATTAATCAGAAATTAATGGTAAAAATCTAGATTCTGCAATGTATAATTATATTGTCAAATACTGTATTGCAGAAAAATAATATTATACAGAGAAACACTAATAAATAAGGATAGATCAACTATTGTGGATTCATTTTGACATGATGAATAGCAAATCCTATTTTTACAATGCCTTTGTTACCTTGCAAGCTAATGCACCTGATGGAGTGCTGGTATGTTATTCACAAACAGGCTAACACCATAAAAGTCATGTAGAGAATGATGTTATAAGGTGATGACCCTTTAATATGACTGTGCAGCAGCCATATGCCTTGTGCCAGTAATATATGAGAGATGCTATGATTGGACACATATCTATTCTGGGGTCACAGATCTCTGTGCAATGCACCCCCACATTACAGCAGAAAGGCTTTAACAAAGGAGAACAACATTACAAGCATTTATCAGTCTAGAGCTGCAGCCTGCTGCAATACCACTATATATTATCATTATCACTATGTAATAGAAGCTATAGCAGAACTGTTTCATATAATTATATTTTATTTTGTATTGGTAAATACTGCAATCTTCAGGAATATCAGACATCACTTTATTATGTTCTAGGCAGTGGGGTCCATTGTCCAGTACCTGGAACACTATAGCCCTTTATTGCCATACAGGGGGGACATGCATTATTATGCATTATAAGTGTTACAAAAAGCCAGGCAGTGATTACACATTGGAGATTACCAGTTGTGGATACACAAATTACAAGGTTGCCTTTGACCCCTCTCTGTAGCCCATCTGTGATGCCACCAGTGGCTACTGTAGCTCTGACAACCTGGACAAACCTGTCTAGGTGCATTTTTCTAATTTAAGACATATTATCAAGGAGGATCTGCCTAGTGGAGACCCAACATATCTCCACACCTTAATTGTAATAAATAAGACCCTGGGGCATCTGAAGGGGAAGGACACAGCCTTGCACCCATTCCCCAAACACCACCCTTGCATTTCTATGGGGTCTCCTTTGTTGCAGACACATTAATGTATTCTCAGATCACTTACCCACTTGACAGATAAAGAGGAGCTCAAGGCAAGTCAGACAGCAGCGTAGGTTTAACATCTCTGTGGCTAGTTCTTATGTGAGGTGTGCAGTGAAATGGGAGCTGCTATGCAGTGTATTGCAGTGTCCACTGGAGAGATGTATTCCTTGGGAATGTGTCACTTCTAGCAGCGCTTCATGGCTCGCACTTACTCCAAGCTCCCTGCTCTGATCCACTGAAGAGAAACAAGCAATGAGACTCCCAGCCAAGAGCTGCCTCACAGGCAGATTAGTCCAGCCTCGCAGGCGATAGGGTTAACTGTGGCAGCAGGACACACCCCCCGAACATGATTGGCTCACACGCAAAGCTTTTCTGCTGCAATTTTGTAAAAAATACAAAGCTTTAGGAAATCCAATGTGAGCAGATCTGAGATGTGAGGGACCATCATGATGTGAGGATGTGAGGATGAGAAGAGTAACAGCACAGGGGAATAATACAGTCCTGTTTGTGATTATTATTATTATAAAAATAGAATTTACCAGGACACATTCATTTAGAGTACACATCTTATTCAGTTGTGATGCTATGAACCTCGGGGAAGCATAGTTTGGTTTCAGATCTTTTTTGTCTAGCAATGTATGTATCTATCTATCTATCTATCTATCTATCTATCTATCTATCTATCTATCCATCTATCTGTCTGTCTGTCTGTCTATCCCTCTATCTATCTATCTATCTATCTATTTGTCTGTTTCTATATCTATCTATCTATCTATCTATCTATCTATCTATCTATCTATCTATCTATCTATCTATCTATCTATCTATCTATCTGTAGGTCTATCTATCTATCTATCTATCTATCTATCTATCTATCTATCTATCTATCTATCTATCTATCTATCTGTAGGTCTATCTATCTATCTATCTATCTGCCTGCCTGTCTGTCTATCCCTCTATCTATCTATCTATCTATCTATCTATCTATCTATCTATCTATCTATCTATCTATCTATCTATCTATCTATCTATCTACCTGTCTGTAGGTCTGTCTATCTATCTATCTATCTATCTATCTATCTATCTATCTATCTATCTATCTATCTATCTGTAGGTCTATCTATCTTTCTATCTATCTATCTATATCAATCTATGTTTACCTTGTTTTAGTATTCACTTTGCATGTGCATATTTACAGATGTTTAGCTTCCACTACTTATCTTTGCTACCAGCAACTACTAAATAAATATATAAATAAAAAAATATATATATATATGAATGAATATATATATATATATATATATATATATATATATATATATATATATATAGTTATATAGTTATATATATAGCTAGCCATGAGTGTCCAGAAACTAGATGAATAATCAGAGTATTGCAGTATATAGTGATACCCTTTTTATTGGACAAACATATTCATAGTTATGGTGAGCTTTTGAGAGCAACCTCACTTTATCAAGTTTTTCTATATATATATATCTCACAAGATAAGCTCAAGCCCCCCACATTTTTTTGTTGTTGTTTAGTCATTCTGTCGTGTTCGACTCTCAACGACCCTATGGATGCAGCACATCAGGCACATCTTGTGTCTGTTTGTGCTTATCCAGATGCTAGAGTGGGTTGCCAGTTTATTCTCCAGTTGACCCCATTGGTCTAACCTCTCTGTAACGACCTACCCTTCTTGGGTGACCGTACATGGTATAGCTCAAAGCTTCATTGAGCTACACAAGCCTCTTCACTATGACAAGGTAGGGATCCAGAAGGGGAAAAATAAATATGGTTGTCCAATAAAAAGCTATCACTGTATGCTGCATACTAATAGTACACAAATATATGTGGATTATGCTGGTGCTGCTTGAGAAGTACATCACAGCCCTTGTAAAATTTATAATTTTCTCCCATACACAAACGTGTACTTTTTATTCATCTATGTATCGTCTTCTTGATGTGGCACAGACATGTTTCCCCACAGTACAAAGAGCAACAAATTAAATAAATATTTATGGAGAAACTTTGAAATAACCCGTAAGATTCCTTTGAACAGTGAAAACGTTTTATCACCGAAAGAAAACAGATGTGTACATGAGTGGATATGTGTAACTTGGAGATATAGGCATTCAGAGCAGATCAGAAGCACCTGGTCCAACTAGCCAGCCTCAAACTACAATAGAGAGGATGAGACTATCACACTTCTGTAGAAAGCTTACTTGGGTGAGACCTAATGTAGTGGGGGAATGTCAGAGTCTCATGTAAAACAGACATTTACAGCCTTATTAAATTCCAGCCACATAGATACGAGGCTTCTATTTAAACCCTACGTGCTGCAAATTTATTAAAGTTACGATGCTATTAAATTAGCCCTGCTGCCAGCAACGTGTGAGCTACGCAGCAGGGCTGTCCGTATCGACACAGAGAAAATTAAAAAATTAACTCCCCCACTATGCTGGGGGTCCCCATTGGGACCCCCGAAGTGTCTCCACATTAACCACTTGCTGCAGGTGTCCATAGGGACCTCGCAGCCCCCCACATTAACCCCTTGCAGCTGGGGCGGCTCGATCGGCACCGATCGTGACCCCGCTGCATTTAAAACTTTGAAATTCCCCGCCGCGGCTCCTTAAAGGGCCCGCGGCATACTATTAGCCAATCCCAGCCGCGGCACCTAAAATTAACCCCTCTCTATGCTGGGGGACCCCATTGGGACCCCCAAATTGTCCCCACATTAACCCCTTGCTGCAGGGGTCCATAGGGACCCCCACAGCCCCCCACATTAACCCCTTGCAGCAGGGCCCCCCCGATCGGCACCTAAAAGTAAGGAACCCCTGCAGCATTGTGATGTGTTTATGTAGCAGGGGGGATCATCACACGGCTGTCCCGGGCTGCTCCGAGGCAGCACGTATGTGGTTTAGGATCCCTTGCAGGCACTTTTTTGTGCCCCTAGGGATTATTCCGAGGTGCGAAATTTACCTTATAGATTTAAGGCTGCGTGTTACTACGTAGCTCTCTCAGAGCTTATTCTCAGCCATTTTTCTGAGTCATCTCGCAAAGCAGGCTGTTTTGCGAAGACCGAGGGAACTACGAGGGCTAATTTAATAAGGGCCTTAATTTATAAATCTCTCTGTGAATAAAAGAAAGTAATTCAAAATGTATTTCAACACATTTCTTTTCTTTGATGTGATCCAAACTGTGCTGAATTACGTGGTCCTTTTATCTAAGCAGTAAAAAGTCATACAGCTAGTTTTTTATATATATATAAAAAAAACATTTTTGATGCCTCTGTCGGACTCTGGAGGGATCCATGATACATTTGTAAAAGTTGTATGTGAGAGGGAAGGTTACGTTTCTGGAAAGCTATGGTTGCATTGAATGATGCAAAGTCTCTTCTCCTGGGCTAGTGAGAAGTAAGGAGCGTCACATTAAGTCATATTTAGTTATCAAATAAAAGCTCTAAATTTCTGCTTCTTCTCTCATCTCCCATCCTCCCTCTATTGATAACTAGAAAAACACACACACATCATGCAGTTCTCATGATGTGATTAACAAACATAAAATGGATTCCTGTGGACATAAACAAAATCTCTAATCAATCCGATTTTCCCAAAAATGTTTTATGTCCATGGCTGAGACAACTGCTAATTGTTTTAATTTGGTACATACTTGGCAAACAAGTTTCTTTTTTCTTCCATTGCAGTGGTCATTTAACACTAGTATATTTAAAGCAGTAGTAAAATGACTAACCTTAAATAATTAATTAGCAAATAATATAACACATATATACCTCATTCACTCTAATGCACATTTTGCAATACATTGATTGAAATTAGTAACCTACAGAGAATGTTGCAATTTGAAGATATTGTAGCACTAGAAACAACCATTTTTGTATTTTGACACTTAGTAACAGGGTTTGTCAAATGCTTTCTATTTTTTTCTCTAAGCCTCTTTATATTAGGGAATCATGTACTGCAAGGGGCTAAATCTTAGAAGGTTTGGATTATATTTGTGTTATAGTTTTTAAACTATTTGATAAAGGTTAATACTTTCACATTTCAAAGCAGCCATCAGCTTTTTTGTTTATTATTATTATTATTATAGTTAATTTATAACGAGCCGACATATTCGCTGTACATAAATTAAGTTCAGACAAAGACAAATACAAATTAACATAAATGTTTCATGGAACCTTGGACATATAAAGCAGAACCCCAGGAATCCCCTCCAAAAATAGAAAACTGGGAAACACTGTCATAGAGAAACATTGGCATGGCTTGCCAGAAAGCAATAGTAAACGGTGAGTTGTTTAACTGCTTTTATTCCCAAACCAGTCATTTTTGGAGTTTGGCTATGGTTATTAGTATTCTTACCACTTTGACGTAAATTGATTTTGCATCCATCACATATATAGTTGTCGTACTGTGAGTTGTCATCACACTTTGCGGGCCATGCAAAGTTGCGGGACGAAGGCGCTGTTTGCAGGGGTGGAGATGAGTGATGCAGGTGCTCATTGAGAGGCACGCAATACTTTATGGCACGCAATTTAACGGCAAAACGCGTCAGTCAAAAGAACCACAAAAAAAAGAAAAATGTAGAAAAAAATCCTTATACACTCACACACAGCACAGGGGGAGAGCCAGGTAGCATTTGTGTCAGGTGGCAAGCTAATTGGAGCCATATTTGAAAACACTCATCGCGAGGCCCCTAAACTACATGGTGGGGAGGAGCTTGCCATGAGTGCCGAAGGTGATCATTGCAGAGCAGGAAAGATGGCCGAAGGCTCTCATTGGGAGCCACGAGATGAGCGCCAAAGGCGCTCGGCGGGTGGCTAGTGATGAGCACAGAAGGTGCTTAGAGGGGTCATAGAGTCGCATTGTGTGGCAAACAGCATTGCCTGGCTTCAAATTTTTGATGGGCAAGTCACTAGTCTATATATAGCTGGAGTTTCTTACTTGCTCATTTGTATTTTTGCCTATGCTGTCATATCTAACCTCCCACCATATTCTCACTATTCTTCTCCATCTTAGCTTTAAGGTCAGAAAATCGTTGTAACACTCTCATCGTAGAAGTAGTAATTTTCTTCCTACAGCATCAAGGCCCAGGGCAGCACATTTTCAGGTATTAGCAGGCTTCTTCAAGATCATTTTTGAAAAGTTGTAAAAAATCTCTTCATGCAATTTTAAAATTTGTGAAAATTAGAAAACAGTGGCATGTTTTGTGGGTGATAACTTACAACTTATTGGTATACTTTAGACTTCCAATGAGATACAGATTTCTTAAAGAAAATATCATTAAAAAAAACTGACCATCTTTTTCATAATGTTAGATTGAAAGTGTTATGTGCCTTAAACTGATTTGAACTACTTAAAATCTTCTATATTTCAGTGTTTTATTAGATATCTGGAACTCCTGATAACATCTGGGCACTGAAAATGGATTTGAAGGGGCTATCAATAGATTGTTTGTAACTGCATAATGCATAGTGGGGGAGATGCCACTTCTAAATGTCTATAGGAGGCCACGAGGTTCACAACCCAGTCAGAAAAACACAGAGGCCCTCATTCAATTGCAATTTGGCCAATTGAATAGCGCCCTAAATAAGCACATAACATATTTTTTTTAAAGAAGTTTTTAGTTAGTAAGCATCTATCCAAAACAAGGTTTTCACTAACTAAAAACTTATTTTAAAACAATATGCTATGTGCTTCTTTAGGGCCCTATTCAATTGGCCAAATTGCAATTGAACGAGGCCCAGAGTGAATAATGTGGGATAGGACAAAGCTCTTCTAACTTAAGACGTATCAGCTCTGGAGCTTGACTGTGGCTGGAGGATGGAGAATATAACAGGCACCATTTACATATATCTAGTAAACATGTCATAAAAATGTTGCCTGTCTGCATGTATTTATCTTTCTCTTACATACTGTATATAGTTAATCATGCAGGCACCCACCTTCGAGTTGGCACACACTGTCACTCACATGCACATGCACTCTCACATACACATGCATTTATACATGTACTCACTCACATGCAATCACTTTGGCTCTTTGACTCACATGGACTAACATTCATGGTAAAAGATTTTGCCAGTTTATGTTTGTATATGGATTGGGGACAGCTCTATCATATCAGACTCGCACACTTCTATTGATACCCCAATTACTACCATTAACAATGTTTATTTGCATAATTTATGACAAAAAAAACTAATTGCAATATACTGTACATGGATCATCTTCCATTCCTTTTTTTTCTATACTCTTTGATGTAATTTATCTTGATTCATCAAGGTCTAGAAAGGGTGACCAGACATTTCTCCTCCATGAGCTAGAGGGGAGAGACTGTGGGTGTAGGAGCCTGTGGGGGGATACCGTATATAATATAAAAATAAACCACAACTGCTTCATTACACACAATGAAAAACCTGGGGGGGTTTGTCCCCCTCATCCCCCCCACTTCCAACACCCATATGTGGAGAACTCATTGAGGACATGCAAGGCGAGAACCACTTGTGACTTTATGTGCACATTTGTTCAAAAAATCATGTTTTAAATGCATAATAAAAAATAGGGAGTCAGGGACAGGATTGTTTTCTCCTCCTCTGATATGTTATAGGAAAAAGATGAGGAGGGAGCTTTGTAAATATCTGGACTACAAAAACCTTGTGCTTTTATAAACATTCTTATTAGAGTAATGCAAGATAAGAAAAAAACAGATACCAGACTCTCCATGAATCCATGACTACACTTAGGGCCCTATTAAATTCCAAATTCAAATTTGCTGGAGTTAAAGAGCAATTAAATTAGAAAAGCCCGCAGGGACATGGCCAGAATCCAAATCCGTAAACCATGCTTTGTAGCAAATAATTCAAACCCGTAGTTATGGGTTTAGAAGGAACCAATAGTAAAAGAGTCCGTCATCATTATGTCACTAAAACATGGAGGTTATATTTCAATCACTTACGGTTTTGAAGTCTGAGTTGCGATCAGGCCCACATTCCAGAAATAATGCAATATGAAAAAATCAATAAATTTATTATTCTAGTCCATGCGACTTCTATTATATGTATTAACACATTGATTGCCGGGATCAATATAGCACGGAAATTAAACATAATAAAATATTTTTTTATTGCAGATTTGCGAGCTTGAGAATGTTGTGCTATTAATTATAATGCCATTCATCAATTTCCCTGTAATTTAAAATACAGTAATGTGTTTATAATTGCTTTTACAGTTCTACGGCCAGGATTTAACCCCCTCTCTAGTACCTGTAGGATTTTTGCCATTTGCCATTTACGGGTGTGAAAACAGTTGTGGGCTTGAGGACTTGTAGCAATTTAACAGCGATTTGAGATTGTAACATTTACGGGATTGGGTCGGAGTTCAGATTTTGACAGCCCGTAGGGTTTTTCCGCCTGTAACCCGCAGATCGTTTGCGGGTAGATAAAATGTTATAGGCGTAACTTTTGTGGGTTCCTTACGGGCTTCAGGAACTACAATTTGACGAATTTAATTGGGCTCTTACTCTGTAGTTTTATTCAGTTCACTGATCAAGCACACTACTTATTACTTCTTTCTGTGTGGCTTTACTGGTATTCATTTTCCATTCAAAACCCCTACTGTAAATGTATCACTTCATATTCTATGTGGTAAACATTACTGCATATGCTGGTTGATGAAAGTATACACAATAACTCATAACTCAAGGACCACAGCAGACAGGGGCGTCGCAACTGTGTGTGGGGGGGGGGGATGGAGGGGACAACCCCCCCCCCCCCAAAAAAAAATATTAAATGAATAGGGGACACATAAAATAGCAAAATTAAAATGAATCATGAATTACCAGATTTGGCGACTAGAGGGCTATGGATCCATATGTCTTTCCCATGAGAGCTTTGACCCATAATGTATCATATATATATATATATATATATATATATATATATATATATATAATTTTTAATTATATTGGGTGGGGACAGTGGCATTAAAAATATAAACAAAGAAATAAAAAAACGTTTTTGAGGGGCACTGGAGCAATGGGGCTGACCAGAGCAGGGCCTCAGTGCATTGCATCGGATGCACCAGTGGTAGATCCGGCCCTGCTTTCTGTCCTGGTAGTAGAGTTGAATTATTCCACCAGATTTTTTTTGTCTCCTTTGCCCATGACAGAAGAGGTCCCAGTTATGGCAGTAAAGTAAAGTACTAATAAAATAATAATGAATATTTGCAATTAGATGTTATTTTTAAAAAAATTAAGTAATAGAAAAACAGCTTTGAATATACTAGTTGTTGACATTCCCTAAGCTCAAGAGATCATCCCACCAAAATGGTCTTGTTTATATCAGCTAATTACCTTAATTAGTGGATTAATTGCTTCCTGTTGCAGTCAATTTCTGTAGTAATAATAGAGGTTTGTTGTTCACTAACTAACAACTGAGAAATTGCATGGAAAATGAAATTATTTATCAGGGAGCCATTCATCGATACTGAGGGTAATTCAATGTTGATAAAAAGACCAGTCTTGCGGGAAAATCTCTTGAACTGAGTGACAGACAAAATTTAGTAAATTCAACACTCCCATTTGCAAATATTCATTTTTGTATGGGCTCTTTGCTGTTACCACAATTGGAACCTCTGCTGTGTCCACAGCAAGGCCCTGAGCACAAGTTATTTTTGTAGTTCTTAGGTCTTAGAAATGTTCACTATGTATTTGTGAATTCTTGTAAGGCAGCATTCTATAAAAGCGATAAGTATTCCGAGCTGCAGGCTCTTTTTCAGAATCAGTTCAGTGATTTCCTTTTGGTTGCTCTATCTTTGATATTTGACCTGAAAAAGAAATTAGATAAATATAATAATATATTTAAAAATGTAAAATGAAATACAATGGGGTAGATTTACTTAACTTGATAGCATTTGTCCCCATAGAAAATTCAACAATTTACCCTAGTCACTGCATAGCTTAACTAATCTATGGGAATGTATATCAGGAATGCCATTCCATGAATCAGTGAATAAACCAATGGCTTTTATTGTTATAACGCTCTTCTCTAATTTTCTTATTTATCTATTAAACATGAGGAGCATAGGTTAAACAATTAAATGCCATGGAAATCATTATCAGCCCGATCCCGCAATGGCAATCATAAATAATAGACACAGTAAAACCACACAAATTGTAACCAAATTCCCCTCCTATATATTGATTTAATAATTTTTCCCATTTCAGTGTTATGTTAAAATTGTTACATACATTTTTTTTTAACAGTGAACATTAACTGCAACCCTTATGTAGTATTGAAATAGGATTTCTGTATAAATATATAAATATTTATCTATTAGCATTTTTATGTTAATCTATTAGGAATTTCAAAATGAATACTGTACATCAAGTGTATTCAATAGATGAGTGCACAAAATCAGGCCTGTTGTAACCTTTGTTTGGAATCTTTGTTCCATCAGTAGATCATGGGTGTAGGAGCCCAAAAAAATCTGGGTTGGATAAAGTTTAAACAGAGAAAAAAACTGTTGTCCTAAGTGATGCCATTCAATTCTATTCACAGGACAGGAGGCAGGTGTGGATCTAGTGGTAGCCCCAGTGATGCAGTGCCCCTCAAAAAAAAAAAAAATTCTCAATGCCCTTGGCCCCCAACCCAATATAAAAAATAATATATATATATATATATATATATATATATATATATATATATATATATATATATATATATATATGTAAATAATGGGTCAAAGCTTTCATGGGAAGGACATACTACTCCAAACCTGGTAATGCATGATTATGTTTAATTTTGCTATTTTTTGTGTCGCCTCTTCTTATAATCTGAGGGGGGATTTGTCCACCCCAGGCCCTACACCCCTGCTAGATACAATATATCAATGTATCCTTACTGAGAGAGAAAGACTAGTATATAGCAACTGTGTAAATGTTCCCATCAAAGGACTATAGTGACATTTATAAACCACACGACTGTGTTAATATTTCATGAGTTATTAATTTGTTCTTTAGCAATGAACATATCTTAGCAAATTAAATTGCTGCAATATACACACACATACTGAATATATATATATACTGAATATGTATATATATATATATATATATATATATATTTTTATTTTATTTTTTATTTATTGTTTTTAATTTTTTTTTGTCTTTCTTGTTTTTCCAATTTTTTTTCCCCATCTCTTTCTGTTTACTGTTTTTAGTTCATACTTGTATCAGTATCGCTTTTTGACTTGATAAAGAGAGGCATTATCTCTCGAAAGCTCGTCCCTTTATTATGAATACGTTTGTCCAATAAAAAAAGGTATCACTATTCACTGTAATATAGATAGTCAAAAGTCTGCACTACTTATATATAATGTCAAGGCTGGGTAGTCACATAGTATGGTCAAATACGTTTTTCAAGTTGATAACAATAATTTGACTACCTTGCTATAAACTACATTAAAGACAAATAAATAAAAGTAATCTCCTTTAGTGTTGTGTGAGCTGCTTGTAGAGCAGAGCTGTGACAACACATCATGCCGTTCCTGGGATACACCTTTACACCACTCCCTACAAGTTCGCAAATCAGCTGTTCTCAGTTCCTGCCTCACCCTAAATAGCTGTGATGACAGTCTTTGGATTTAGAAGGGTGGAATACACTGTGATTATCAACCTAAGCACCAAACCTCAATAAATATTATGTGTGACGTACATACAGAAAGACATGTTATGTCTAGTTTCTAACTGTTATTACTCCGTGTCACAAACATTTATTTATCTTTGGGCTGAGCATTTTATTAATTAAGCCCTCATTAATATTTAACTTGGTTGATATACATTATTATTATTATTATTATTATTATCTTTATTTATATCGCGCCAACATATTCCGTAGCGCTGTACAGGGGTTGAGTACATAGCAGAAAACAAATTAAACACCTTGTAAAGAATGGAGGGCTCTGTTTTTGAGCATAAAATCAAATGTACATAGAGCTTGTTTCCAAGGCCTGACACAAGATTGAAAACTCGCAAACTTACATAAACCTTATATTTTAAAAAAAAGTACTACCACTCATGGTCTCCCTCCATAAACATGTCTACTGCAGAACAGACACTGTCCTGTGCTATTTCTATCCACACATATACTGCCAAACAGACACATCTAAAATGCTCATTCAGTATTATTCTTATTCATTTAGTCACTTAAATTAATATGTAGCTCTAGGTGGCCATGTGTGTATTTCAATATATGATGTCTATTTTAATGAGTTTGCAGTTTATTTCAATAAAAGAGCTTAAGCGACATCCACCCACCCTGGGTCAGTTAAGTCAACTGACCCCAGGGATGAAGATTGCTTTCAGCTCCCTTGCAGGGCTTAATGGCCAGGCTTAAACATTACCAGAATTTAATGGCTGAGCCTCCAGGCTCGCAGGGCTCAGTAGCCAGGAGGCTGAGAGGGGCCCTGGAAGCATGGAAGCCTGACTATTTAGTGGCAAATCATGGGCCACCACTGTACATATCTGACATTGGGAGGGCAGAAGGTGGATAATCTAATCAAAATGTGTCTGATAGTGGAAGGTGGAGTACTTGCTATATATATGTACATCTAGGGAAGTTTTCAGGGGAATACAAGGATACAGATGTATGGGGAACGTCATCCATGACCCTAAAAGCAGGTCTCTGTTTGCTTTGAAATCATAGATTAAACATTGAGAAAAGAATATATTTGTGCTCACACCAACAAGAACAAAATGGTCAGGTATGAACAGGGGAAGATTATTTCTTGTATGGTATTAGTTGATTTGACAAATGACACTTCCTTTAATTGTCATCATCTGGGAACTAATTAAAAAAAATTACTTTTGATGGTAGGCTAAAATCATCATTTAAAGTCCATTTAATATATACTAAGTAGTTGTTGACGAATGGAAAAACATATATTTCACTAATAGCTGGGGATATAGCACATTTACAAAGTTAAATTATAGATTGGATAGTATGTCCTTCACAATTTCTCAGTAATAAAATTTCAGAAATAATTCAATTGAGATTTCAGGAGATTCGGAAGCCCGTAAGTGAAGTCACAAGCTAATTTGCTATTCAATTGGCGTTTTTTTGTGGGCTCGGATGGCTTCCGAGTTACAGGCTTGAAAAATTGGCGATGGTTAACCTCACAACTTACAGCCTCCAGAAGCCTTTGATCCTTCACTTTCGCAAGGCTAAAATCGCAAATCGCTATTCAATTGCTCAATTTCCCCAAGCCCGCAAATGGCAAATGAAGGAGAAAATCCCACAAGTGCTAGAGAGGACCTGTAAGGGGGTTAAACACCTGTTGGTAGCACTGTAAATGCAAATAAAAAAATCAATACTGCACAGTAAATAATGGGGCAAGCGATGAGAGACATTAGAATTATGTGCACAACAGTCTCAAGCTCGCAAATCAGCAAGAAATAAAAAATATTTTTATGAGTCTTTTTAGGGTTAAATACATATTAGGCCACCCATATGGACTAGAACAGTATTGGCATTCTTTTTCATACTTCTTTATTTTGGGGATTTGCGAGTTTGATCACATATTGAACCCCTGAACCTAATTGATTGACATGTAACCTCCATGTTTTACTTCCATAATAATGACAGTCTCATTTTCTATTGGTTAATTCAAAATGGGTGGTTACGGGCTTGCTGAATTAATCATGTTCCCGTCCTGAAGTGCTCCGAACCAGTGCATGGTTTACGGTTTTGGCTTGGGGCCCATAACTTGCAGGCTTGAGCAATTGAATAGCATCGCAATCGGAGCCCAACGGGAGCCAGACATTTGGCTGTGTGCGATCAAGTTGCGGGCTTCTAATTGAATAAGGCCCTTAAATAGGTATACACTGTTTTAGTGCAGCATAAAGTCAACAATTAACATACTGAATAGAGAGGGTTTTCTAATATGGCCAGTCCAAACGAAGATAAAAACAAATAGCACTTCATTTAATTAATTGTATGTTATAAAAGGAAAACTAAAATGATATATATATATATATATGGCATGCCCACTGTGACCAAGCTTGATAAAATAGCTATTTGATTGTATAAAAACGTGAATGATTAATTACCCTTAGAAGTGCAAGGGGTATTGGTGAGGCCTTTTTTTTACGTCAACAAAAAAGATTACAAAATATGACTGCTATATATCTAAATCCTACACATATATATGCACATGTAACCTGAATAATAATCAACAGATGCTATTAAAACTTAAGAACTGACATAGGTTAATGTGAAAACAAACTAAAGTCTAGTGAAATTTATTTTTATATTTTATTTTATTTTTTATTTTGTAATGAAAATAAGAATAAAATACCACAAGGATTTACATTCCAGCTTTTCCCAGCATTTACATTTGAAAATCAGGAATTTCAAGAGAGATTAAAAATACATTAAATTAACAATAAATCCGCAAACTGCAGATCAGAGGAGATCTTAAAAGGTTGAACTTAATGGGCTAAAAGTATTTTTTCAACCTCAATTACTATGTAACTATGTAAATAATTGGTCACAAGAGTTGAGTAAACTTCTCTTTGACCAGGGCATTGAACAATTAAAACTAATGGAGGCAGAATTGCAGGACCACAAGAAGATCTTCAAACATATGAGGATAGCCTTTTTCAAAATAAATATAAGGAGTTCAAGAAATAATCAGACTATCTAGAAGAGAATATAAGAAGCTGAAACAATCTTACATTCCAAAGAGGTTTAAATGTCTATGCAAAAGTGTGTATATATGTTGTTGTTGCGTCGTTATTTCTTGTCCGACACTCTGCGGACCATATGGACCGCAGTACACCAGGCACAATTGTTACGTCTCTGGTTGTGCTGATCCAGAAGGTTTTCTTGGCAAAGATACTAGAGTGGGTTGCGAGTTTCTACTCCAGTGGACCACTATTTGTCTGACCTCGACGCTATGATCTGCTCCTCTTGGTTTACCCTACATGGTATAGCTCACAGCTTTATTGAAGTACATAAACCTCTTCACCACACCAAGGTAGTGATCCAGAAGGGGTGTATATATAGAGGCCACCAAAAGGATTTTTAAGAGAGGTAGAGAAAACAGCATTGATTTGGACCACAGCAAATACATTAAAAAAAGGACTAACAATTTGAGATATAACTGTATGAATAATAAATACAGTAAGTCACCTGTCAGTCTTATCCCATGGGTCTTTCTCTTCTTCCTCCTTTTTGGAAGAACATTCAATAAACATTATCAATTCCAAAAAAAGGAGAAAAAAAGAAGTTATAAGATAGAAAAAACAAGTACTCAGTCAAGTAAATCCGTCCAGAACCATATCCAAAAAGATAAAAAGAGGTTCTTTCTCACAAATAACATTGGCTAATTAATCATACATTCCAAAAAAATTCTGACTGGCCATATTAGTGTACTTTCTAAATTACTTATCTGTTGTCCGATAAGTAATTTGGATGAATTTAATACAGTCAAATATATTTAATATATAAAAAAATTGTTTTATAGACACATTAATGCTGAGAATGCCACTATTTGCTTCTCAAGATACAGTTATCTTAAAAGAATGTATAACAATGCTGGAACAAGAATACTCAGATAATACCATGGAACAGGTTGACTGGTGAAGGAAAATAAAACAAAAATCCACATTTTTGCCCTCATATATAATGCCACCAGAAATAAGTGAAATGAACATCAAAAAGTCCAGTAACACTCTAACACCAGGTGAGAACAAAGTATTAAAAGAAAAAGAAGCATGGCATAATATAATCATACAACCATCAGATAAACTGTGTGATATTGTATTATTACCTAAGGAAATGTATTTACAAAATGGTAAATGTCAACAATGATTTAAAATGCTAAAAAAAGTTGCTCTCTAATCCCACTCAAGATTTTCTTGAGATATATAACAAGATCATTTTGGATGCAGAAAATGATTAGTTATTACTAAAATGAAGAATTTATCTTTCAAAAAAATCTAAAGATGGCAACAATGTGGGTAGTAACAGCACATAAACAACCAGAGGGTTTTTATTCACATGTTTATACCAATCTATTTTTTTTAAACTGGGTCATAGAAGACATACCTTTTATACAATTTGATACCTTTTATAACAATGAAATAATTAAAGGATGTGCTATTTGTGTTTACCTTAGTTTGGACTGGCCATATTAGAAAGTCCTCTCTATTCAGTATGTTAATTGCTGACTCTATGTCGTACTATAACAGTGCATACCAACATCGTTATTTACATTATATCCACTACTTGGATTACTGAGAAGTTGTAAAGGACATCATATCCAATCTATGATTTCACTTTGTAAATGTGGTATATCCTCAGTGATTAGTGAAATTCACTTTTTTCCCAATTTTAAACTATTACTTAGTAGAAATTATATGGATTGTTTATTTTAAATAATGATTCTAGTTTATCATTAAAAGTTAAGTTTTATTACTAGTTCCCAGATGATGGTAATAAAAAGACGTTCTCACAGTTTTATGCCCCCCCCCCCCCACTTCTTTTCCAATTAAACATAAGGAGACATTACTGGGCGTTAGCAGGACAGTCTGCACACCCGAAATGCAGGTGATACAGAAATTAATTAGGAGTGGTGATGTTGCAGGTTAAAATGATTGGGGAATACACATGAGAGGTATTACATAGTTACATACATCTGAGTTGGCAAACAACAACAGATTTGCCAGATTGAGTGAAACTGTTGGCGATGTCCATTCAGGAATGGCAATGCCAGATAGAGCTGTTCCCTCTAACAGCCGGGAGAACAGCTCTACTGGAGGAGAGGGAGGGCAGAATAGGCAGAACAACAGACAGGTTTTGGTTGTAGGGGACACTATTATTAGGAAGGTAGACAGGGTGATTTGTCACCCAGATCCCAGCAATCAAACAGTTTGCTGTCTCCCGGGTGCTCGGGTTCGTCATGTTGTGGATCGGGTAGACAAATTATTGGGAGGGGCTGGAAATGAACCGGCGGTTTTGGTACATATTGGTACCAATGACAAAGTTAGTGGAAGATGGAGTGTCCTAAAGAATGATTTTAGAGAACTAGGTAATAAGCTGAAGGCAAGGACCTCCAAGGTAGTATTTTCTGAGATACTACCAGTGCCACGTGCTAGCCCAGGGAGGCAGAAGGAGATTAGGGAGGTTAATGCGTGGCTAAAGATGTGCACTAAGGAGGGGTTTGGCTTTTTAGAGCACTGGGCTGACTTCTCACTTCGGTACAATCTCTACAGTAGGGATGGATTGCATCTTAATGATGAGGGAGCTTTTGTACTAGGGGATAGGATGGTAGAAAGGCTGGAGGAGTTTTTAAACTAGTAGGTGGGGGGAGGGACTAGATATAAGTAATGGGGTAGAAAGTGTAGAGGGTATAAGGGATAAATTAACAACTCATAGGGGAGGAGATGGGGGGAGGGGTAGTATAGTCAATAGGGAGGTAGTACTAAGTAATTCAAGTTCAGTGGGAGGGACTTCAGAACTACAGACTCATAACATAAGGTGTATGCTTGCTAATGCCAGAAGCTTGCCAGGAAAAATGGGGGAGTTAGAATTATTAGCAATTAATGAAAAATGGGATTTAATAGGCATTACCGAAACGTGGTGGGATGAATCTCATGACTGGACTGTTAATCTGGATGGTTATAACCTATTTAGGAAAGATAGAGGCAATGGTAAACGAGGAGGAGGGATTTGTCTGTATGTTAAGCCTGAATTTAAGGCTATAGTCAGAGAAGATATTTATGGTGGACCTAGTGATAAAGTTGAATGTTTGTGGGTAGAGTTAAATAGCGGAGCAGCAAATTCCAAAAGAATATTAGTAGGAGTATGCTATAAACCCCCAAATATAGCTGAAAGTGAAGAAATACAATTATTGTTACAGATTGGAAATGCAGCTAAGCACTGGCAAATTCTAATAATGGGAGATTTTAATTACCCTGAAATAAACTGGATAAATGAGACCAGCAGTTCAGCTAAGGGGAGCAGGTTCTTGAGTACACTCAGGGATCATTATCTGGCCCAGGTTATACAGGAGCCTACTAGAAATGAAGCTATCTTAGATTTACTCATTACAAATAATATTGATATTGTATCAAATGTTGAAATAGGGCAACCTTTGGGAAACAGTGATCACAACACAGTCTCATTTGAGATTGAATTAAAAAAACAAAATTTTAAGGGGCCAACAAAAACTCTTAATTTTAAAAGGGCAGATTTTAACGGTCTAAGGTCAGCAATACAAAGTATAGACTGGGACAGAGAACTAATAGGTAAAAACACTGAACATATATGGACAACATTTAAATCCTTACTAAATATACATACACATCGGCATATACCGTGTGGGAATAAAAGTAAAAGGAGTAAATCACAACCCATGTGGCTCAACAATGATTTCAAGATCAAGATACGGAGTAAAAAACAGGCATTTAAATTATACAAACAAGAGGGGACAGAGACTGCTTTACGGGAATACAAGGAAATCAACAAGGCTTGCAAAAGCGCGATTAGACTGGCTAAAATAGAAAATGAAAAATGAATTGCAAAAGAGAGTAAGACTAACCCTAAAATATTTTTTAACTATATTAATGGGAAGAAGGCCAGGAAGAAAGCTATAGGAAAATTAGAATGTGAAACAGGCTGTCTGAAAATTAGTGACCAGGAAAAGGAAGATGAGCTAAATAGGTTCTTTTCTTCGGTATACACAAGGGAGGTACCAGTGGTTGGGACACTGCAACATAATGGGGCTACACTACCTTTGCCAAATAATTGGTTAACATAGGAAGTAATCCAAAAGAGGTTGGAAAAAATAAATGTTAATAAAGCCCCGGGTCCTGATGGAATACATCCAAGGGTACTAAGGGAACTGGGTTCTGTAATAGCCAAACCATTATATTAAATTTTTCAAGATTCACTCAACACAGGGTCTCTACCAGATGACTGGAGAAAAGCTGATGTGATACCTATATTTAAAAAGGGAGCAAGAGCAAATCCGGGGAATTATAGACCAGTGAGCCTCACTTCTGTAGTGGGGAAGCTTTTAGAAGGGTTAATAAGGGATAATATACAAGAATATGTCTATTTGAACAAGATTATAACATGGTTTATGAGGGATAGGTCATGTCAAACAAATCTAATTCGTTTCTATGAGGAGGTTAGTAGGAACCTGATCAAGGCAACTCAGTAGATGTAGTCTTTTTGGATTTTGCAAAGGCTTTTGATACAGTGCCACGTGGGAGACTATTGGGCAAACTAAGGGATACAGGAATTGCAGTAAATATCTGCTCATGGATTGAGAGCTGGCTAAAAGACAGGAAGCAAAGGGTTGTTGTAAATGGAACATACTCCGATTGGACTAATGTGGTAAGTGGGGTTCCTCAGGGTTCAGTATTAGGTCCTCTCCTTTTTAACATATTTATTAATGACTTAGAGGTAGGATTGGAGTGTGGGGTCTCCATTTTCGCTGATGACACAAAGTTGTGCAAGGTAATTAAATCAGAAAATGATGTGCTTTCCCTCCAAGGGGATTTAAATAAAATTGAGGAATGGGCATCTAAATGGCAGATGAGATTTAATACGAATAAATGTAAGGTTATGCATTTGAGAAGGAAAAATAGCCATGCAATTTATAATCTTAATAGAGCAAATCTAGGTGTATCAGATATTGAAAGGGATTTGGGAGTACTTGTGGACAACCACCTAGGTAACAGTGCTCAAAGCCAAGCAGCAGCTGCAAAGGCAAATAAAATATTAGCATGTATTAAGAAGGGTATAGAAGCCAGGGAAGCAAATATAATTCTGCCACTATACAAATCTCTAGTACGCCCTCATTTGGAATATGGAGTACAATTTTGGGCACCACTTGATAAAAAGGACATTTTAGAGCTGGACACGGTACAGAGAAGGGCAACAAAACTAATTAAGGGAATGGAGGGGCTAAGTTATGAAGAAAGACTAACCAAATTAAACTTATTTTCTCTAGAAAAAAGGCGTCTAAGTGGAGATATGATTACCTTATATAAATACATCCAGGGTCAGTATAAAGATTTGTCGGGGGAGCTTTTTGTGCCAAGAGGTTTTCAACTGACAAGAGGACATCCCTTGAGGTTAGAAGTAAAAAGATTCCCCCTCAAAGAAAAAAAAGGGTTCTTCACAGTAAGGGTGGTTAATCTGTGGAATTCTCTACCAGAGGAGGTGGTGACAGCGGATTCGATAGATAACTTTAAAAGGGGACTAGATTTATTTCTAATTAAAAAGGGTATTCAGGGTTACCATGGATAATTAGAGAGACAGTAATGATCCAAATTTTTTACATTTCCCCTTGAGACAATTGGCTAAGTTTCGCTTGTTTTTTGTTTGTTTTTTCTATTTGCCTTCCTCTGGACTAATTAATAATAATAAAATAAAAAATAAAAAACATTAAATAATTGATTAATAATTCATTAACAACTAATTAATTAAAAGTTAATCTGCATATTGCAGATCAGATGAGATCTTAAAAGGTTGAACTTGATGGACTGAAAGTCTTTTTTCAACCTTAAATACGATGTAACTATGTAACTATTTAACTATGTAACTTGTTTTTCCTGAACTTGGCCTAGTCATTAGTATATATCACCTCCACCTGTGGTATTACATTGAGCCTAAAAATAGGGAGCCAGATTGATGCCTTCATTCAATTGTGATTTGGCCAATTGAATAGGGCTCTATATAAGCACATAGCATATTATTTTTACAGAAGTTTTTAGTTAGTGAACTTCTATCCTAAAGCAAGGTCTTCACAAACTAAAAATTACTGTAAAAAAAAATATGCTATGTGCTTATATAGAGACCTATTCAACTGGCAAAATCGTAATTGAATGAGGCCCTGAGTCTCGGTACTTAGTCATTACATCATGAGCCTGCACTCAGATAGACCCTTTCCTTGGATCTTCTGGAATCTGACCATAGCTTATTATCTTGATTATCCTTTAGTTTGCCGCCTGCACCTGAACTTTCTAACTTTGTCTTTTGACCTATTAGTACTTCTGAGCATACTATCCTGCTACTTGCAGTCCTATGTCTCCTAGTATGTACCTTTAACCTAGAATTCAGTACATTAAAACAAAAATGTTTTAACAACTCATAGTAAATATTATATATATATATATATATATATATATATATATATATATATATATATATACAATTTAGTTTATGGTGGGTGCTATAATGGTCTGAAAATACATCAAAAAGGGTAAGGCCAAGCAATTTCCCACTACAGAAAGGAGTTGAGGTAATAAGGAATAGTGAGTGCAATCACTTTAGACCTCTTTGCATTTACATTGAACCTTCTAAAGCTTGTTCCTGCTGTTATTACTTTACTTGAATCCAAAGTAAGCCAGCAAACAAGCAGAAACCAACTGTACACTTATAAAACAGCAGGCTTATGAACACCATGTTGTGCTGCTGCACCAAAACAGAAATAAATAGAAGTAAGGGATAATTGTAAATGGATAGGAGTTTAATAGCGATGCCACTGTGTGTATTTACTTGCATGACTCTGCACAGAATTCCTTGATGCAGTTGAATGCTTTAGGATTTTGTGCTGAAAGCAGATTTTTCAGTTGCTTTGGGCATTTGAACACTATAAGCATATGCTAAATAAGTTAAAATATGCAAATAAGTTAGTAGATCCTTAAAGGACAACTCAAGGTCTGTATCTATAGTATGCAATTTTGAACGACTGTCCTTGATAATGGGCAACATGTTTTTAGAATGTTAACATAATAAATACACTGGTAAAAGAACTGGCATCCCACTCCAGTATCTTTGCCAAGATCAACTTATGAACACTTATGGCACTTGAAGATGAGCCCCTCAGGTCAGAAGGTGCCTACCACAGTACTGGGAAAGAGCAGTGAGCATGAGTAGCACCAGATGTAATGAAGTGGTTGGGTCAAAGCCGAAAGGACACCCTGCTTCGGATGTGTCTGGAGGGGAAAGGAAAGTCTGCTACTGCAATGAACAATTCAGCATAAAGGCCTGAGATGTTAGAACCATGAACCAAAAACTAAAGGTAAACTGGACATGGTCAAACATGAGATGACAAGATTAGACAATAATATCCTGGGAATTTAGTGAACAACACATCAGACAACTACCAGATCTTCTACTATAGTCAAGAATCCCACAGAAGAAATGTAATAGCCCTTATTATCAATCAAAAGATGGCGAAAGCAGTACTCGGTTACAAACCAATAAATGACAGAATGATTTCAATTTGGATTCCTGGCAAGTTATTTAACATCACAGTGATCCAAGTTAATGCTCCAACCATGGATCCTGAAGAGACTGTAGTTGTTCAATTCTATGAAGACATTCAACACCTCATAGATATAACACCAAGAAAATATATTACTCTCATCATAGGAGATTGGAATGCTAAAGTAAAAAAGGCAGTGCCAAAGAGTGCTCCAATTATTGAATAATTGCATTCATTTCACATGCCAGCAAGGTTATGCTTAAGATTCTTCATGGTCGGCTCCAACAGTATTTGGACCCGGAACTACCAGGTGTGTTACAAAAAAACATTTACTTCTGCTTCTTAGACAATTCTAAACCTTTTGACTGTGTGGATCACAACAAAATGTGGCATGTTCTTAAAGAGATGGGAGTACCATATCACCTCATCTGCCTCCTGAAGAATCTGTATGTGGACCAAGAACACAGGGTCAGAACCAAACATGGAAAAACAGAATGGTTCAAGATAGTGAAAAGAGTTTGACCAGGTTGTATATTGACACCTTATTTATTCAACTCATACATGTAGTACATCATGTGTAAGGCAAGGCTGGATGAATCTAAAGCCGGAATCAATATTGCTGGATGAAATATTAACAACTTAAGATACAGATGATACTAATCTGATGGCTTAAAGTGAGGAGGAACTAAAGGACTTATTGATAAGCGTAAAAGAAGAGAGTGAAAAAGCTGGCCTACTTCACAACTTCAATCACAGTTCCTGGAAATGATGGGGAAAAAGTGGAGGCAGTGACAGTTTTTTTCCCCCTTGGATCCAAGATCTCTTCAGATGGTGACTGCAGCCATGAAAATAAACCTGTTTGCTTTTAGCTGCATTATTTTTCTCCTCACAGATAATCCTTCTCCCTCCCTCTCTTTCTCCCTCCCTCTCCCTTTGCTGCTCAATGTCAGCCTTGCAATGCACAGCTTCATCACTCAATGTGAGCCTTGCATTGCGACGGTCGCATGCACAACTCGTAATTCTTTCTCTCACTCTCCCTCTTTTTCTCTCTCTCCCTCTCCTTCTCTCTCTCCTTCCTACTCTCTCCTTCCCTCTCCTTCTCTCCCTCCGCCGTGCAATGCGACCCTCGCATTGCGATCCTTGCAATGTGCAGCGCGCATGCACAACTCACAATTTTGTGAGCATTACACACAACTAGATTAGTGATATACATCTACAGAACCAGTGAAGTGGCATATTTATAGCATGTTCTTTGCCTCCCCTGTGTCTTCTTCCCCGGCACACTGCGCATGCGTGGCTTTCAGAGCGCAATGCGCATTTCACTGTTAATATGGCAAATTTGTGTGTAAGACTCGCAACTTGCGAGCGTTACACACAAACTCGCAATTACGACAATTATATATGTGATATCATTTTTGACGGGCAAGTGACTAGTTCTAACATAATAAGCAACTTTTCATTTACATTTTTCACACACAGTGGCTGCTTTATGTTAATAATCATTTCTTATTATCATATAAGAACTATTACATCCATACATTTCTCCTTAGACGTTTGTTTCTTGGGTTGTTTTTCAGTGTATACAGCTGTGAAATATCCCTTGAGATATACAGGACATCTGCAGATTCAAAAACACTGTCCAAGATATAGATATCATTTCCTAAAGGGACATATTATGTTTGCTCGGTTTGGTTTGCACTGGCTGCCACTATTATTTTCTACACATTATTCATTTGCTATACAATTTTTCAAACATATAATCTAACATCGATACTAAGTACTTTGGGAATTCACCATGGACATTGGATTCCTACCTCAAAGACAGGGCCCTGCTTGCTCTACTATATGTTAATCTGTATTTATCATTGTCTGAACCTAATTTGTGTACAGCGCTACGGAATATATCGGCCCGTTATAAATAAACTATAATAATAATAACATAAGTGTTTATTTTTCCACTCTTTAAGTGAAATATAGACTCAATCACTCATCTGTATTACTTCCTTTGGAGAAAACCACAGCTGTTTGGAATGTTTCACGAAATATTAAGATTTGTGGTTCTAAGGTAAGATCTCCAGAGTGCTACTAAATATTAAGAAAGAAAATAAGGCTGATTAAAGAAATCATAACTAAAAATTTCACCATACCAAAAATCTCAGTATTAGCTTAGTCTGGCACCTTTAAATAGAACTTGAAACTTTCCTCATTCATCATTACTTTTTCTCACTTGTCTGGTAGGATCCTATTGTAAGTTGCGCTTCAATTTAATCCTGCTATAAATTCTACATAATTATGATGACAGACTTTTCAATAGAACGGAGTAGAGATCTGATTTGCAATCCAGGTTATAATTGTTAATTATTATTTCTAAACCACTAACATTTTACTCAGATGACTATTACATACAAAAAAAAAAAAAATCCCAGTAGAGTAATATTATTATTATTACATTTTATTTGTTAGAATACCAGCAGATTCTGTGGTGCTGGGAATATACAGCCTTATTAAATTGCGATTCGGTAAATTTAAAAGGGCTCTATTTAAGCACATAGCATATTTTTTTTACAGGAGTTTCTAGTTAGTGAACTTCTATCCAATAGCAAGGACTTCACTAACTAAAAAGTTCTGTAAAAAAAATATGCTCTGTGCTTATATAGAGCCCTTTTAAATTTACTGAATCACAATTTAATAAGGCTGTAAATGTCTAAAACAAGTTAAAAAAAACTTGTCCTGCTCAGAATTCCGAGAAATACCTTAATTACACTGCATTCTGGGAAGCTTTTCAATTGAAGAGCGAGGCATTTGTGGGCACATTTGCATGTCCCTAGTCAGTTTCCCAGAATGCAGTGTAATAACTATTTCTCGGAATTCTGAGCGGGAAACAAGTTTTTATATCATTTTTTTGCCCATAATATATTAAATTATTGTTGTGGTGAACTATATATATTAGTAATAATGAACTTTTAGACCTAACCCCAGACAATCATTGTGAAACGTGCATAAGATATTGGACAAGTAAAATTTACTTCTTCCTGTACTTATATTTAATTTATTGTACTTTTGGGAAACTGGGAAGTCCATGTGTGTGAGTGCTGTGTGAAATCCAGATTTAAAAGTAATGCATTAGCCAGATTTGGGGATTAGTCAGTCTATCCAATGTGAATGCAAACCAGGGGATCCAGAGTGAAAGGAAACATGACTCTGAATTGCTTATTTATTGATATAAAACAGTCAATTTATTAGTATACAGCTGCATATGCAAACTATTCCTGTGGTCCAGTATAGCTGTAGAATGATTTGTGTATTATTGCATGTGTAATAGATGTGATTGGACAACATTATTTGATATATTTGACTTTCTTACTACTTTCTCTTTAACACTATTATCACTGTTTATTTATACATTTTGGGGGATGAGAGAGGGTCTGATAAATAAACACTTTACTCAGAATTGTTATGATTTTCATTTATTTGTAATGCGCCAACATGGGTTAAGTTCAAGGCAAAGACACTTTCAATATAAACATATTGCAAAGGATGGAGGGCCCTGTCTTTGAGCATAGAACCCGGTGTCCATAGCACTTTCCCAAAGCACCATGTAGGATTAAAAACTGGCAAACTTACAGTCTAAAGGTTTTGGGTGTGGTGCAGGAGAGTACTGTTGCGCATGTTAGGGTGGAAGGTGATAGGCTTCTTTAAACAGATGTGTTTTTAGTGAGGTGTTTAAGATTTTGAGGCAGGAAGATATTCTGGTGGAGCGGGGCAAGGAGTTCAAAAGAATAGGGTCAGCACAAGAAATGTCCTGAAGGCGGGAATGAGAGGATGTGACAAGAGTGGTGGAAAGAAGGAGGTCTATAGCAGAAGGAAGCGGGTGGGGAGTATTTTGAGATTTGAACAGAAATATAAGGGGATACATTGTTGTTGACGGCTTTGTAAGTTAGGGTCATGATTTTTTATTTTATTCTAGAGGCAATGGTAAGCCAGTGGAGTGATTGGCAGAGGTGTTGCAGACATTGATCGTTGTGTACGGTAGATGAGTCTAGCAGAGACATTCATTATGGATTGAAGTGGGGATGTAAGGGTGGTGGGTAGGCCAGCCAGAAGTGAGCTGCAGTAGTCAAGACAAAATTTATGAGAGAGTGTATTAGATTCTTAGTTGTGTCTTGTGTAAGGTAGTGGCGTATTTTGGAAATGTGTTTTTAGATGGCAAAGTTTTATTAGTGACTGTATGTGAGGGATGAAAGAGAGGGCAGGGTCCAATAGAACCCCAAAAAAACGAGCTTGGGAGGTGGGAGAGATGATGTTGTTGTTGACAGTGAGAGAGATGTGAGGAATTGAAGCTGTAGTAGATGGTGGAAAGATTAGGCGTCCAGTCTTAGACATGTCGAGTTTGAGATGGTAGGCGAAGATCCAGGAGGATATACTGTAACTGAGAGTCAGTTAGAAACATTTGTTAGAAGAGAGGGGGATAGATCTAGTGCTGAGAGATAGATTTGAGTGTCATCTGCATAGAGATGATACTGAAATCCAAGAGAGTTTATCGGATACCAAGTGAGGATGTATAGATGGAAAAAAGGAGGAGGCCTACGACTGAACCTTGGGATATGCAACAGAAAGAGGATAAGGAGAGGAAGAGGTGCCAGAGAAGGAGATGCTAAAAGTTTGATCTTGTAGGTATGATGTGAACCACGAGAGAGCAGTGTCTCGGATGTCGAGGGAGCGGAGGATATGGAATAGAAGTGGATGGTCGACAGTGTCAAATGCAGCAGAGAGATCTAGAAGAAGCATAATAAAAAGTGACCTTTTGACTTGGCGCTGAGCAAGTTATTAGTGACTTTTGTGAGAGCGGTCTCAGAGGAATGTTGGGGCCGGAAGACGGATTTTAAGAAGGGAGTTAGAGAAAATAAATTGGGTAAGGCGTTTATAGATGATCTGCTCCAATAGTTTGGAAGCCAAGGGAAATAGAGAGATAGGGAGATAGTTATATAGAATATTGGGGAATGAATTGCTTCTTCTGTTATATAGACTGGGCCAATTTAATTTTATAATAAAAACAATTACAAAATCCCCCAAAAAACAATGAAACAATAGCATTGTAGCTAAACATCCATAGTGCTGGTCTGAGATTCTTAAAGAGTGCCCCAATTCACAGGAGCATTATTGTTGTCACCATTTTTCCCGAGTTTGTGAGTTTTATGTATATGTTCCTGTAAATCAGTTGCAATGACTCCTGTCCCTTTATATAGTCAGCTAACAGTGAGTCTTGCTAAATCACCTCGCTAGATTATGCTAGTCTAAGAAATTGAAAAGACAGTAAAAAGCAGGACGAGGGTTTAGTAGACTCGAAGAACTTGCGTTTTCACTGTAGATGCAAATTAAACACTCCTAACATGCTAAGAATAACCTGGATAATGGGCCTTTATAAATTACATAATGAGCTTAGAAATTAGATCACAGGTTAACTGGTCTATCGTGAGCACATTGGCACCCATGACCGGTTAGTAAGTCTAGTAATTCCCCCTAGGTCTGTATATTTCATTCCAACTTTCTGTGACTCTCTCATCTTCATGTACATGGTCATGCTGATCCACTTGGTATTTATTGCAGAGATACTTAAGTGGGTTGCCATCTCCTTCTCCAGTGGGCCAGAGCATACAGCTCCTGGTATTCCTAGGTGGTCTCTGATCCAAGTAATGACCAGGCCCAACCCTCCCATCCAAGTACTGACCAGGCCCAAACCTGCATGGCTTCAGGGTGGTGTGACCTCTTGGTTCCCTGACTGGAATCGAACCCAGGTCAACAGCAGTAAAAGCACTAAATCCTAATCACTGGACCACCAGGGAACTCCAGGACCAAATAGTCACCCTTTGATCAATCTTGACAATGGTGCTCTGAGGAAGATTTACTATGATTCTTTTTTATGTTTTACTAGCAACTTGCCCGTAAAAAATTACGGCAATAAAATGTGAATCCTGGCAATGCTGTTTGACACACAATGGGAGCCTCTCCCCCTCTACTTTACTGGCCTTTGGTGCTCATCACGGGCCACGCAATGAGCACCTTTGGCGCTCATTGCAAGTCTCTCCCTCTGTCTACTTCCTCCCTTGTGTCTCATTTCCCCCCTACTCTCCCTCCCTTGTGTCTCCCCCCCTCCCCCTGTCTTTTACCCCTTCTCACCCATGGCTCTTTCCCCAACTCTCCCTCCTCTGTGTCTCTTGCCCCCCTCTCCCTCTCCTGTGGCTCTTGCCCCCCCTCTCCCTCCCCTGTGGCTCTTGCCCCCTCTTCCTCCCCTGTGTCTCTTTTCCCCATGTCTCTTCCCCCCTCCCTCGTTTCTGTTCCTCCCATTTCCCTCCCCTGTGTCTCTTCCCCCTCCCCTGAGCCTCTTGCCCCCTCTCCCTGCCCTGTGTCTCTTTCCCCCCGTGTCTCTTTCCCCATGTCTCTTCCCCCCTCCCTACTTTCTGTTCCCCCATTTCCCTCGCATGTGTCTCTTCCCCCTCCTCTCCCTCCCCCGTGTCTCTCCCCCCTCCTCTCCCTCCCTTGGGTCTCTCCCCTCTCATCTCCCTCCCTTGTGTGTCTACCCCCTCCTCTCCCACCCCTATGTGTCTCCCCCTCCCCTTTGTCTCTACCCCCGTTCCTGTTCCTCCCCTGTGTATCTCCCCCTCCTCCTTTGTGCCTCTTCCCCCTCCTCTCACTCCTTTTTGTCTCTCCCCCTCTCACTCCCCTGTGTCTCTCCCCCCTCCCCTATGTGTCTACCCCCCTCCCTTCCTACCTCTGTGTCTCCCCCCTCCCCTGTGTCTCTTCCCCCCTCCTCAGTGTCTCTCCCCTTCTCTCACTCCCCTGTGTCTCCTCCCTCCTCTTACTCCTTTGTGTCTCTCCTCCCCTCCTCCATTCACTCCCCTGTGTCTCTCCCCCCTGTGTCTCTCCCCCCTCTCATTCCCCTGTCCCTCCCCCCCTCCTCTGTGTCTCTTCCGTGCTCCTCTCCCTGCCCTGTGTTTGTCCCCACTCCACTCCCTGCCCTGTGTCTCTCCCCTCTCCTCTGTTCCTCCTCCTTCCCTGTGTCCCCTCCTCTTCGGCGCGCAATGCGCTTGCGCTGGCCAATGCACTTGCGCAGCCTGTTTGCGCAATGCGCATGCGTTACGTTAGGCCGTGCAGCGCGCGTGCGCAGCCAGTTTTACAACTATTATGTGTGATAAGGGTCTTACTAAAAAGAGGGGGAGCTTGGAGGGCTTAAAAAAAGTTGGTTTAAACTGTACTAAGCATTTCAAAAATATTCATAAAACCAGATGTATTGTCTCTTAATTCTGCTGTTACTTTATTGATATACTTTAGTTGATTTTTCTAATAGTATTTATATTCAGAAATATAGAAAATGTTATTATTTTTTTAGATACCCGATAGATGTTTAATTAACAGAGCTACAAAAGGATCTGGAATCATAATCATATATTTTTTAAATATTACTTACAAGAAAGCATTCAAGATAATTTCTACTTTACTGCAAGACCATTACAAATGATAGAAATATCCCTTTTGCCACATTCTCTGAAACACAAGTCATAATAATAAAAAAAAAAGTATTCTTATTATTCATTATTCATTATTCTGTTGCAACAAGCTATCTGTGGACCCATTTGTTTCATATTTGTATTGCACTGTACTTTTATGTCTACTTACCTTAGAATTTGTTTATTCCTTTGTTATTTGCTAAATGTAACTGTTGGCGCTTTATAAATAAAGAGTAATAATACATTACAATATAAAAAACGTATTTAAGTTTCATGGATTATGAATGCATCTGATAGAGAAAGATCAATAGTGTATGCAAACATTTTTTTGCAATAAAAAATACCAAAAATAAACTACATGCCTTGAAATTTAAAAGTGAACGCCCCTGTACATCCCTGCTAAAATTAGCATAAAATTCATAATTTATTTTGGCCAATCACAGCCAACTAATACATTGTATCAATCTATGATGGTAGTTTGTGTAGCAAGGAATAATGAGATGTGTAGCCCCTTGCACAACGAAGCAGGAGGAGCCTGATACAACTGTGTGGATCTTTGCATTGTGCTGCTGTTGGCTCGCAGGTTAGTAAAGAGTTAAAATCCGTACCCAAATGCATTGTTTCTATTGGCACTTCACTTTGCCTATATAAGCAGCTCTGGGGGGGTGTAAAACAAGTTTTACTTTAAAATAAAATAAAACTGTATGTGTCTAGAATGACTCAATGTAGTGTGTGTCTGATATAAGCAGCATGTGTTAGATTAGAAAAAGGCAAAAACAGAGAAACTTAGATATACCTTTAATACATGTATGCCCTCAGGCTCCAAGCTAGGGAATTGCTATATTGCACAAGCCACTAATGTTGTTAGTTTGTTACATGCTTTACAAACAGTTGCTGCTTTTCCAAAACTACAGTTAGATTTGAAAAAAGCCTAGACGAGCGCATTATTATACTCAAGCGCTGATAGTGATACATGAGAGCACTTGATAAATCTCCAAATGCCTTACCACGTTCTCTAGAAGCAAATAGGCCTCGCTCATTTGTTAAGGTGAGTTTTAATAATTGATTTGCTTTGACAAATGCTCCAAGAGCCATTGTACTCACACTGAAAATGTTCTCCCCTGTCCAAATATCAACATTAGTGTCATTTGAACACAACGGAGTTTAACTGATACGCACATTCATTGTAATTCCATCTACATTTTATCAGGCGGAAATTGGTGCCACAATTTCCATTATCTTTAAAATGTCTACAACTAATGGTTTATAAAAAGTGATAGATAAGCAAAACAATAGGAAACCTTGATATAAATTATACAAATCATGTTTAGTAATTACATCTAATGTATAAGTAATAATTGTTTATGGTTAACCATAGTTATAAGCTATTGGATTGATAACTATAATAGGTGCAAATATGACATTTTTCATCATTATGAATAAAAAATTCTGAATTATTAATAGCGTATGTTGTAGCACATATTGGGTTCAGCATGTTTTTCAATATATGTGACCATGTTTTTGATTTAAAAGGCCACTGCAGAGCTCAAATAATCTGGTTTGATTTGTTTATTTAGTAACTGATTAGCAATCAAACCTATATTTGTAGAAAAAATAATTAATGTAGCTTCCTAACCTTCCACCTAAAGTTTTCTTTTTAGACTTCAGCAATTATAGTGCTCGCCATCTCCCATCATTTGTGTAGGGGGGAGCGGCACACAAAATTACTGTTGAACTTTCAGTGCCGTCAACATTAATTTGTTTCAGGAGGGCTGCTCCACTCAGCCTGCAAATAGATGTTCAGCAGGTGGGAGAGGATATGCCTAGGAGGCTGTAATAAATCCTCTTTTTTTTTTTTTATAACATTTTTATTGAAAGGAATACAGAATAAAGACAGGTATTAGGTACATTAACACATAAGATTGTCTGTAAACACATATACCTGTGATCAACTTTCTAGCCTCTCCTTTCCGTTTTTTTTTCTTTTTCTCCTTTCCCTTAAAATTTGACGTTATTGTCAAGTAATCTAGATCTTTTAATTTAAGCAAGGGAAGCATGAACCAACAAAACGTATTTACATAAAAACTGAAACTTCAAATAAATAAATAAATATATAACTATGGAGATAAGGGAGGAATCAATAGATCAAGTTGAGTTTATACAGTTATTATGCAGACATTCACCTCCAGTGCTGTGTTCCAGACGTACCAGTCAGATCGGAGCCTCCAGACCCAGTCCTCGAGTCTCCTCCACCCCAAGCCTCTTTTTGGTCTAGTTCTATATAGTTATTGCTATAATACTATCTGTGAACCCTTCAGGACAGAGGGGAACCTAACGAAGACTCTAGCCAAGGCCTCCAGATTTCTTGGAACTGTGTCACCGTATCTAGAATAGCAGATGTTAACCTTTCGTTTATTGCTATGTAATTTATTTTTTTTATAACCTCATTCACATTTAACTTGTCTGACTTCCATTGGCTGGCTATGTGCACTTTGGTGGCTGCGGCCATTATCTGGAATAGCTTATTCTGTTTTTTTGATAAGTTAGGGAGTTTAACCCCTAGCAGGCAGGACTCCATAGTTCGTGTAACTCTTATATCAAATAGCGATGTTGCCATCAGTGCTATTTTTTCCCACAACCTGTGAACTTTCTGGCATAGCCACCAGGTATGAGTGTGGTCTCCTATCTGTGGACAACCCCTAAAGCAGTTACTGCTCACTCTGGGATCGAATTTGTTGAGTTTGTCTGGGGTGCAATATATTCTCTGGAGAACTTTTATAGATGTCTCTATGTGCATGCAGTTACTTGTTGCCCTGCGTAGGTTGGAAAATGACTTCTGCCATTTTTTCCAATCCCATCCATCTCCCAGCTCCCTTTCCCACTTACAGATATATGATGGTTTATCTGTATTGTTTGCTTTAGTGAATGTGTCATATAAAGAGCCTAATATTCCTTTCTTTAAGGGAAGAGTTTTGCAGATTACTGAAAACCAGGAGGTTTTTGGGGGTCCAAATTAATAAATCCTCTTTTGACCTGTCCAGGTTTATCTTTAGAGGCCACTGCATGAAAATCTTTGAAATCTGTGCATTTTGATTGGTTAGAATTTAAACCAGGGGCCCGATTCTACTGCCCAATTCATACATTTATACACACTTAAAATCTTAATATTGCTACATATTCAGCAAATATTACTTATCGGCACTAATTAATTCTTAAGTCAATAGAATGCATAAAAACATTTATAAAAAAAAAAAGAGAAGCCAAATGTATGAGTTCAAGGCATTTGCAAGTAGCTAATTGAATAAGGCTACAGATATAGGCCCTCATTCAATTGCACTTTGGTCAATTGAATGGGGCCCTAAATAAGCCCATAACAAAAAATTTTTAAAGAAGTTTTTAGTTAGTAAGCATCTTAAAAAAATATGCTTTGTGCTTATTTAGGGCCCTATTCAATTGGCCAAATCGCAATTGAATGAGGGCCATGGAGTGGGAGTAATTCAAATGCTTGATTCTTATTGGCTGAAATATGATTTACACATTTTTCAGCCAATAGGAATCCGCAAAAATAGTATATAAGGTAAATGCGAAGTCAAGTATAGAGTGGTATATTGTTTATCTGGAGACTCATTTCAATTAAGAAAGGAGAGGGCAGATTTTTCAATCAACATGGAGGTGCCCTCTTATCCAAGAGAGAAGAATCTGGGAGACAAGTGTGTGAGGAGGCGAAGGCAGGTGACAAGAGACATATATTGTGGGAACGAGAGGTTACTGGAGAGATTAGACCTGGAATATAGGAACGTATAGCGCTGAGGACTTTGTAGGTGAGTGTCCGGATTTTTAACCTAATTCTAGTGGGCATGGAAAACCAGTGAGGGTATTGGCAGCTTAGGCCAACCGTTAAGAAACAACTGGTTACATAGCAGAGGCATTTAAGGTGGTTTGGAAAGGAGAAGAATGGTTAGAAGTGAATTGCAGTAGTCAATGCGGGAAATGATCAGTGAATGAATCAGGATTTTGGTTGTTTCTTGTGACATAGACAGATTTTGAAGATATTTCTCATATGCAGTTGGCAGGTTTTGATACGTGATTGGATGTCAGGAGATAGAGTGCTGATTAAGTCCAGAGTAGTTGTAGAGGGTGAGGTCATTAAGAATTCAACCTTTGACATTTATTTTCGGTTGGAGGAGATCATCTAAGAGGTGATTCAATCTTATTAAACTTTTACTTAACAGATAATAGAAATATTTATATGTAATGAGTTAGCAATGGAAGGGGCTCCACATTTTTTATTTTGTATTGGGCCCACCATTAATCAGCTCCGTCACTGTCTACATATAATATAATTTAAAACAATAGGAAATAACAAGTATTTTAGCAAGTGAATGTTATATAAAACATTCTACAGTAAACTAACAGAGAATTGAACAATGTAAAGCTTTCAATCACAAAAGCCATATCTCTTATTAAAGATCATTACCAATAATTACTGATTACCATTTTGGGGCTTTGGATTCATAATCTTGACTAGACTTGCTCAAACACAGGGAACATGGACAGTCTTTTTTCCCAGCTTGAAAAAAAGACTGTCCATGCTAACTATGTCTGAGCATGCCTAGTCTTTTTTCTGCAAATGAGTTGCACTACAGATCATAGACCCAACAACTAAAGACTTGAAGAAAGGGTGACTGACAGTTAAAATGTGTTGATATCATTCAATTGTTAAAATATATGTTGTTTCCTACAGTTTTAAATTATACCATATTAGCATCCTCTGCTGTGTCTCTTTAATAGGTATGTCGGAATGTGAAGCTTATGTAAACAGCAGTATTTAGTATATATAGTTAGCAGGGATTTTAACATGCCTAATAGGACTGGGTCCTTATTTATTTCCTAGGTATATTACCTTAATTGTAAAAATGTTCTAACAATCCAAAGACAGTTATATTCAATATTCTATACCCATAGTAGTTGAATTTTTTTTATGAATCAATGCTTAGTTGGATGTATTTATCATATGTGGCTTTAAAGGTCCACTTAATTCAGCACAATTTGGAGCACAGCACTGCAAAGATCTCCAAAATGCATGTTCAAATACTTTTAGAATTTTTGAAATTATTGCATTTTTCAACTAAAAATTCATAAATTAAATCTCTTTTTACATGTCACTGCCAAGCCCCCAGACAGACCCACAGCAACAACTCTGTGTAGTGATTATAAGCAATAATTCATCTGTGCAGAGAAAGGAATGCTGAATTTAGCTAAATAGGACAGTTGTGGGTTAACATCTCCTGTTGCATTCCTAAGTACAGAGAAAAACAATAAATCTTTGTATTCAGTTAGCCTTCACCGCACAGTGTTGGCATATGTTATTAATCATGGCAGCAGGCATGGCTCACTGTGTTTTTAAACAGATCTAATATTTGAGATTTTTTAGGTGAAATCCATGTAATTAAAAAAAACAAACTAGATAATTTTAATATACAAATCTTGTGCTTTTTCACACCATGAAGAGCGCTTACAGTGAGGTAAATGGCCCTTTACTGACCCTGTCTCATGTGTTTCAGTAGAGTTTTTGAGTAAATGTGTTTGATTACTAAGTTCCATAAAAAATATAGAAATAGAGGTTATTTACATTACCTTTTAATCCCACTTAACCTCACTTTTTATCAATATGACCATTTTCACATAATGAACTTAGCTAAAGTGTATACTTGGATAAGAATAATTTAATAATGTAATGTTATTTTGACACAAAATGCAGTCCAAAAATAATGTAATTTCATAAATAAATCACAACTCTAAAATTCATGTATAGATACTGTAATCGTATATAGGTTTCATTCATTCTGAGCTTTAGTGATATTAATAAGAATCATACACTATGTTACATTTGTACTCTAGCAATGCCAGATTGTTCTTTATTTAGATATGATAGAGGGCGGAAGATAGGGTTTTTTCTGTATGGTAATACAGAAGCTAAAAATGTTTTGGTTACCCTGGAAACTGAAGACAACAAAGTTTTTCATATATATGTAATATGCAGACTTCCAACATAGAGGAAAGAAACTAACAGGACTTTATAGGAGACTCTGGTCTACAAGTGTATTTTTTTTTTATTACTACATTTGTAAATGGTCAAAATATAAAATGTAAAAAAAAATATATATGCAAATATCCTTTACTTTAATTGTCTAAGTAGGCTTGTAAACTTCTTAGCTTTCCATTAGACCTAAAAAAGCATTATCAGTATTGCCACCGCTTTTTCATTGTGCAGATTTAAGTCTCCTCTGCCTTCAAAGTCTCATGACAAGAGCTAAAATTGTAGATTTATTTGCAGCAAGTTGCATTTAAAAGGTAATACATTAAATAGTGTATGTTTTACCTTTATCAAATCAGATTGCATATTATTGTGTGCATATCTTAAATATAATATATATTTAAATATAGGATTGCAATGTGCATTTTAGTTAGTTATTTATGTATCAGTAAAAGGCAACATCTCAGCTGACAGTTCAGAAGAAAATGGTGTGAACCATTGGAGCATCACTTCCATGCTCTTCTTAAAAAGTTGTAACTGTTTTCCCCACCTTGGCAGAACTGTTTGTGATTATTCCACTGCTTTAAATAGCAAAATCATCCTCTAGCCCAGTTACTATTATTATTATTATTATTATTATAGTTCATTTATAACGCGCTGACATATTCCGTAGCGCTGTACATTAGTTAAGTTCAGACATAGATAAATGCAAATTATCATATAGCAAAGCAAGGAGGGCCCTGTCTGTGAGCTAGGTATCCGATGTCCATGATGCATGCCCAAAGTACTTGGGATAGAAACTCACAGACTTGCAATCAAAACTATGTACTTGTCCTCCTGTAACAAGCACAAGTCAATACATAAGGAGATCTGTTCATGGGTAAAAGGGAACATGGTCACACAGAAGCACCAAAGTGAAGATAGGTATACTGATATACAGCAACTGGAGAGGGTTGTGACCAGGTATCAACAAAGATGAAACAGTGGCAGCTTGCAGCAGATTATAGGAGCAAACTGGCACAGGGTTGTACAGGATGAGTGAGAGAGAGAAGGGAGGGATAGGGAGAGAAGGGAGGGAGGGAGTAAGAGGGAGAGAGGGAGGAGAGAGAAAGAGAGAGGGCATTAAATAGAGAGAGGGATATTGAATGGAGGGAGTGAGATAAGGAGTGAGATAAGGGAGGGAGTGAGAGGGAGAAGCAGAGAGAGAGATAGAGAAGGGAGGGAGAGAGAAAGTGAGATAGAAGGGAGGGAGAGAGAAGCAAGGAAGAGAGAGGAGGAGGAGAGAGAGACAGAGAGAAGGAATGGGAGTGAGAGAGAGAAGGAGCGAGAGAGATAAGGGGGAGGGAAAGACAAGAGGGAGAGAGAAGGAGCAAGAGAAGGGAGAGAGAAGGAAGGAAGGAGAGAGAAGGGGGAGAGAAGAGAGGGAGGAGAGGAAGGAGGAAAGATTGGCAGGCAGTAACAGGTGGCAGGAGCAGACCGGGACAGTGGTTAACAGGAATAGGCAGCAGTAACAGATTGGTTCAGGAAAAGCTGCTTAAGAAAACTTTCAAGGACTAACAAAAAGAAACTCTAGTATCAGACCCTATATGGATGCAGAGGCATGCTTACAAGGCCACTATAATTTGGTAAAAATGTCAAATGTTTGTGTAGTATATAACAAACTAACAACTATAGCAGGTTTTTAAGGAACATAATATTATTTACATGTTTTATATATTTATACATGTTATAATTAAGTATATTTAGTTTACTTTATCATGCTGAATACATTCTTAGGGCCTCATTCAAATGCGATTTGGTCAATTGAATAGGGCTCTATATGAGCACAGAGTATTTTTTTACAGAAGTTTTTAGTTAGTGAAGTCCTTGCTTTTGGATAGAAGTTCACTAACTAAAAACTTCTGTAAAAAAATATGCATTTTTTTTATGCTATCAATTGGTCAAATCGTATTTGAATGAGGCCCTTAGACAGCTAGCCTATCTGAAGCTATATGTTCAGATTTATCCTATTTGGGGCTTATTCTTCTATTGACTCAAATTATTAAGAGACAGTTTAAACAGCGCAGGTCTTATCTGCATTATATCTACTTCTCATAGGTTTCTAAATATGTTAGAAAGAAAGACAAAATGCATGTCATCATTAAAGAAAAATGTAATGCAACAGTTTAAAGGCTGCATTAATTTATTTTATTTGTTAGAACATAAATATGCCACTTCAGTAGTCCTTTAATTAAGGTGTTGGCTATTACAAGTGCATGAATTAGGGTGTTGCCCCTACTTATACTAATCAATGGTTTATCTAGGGTACCATTTTTAATTATTTATATTACAGCCACAGAAGGTAACACCTGTGTCAAAATGAAGTGCAATTAGTTACTAAAGGTGGATTACACCAAATAACTTCTACTAATTTAATTAACTTCGATCACAGCTGAGGGGAAGCCAGATACTTTTAGCCATATTCTATTAGCTACTTGCAAATGCCTTGAACTCTTTTTATAAAACTTTTTTTATAAATGTTTATATGCATTCTACTGACTTTCATTAGTGCCAATAAGTAATATTTGCAGAATATGTAGCAATATTAAGAGTGATTTTAAGTGTGTATAAATTTACGAATTGGGCAATTTGTTTTTTTCTGAGTTCCCTTCCAAAACCTGTACCATAATATAATATAATTAAGTTATTCGTTGTTGTTTCTTTATGTACCGCTGCATAGTACAGGTCACCATTAGTATCAATGTAGAGCTGTAGTAAATATCATTTAATGTGTGAATCTGAAAATGGTAGTTGTGATAAAACAAAATACTTCAGATGAACATTGATATTAGAAAGTGATATGCAAAAATCTTTTCTTGCACAAGTCTATGATAAAATGACATAATAATCAAAATAATGTATGCCATGTAACATGATAACAAATCATAACATGAATAAGTACATCACACTATGTAATAAAATGTCTGTCAGCTTCTCATTGCTTGCATGACTTCAGCTTGACAGATTCTTCCCTTGGGCTATATAATAAATCTCCTAATTGAGATGCTGTGACAGTCTAATGAGCTCATTAGGATGTGCTTTTCTGATGATTGGTTCAATCCACTGCCTGATAATATATACCTCAAAGTCATTGCCCATTGGTTGATAAGCTCATGTTATATTAAGTACTTCAAACCACTCAATTAAGTTACATGTTCTTGCCACCTAAGTTTTGTATATACAGTATGTGATGCAGCCATGGCTGGATCGCCAATTAGGTCAATAAAACATCAGCCTAAGGCAGAAGAAATTCAAAGGGCAGCAGACATCTGCCACATCTCCTCAGGATGCTTTTGCCATCTCGCCATTTACTCTTTTCAGTCACTATCTCCATCACTCTCTCTCCCATATAATCTCTCTTCCAGCCCATGTTTGTTTCTTCCTACAATCACGCCACTTATCTATCTCCTACCATTTCCCTCCACAATGATGTTCCCTCTGTCCATTTAAAATCTCTTTACTGTCAGATGATTTTAAACACAAGGCAAAATTAGGTCAAGTCCATCCTTAGCGCTACAGAATATGTTGTTGCGTTATAAATAAAGGAAATAATAATTCCTGAATTTGGGGCAGTGAGATAAATCTTTCATATTGTTTGGGTATTCTCCTTTAATCCTATTAAAATGAGAAACCTTATGGTGTAGAATACATTCTTAGTACATGGAATAACATTTGATGAAATATTAACATTTACATTTGTATAACTTTGTTTATTAAAGGGGCAAATTCCCTCTAAACGTAAGTTTCTTTTATATTAAAGAGCATGGTTATAGAAGATTAACTATCTTTCAAACTTGCCTAGTTCACCAGTAACTGCTGAATGAGCAGAAGCAATATTGTTATATTTCTGTCAGAGATACATCGGATTTGATTGGGCCAAATGATCAAAAGCCAATCAAATCACAACTGTAGTTCTAAACTGTTGTAATTTTACTTTATTTTTTCTGTGTTCTTCAGCATCTCTCATCACTTAACATATGAATATGTCTTATCTAGAAGAGGCAATTGCTTAAAGGTATATGCAAGTGAGCTGGATTATGAATGCATCTGATAGAGGAGAATTAGTAGTGTATGAAAAACATTGTTTGCATGAAAAAATATCAAAATAAACAATTAAACAGTTACCCTAAAGTTTGTTTGGTTTCAGTACAATTATAATTTGTCATAATTTATCAAGGAGAGGGTGTATGTCTAAAGAATAACTGCTCAAGCATTTTTACTTGAATGTTGATTTGTGGTCCTTTAAGGACCCAGTGTAGCAGCTTCACCTAGCTGGCTGAATACAGCATTGCTGATAGGCTGCAATGCTAGGCATAATCACAAAGCCAGGGTATATTTTTACAAAAATTAACCCTCTCAGGAGCCTAGCTCAATCCTTGGGGTGTAAACATCACCTGAAACAGTTTTTTTTAATGCAAAGCTAAAAAAACATAGTACATGCAAATAAATGTAATCATACACTACTATTTCCCCTCTTTCAGATGCATTCATAACCCAGCTCACTTGCATATAACTTTAAACATTTACACCTATGTTTGAACATCTGTAAACTTGTATTTAGATGCACAATCCTCTATAGGTACATATCTTTCAAATACAAATATTCAGTTTTAAACAAATAAATATTTTCAATCCTGTGGACCGAAGAGGGAAGTGTTGGAGAAATCTCAGAGGTGTCAAAACACTGGGCTCTGTCAAGTAACTTAAGAATGGAGAGTTTGTCCAAGAGTTCTTCCGTGCTAAAATTTTTATATATTTATAATATTGATGAAAAATAATACACAACTGCATTTTTCTTCAACTGTTCATTGTACATTCTCCAATTGCATCCCAATTACATTAGTAGAAAAATTACTTTAAGCATTCATTGTTTGGAATATGCAACAAAAGTAACTTTTTTCCTTGATGTCTACTATGCTATTACAAAAAAACAAGTTACACCAAATATATAACACTAGACTACTAGACGGATACACTTGTTTTATTTTAAGGGAACAGTTTTTAGACAACATTTGTAACTAGTCAGTAGATAAAATGGGAAGAAGAAGAAGAAGAATCTAAAATATGCAATGGCTTAAACCATAATGTATAACTCAGATGAACTTCATGCTGACAAACTACACTTTGTATATTTAAAAAAGATTTTAGTTGAACAATATATTCATTGGCCTGGAGTACATTAATAACAAAACTACTTTACACAGAAAATATAAATGTTAATTTCTTGATAGAGCAAAGAAACCATACTCGAGAACTTGGCATCAAAGCATTCTGATATTATAAAGTTACACAGAACATTATTGCCCCTACTTCCCCCACTAAATAACTCTCTCTACATCTGTTTGTTTTTAGGAGCATCTCAGAACTCACAATTCCCCTCACCTGAAGCAAATCCACCCGCTGCTCATTCAATTGCATTCCCCCAGTTCCCTCTCTCCAGTTCTCTTCTTTCAAAGTTCACACTATACGTCTCTTTTCACCCATCTTTCTATGAGTGGCAGTCATCTATCATCCGCCTGGACCAGCCTCTCTATTTCTGGATCATTTTGCCGCCTGGCTTCCTCACTTTCTCTCCTCTAATATACCTTCACTCGTTCTTGGTGATTTCAACATTGCCACTGACAATCTCCCTTCTCCACAGCCACAAAACTACTTGCACTTACCTCTTCCCTTGGCCTCTCACAGTGGATAGAATCCCCTACCCACTAGGATGGACACCCACTTGACCTAATTTTCTCTAATCACTCCTCTACCTGCAATCTTACAATCTCCCTACTCCCTCTTTCTGACCACCATCTCCTAACCTACAGCCTCACAACCCCTTCCAATCTCTGCCCTTTATCACGCCCAACTACCAGAACCCACAGAAACCTGCAAACACTTAACTCACAACACCTTTCCAATTTACTACAACCCCACCTCAGTCCTCTCACTACCCTCACTTGCCCTGATATTGCTACCACACAATACAATTTGACTCTAACTTCCACCCTGGACTCTCTAGGCCACATAACCACAGGCATACGCCCCCGCTCTCATCCACAACCATGGCACTCTACGCGAACACGCTACATCCAGAAGTGCTTCCGCAGCGCTGAACGATTATGGAGGAACTTCCTTCATTACAAGTTTATCCTACACTCCTATCACTATGCCCTCAATCTTGCCAAACAGAGCTACTTCTCATCATTAATATCAAATTTGTCCTCCAACCCCAAACGTTTGTACTCCATTTTCAACACTCTCCTCTGCCCTCCCCTACCTCCCGCCCCTTCCTCTCTTACAGCTGAAGATTTTGCTAGACACTTTAATAGTAAAATTTAAAATATTCGTAATGAACTCTCCTCTCAACGTGACCATATCACACCTTCTCTTCAACAAACAAACAGCAGCCTGCATTCACCCTTTCCCAACCCTTTAGCCATTATAAACGCCTTTAACCCTGTAACTGAGGATGAAGTTGCTAATCTTCTATCAATCTCCAGTCTCAAAACTTGTCCACATGATCCTATTCCAGCACAGCTGATCCCCCCACCCTCTCTACCACACTTATCCCAGCTCTCACACATCTATTCAACCTTTCCTTAGAAACTGGCAAGTTTCCATCACCTTTGAAACAAGCCACAATTACACCCATTCTTAAGAAACCCTCATCTGATCCAGCTTCTCCATCTAATTACTGCCCTATCTCCCTACTTCCCTTGGCTTCTAAACTACTTGAGCGTGTTGTCTACAATCACCTTACACAATTAATTTCCTTCAACTCCCTCCTTGATCCCTTCCAGTCTGGCTTCCTGCCACAACACTCCACAGAGACAGTTCTCGCAAAAGTTACTAATGACCTGCTCAATGCCAAATCAAAGGGTCATTTCTCTATCCTAATTCTCCAGGATCTCTCTGCTGCCTTTGACACAGATGATCACTCTCTTCTTATCCAAATTCTCCACTCACTTGGCATCCGTGACACTGCTCTGACTTGGTTCACAATTTAGTGTCTCCTTCTCTGGCGCCTCTTCATCTCCTCGCCCTCTAACTGTCGGTGTACCCCAAGGCTCAGTCCTAGGCCCCCTCCTTTTCTCCATCTATACATCCTCCCTTGGTGCTCTTATACAATATTTTGTATTTCAGTATCATCTATATGCTGATGACACCTAAATCTACATCTCTGCACCTGAACTGTCCCCCTCATGTTGCCAATTGCCTCTCGAGCATATCCTCATGGATGTCTGCCCGTCAACTCAAATTCAACATGTCTAAGACAGATCTCCTTATGTTTCCACCCTCTTCCTCAGCTTCTACTCCTCACTTATCTCTCACTGTTGACAATGCTATAATCACTCCGACCTCCCAAGCCCGCTGTCTTGGGGTCCTACTGGACCCTTCCCTCTCTTTCATTCCTCACATTCAATCACTCACAAAATCTTGCCACTGTCACCTAAAAAACATATCCAAAATACGTCACTACCTTACACAAGACACAACTAAAATTCTTATTCACTCTCTCATCATATCTCGCCTCAATTACTGCAACTCTCTCCTTGCTGGCCTTCCTGTCACCCGTCTGTCTCCAATCCAATCCATTTTGAATGCATCCGCTAGACTCATCTACCATACTAAACGATCAGTGTCTGCAGCACCTCTCTGTCAGGCACTCCACTGACTTCCCATAGCCGCTAGAATACAATTCAAAATCCTGACCCTAACATATAGAGCCCTCCACAATAATGCACACTCCTACATCTCTGCTCTCATCCCAAAACACACTCTCACCCACCCTCTTCGTTCAGCTAATGACCTTCTTCTCTCCTCCTCTCTCATCACCTCCTCTCACTCCCGTCTTCAAAACTTTTCTTGTGCTGCCCCTATTCTTTGTTCTTTGGAACTCCTTACCTCACTCCACCAGACTATCTTCCTGCCTCAAATCCTTCAAAATCTCTTTAAAAATACATGTATTCAAAAAAGCCTATCATCTTTAGCCTCTTCATTCACTATGCATCGCTCACTCTCCTGTACCTTACCCATACCCTTTAGAATGTAAGTTTGCGAGTTTCAATCTTGTGAGGTGCTCTATGGAAAGCACTGTGTATATCAGATTGAAAGCTCAATAACAGGACCTTCCATTATTTTCATTGTGGGAAAATTGTTTAAACTTGTACCTAACCCCTGTATTGTGCTGCGGAATATGTTGGTGCATTATAAATAAAGGATAATAATAATAATAATAAGTAGAACATTAAACACAAGTTCACAATTCAGAACCGAAACAGAATGTGGAATGAGATCAAATACTGCCCTCTCTACACCTAGATAGGAGATTGAAAAATGAAGGTTGGATTTTAAAGTCCTACGCCCTTCACTTACGTGTAACAGGCTTGGAGGTTGGTCATGAGGGCGATCTCTCTTTGAAATTGGCTGTTTCTGCATCGGGAGTTACGGGCTTGCTCCCGTAACATATTCAAGCCCGCAAATGCTAAGTACGATGGCAATGATTTTTGCTATCGGCCCCTAACTTGCGGCCGAGGGCAAACATAAGTCCTACATTAGGTAACTTACGATGCCTCAATTTAATGAGGCTCCAGATAACTAGTAAATGCAGTAAGGTAGCAAAGATTTGGAAAAAGAGGTCTAGAACCAGATCTAGGTCTGGACCCTTGTCCTCTTATTGATTACTCCTGCAATCAAGAGTAAACAGCATAATAAGGCTGCCTCTAGAAGCATCAGGAAGACTTTAATGCCTGGAATAACCACGCTCCTCTGTTACTTACAGAACAAAATAAAAAATTAAAGTGATCTTATGTTTTTTTTTTAAACAATTAACAATTAAAAAATTGCAGTCTTAGGTTTGTTTACAGACACACTGCAGACTGCCCCATGATTTATATCCTCTGCATGGAACGGCGGCCGTTCCAAAAAGTCTGTGAACAGAAAGAATGATGGTTTTAGTCTCTTTCAGGAATGTAATCAGCCATCTTTTAACCCGCAAGTAGCATATTTTATTTCTAGCAGTCATTTTCCTGCACAGATGATTTTGGGAAGGGTTAATCCTCCTTCTGACCTGCTCTGGGTAAGGCAGCTCTTGCTCTCAGTCTGCCTGGGAGACTTGCCTAATTCTCATGCAAACAGAACTTAATTTATGCACCTATTTAAAAAATTCAAAAAGTATTTCAACATATTTTCAGGAGTACATTACAGTGGTGTGCTCCAAGTTGTGCTGAATTAACTGGCCCTTTAAGTTTTATTTATACTAAAGAACAGTTATGGACAACATTAACTTTCTATGTAAAATTATGAAAAGTCTGTAGTTTGCCATTAAGTCCTCCATTTTTGTGGAGAGCAGAAGTTGATGTTTAAAGTACACTGGCACTTAGAATGCTGGAAGCTTATTGGGAGTTCTAATCTCTGACAGTTACATTCTCTCTTCTGTGTTTTTCCGCATTTTACACCAGTAAACAAAAATAGGTATTGTAGCATCTCCTTTAAACAAATTCTTAAAATACATATATGTTTGTGTGGTGGGGATATCTGAGGAATCGTTGACTTGGGGTGCCTCAGATGTAAATCTGGCCATAACTGCACTATAATACATTGTGTACATATTCTGCACTATATATATATATATATATATATATATATATATATATATATATATATATATATATATATATATATATATAAAACTGTATATTAGTATCTCTTTAAAGTAAGAAAACTACAAGGCACAAATGGAAACATGTATTTTTACGTTTTACTTGTGCTATTATGTACAACATAATACATTTTATAACTCTGGACTCAGCCCCTCTGATTAGAATATACTCTGTGTAAAGATATCCATCTGAATAAGCAACTGCATAGTAACAGGACGGCTCAGTGCTGATCTCTCTGAACATCAAAAGCTGAACTTGCTTCTATTCACCACTGGGTTCAGTGCCATGACAACAGATGGAATTCTTGGTATAAAAAAGACTTTTTATACCACTGACACTTTTAATACGAATACTAAAAGAATGGGCTATGCAAATGACTGGAAAGTGAATGGTAAATAGGAATTCCATTGATTTTTGGATGTTTTATTCAATAAACATACTTTTTCTTCATACTTTTTCAAGCTTCTGTACATTATAATTACATTTATAAAAAACAAGGGTAACGTAAATAAATGAAGCTAATGACAATGAGTTTTCAAACTTACTGATATGCAAATGTTCATCTTAGCTCATAACATGATGAAAGGTTTGCATAGTGGGGGAAAACTAAATTAAATGTTCCAAACTGCATAGTTTTTAAATAATGTTTTAACATTTGGGATGAATCAGTAACACCAAAGAATACATGTATATTTTTAATACATTTATTTTTTCACTGCATAATTAATTCTGATGACTTAAATTTAAAATTTTGTTTGTTAGGAGTCAGCCTGTTTTTTTAAATAAAAATATGTGAACATTTCTAATGCTAAGAGGTAGAAGCCACACCTCCTTGTAATAGGTAATAGTTGTTATAAAAGAGTAATTAAATATTCATAATTGTTTTGTTTATTTCTACACATTTTTACAGTGCCACAAACTTTTTTCTCACTGAAAGTTGTTTGTATTCTCACTTAGGAGTATAGAAAACAAAAATAAGTTAACGGAACATATATAATAAAGTGCTTATAGAAACAAATGAGCACAAACCATAGCCACATTAATATATTATCAGTATATTTTTATTATATATTAAAATAATTATATATTTTTAATATATGTGTTTCACTTTATTGATTACATGTCACATCCAGACATGTTGCACCTGTAGACATTCATGCAATCAAATCTATCAGTGGCGGAGCTAGAGAATGTAGGACCACAATGCAAAAAACAAAAACAAATTGGCCTTCCTGAAGGGGCATGCTGTAAATATTTTTTGGCGCTGGCCCCCACCCCTTATACCAACTTACTCAGTGCTCCTCCCCAAGATCCATCCACTAAACAGCTCCTCCCCAAAAGCCCTTTCCATAACTGCTCCTCCCCAAGAGCCCTTCCCATAGCTACTCCTCATCCTCAGTGTACTGATCTCCTCCACACTTCAGTGGATATGTTCTTCAATAGATATGAGCTTTTTAAACAGGTACTTTAGCTAGTACTGGGACATCAGTTAGTGTGTCCACAGGTAGGAGGACCCTTTGACGTCACAGGCCTACTCTACTGCTATCCCTGCAATTATATGACCAATTTTGGTTTAACATATTATTATGGGTATTGAAAAAGAGGTTCCTAAATCCTTATGATAAATGTTGATTTTTAGAAAAGTGACAAGACTTGTACGGTTCACAAGACACATCCAAGTGAAATGGTAGGATGTATTAAAGCAACTGAACTAATAACTTTATGCATTATGGCATAGTGATATGAAAGTGGGATCAAATGCCACATACTCACTTTGCACCACAAGTGCATGCAATCTACAATGCATTAATGTAATTATTACCAACGCATTCAGGTGAGAAAAACTGAGTTCAGTTTTAATATTTGAAAAGTATATAATAACAAATATATGTAAATGTTTGTGATTAACTGCTGTTTTTTTTTGTTAGTTTCCAGTGAATACTGCTCAAAATTTTATGGAAAAAGTATTGTGTTTCTTAGACAATTTTTATTTTAAATGGATGATAAATGTTGATATCAGATCTGTTCCTAATACATGTAAGTAGCAGTAAGACAAACTTCCATGACCTTTTGGTTTATGTGAATAGGTGACCTGACTGTTGATGGCAGTCATCAAATGGATATGGGAGGATAGTTTTTTATGGCGCCCATCTATGAAGCGGGCCAGGGGAAGACAGGTATTTATTATTTTAGTCCAATTATGGGCCATTTGCAGTTACATGGAGCTATTTGAGAGATTGTACTGGTGAATGAAGATACACTAACACTTAGATCATTATTGGTTGACAGTGATCAGGTTAGGACCAGCTGAGGAAGGAGAGAAAAATGCATAAGCTGTCGCTACTTCCACTTTACCTTTCCTCTTACCTTCTTGTGTCTGAGCTCTCAGCTCCTAGACTGAAAGCAAATAGAGACAAAACAGAGTATTACTGCAGCCTGTAGTGGGCAATGCATTTCCGACGGCTGAGATAGACAGGCTGTGCCCCAGAAAAATACCCTTTGTACTCACATAACAACTCATATCAGGACTGCCTCCGGGGCATATGTGGGATGGGGAAACTGCCTCCGGGGCATATGTGGGATGGGGAAACTGTACAGAGACTGAGTTCAGTAGTTACAGCTATTTAGTATGTTTTTTATGTTATGTTGATTACCATATTTATGTTAATTACTGTGTGTTATGTTGATTTTCTAAGTGTGTTTGACTTATGATGTTAGATTCTGTATGTTGCATGTTCGGCTCATGAAGAGTTAACTGATTTAGAATGTGATGATGTAATCTACAGCTGTCATGTTGAGAGGCAGTTATTAAAGTTTGCTTTGATGGTTAATACATAAAAAATGTGTATCTGTTATGAACTTTCCACCACAATAAAAGTAGTTCCTTCACTGCTTGTCCAGATGTAGTATCCTGTATGCTGATCCTGTTCACATTTTTTAATGCTGCATTCAAGGAAGAGGATTTTAGGATCTTCTGCCTTGGTGAAGGGATCAAAATAACTTGAACGATCTGCTGGGTAGGTTTGGCCATAACAGTCTTATCAAGCCCAACTGAAGAAAACGGATTGTAACATAATGTATATGTATATAGCAGTATGCTGCAATATATACAATTTGTGTTTCACACACACACACACACACACACATAGCTTATAGCATTATCATATGTTTTATTAATTTTAAGTGTGAATAGGCATTGTTCCTTATCTATGGTATAATACTTTTGTATACATCCTGATGTTGACTTTAATTTTTGGACAACATTTTTAATTTTAGAACTCATTTATTATGGGGTAATGGAACGGTCCATCTTAAGGCTATCATTTATGCCCTATGGACACTGGGGACTTTGGATTGACTATTGAAAATTCCATGCTTTTCTCTATTGACTGGCAGTGCCATTCTCATTGGATGATTCATAAATCTCGGAGTTGTTGCCCCTGGGTTGATTAGTTAAACTGGCTTAGCAGTGACCAATTGTAAGGCTACTACTGTGATCACCTACTGAAGAGCTAGTGTTGTCCCAGCTGTGGGGAATAGCCGGCGGGTCTCTCGCCAACTAAAGCCCTCCTGTGGTCACTTTAGGTGAGGAATTCAAAGATGCTTTTTGAAAAGTTGTAAAACTTGTTTTTGAATTTTCTATAGCTTCCCCTTATAAATGTCCCCCTAATAAAGTTATACAATCTTCATGGACATGTACTGGCTGTAGAGTAGTATTTCCAGGGTCGAAAACTCTTGCTATTATACAGGAAAGATCTTCTTCCTGGAGTCCTGGATGAATCCTGGTGCACTGTCCTGCGCTGAGAAGACCTTCTTCAGAGAATTGTCATCAAAATTACATACTAGCTGATGACATATTTAAAGGACAATATTCTTTGTATTTCAAGTCTCAGAAACCTAATTTTTTTCCTCGTCTCCTCCCAACTTCCTTGAGGAAATTGATTTAATTAATTCAAAATGTTTGACTCCACGGTCGCATAGTTACATACAGTCAATAAATTAGAGATTTTTATTTTTATATTCTAGAGCATGTTGCATATTTTAAGTGTAGTTCTTCAAATAGTAATGTTTTTAAGACTAGGTATTATGTTAATTCTATTTTTAAACTAAGGGGACCTCACACAACTGTATTCATATAAACCAACACATTATTAAAAACATATTTAATTCTACATGTGCATATATTTATCTGATAAATTTGCATGGCTTTGTTTTGAGAAGTTCAAAATTGGAGTAAGAGAAGCAAAAAACATATATTTATAGACGTGTGCTCTGTTTTATATAAATTTAATTACGCCACTGTAAGATAAATATAAACATTTACTTACAGTATAATTCACTGTATTCTGAAAAACACTGTGGACATTTGTATGTACTGTTTTACACATGTTTTTTAGTGTAGCTTATTATCTACAAAAATATCTCAGTATGTATTTCTTTTTCATTCCCACTAACCTGGAACTTTTGATATTTCTTTTTACATATTAATTACTGACCAGTTGAGTTTTCTAGATGAGCTGTATAGAACGGATAGTCTGCATTGCTTATGGTAATATATATATTGTATTATGTACTGTACTGTATTGCTTTACATTAAATGTAATCAGAATCATTTTAATCCATGGAATAGGAAACATACAGTAGATAGGTAGATGGAATAGGAAAAATAGAGTGGAGCAATAGTGTATGTAAATGTTGTCAATAACAAACTTTAAACTACTCAAATATTCTAGGACAATAGGTGGTCTGGGGGCCACATGCAACCATCAGGCATTTCACAAGTGCCTTTAGCTTTTTCTCTAGAGTGGGAGAGTAAACCTCTCTTCAACAATACACCGTCCATTACAACTATCTAGAGTTAGAAAATAACACTCAGTTGCACTCATAAATGCTCTCTATATCTCTACTACGAATTAATTCCTTTCCTATATCGATTTTATACTTTTGTCACTATTATAGTTGTTAATATTTTATAGTGTGTCACATAACAAAAAAAGCTATTGGGTACACTACATTACCTAATTTTCTTTTTTTACATTTTATTACCAAATGACAAACAAAAAAGACTTAAAAGAAAAATATAAACACAACACAAACATACATAAAAACATTAATACCGGTACATACATATATATATATATATATATATATATATATATATATATATATATATATATATATATATATACAATAACATGTATTTTCTTTAGCAAAGTATTTTAATGCCACCTAAGTCCTTTTAAGGGGGGGAATCTCTAGATTACTTGTATGGCAACCAAATAATTTCTAAGTTGATGATCCACCATTTGGCTACCATTACCACCTGTACTACGATAGCTATAACGTCCATGGAAAACTTGTCTGTTTTTGGAGCTGGAGGGAAAGAGATCTTGAGAATTGAAGAGATTTGTTAAAACATAGCATCCAGAGTTCCTGTATTCTCTCACATTCCCACCAAATATGTAAATATGAGCCTGTGCATCCACAATTACTCCAACGGGCTTTTAAATCATCTCTTTTAAACATTTGCTTTAATTTAGTGGGAACTAAATACCATCTGTTAAAGAGTTTTTAGAAAGTCTCTCTATAAGACGCATTCTTAATAAACCCTGATGTACATGACAAAGCATCAAGCCAAATCTCCTCAGACCAAGATTTTTGTAGTTCCCTTTACCAATTTTTCATTCTTAAAGATTTCTCTTCCTCCAGTTTTATTCTCAAGATATCAAAACATTTGGAAACAATGTGTGTCTTTTCCTTTAATATTAAAATGTTTTCAAAATGCGTTAAGGGTCTATTTATCTTATGCTGATTTTTTTAAACTTATAGTAGTCATACTAAAGTCTTTTTGGGAGACCATATTTTTTATTCAGTATTTCAAAGGAAATAAGTATTCTATCATTATATATATCTTTCAATATGTTCATTCCCCATTTCGTCCATAGCTCTACATTGTGAATTTTAAATTTTTCTGAAAGTATATTTAATGGAGTCAATGGGCTAGCTAATGGAATTAGCCCTTCTTGAAATATATTTCTATCCCAAAATTTCATACACTCGTTTATTATGAGTGCACCTTCGTCTATTGTATTTTCCTTCCAGTTCTCCTGGAAAATCGTGTCTCTTAGTGCCCCTTTAATAATAAGATAATATAAATAATAAATAATTTGTAATCACTGTGTAGAATTTTCTGGTTCCATCCTTCTAATTATATGAGAAACAATTGTTGCATCGTGGTAAGTTTTAAGAATATCATAGGCCATTCCCCTTTTTATAAATCTTCTAGCCATAATAGATCTTTTAAATCTGATCAGTTTAGAATTTTGTATAAATGTATCTATCGATCTTTGAAATTGATTAATAATATACCATGGTATAGGACAAGCAATACTTTGAAATAAATAATTAATTTTAGGCAAGAGAAAATTTTTTGCTAAAATAATTTTACCTGACCATGATAAGTACAGATTTTTCAAGGTAGCTATAGTTTCCATTGAATAGTTATAGTTTATTTGTTCTTTTTGAGAGACATTTAGACAAAATGCTTCTGATTTATCTATGTTTAAACTGTATTTTTACTATATTTATTTATCAGATCATAGAGTTTTTCTATAGATTTCAATGGATCCGTAATAGTAACCAATATATTGTCTTCAAATAGGGTAACCTATTGTAATGCCTTTTAATTGCGATGGTTTTCTAATGGCCTCAGCCAGAGGTTCCATCGTTAAAGCAAATATACTTGCAGATCAGGGGCATCCCTGGTGGGTGCCATAGGCAGTATTAAAGTTAGAAGATTTAAATCTTGTTCCTGCGACAGAAGCAAATGGGACTGTATATAGGGCTTTAATAGCCTTTGATCCAAACTCCCCCAAGCCAAACCTCAATAGGGTTTGGTCCATATCGACCCATCCGACTCTGTCGAAGGCTCTTTCTGCATAAAAAGACAAATATACTGTAGGCAATTTCCTAGCATTTGAATATGACATAAGGTTCCTAATCTTTCTAATATTATCAGGTTTTTGTCATTTTGGGATAAATCCTATTTGGTCAGTTGAAACCAATTTGTCTATGATCTGATTTAATCTGTTTGCCAAAATGTTAGTTTTTACACTTGGTTAGCTTCCAACATCTCAGCAGGAGCTTGTCCTTCCCTTTTAACTTCATTAAAGGTTTTTACCTTATATTTAGTTAGTGCTGTTTGACAAACCTTATAAAATTGGTTAACCAGGCCATCTGGTCCTGGGGCAGTTCTTATTTTTAATTTAGTAATTACCTATATTATTTCTTTTTCTGTTATCTCTTTATTCAACATTTTCAGGTCAAACTCAAAGACTTACAGTAAATTTACCTCATTTAAAAACCTTTGTTTATGTTGTATAAAATCTATTCTTTTGTTTACTGCTTTCTTTTAAATTGTATTCACTAAAGTTCTTCCTACTTTATTCCCATGATGATACAGTCTTTGCTGCAATGACCATAATGATTTGTTCACTATCGCTTGAGTTTTGTGCTAATCTGGTTTTGTGCTTGTTTAATGTGTTCTATTTTATGTTTATTTGGGTTAAGTTTGTTATCTCTTTCTAATATTCCTAATTGCACGTAGAGGTTTCTCAAAGATAGACCTCTCTGTTTTCTTCACTGAATCTAAGCATTCCAGAGGATTATATCTGATTTTACTGAATTATTATTTATTACAAAAATGTACTTATTTCCTCTTTTGCCTTTGTTTTCATAGTTCCTTCCTCAAAAAGTGTACTATCTAATCTCCAGGAAGATCTTGGAGACCTGTTAATTTCTCCTTTTATTGTCAGTTGGATCATCGCATGATCAGACCATGAAATTAGACATATATCGATTTCTTTAACATTTTCTAAAGTGTAAAGATCTGTGAAAAAATAATCCAGTCTAGTATATGAATCATGCGAATTAGAAAAAATGTATAATCCCTTTCTTTGGGATAAAATATCCTCCAAACATCATTTTAGTTTGAGTTTATTATATTATTATTGAATAGTTTGGCTTTTCTAAACATCTGGTAGTCTGGAGTTGGACTTTTAGCTGATTTTCTGTCCAAATCTGGATTCATATACATATTGAAATATCCACATATTATTATTAATCCCTGCATATATTTTTCATGATATTGTGAACAAGGTTTCAAAAATGTTATTTGGTTTTTATTTGGGGCATAGAGGTTGAAAATAGTATATTTTTGATTATGAATTTTCTCCAACTATAACACATATCTTTCATCCAGATTAGTTTCCACATAATCCTCTTCTAATTTAATTTTTTTGTGAAAATATATAAAAAACCCTCTTCCTTTTTTTCTTATATGTTGAGTTAGAGTTTATTATAAAATTCTTGTCTAGAAACTTTGGGATTTTACCCTGTTTCCAATGCGTTTCCTGCAGACTAAGGGCCTCATTCAATTGTGATTTGGCCAATTAAACAGGGCTCTATATAAGCACATAGCATATTTTTTTAAAGAAGTTTTTAGTTAGTAAAGACCTTGCTTTTGGATAAAAGTTCACTAGCTAAAAACTTTTAAAAATTAAAAAAAAATGCTATGTGCTATTTAGAGCCCTATTCAATTGCACAAATCACAATGAATGAGGCCCATAGAATTTCTGCTTTTTCTTTATTGAAACCACTAAAGGCAGAGTATATTTTGGCTGGCAAGTTTAAACCAGGGACGTTCTGGCAAATAATCTTTTTATTATCTTTTTTTTTTACTTTTTATATTTTTTCCCTTATCCTCACTACCTAAGGGCTTTAACGGCTTCACAGGAATATTTGAACACAAAATATACATACAGAAAATTTAATTTTCCCATTTCTGAAGCTCTGTATCCTGTGCACATCCAGAGGTGTCGCCCCAACTAGTGGGGGGAAGTCTCTGGTGTACAGGGGGCATCAAATTACTTGAGTTTGAGTACCACATTGGCACTTTTTAATTAGCAGGAACTGAAGGTTAAAATGTATACTTGGTACTATTCCAGCCCATCAAAAAGTGTTGTTGTTAGTTGCCTCCCTATTCACATACTTGGGGCAAAATCCTACTTATAGATGAAAAATTCATATTGCTTTATGACAAGGAGATTAGATTCTAGAGTTATTTATAAGATGTTTCTTTCATTTTTCCTTTTTCCCAGTGTTTCACCTTCCAATAGTCTGTAAAAGACAAAGAGAGAAAGAGACAAAAAGAAAAACAAATCTAATTTAAAGTGATTATGTATAGTGTGTGAGTTATTTTATTACACATTTCTTATGTGTTCCAAATCTAATATATCATTTTCAACATATTGTTGTTTTTTTTACTAATTACTTCTTTTAATTAAATATCATTTATATATTTCTTAGAATCTTGTTTCTATTCGTGGATCTTCTATCTACTGTATATCTGATTGCCCATTCTAGATACAAACCAACTTAGTGAATCTAATTTATTTGTTCAAAAATTACTAACTTCAAATACCATATCTTCTTTGCATACTTTTCCTCTTCTCCTTTCCCCTACTCCCCTCTCCTCCTTTTTCTCTCTTTACCTCTCCTCCCTTCCTATTCCCATCTCTCCTCTAACCATTTACCATGCATATGTGCTCTTATTACTTTATGTCTATTATATCTTAATTGCCAGTATATTTCCATATTAAAATCCATTTTAATTACTCATCCGTCAAAAGGGAGGCAACATCACCTTCAACTAAACTTTATGGACTATAATCCATTTATAAAATCAATCCATTTATTCATGTTGAGTCTATAGGCGTGTTGCATATTCATCTTGATTTCATCTTATGGAGCCACTTGAATTATTACTTAGTGCCCATTTAATTAGGTGTTATTTACTGTTTCCCTGGTCCTTTATTTAACATTAGTTACAGCCAGTGTATCAGAACCTAATTTCCAATCTCTAAGCCAGTTTTCTTCTTGTTGTGGAGTTTTAATCAATACCTTTGAATCCTCATAAACCACCATTATAGACATAGGATAACGCCACCTGTACATTATTTTGTTATCTCTTAAGACACCAGTAAATGTACAAATTTATTTGCGTTTAATTAATGTTTCAGGTGACAAATGTGGAAAAATGTTAAGATTTTTATAAGGTGGTTCAAATATTTTTTTATATAAATGAGGTTCACATTATTGCTTCCTTATTTACATAGGCCCTCATTCAATTGCAATTTGGCCAATTGAATAAGGCTCTAAATAAGCACATAACATATATTTTTTAAAGAAGCTTTTAGTTAGTAAACGTCTATCCAAAAGCAAGGTTTTCACTAACTAAAAACGTATTTAAAAAATATATGCTATGTGCTTATTTATAGCACTATTCAATTGGCCAAATAGCAATTGAATGAGCCCCATAGTGGTGTATTTTCACTATAACATCACGTAGTAAATTTTCTTTAATGTTTCTAGGTAACGGTAGGCGATGTAATCTTTCTATTAGTGGTTCCTGTGAGGGTTTTGTTTTTACTAAAGTAGATAAAAATGCAAAAACATATTCTTCTAGTTCTTTAGTGGTAATATTTTCTGCAATTCCTCTAATCCTAATATTTCAACTCTAAAAATCTGGTTGTGCTAATCCATAAGGTTTTCATGGCAAAGATACTGGAGTGGGTTGCCAGTTCGTTCTCTCAGTATTATCATACATATAAACAATGTATATCGGTTTAAAGCATTACACTCCGACCTTTTAGGTGATTAAGTTAACAAATTACGTGATGATGTAGTAGCTATTGGGCAATATTTAGTTTAAACACAGCTAACAGGACAAAACTTGCTTTCTCTTGTTAAACATGTAACCAGCATTTTTGTGAGAGCTTCTCACATCCTACATTAGGATCATTATAATTGTGAGTCAGCTACAATCTGCAGGAGCAGTTTCATTGTAACAGATGGTACACAGGAAAATAAATGTATTACTGCATTCAGCCTACACTAAAATCCCACATTTTCTATTCTTTCATTGGAATACATATCTGTCATTCTCTTAATATTGCCAATGTACATTTTTTATGCAATACAGATTTAAGCTAATTGAATAACATCTACCTCAATAAAGAAGATCCCAGGTCTCTTAAAGAGCCACTGCATGATGACAAAAAAATATACATACAGTCTAAGAGCATAATTAGGCAGGAAGGAAGTCATACAAGTAATGTAGCTGTTTTTTAGTAAAAAAATATATCAATAAGCCATCAATACTAGTATGGTGAAGGTTGTGTGTGTGACAGGGGTATTTACATCTTTGCTGGCACAGTTTTTGCTGGCTGACTTCTGAGCATGTGCTGGGAAAGAACCCCTGTTTACATAACAAACCCCCTCATTTCTCCCTCTTGCCTCATCTCCACTCCTCCCTCCACTGATAAGATAAAACCATCTCTCAGGGCTTGTATAAATTAATGAAGCCGTGAGCTGTACCATATAGGGTCACCCAAGATGGGCAGGTCATAGCAGAGAGGTCAGACAAATCACGGTCCACTCCAGTATCTTTGCCATGAAAACCATATGGATACGCACAACCAGAGACATAACAAATGTGCCTGGAATTCTGTGGTCCATAACATCACAGACAGTCGGACACAACCGAATGACTAATCAACAACAACAATCTCCCATATGGAACTATATCAAAAGCATTGGCAGTAAATAAAACACCTCAACTAAATAGTTTTCACCCAGCATTCTAATGACTTTCTCACAGAGCTGATTAGATTAAATTGATATAACCCAACCTCATAAAACCATGCTGACTTATATTTTTGTTTGTTTCAATACTTTCAATACCTTATCAATATCCCTCAGGTCTGTAGTTCTCTGAAAAAGTTCTAGTATACATCACACTTTTCCTTTCTTCCATATTACCCTAATCATTTTCATGAAGCTTCACAGGTTTATATCTATTTTATATTTACATCTAAACAACATTAATAAATACATTTAGCATTAATAAATACATGTATTTAATAATATTAGAAAAACAAAAACAAGGTAGAAATTTGTAATGTGTATAGTTTGCCCTTTAACTCGAATTTGCTGATCTATTATTTGTTTTTTTAATATTTTAACTATTGTAACTGGGTTCCCTGGTGGTCCAGTGGTTAGGATTTGGAGTTGTCACCGCTGCAACCTATGTTTGATTCCAGTGAGGGAAACAAGAGGCCACAACACCCTGAAGCCAAGCAGGGTTGGGCCTGGTTAGTACTTGGGTGGGAGGCCACCTAGGAATATCAGGTGCTGTATGCTGTGGCCCACTGATAAAGGAACTGGCACTCCAGTATGTCTGCCCTGAAAACCAGATGGATCAGCATGATCATAGACATAAAGATGTACCTATTGTAACTATCCCTATAGTGTTACCCATTGGTAATTTCTTCAAAATTCTAAGCCCAACTGCATTAATTCTCTAAATTTAGAAAATAATTCTGCATTCTAAGTATATTTATTATCAAGAACAGAAAAGTCATCTATATTTGTCTGTGTTTTTAACATAGTTCTTTGTCCATGTATACGCATTGAACTGGTGCTCCTAATTTGCATGTATTCTGCACATGTACCCTACTTCAATCATCCATATATCTCTACAGCATTTGTCAATGGTTTACAAGATATATACAATTCCAGACAACATTTTAATTGTTTCTAAGTGTTGTCAAAAATTGTACCCCTTGACTGTACTTTTGGTCTCATTATTACAATCGTCTTCTGGGTAATCAAAGCTCCAATACTTAGGCCTCCATTCAATTACAAGCCCGCAGTTGGCTTCATACTGGCTGTAAGTCTGTTGGCTTGAAATTTGCAACAGTTACAGAGCGACTGAATGGGGGCTCAAGTCTCAAATTCGACTAATCCAAAAATAAATTGATCCCTTGAAATTTGCAACAGTTATAGAGCGATTCAATTGAGCAAGCCCACAGCTACATGGCTGAAAGCCTAAACTGTAAACCATGCACCCATAAATAGCATTTCAGAGCATGATCATGATCAATAAGCAAGGCCGTAACTACCAACTTCGAAACAGCCAATAGTAAATGAGACCATCATCATGATGTCAGTAAAACATGGAGGTTAAACGTCAATCAATTAGCGTTTAGAAGTCAGATATGCAATCCAGAAATATACAAAATAATAAAAATTTACTATTCTAGTCCATGTGGGTGGCCTGATATGTATTAACTGCTTGATTCCTGAGATTGATATAACACGGAAATTAAATGTAAAAAATAATAAGTTTTGATTGCAGATTTGCGAGCTTGAGACTGTTGTGCAATTGATGTCTTTCATCGCTTTCCCCCTCTTTTAAAGTTCAGCATTGATTTTTATTTGCATTTACAGTGCTACAAACAGGTGTTTAACCCCGTTGCGGGTCCAATCTCGTACTCGTAGGATTTTCTTCTACATTTACGGGTGTGAAAACAATTGCAAGCCTGAGGAATTGTAGCAATTAAATAGTGATTTGAGATTGTAACATTTACGGCTTGAAAGATCAAAGGCTTAGCTGGGTCGGAATTACTAAATAGCAAATTATTTTACGGGCTACATTACGGGCTCCAGTAACTAGAATTTGCTCAATTGAATGGAGGTCTTAATCTATCAGTTTTATTTAGATGTTTTCACTCAGTCTTGTTCTTTTTTAGCTGTTTGTAGCACATTTACAGAAAAAGACATTTAGCATTTTAGTTCCATTATTATTTTCTATGCCCAAGGTGTTTGTATTACTTACAATCTGTACCAAAACATCTGTCATATAATTTAATGTGTATTCATATTCCATATCCTATTATGTTTATTCTTTATGTCATGCAGTACAACCACAAATACTAATTGACTTGACCTGTGTATCATCTGTGTATGCTTCACGTATCAAATTATATTCTTATTCCTTGCTATTAAATCCAGCCTCTTTAATCTGCCTGTTCCAATTTAGCATAACATTCAAAAATAATGTTAAATATATTGATGTATTTGTTTACAACATAGGCTGTACAACAACATCACATTAAAAAATGCAAACTAAAAATACTCTTTAGGCCACTGACAGCTATAGAATAATGGTCTAAACTCCAAAGAAAAAACAAACAGTTCAAAGAAATTGAATGCAGTTCAACTATTTATCTAGCATTTATCTAACTTGAATGGTATTGGCCCCATCAAGTTCTTTGAACACTGCTTAAATAAAAATAATTTACATCAGGGGTAACTGGTACTAATACGAGGCCAGTACCCACTGAATCTGCCCATTTCCCTTGCGCAAATCTAACAGCACTGTATGCAATGAGAAGCTAAAGTGCTAACAGTATATGAAAGTCACCAATATGACAAATTACATTGTGTGTGTTTAGTCATTAAGCCTAAGCAGAATATGTGTTGTTGTTCAGTCGGTCAGTCTTTTCTGACTCTCCGTGACACATTGGACAGCATCATGCCAGGCAAATCTTGTGGCTGGTTGTGCTCATCCATAAGGAGTTCTTGAAAAATATACTGGAGTGGGTTTCCAGTTCCTTATCCAGTGGACCATGATTTGTCTGACCTCTCTGCTATGACCTGCCCATCTTGGGTGACCCTTCATGGTATAGCTCACACCTTCATTGTGTTACACAAGCCCTTTCACCACGACAAGGTTGTGATCCAGAAGGGGAGGACAAATTAGATCCAACCTATTTGTAATGGTGGATTTACTGGTATTTATGTAATTAGCCTACTATCTTTTTAGGCAATATCCATATTGAATAAACAAATCCACACCCTCTTCAAAAAAATATCATAGTTATTTCCCTTTCCGTTATACTTTTTATCATATGACTTCAAATTAAATCAACCCTCATTTTTAAATCTACTTCAACTTCTGTAATCCTCTCTTAATATAGTAGAAATGAGAGATGGATTTACCTATTTGTCTCTTATGCATTTAACAGATCATGATTTAGACTTTAGAAAATATTTTCCATAAACAATCTTGGGTAAAAGTTCCATTGTATAAAAATACTGACCACTCTACTTCAGGATCCCGTTTTTAATTGATAAGAAAATTTAGAAAATCATGCTGCCTCTAGTAAATTACTAAAAATACCTTTTTACTTTTTTTCAGTTGAGGATGAGAGGCAACGAAAACATAAATAAAAACAAAAAGTATATCTCCATTTTTTAATAGGTCATCCTAAATAAATCAATGTATTTATTTAAATAGTACCAATGAAGAACATGCATTAATTGTTCCTGTAATTTGCTGTGCATAGGAAATACATCTAGAAAACATAAAAATATTTTAAAGAGGTATTATAAATACAGGATTCAATTTTCCTATAATAAGTATTTCCATAGTATAGTCCTTATAATGGATGGTTTGGAAGATATGCTTTTTTATTTTAAAATTTGACTATTTGTCAATAAAAGTCTTGATTAAAACAACTCCAAGGTATTTCATAACTAATATCTCTCATGTGGGACTGTTATATGTGGCAGTTGAAGAACGCTTATATTTTAACAAGAGACATTGTTATCCCCTAAAGATCTAAATAAGTACTTTGAACCATCTTATGTTCTTTAGGGCCACATTGGATTAAAAATTTGTAACATAATCTGGATTACAGATGATACTTCAAATGAGACGTGAAACACTATTGATAGACACCACTTATGACAGCAATGGGTTGCAACATATCACAATTATGATTTAAGGAGTCAAGTGTTTCGACCCATTTGATCCCTATTATATGTACATAGCTGCAACTGAAGGCAACTTAAATGGATCCAGAATGCTTTGTGAAACCATTGTCTAGTTTTCCAGAACATTAGAAGGAAAACATTTTGCATAAAAAATTCCACAGAAGTTAGCATGTTAATATGCTTTTTTTTTTTTTTACTCAACACATTTCTAATGGTATGGTCAACTGCCTAACTCATTGATGTGGCTGACTAGGACTAATTGAAATTCATAAATGGAATTACCTTTAACATTCTTTCACTTCTGCCTCGATACTGTGTGAGTGCCTATGATCTTTTGCAGCATATATTTATAAAAGCCACAAGACTTCTATTTTTTTGTCTTTTTTCCTTATTTACTTTATTGATATTTTTGCATCCAAATTCTTTTTTTATGTTTTGCAGGACTAAGATATTGCAATATTTTTTTTTACATTAATCCAATCATAATATATCTGTCTGTTTTATGAAAACATAACAAATTATAATTGAAATTCTTTAAAATAATTTACACAGTAACTTTCCCTGGACAGGTTTGAGGGTTTCCAATTACCTTACCTACCCTACCCTAGCAGCTAATGAGACTGAGCTCTTAGAAACGTGGTGGACTAACTGTCCTATAAGGGATACCAAAATCTTCTTCTTCTCTTTGCTTTACCATATCCTCATAGGACAGAAAGTGATATCAAATAAAGTTGTGAACTTTGTATGTGAGTTGCAAAGATATTTGTCATGCTAGCAGTCCTGGTTCCAAGTAGAATATAGCACTGAAAAAAAAATAGAAGTCTCAAAAATTAAGTACAATTGTGAATTATATACTGCTTCTGTTTTACCTAAGCTATTTTCATTTTCTTTCCATGTATTTTTAAAGGATATTCAGAAATTCTCTATGGAATCAATAGGTTACAAGTAAATGGCCAATTTGACATGGGAAAAGAAAGGCGCTGATTAAAAACATCTAAATATATAAGAATTGTACTTCAGCCTTTGGGATGTTCAATGAGATAATTATGAGAGTGCCAATGACCCCTATGAACTGGAATATGCAGAATTGTCTGACACTCCAAAATGTTACTAGTCCCTACTGATAATGAGACTCAGTTCTATTCACATTATATCAGAGACAGATTACCTAATCTTAATTATTGGGAAAGCCACTTGTCTGAGGTGTAATGCACATTAGGAGGGTGTCTTGCATCTGAAGCCATTTAGTGAAACTATTTGAGGCTGACAACACACTACACACAGAAGGGAAGCTTTAGTTACTAAATTACACTGATCAACAAAGATTTTGTCTCAGAGCAAATAAGGGTTTTGCTATATGTAATTTATCCCAACAATTTCGAAAATGGTCTCAGAATTGTTCTATCAACCATAGTATTAAAGTTACCTCCTCTTTAATATAATACATTGTGCTATATAACACATTCATACAGCATTAAGATATGTTAATTTTTCATCAGTAAAATCCTAGTATTATTTTTACTTGTTGTAAATTCTACTAATTAGTCAACGTAAAAAGGGCCCAGAGTAATAAACACTGAGAGACGGTCAGAGTGTCCTGACAGTGACACAGAGAGAGTTAGGGAGTCCCACAGACCTGACACTGATAGAGGGTGAGAGTGTCCTGACAGTGACACAGAGAAGGTTATGGAGTCACACAGACCTGACACTGACAGAGGGTGAGAGTGTCCTGACAGTGACACAGAGAGGGATATGGAGACACACAGACCTGACACTGACGGAGGATGAGCGTACCCTGACAGTGACACAGAGAGGGATATGGGCTCACCTGAACTCTGCAGCTGCTTCTGTCTGGTATTGGCCGGGGTGGTGACAGACAGGTCACAAGCTTGGTGTGTGGAGCAGGGTAGTCAGAAACAATAAGTCCACCATGTGGTAACTTGTCTTCCTTGAATGGTAATTTAAACAGGCCTTTGTAGGAGGGCTGAGAATCTTTACTTCCCTCCCACAATTGCTAAAGGAAGTCATGGACAGGATGTGATGTAAATTACATCATCTCAACTAAGGATATATCCAGGCAGGAAACTGGTGCTGCTTCCTGTTTGCTTGCTGGGTGGTGTTGGTGATGGTTGATGGTGGTGATGATGGAAATGGTCTGACCGTGGGTAAGATCAAGCGTTTGGGGAAGGGAATTACTATATATATAGGTAGATAGATTTAAAAGGGGGTGTTGCTCCGTGGGTCTGGGCTGTTGTGTTTGTAATACATTTATAGGATTGTGTTATCTGCCTTTTAATAAATACCTTTTAATGTAGACGAACCTTGTGTAATATTAATTTGGTGATACACCACATTTGGCGACCACGAATTTTAGACTTCTACAAAGGTTATTTATGAGGTAATATCACATTAATAGATAGTCAGATTTATTTTTTGGGGGAAGAAAAATTACTTTGTCTAATTATCCTCTGCATGGGAAATCAAGTGCTGATTGTGTGTGGAGTCTAGTTTGGGTCTCCATTTTATTATACAAGCTTGGGCACCAGGCCACAATTAGTTTGTTGTGTGTTTCAAATACCTGAGTTTGTTAATACTATTATTCATCAGGCCTCAATTTAGCAGGCCTAGTAGTTTTTCAGGCCTTTATTTTTATTTTATTGTAATAGACTACCAGCATAGGCCTATCTGAGTGAGTTGAATATCAGAGTACAGGCCTAGCCCTGCATTTGAATACAATATGGTAGGCTCCATGCGGCTTTTTGTTGTATTTGAATGCTGATTTCCTTTGTATCCTAGTTTGGGTCTCCATTTTATTATACAAGCTTGGGCACCAGGCCACAATTAGGTTGTTATGTGTTTCAAATACCTGAGTTTGTTAATACTATTATTCATCAGGCCTCAATTTAGCAGGCCTAGTAGTTTTCAGGCCTTTATTTTTATTTTATTGTAATAGACTACCAGCATAGGCCTATCTGAGTGAGTTGAATATCAGAGTACAGGCCTAGCCCTGCATTTGAATACAATATGGTAGGCTCCATGCGGCTTTTTGTTGTATTTGAATGCTGATTTCCTTTGTATCCTAGTTTGGGTCTACATTTTAATATACAAGTTTGGGTTTGTTTTTTTTTTTTTTTTTTTTTTTCTCTTCTTTCTTTTTCTTTCTCTAGTCCTTTATCATAGTACAGGTCTGGAGAAAAATAATAAATAAACCATTTTAAATATATATATATATATATATATATATATATATATATTATTTCAGGCGTGCATTTTAATACACTATAGGCTTCCATACCTTATACATTTTGGGTGTCTTGCATATCCTCGTTCGGGTTTATCTCCTACCCTGCAGGCCTTGCTATTATATTTTAAGTTAATTAGCAAGTATTACCTTCACCATACTAAGGTAAGTATAATTTGCATTGTGGGTACTAATCTATTTTTCTACATATTACACCTGGCCTACTGAATAGTCATCAACTATTGTTGGCTACTCAGAAGCATGCTACTTTAGTCGCAAATTGATTTGGATTCTTACTTGGGTGAGTAAAAGAGTAGAAATGTCTTTTCAAGGGGCCAAATACTTTCCCACAGAAGTGCGTGAGTACTTTAGGAAACATATTCAAAAACATGATGGTCCATATGAGCTTCCAGAGCCAGCAAACCCAGACAGTGGAAAAGAGAAGAGATTAATGGATGTTCTAAAACAAATAAAATAAATAACAAAAAGTATAGAACAAAGAAGAGAAAAAGTTTGGTCACACAAGCTGTTGTAGCCACAATAGGAGGCCTAATAGACTTAGTTGTAGAATTACGGCAGCATAATTTGGAAACAACAAATAAAATGGAGGAAGCAATGGACAAAAGGGATTGTTTAAAAATTGCAGCTTTGAGAACAACTACAATTGTGGGGGAACTAGAAAGGGAGTTAGGGGAAATAGAGGAACAGAGGGATGCTTATGGAATAAAAATAACAGAACTTCAAAACATAATAATGGACTATAAAAATAAAACAAAGTTAGAAGGGATAAAAGGAGTCAGAGACATTGCCAAAATATATCCAGATCTGGATATGTTCGTGGCACAAAATAAAGAACCAGTGCCGAAAATGAACCAAGATAGAAAAGATTTCTTATGTTATTCTGTTCCACAAGTAGATACCATACCACAAGCACCAGTTATTGTTTCAGAATTATTTAATGCAAGGCAAACACCTACAGGATTTTCTATGCAGACTCGACCGATGTCTATGGCAGATAAAGATAATTTCCAGAAATGGTGGGGAAGTATGCCAACTAACAACTTTAATACATTTACACATTGGTTTAAGAGGGGAGCAGATAGAGCTAAAAAAGGAGGTCTTAACTTAGAGGAATGGACAGAACTGTTAGAATACGCTATGGGTCCTTTGGCTAGTAGACTATTGGGATTTAATAACAGTGTGTCTGATCAGGCAGGAAGAATTGCTGCAACTAATTTCTATCTACTTAGCATAGAGAAAGAAATAGCAAATATTACCATGAGGCCAATAGATGGTCCTAGAGAGGTAGCTCAAAGGATATTTTTTTGGTATACTCTACGACAACCTCAACAGCCTCTAGTGCTGGGCTCACCAGAACATATAGCAAAAGTAATGGAAGCCCTTCCCCGGGAGTGTCAAGAATTTATCAGGCTTTTTTATCCAACACCAACAGACTTGGAAATGGTACTAACTAGAGCTGATACGTGGTGGATCAAGCATCCTTTCACAGAACAGGCCTGCTCTGTTTCAGCTGTAAGAACATTTAAGGTCGAGTCTGGTAGAGATATAGATGGTAATTGGAGAAACCAGACGTGGGATGTACCCCAGAACAAGAAGGATGATCAAAACTGGAGACCAAAACAGAACTTTGACAAAAGATGGAGAGATCCACCTAGGGACTATAGGAATAGGGATGGCAGCAACTGGAGGGCTAATCAGGAGGGAGAGAGAAACGGTAACATGGGCTATTGGGAACTCAGGAGACAGAAGGATAGGATAGAAGAGGAAAATCACATACTTAAAAACAAGGTAGCTGAGTCAGAGAAGAAATTGAAGGAAAGTGAGGCAAAGATGCAATATAGTGTTATAAAAGAGGGACGGAGTAGAAGTGAGTCACAATGACAAATCCCAACCCCTGCGCCTCAGCATCTCATTCACTCAGCTAATTTAACCATGGATGAGGCAGGTCGGCCTACCAGTTATACAGTCATCGCAGGGGTAGGGAAAAATATGTTGGTAGATACAGGAGCAGCAGTTACAATGACCAACAGGGTCAAAAATGGGGATTCTTCAGTAAGTAGTATGGGAGTTACTGGGAATCCACAGGAGGTTAGAGCAGGTCCAATTGATGTAGCAGTTGGAGAAAAAACAATACAAGTAGAAGCAATAGTGGGTTGGCCAGAGGAAATATTGGGAATAGAAGTTTTAAAAAAAGGAAATTTCATTGTAGATCTTGCCACTTTTTGTTTGTGGAAGACAGAAAAGGTGAATCAGGTAAGTACAGAGTTGACGAAAGGGGTTGTGCTCCCAATGGCATATATTGTCTCTCCGATAAAAAGTCTGGAAAAAAACAAACTGAAACTAGACGGACAACCAGAATGGCTGCAGAAGCTAATCCAAGACATACCTGTTTGGGCTACAGATAAATTAGACTGTGGAAGAATGAAAGGAATGGTCTTTTTGGAAGGAGGAGACCCACAATGGAAAAAGCAATATCCAGTCCCAAGAGAATCAGTGGCATCAATCACCAAGATGATAGAAATACTGGAGAAAAGTGGAATAATTAAATCTGGAAATGGGTATGCATGTAACTCACCATGTTGGCCTGTGAGAAAAGCTGTGTTAAAAGGGAATAGAGATGAAAAAGCAGCCTCATCATGGAGACTTACCATTGATTACAGGGCCGTGAACAAACTTGCAAAAAGAATGGCCCCTGTTGTTTTTGTTATGTATATGTTTCTAATGATGGAATCTAGTGTTCCCACAGAGCACGGCTGTATAAGAATGAAGATGCGTGTCAACAGAAGATTGTGGTGGATGCTGGTTCCAGGATGGATAAGTATAAGCTGTATCACAGTAGGAATGGGGAGACAGGCAATAAGGCCAGAAGATACCGCAAATAAGGGAGAGAGTTTGAAAAGATTGGAGTTACATTATGTTCAAGCAGATAGATTTATTTGGCCCAGGGAATTGGAAGTAAAAGAGGGTGGAGGGTTACAAGTAAACATTATTTTGCCACATAATAGTACCAGGGGATTAGCTCTTAGAGCTCCAATACAAGGGAGGTTTACAAATATTACAGTAGTAGTGAGTAACTTAACATTAGAAGAAGGTGGAGAATGGGACGCTGCAGTTATAGCTGCCCAGCCTGACCTAGAGGAATTCTGCAAATTTGATACTGGAAAGGGGTGTGTTCTAACAATAGATGAAGTATTTGTCTCTGTAAAGGAGCTGCAACGTTGTAAAGATCAGAAGAAGGTACCATGGCCAATAGGCGGATTGGTGGTGGTACCAACACATGAAACAGTTGTGCAAGGGGTTGGGTGGACTTACTACCCAATAATTCTAAATTTTAATGATTTTTCTATTCCTCCAAAGTGCCCGGAATCACAGCGGCAGTGGTTTAAGCAAAGTATACAAGAGACCATCATTGAGTGGACCGGAGCAGGGAGTCGAGAAAAACGGGACACACTTGCAGCCCTTTTAGGAGGAGTCGGAACTGGATTGGGAGTTTGGAATTCAGCAGACATCATTGGACTGAACAGCAGGATAAACTCCCTTACTGATGGCATGGGACATGCTATGAAAACAGGTGGAGTAGCTGACTCCCTTATAGTGAGTAGACTGACAGACAATGTTGATGACATACACACCATTGCCAACAACCTGCATCTAGTTGAGGAAAATATTGCTTCCATTGCTAACAGCATTAAGAATGAAATAGTGGGAACTGCCATTTTCTGTTCTATGATTGGAGGAAAGCTGTTGGCAGATTTAAAGGAAACTATTAAAGACATCCAGGAAAACAAGTGGGCAAGACAAATCAATGCAACAAGGATTATCACGTCATTGAAAAGAAAAGGAGTGGACATCACTGAGGACAATCTTAAATACAGCTTTATTGAAGGCCCAGATCAATGGATGCCACATGGACTACAATCTGGGACAATAGGACTAATCCTGGCAATTCCCCGTTGGGAGGGGCAGGCAGAGCAACTGAACTTTATACATAGCATTGGCACGTTAAGTGATGGAATCTACAAGCAACACTTCCCATCAAAAAGACTGGCCACTATTACAGGATTGGAGATGGATGAAAGCTGTTGCAGGAAATCTCAACACCGATGGCTGTGCAGTTGTGTTTGGGAGAAAGGAGCTGAGGAGGATGGCTGGGTGCAGTTGATAAAAGAAAACCTGGTGCAAGAGGTGATCCGCATAGGGGACATTGCATGCTTTATCGGCCACTCTGAATATAGGACAGTTGATGAAATATGTTTGGTGGAAGAAGGGTCTTGTATCATGGTATTTCCATCAAGAAACCTTACCACTGAAATGATCAATTTTACTGCAAATGCAGATTGGACAAATTTGACAATGAAGCTTTTTACCTTGGAACTTCAGTCAGAGACACATCCAGTCCTACGAACACTGTCGCTGGTACTCATGTTCATTCAAGTATTAACGACAATTATAATAATATACTTTTGTGTGGCAATGAAACTTGCAAGGAGGATATATAATAATGTGTCTTTTTCCTCTTCTTTCTCTCTCTCATACATTCTTCAATAAAGTTTTACATTGCACATACATAAACATTTATCACACACTCTCACCTAAATTCTATAAATTCTGTTTTTGTGTAATATGTGGATTGACAGCCATAGGAAAGTACAGGAGAACTTATGTCGCTGAGGGAACTATTCCGGAGGGACGGTGGGTTGAATTTCTCCTGTATATCAGGTTTTTGCTCCCACTAGGTTCTCCTGTACTAGAGGGATAACTAGAAAACTGAGCAACATAGAAGAAGAAAAAGTGAGGGAATGTGGTAACTTGTCTTCCTTGAATGGTAATTTAAACAGGCCTTTGTAGGAGGGCTGAGAATCTTTACTTCCCTCCCACAATTGCTAAAGGAAGTCATGGACAGGATGTGATGTAAATTACATCATCTCAACTAAGGATATATCCAGGCAGGAAACTGGTGCTGCTTCCTGTTTGCTTGCTGGGTGGTGTTGGTGATGGTTGATGGTGGTGATGATGGAAATGGTCTGACCGTGGGTAAGATCAAGCGTTTGGGGAAGGGAATTACTATATATATAGGTAGATAGATTTAAAAGGGGGTGTTGCTCCGTGGGTCTGGGCTGTTGTGTTTGTAATACATTTATAGGATTGTGTTATCTGCCTTTTAATAAATACCTTTTAATGTAGACGAACCTTGTGTAATATTAATTTGGTGATACACCACACACCAGAGTATTGAGAAAACTGAAGCATGCACAGTGAGTCGGGATTTTTGTTTTCCAATAAACTTTATTGCGATTGTCAGGATTGCATAAATGTATTCACTTCCAAGGGGACAGTGAGAGGGGCTGTCCCTGTAGGATCTGGGAATTTTCCCTCCCGGTCATTCTGATTGGGTGATGCTGCGTGTGACAGACAGGCTCAGTTCTATAGTTTAGAGCACATGTTGGGAAAATACAGCATTTTGACTGTTTTTTTTATTTTTTATTCTCACATTTACTTTGATCTGTAGTACTAGGTAAGTCACCAGCAGAGGGATGGATGTGATAAATCAATATGTAAGCCAGTGTCTGCTGCACAAAGGGTTTTGTAATTTGAAAGTGACAGCAGCAGATATTAAAAAAATAGAAGAATAAACATGATATAATTTAAAAAAATGTATTATTTAAATTAAACAATTTAGTAAGTGATGGGGGATTAAGTCAGTGCATTCATTTTGGGAGGGCGGTTGCCCATTTGCCTCAATGCACCAGCATGTGTTGGACCCTTAAGAGGGATGTTACTAAGAAAAAATACAGGAGAAAACACTATACTTCTACCTGTTAGGGGATTTAGTCCTTTACTATGTACGTATTGCAAATATTTGTAATACTGTAAACTTAAAATCACTGTCTCTCAAAATCCTTACGTGATAGAGAAATTCTATTTGTATTCAGCACAAAAAATACTACAAGGTTCGCCTATTTTGACTTCTGAGACAAAGTTATTAGTTACTAATTTACTAAATAGCCTTTATGTATCTCACAGTTTTTGTTGTTTAGTTGTTCAGTCCGTGACCCTATGGAATGCAGCACACAAGGAACACCACAACGGGAACATCCAATGTCAATAAGGTTTTCTTGGCAAATATAGTGGAGTGAGTTGCAAGTACCTTCTCCAGTGGACCACAATTTGTCTGACCTCTCTGCTATGATCTGCCCATTTTGGGTGACCATATATGGTTTTTCTCACAGCTTCATTGAAGTACACAACCCTCTTCATTACGACAAGATAGCGATTCAGAAGGTTCATGTAGTTCATCTGTTGCAGCCAATAGGAACAGTGATACAATTTGTACAGTTGTAAGAGTAGTACAAAGTTAAGCTTCTGGATCTCTACCTTGTTGTGGTGAGGGGGCTTGTGCACTTCAATGAAGCTGTGAGCCAAACCATATAGGGTCACCCAAGATGGGCAGGTAATAGCAGAGGGGTCAGACAAATTGTTGTTAACTGGAGAAGGAGCTGGTAACCCACTCCAATATCTTTACTAAGAAAACCACATGGAGCACAACCATAAACACAGACGCAACTGAAGAACTGCACAACAACAGTTAATTTATGAATCAGTTATTTTGACCTTAATACTGTTATTTAATATTCATTACTAGTGACTTGCCCGTCAAAAAATGACGGCAAGAAAATTGTAGGGCAGCTAATTCTGTTTGGTGTAGGCTAATGAAATAATTAGTACATTAATTATACTTATATAATAATATAATATACTTTACCTATTTGAAAGTAATATATGCGGGAAGCATTGTGCTGAAGAGCTGACAATCTGTTTTGATGTGTAAGTGTCAGCAATTTGTGCAGTGTGTAGGGTAAATAGGCAGCGTGTGCGAGGTGTATCCGTTAGGGTAGATGTGTACTTCCGCATTGTGTAAGTTAGTGTTGTAAAATGTGTATGTGCTACGCGGCTGTGTATGATGTAGCGTGCTTGGTAATGGTGTATCTTGTACCTCGTACAGCTTTTTGGAAAATCTGTATGTGCTTGGTGGTGTTTTGCGTGTTTAGGGTCCTGTAGCCTCGTTTTGGGTTTTTTTCGGCAGCCATTTTTTCTCTCGCTTAGGGGATTTTCGTGTGTGTAAACTCTGGAATTTGGACTTAAATTGAGGTGTAACTTCACTTGCAGAGGTCCTGAGTGCCCCCCCCCCCTTGCTTTGGTGAAGCTTTTTATGTATTTTTTGTGGGTATTTATTGCGTTTGTAATGTTTTCAGGGTCACGCAGTTCGGCCGTTAAAGTTGTATTTTTGCGAGGTTGTCTTGTATTTTTTTCTGGTAAGTCCGTAAAGTATCCGTTCTAAGTTTCGCGGTTGGTCTTTATTTGTGTAAGTCCGTCGAGCCTCCACCTCCGCAAATGGTCGGAGGGATTAGCGCCTTTGGCTTCGCGAGGTCCACAGTTGCTGGCAAGCAGCGTTAGCAACAACCTGCTTGCTCACAACTATATATGTGATCATAGACTAATGGTTAAATAAATGGTACATACATGTATTTAACCTCTAAAGGATGAAAAAAGTCATAATTAATACATAAAATCTACTGAATAAAAAGCAACTTTTATTATAAAACATTTGATGATAAATAAGCCACCCATGATATTAAAATATTTGCTGGGATAGAATCTACCTTTTGAGTTATATGTATATTTCTCTTTCAGGTCAATAATAATCTTCAAGGAGTCTAACTAAATAAAGGGCTATGTGCTGGTATTAATTAAGATAAGGTAATCTGTCTCTAATATATTGTGAATAAAACTCTTTATCAGTAGGGACTAGTAAGATTTTGGGGTGTCAGACAATGCCGCACCTTCCATTATAAGAGGAATCCTTTCGCTGGTCATAGGCACGCTAATAATAATTCAACTGAACATTTCAAAGGGAGAATTACAAGTTTTACATGTTGGGATGTTTTTAATTAGCGCCGTTGCCTACTAAGTTTAATAAAAGTTTAATATGTTCTTTCCCATGTCAAACTAAATAAAGTTTTATTAAACTTACCAGACAACGGCCCTGATTAAAACCATCGAAACATGTAAAAATGTTAATTCACCCCTTTGAAATGTTCAGTTGGATAATTATTATGAGAGCGCCTATGACCCTGAAAGATTCCTGAGTAATTAGTTAGGGTTATGCACTTATTTGGGAATTATTTACTTCTGTACACATTGCGAAAGATACAAGAAAATGGCACCAAGGCATCTCTCCTGTGGCCAATTAAAAATCTATCGGGCTATTTTGCCAGCTATCTCTATAAATGTTCCCATGCATGAGATTGAATCACCCTCACATATACCAATATGCCAAAGTCCTGAATGAGTGCTTAACAAAAGATGGCGGAGATCCAGAAGCCCTATTACTTTAGGTTAATGCCCAGTTCAGAGACACAACCATGGTGAGTGGGATAAGATACCATTCACCAGAAAGGAAATATATTGCATTTTTTCTCTGTTAGGTCACTTAAGGAAAGGAAACCAAAAGAGAATCCAAAATAACTAACTTTCTATATTAAACGGGTGAAGAGCGTTGCTTAGCAACTGTGGAAATGCTCACAGTAAATGACTTTACTTACACAGTCTAGGTTAACCTGCACAGTTGGGGATTTAATTTTAGTTAAGCATGATTGCCTCTATACATAATGTTTTCCTTTTCTTTTGGAAAATGGCTATTCAGATAATTAATTGTCTGTAGTTTGACAACTCAGAGGGATTGTACATGTTAAGTTAGAATAATTAACATAAAGAATAAGGCCTGCAAAAATATCTGATTTTAGTTAGAATTATCTTAATTGTAGTTTTACTGAGCAGCATCAATGCTCTTTTGATAATGCGAGTAATTTCATCAGTTTTATTAAAAATACTGCTGATTAAATGTTACATAGTTACATAGGGCCTCATTCTATTATTGGCCGTAAATCGGCCGTAAGGCTGCGATTCCTTGCGGGGGTTCAGTTAACTCGCGATTCTATTATACGGCCCCGCAAGGATTTCCTCTTACGGCCGGCTGCATATCTTGAAACCGGCCGTAAGCTGTGAAATCTAAAAACGCAAAAATAAATTCAAGCCTGCACTGTACAGCTCTGTAAATGCTAGGGATCATATTGGGGGACATGAGGATTAAAAGTAACCCCCTCTCAAGCTTGCACATCAGCCCAAACCCGAGTTCAAATTAACTGTTTATTTTCCGGATGCGGCGTGGGCGGGTCTGAAGTGCTCCAAGCACTCTGGACTTTTTACATGGATATTTTACGGATATTAAAAATAAAATATTTTAAGGATTTGAGTATCGGATAATTATGTGCTATTTTTTCTAACACCTAAAATCCCTTTATAGTCTTCTCAAAGTGCAGGATGGCTTTATTTGAGCTATTTTATGTGCTTAATTGGTGCTAGCGGGACCTCTTTCCTGCAAGTAAGCTGCGGCTCGTTTTTAGCCTTGCAGAGAGGGTTCCCGGAGCAATTGAATTGCAAATAGGAATTTCTTACGGCCGAAACTCTTGCGGCCGTTTTAGATCAAAGGCTTTCCACCGGCGCGAGCAGCCGCAAGAGATAGCAAGGCACCAGCCGCAAGCCTGCCGGAGCCCCCGGCCGTAAGGGAATAGAATAGCCGAATAGCTTGCGGCCGGTCCTTGCGGCCCCGCAATGGCTGCGGCCGCTAATAGAATGAGGCCCATAGTATTTAAGGTTGAAATCAGCCCATCAAGTTCAACCTTTTAAGATCTCCTCTGATCTGCAATATGCGGATTAACTATTAATTAATTAGTGGTATAAAAAAAAAAATTATTCCCTCCTGATCCCAGACGCCGGTGACTGGATTTCTCCCTGATCAATACTGTCTCTCTAATTATCCATGATAACCCTGAATTCCCTTTTTAATTAGAAATAAATCTAGTCCCCTTTTAAAGTTATCTATCGAATCCGCTGTCACCACCTCCTCTGGTAGAGAATTCCACAGATTAACCACCCTTACTGTGAAGAACCATTTTGTGTGAAGAAATGTTGGTGTATCTATGTAATACAAGTTAAAATGTTAGCTAAATCTACTCATAAAAAAGCTCAATCCTGTATCATAAATTATCATTATTGCTAAAATGTTAGGCCCCTATTAAATTGTCCAAATTATAGTTAATGTAGCCCTTAATGTAGCCCGCAAAAGTTATTGCTATTAAATTGACCTCCCGCAATCGATCTGAAAATCAACTGCGGTTTAAATAAAGTCCCTGATTTTTATTATAAAGTACACATAGCATCTGTTATATCAGTCATTTTATATCTGTGAAAAAATAAAATAACTTTTTAGAACTCATCAACAAGACAAGCATGTTGCATTTATTAAACGTGAACACGTGTTCCTAGCTATTATTATTATTATTATTATTATTATTATTATCGTTTATTTGTAACGTGCCAACATATTCCGTAGCGCTATACATAAGTTAAGTTACAGGCAATGACAAGAATGGAGGGCCCTGTCTTTGAGTTTGGAAACAGGTGTCCATAGCTCTTTCCCTAAAGCACCTTGCAGGATTGAAACTCGCAGACTTACAATCTAAAGGTTGAAGTTTGTATGTGGTACAGTAGGGAGAGAGTAGTGCTGAGCATGGTATAGTGGAAGGTTATAGGCTTCTATAAAGAGGTGCATTTTTATTGATGTTTTGAAGGTTTTAAGGCAGGAGGATAGTCTGGTGAAGTGAGGCAAGACGTTCCAGAAATAGGGGCATCGCAAGAAAAGTCCTGGAGGCAGGAGTGAGAGGAGGTGACAAGAGTGGTAGAGAGAAGAAGGTTGTTAGCAGAACGAAGAGGGCGTGTGGGGGAGTATTTGGAGATGAGAGCAGAGATGTATGGGGGTACGCTGTTGTTGAAGGCTTTATAAGTTTGGGTCAAGATTTTAAATTTTATTCTAGAGGCTAAGGGAAGCCAGTGGAGTGATTGACAAAGAGGAGCTGCCAAAACTGAACGATGTGTATGGAAGATGAGTCTGACGGAGGCATTCATTATGGATTGAAGTGGGGAGAGGTGAAAGGTGGGCAGGCCAACAAGGAGCAAGTTCCAATAGTTGAGACAAGAAATGATGAGAGAGTGTATTAGAATCTTAGTAGTGTCTTGTGTAAGGTAATGGCGTATTTTGGAAATGTTTTTTAGATGGAAAAGACAGGATTTGGTTAGAGACTGTATGTGTGGGATGAAAGAGAGGGCAGGGTCCAGTAGAACCCCAAGACAACGGGCTTGGGAGGTGGGAGTGATGATGGCATTGTTGACAGAGAGAGAGATGTGAGGAATTGAAGCTGCAGTAGAGGGTGGGAAGATTAAGAGTTCAGTCATAGACATGTTGAGTTTCAGATGGTAAGCGGATATCCAAGAGGATATACTAGAGAGGCAGACGTGTGCTAGAAGAGAGGGGGATAGATCTGGTGCTAAGAGGTATATTTGGGTGTCATCTGCATAGAGATGGTACTGGAACCCAAAAGAGTTTATTAGGGTGCCGAGTGAGGATGTGTAGAAAGATGGAGAAGAGGAGGGGGCCTAGGACTGATCCTTGGGATACGCCAATAGGCAGGGGGTGAGGAGAAGAAGATGTGCCTGAGAAGGAGACGCTAAATGATCGTTCTTGGAGGTATGATGAGAACCACAAGAGAGCAGTGTCTTGAATGCCGAGGGAGGAGAGAATGTGGAGTAGAAGTGAATGGTCAACTGTGTCAAAGGCGGCAGAGAGATCCAGAAGAAGCAAAATAGAAAAGTGGCCTTTAGACTTGGCAGTGAGCAGGTCATTGGTGACTTTTATGAGGGCTGTCTCAGTGGAGTGTTGGGGCCGAAAGCCGGATTGGAAAGTGTCCAGAAGAGAGTTAGAGGAGATGAAACTGGTAAGGCGGTTATAGACGAGCCGCTCCAGCAGTTTGGAAGCCAGGGAAAGTAGAGAGATAGGGCGATAGATGCAACGTCAGAATCGGATGAGGGTTTCTTGAGAGTGGGTGTAATTATGGCATGTTTTAGAGATGATGGAAACGTGCCAGTGTTTAGGGAAAGGTTGAAGATGTGTGTGAGAGCTGGAATTAGTGTAGTAGAGAGGGGGGGGATGAGCTGAGATGGAATAGGATCTGAAGGACAGGTGGTGATGTGAGAGTTAGCTATAATATGATGTAATGCAAAGTGAATCTTGTTCTCATGAAGCATTTTCTCTCAGACGTTATTGTATCGCAGTTTACAGATCAAATTGTGTTAACCTATGAAAATATTACCGTCTCGTCTTGGTGAAGGGGTTTGTTTACTTCAATGAAGCTGTGAGCTAAACCATGAAGGATCACCCAAGATGGGCAGGTTTTAGCAGAGAGGTCAGAGAAATTGTGATCCACTGGAGAAGGAACTGGCAACCCACTCCAATATTGAAAACCTAATGGATTAGCACAATCAGACACAAGATATGTCTAGCATGCTACTGTCCATAGGGTCATGGAAAGTCAGACACAACTGAACGACTAAACAACAACAAATTAACAAATTAAATTATTTATTATTAAGCCTGAATTTCATTTACAATAAGAAAAGGGGTTTACATAACATTATGGTAATAGAACTGAGACATATATTAGCTGCAATATCTTTATATCCATTACAAAATCTACAGAATATGTCAGTTCAAAATATATATCTCAAAGCATTGTAGCTGCTCAAATCATTGCTTTAATTATTTAATAGTGACGGAACAACTAAGGTGTCATATTCATTAATAGTTTAATTTTATGCTTTTATTTCCGAATAAGCAATACTCATATTTTTGCATATGAAAAGACTCTGGTGAGGTAAGTTTGAACATACTACATTAAGTCTATAAATGTTATATATACACAGTTAGATTTGACTGGTTTCAAAAGTAACTAGGCATGACAGGAGTGCGAGCTTCCATGCATGGAGTTGATCCAAACTGTAACACGTCATCCTTCTATTCACCCATGTGGTAATTCAAAATCCAAAAGGTAAATAATTAAAATACACTGTGGATATGTTTTACTTTTTAAACAATGTGAGATGGTTTATGTCCACTAGAATAACTTTAAATAGCATGGGTAGTTAGTATTTAAGCATCAACTGATTACTCTGATCTGCTCATGAATGTTACTTCACTGTCAAGTATATGCTTGCGTTTCCCAGGTATAAATATATATATGTATATACTATATATATAACAAAATATCAAAGTCAGAGGTGCTTAATCAGAGAACAAACTAAACTTATTAGGTTAGTTCTATGGTTAATAGGTTAGTTCTAAACTTAATAGGTTAGTTCACTTGTGAATTATCCTGTAGTATATCAGTCTGGTCTCACTCACTAGAGTAATCTAGCCCCAAAATACCAGGCAATTCTACCCTGAACAGGAGAAACAGCATACCCGAGATGTAGGTTTCGGCCTTCATTGGGCCTCGTCAGTGAAGTAGTTGAACTCTCTAAGGCACAGTGAGCAAGCGGTCCACATCCTCTATCACCCTTAGGGAGACTAATCCCTGAGGGTAATTATATATATATATATATATATATATATATATATATATATATATATATATATATATATGTGTGTGTGTAATTAAGATAGTTTGCAGTATTTAGGTGAAACTATTTAATTTCATGGTGTAAATCCTATACCAACTCATGTTGTGTTACTGAGAATATTTTGTGACTAAGGCGAAGGGATCCCATTGGTATGATTTTTCAATAATGGCAACTGTGATATGTATATGGGTGTTGTGTGTAAGGTAGGGCAATGTAGGGCAATGTAGGGCACTGTTGTGTGCAGGATTCAGATGTGCAAATCAATTTCTCCAGTACAGATATGTCACAGAAAATTAAATATTAAGTTATCTAGTACTGAAAATTAACTTAATAAATTGAAGAATAAAGCATTCATTACATAAATAAGTTATTTTTCTCAACCCATATTTCTTAATAATTGTATATACTTAAATGAATGTGCTACAGAAATTTGGGACTTTATAAATAATATTAATAACAAATTTGTCTGTTAATGAGATAGTGACTTAATATTTTGCTCATCATATTGCATTGACTGGCTATTTACCGTATTTCATAAAGCTTAAAAACCTAAGGTTTAGTTGGGGACACATGCTTGGGATAACTGGAAGCACAAACAAAAAGCAAACTGAAAAGAGTGAGGACAAGAGGGGGAAATTCAGGTCACTCAGTACTCAACTTCAACTTCTTTTCTACTCTGTCTCTGAAGGTCTTACCAGATGTCACATGTCCCATAAAAAACAGTAAATTCCATGCAAGGCTTTCAGGAATAATAATACTAGTATTTTGGGTGTAATTCATATTTTATGAAGTGGTGTTCTGTTTTATTTAGACTTCCCTAAAATTGCACCAAAAATGTTGCAATATTAGTTCTCTCCTCACATATACTGTCTGGTCTTTTGAGAGATGGTCATTGTACCCCAGTACAACAGCTTCTTTAGAAGTGCTGAATCTTAGACACTAAAGACAGCCTTTCCTCAAAGGGAGTTACCAGAGAGGAGGGAGGCCAGAGACATTTTCAGTGCGTCATGGAAGGGACAATCTAATCCTCTTTGCTGGTGCATCTGCTCTGGCAGTTTTGCTCTACAAATCAAAAGGCATCACATTAATTAAAGTTCCCTTTTCTTTCATTTTTATTCAACTCCTGAAATGTGACCAGTATGCACAAAGAGGTTTCAGCCCACTTTAGACACAAATATCCAACAGAAGGGTATGCACTTTGATTTGTTGTCTGGTTTCCGCTTACTATTCTTGTTTTTTTTCTTCTTCTTTAGAGCGGGACCTTCTCCTTTAGCAAAGTGCAGTACATTCAGAAAGCCTCACAAAACAAAGCATTCAGTTCTTGGTCAGCAACAAACTCATCTTTGTTCATGCAGCTCTATTAAGGAAAGAAGGCCAATTTTATGCAGGTTTCTATGGTCTGTAGTACAAAGACATTTATCTGTATGCAAGCTACTTGGCAGACTCACCCTGCACCATGAGATCATCTATTCTTAAAATAAGCACATTTGTGAACACTCTCAAAAATCATACACTGTTTAATGTAAAGGTTTTATTCCACCAGGCAGATGTTTACATTCTTTCACGGGTTGTCGATCAGAGCAGCTAAAATGCTGCATTTGCTTTAACAGAAACACATCTCAGCTTCGTGCTCCTGTAGTTGCAAAGCTATCTGTGCCGGATAACCATCTCATTCATCTTACAGTAGGGAGCCATGCTCAGATGCTTATCCTTGATATTTCTAGCGCAATGTTTGGAATTCTAATTGATCATTTCATAGGCTTTTATAGGTGGCTGAAAAAGTATACTTTATAGTGGATGCCTCCATTCATTATCAAATGTGAAAGTATGACAATACTAAAGGCAAAATAGAAGATAAATAGAATATATATCAAATATATCAGGTTGGGGAAAAAATACAATGCAATAAAAAGTTTTATTTTTCCACCACGCTAGCGAGAACAAACATAGTCTTCAATGGATGTGTGTCCATTAATTAATGTAGGTCTATACAAATAATTGGTGCACAGAGGGGTAAATCTGGTGGAGTGGCCAATATGGCTGAGTATTTAGTATACATGAACATTAGTAATTCTTGTCACTGGGAATGAATTTCATTAAACATGAGTCATCAGTCAACATGAGAGCAGAGCAAGTGTTGAGTGATTGCTTATATATTACTGTTTTGATGGAATAATATAGTTGTGTGTGTTGAAGCATCATTGTAAATAGTTGATCAATATGTAAGAATTGTAACAATAGACATATGACATTGGTCAGCAATATGTGACATGGAGGTAATTTAGAGTTGTGAAATATCATAACCTTACCCATAGTAATGGGTATATTTTCTCTCTTTTTATCATTCCGATTTTTATTAGTTTTAAATATTCTAGCTAGTTCACCAAATTCATCTCAGTCAAGATGAATTCCTTTGCCACTTCTGCCTCAAGCTGTATAGAAATTTACATTTTGAGAAGAAGAAACTCTCGGTTTGAACACATTAAAGGATTAAAAGCTTAACAAGCCCACTGTAAAACAATAGACAATTATCTAAGCTTCACATATCTCACAATTAAGGCTTTGCCGTGGTTCATGTTTAAATGATGCCTTAACCAGAGTTTAGCCATTAAAAATATTGCTTTTGTGAGAATTAGCCATCACATCACTCCTGATAGCAGCTTCTCATTAATAATTAATTTTAGCTTGACTCAGAGTTAGCTTTAACATTTTTTTACATACTTTTTCTCACAGATGGTATCATTAGTCCAATAAAACCCCATCTTCTTTGAGAGCAGATAGAGTGGCAAACAATGTGTATTTTTCTTCAGGGGTAGGGTTTGTCTCCCATATTGGATCTTGGGAGTAGTTTAGATCTTTGCTAGTAGGGGCTATAGATTTATGCAGACATAATTAACAGTGGGAGGTTTGGTAGTTAAGACCACTTAATGGTAAAACTACAATGGCAACTAATAAGGACTTAGAATAAAATACTTATTGATCAGAATATGCATAGCTTAGAGGACAGAAGAGAGAGGGGAAATATGATAGGAACTTTCAAATATATAATAAAGATTTAGTACATTTCAAGGGAGAAGTGTCTTTGAGAAAACGCGGAATTCAACACATCTTGAGGTGAAGTTGGAGGGTGGAAGATTTAGAGGTAAGAGGAGAAAGATCCAACAATTAAGAATTAGGAAATAAATTACAACTTTTATTCATTGTCACTAAAAATAATAAAAATGATGGTGCAGAAGAACAATAGTGAGTTATTGTCTCAAGCAGTGATCAACTTTCTAGACTTGCAAATATCCTGAATAACCGCCGTGTGCAGCATGGACAGCAGCTAGATGGCATGGTAATGAGCTATGCAGACTGCAGTGCATCCGGCAGCTGCTGAAGAGTGCCTGGTGGAGGGTCCATATGTCGAACATGGTGATCAATATGGTCCCACAGGTGCTCAATAGGGTCCAAGTCCAGGAAATTTGGAGGCCAGGGAAGTACTTGGAAGTCCAATCGCTCTCTGACAATTCTGGCAATATGACATGTTGCATTGTCCAGCTGGAAGATCTAATCGGCTACAGGAAAGACAATCAATATATATGGGTGTACTTGATCTGCAAGGATTGATAGGTAACCCGATCAGTTGAGAATGCCTTCCAGACAATGCCAAGAAAACTTTCCCCAGACCATAACGCTGCCACCACAAGCATGTGTTCTTCAGACAATATTTGCAGAGTGTTTGTTCCCTGAGGGTTGGCGCCTGACATGAAAACGCCCATCCAGTCAAAATGTGGCTCATCAGAGAAGGCAACCCTTAACCAATCAGAAGAGTCTAACAGTACTGTAGTGCAAATTGAACCCATGACGGCGATAATTTATATATTTGCAGAATGCCTACATATCACCTTATATACCCACCAAACCAGCTCATGACACGTGCCATACTTCATTGGCTACACGTTGTTGACATCAAAAGTAGGAGGTGGTCATAATAATGTGACTTAAACAATTGTATCTCAATCTATGAATTGAACTGAGTTAAATAAAAGAAAGTTCAATTATTATAGTCTAATAGAATAAGCAAAATATATCCATACTCTTTGGCCTCCCGAGAAGGACACCATGATGAAGTCAGCTAGCACTCATGAAATGCTTGTCCTGGAAAGTAGCCCTCATTTGGTAGCATGGTGTACCTCTCGGGAGAGCAAACAGTAAGGATATATTTTGTTAGTTCTATTAGACTTTAATAAAGAAATTTCTTATTTATAGCTCAGTATAATTCATAGACTGATATACTATAATAATAAGATATTGATTAGGCTGAACTACAATGGGATTTATCAAATAGTTGCAATCTAGAAGATTAACAGAGACTGAGTTAGAAGTTAGAGCTCACCATTGTGGTGGTTTTCCAATCAGGAGGTACCCCTCAAAGGTCACAGCCAGCCTGTTAGAGTGCAAGTTTAGAAAGTTGATCACTGATTGAGTCAATAATCATCATTGTTCTTATGTGTCATAATTTTTATCATATTAAATCACAATCAATAAAAATTGTATTTTATTTCCTAATTCTTTATTCATGGATCATTGTTAAAATAGCTGTTAGGCAAATAATATAATTTGGGGATGCATGCACCCCCTACATTTATTTTGGCATGGGCAGCAATGGTAATGGGTGTTGCAAATATTGGGAGATGATGATTGATTGTTTAACATGAATCCACTTGATACTGATTTTTAGATTGGTTAATTATCTTTGATGATTTACTATGGTTAACTTGCACTTTTAGCAATATTCATTTTAACAGTTTTTTTAAAGTTTAAAATAGCTCATACTAAATGTTTTTCGTTTTTTTTACCAGGACTTATGAGATTGGCCCTGTGTTTTCCCCAGCAAAAAATAAGGTTGTAAAAGTGTAAATGTTACTACTCAAAGCCTTCTTTGTTTCACTAAGGCTTAAAAATTATGTAGTTGTCTTATATTTGGTCAAACCTGGAACTATCATGGTGGAACAGAGCAGTAGGCCTATTCCATAAAGTTTTTTTTTCTTATCATAGATTTTATTGTATGTATTTAAATAAAACTAATATTGCCACAAAATGGCAAATACAAGAATGCAAACACATTAAGCAATTATGTGTATTCAACAGTAAAAACTAACAATGTAATGAACACATTACATACTAAAGTGCTTAAATTAATAATTTTATGGAAACTGAGACATACATAAAAACAACTAATGTGGACAATTGGGGTTTTTGATAAATGCCTACGTTCAAGGTAAATGTATCCAAATGACAAAAACCCAGCAGTCTAGATAAACGTATAACTATCCATGTCATTATATTCTTCATATATTAATGCATCTAAAGTTGCAACAATGGCTTCATTATTTATATGGACTAACAATGTTTTATAGGATTTTAGTCATGTCAGAAAAATAATGACTAATTAATGACTTCCATCCGCTGCTCTACACAGGGCAAGTAGGAGGTCATGTAGGAGGAGGAATAATACAGGCAAATAACAGGAAAAGCCCAACCAAGGTTGCCTATATTATTCATTGAGATCCTTGGTGATTTGTTACACAAATTCAGTCAACATAGCAAAAAAATAGGGTTTTAAACCAATAAAATTATGGGACAGCCACTCTTTTGTATAAAATATCTGCTTCCATTTTCAGTATCTCAGCTTTTTTCTGCTTTTGTCTTATTACCTCTATAATCTTAGAGTTTTGTTATATTGTGCTGGGGTATATACAGAGGAAAATGCAACTTATTGATCTAGTAAAATCCATAAGGGGCTTATTTTCTTTAATATTTCAGAGGTGGTAGTGTCAAGAGCCTTTATGTAGGGTGTTCCTGTTTGATATTGACTTATTGTATTAAACATATCAATAGATATACGTAGGAGGTCCACAGTTACAGATGACCCATACTTAAGAACGGACTCCCAAAGCTTTTTGTATGAGTTTGTTTTTATTTAAAAACTAACAAAAACCATCAGGACTCTGCTTTACTTTGGGCAGATATGGACACATTAATACATCTCTATACAGCAGGAGTAATCAATTACTTTTTACAAAAATTGCCAAGGTCCAAATCTATATGTGAAAATGAATCTATATTTTTCTACAATTATTAAATATTATTAAATATTTTAATATAATGACATACCAAATGCTTTTCAATTTAAAATAACATATTTTAGGATGTGCGGGAATGGGATGTCATTTCACTTAACCGATAGCTAATTTAAAGAGCCACTTAATTCAGCACAATTTGGATCACACCACAGTAAAGATCTCCTAAAAAAATTCAAATACTTTTTGAATTGTTGAAATACGTGCATTTTTCAATGAGAAATGAATAAATGAAATCCCTGTTTACAAGTGTCACTGGCAAGCCCCAGACAGACCCACAGCAACAGCTCCATGCAGTGAGCATAAGCAAAAAAAAGAGTTAACCCATCACAAATTCATCTGTGCAGAGAATGAAATGATGGAAACACCTAAATGGGTCAGTTGTGGGTTAACTGCTCTCTGCATTTCTAAGTACAGGGAAACATTTATATAAATCTTTATCTTCCCTGTGCCTTCACAGCACAGTTCGGCATATGCTATTGATCATGGAACAGTCAGTAGGCAGGATATAGTGTGTTTGTACAGACCTAAAACTGTAGATTTTTTAGGTGTTATTAGTGTAATTAAATAATTAATTCGTAATTTAATTATAAATCACTTTAACATACAATCTTGTGCTCTTTCACATCATGAAGAACACTTACAGTGAAGTAAATGGCCCTTTACGGATGTTACAGGCAAAAAGCAACACTGGGTCAGCAATTTCAGACATTTTTCTTAGCTTAACATACATAGTTCCCATTCTCACTGGTTTGGACATCTCAAAGCATGAGACATAGGTGAAGCCCCTGGCAGAATTATTTCAAAGTCACAGGGCCTCATTCAATTGTGATTTGGCCAATTGAATAAAGCTCTAAATAAGCACATAGCTGATTTTTTTAAAAGAAGTTTTTAGTTAGTGAAAACCTTGCTTTTGGATAGATGTTTACTAACTTAAAACTTCTTTAAAAAATATATGTTATGTGCTTATTTAGAGCCCTATTCAATTGGCCAAATTGCAATTGAATGAGGGCCACAGTGTGCATTCAATTGAAATATTAATTATGGTAACGTGGAGCAGGACCTCTACTGTTTTAGCAACAAAGGAGAGAGGTGATCATTTGTACACGATAAAACAACAAAATTTAAAGATTTAGGTAAAAATATTTCCAAATAAATCCAAATTAAATTTGAGCCAGTTTGTAGAGTCGTTACTAAAATAATGTGTATTACCCTTATATATGACCAACTCTCATATGAAGAGCTTCAACAGTGCACAAGAATACCTGTATTACAGAGAAAATAAAATGCTGAAATAGAAATCTGACTCACTAAACCATAGAAAATGTGTCTGGTATACTAAACAGACTCTGCACTTCAGGACCCAAGGAATATAGGCACAAGTTGGGCTATATCTATATAGACCATTCTGAAAACATGTTAGACCTTGTAGGAAGTAGCCGTATAGGAAGTGTGTGGAAGCAGCATGACTAGAGGTTGAGAACCCAATATTCGCAAATTAGCTTAAAGGACCACCGCACAATAAAAAAAATATTTGTTTGAAAACTTTTAAGACTGACTCAGAGCATAATTAAGCAGGAAACAGTCATACTTAATTAGAATAAAAAATATGTTGATGCCTCAGCAGGACCCTGGAGAGCTTCATAATACATTGGTGGACAATGTGTATGTGAGAGGGGTATTTAAATATTTTTCGTTTGCAATATTGTATGTTAAAATGATACATTTTTTAATTACAACAATAACAGCTATAAAATCTAACATTTTAAATTTCTATTTAAATACAAGTCTATTCTGCCCACTGACTGTTACATGAGTAATTAGTAGATTGCAAAGTGCAGCATGCACTGCGTGAGGCTGTATAGGGGAAGGCTATGATTGATAGCACAGCTTTATCGATCAGGTTACACCATACTGATCCCAGTGCTTTCCAAACTTTTCAAGTTGGTGACAAACTTTTTTGACATGCATCATTTCGCGACACAGTAATGCAAAAGGGAGGTTACACTAACCCCTTATAAGAGATACAAACACATACATAAACACATACATAAATTACGACACACTAACATTTGGAAAGCTCTGAGTTAACCCATAGCTTCCCTGTTCTTGGTGAGCCCAGAATTCCATACCTGCACAGACAGATGTGGTAATGGTTACATTTTTGTTTGTTGGGATCACTGCAAGGAGCACCACTGCAAGGAGCACCACAGCACGGAACACAGAGCATTATCCCCTCTATATTGGTTTGTATTGTTCAAATTCTGAGGAGGCACGAGAGCAGGAACCTGAATTTTCTGTCGGTAAGAAAAAAATAGAACCGGTTCCCTTCAAACTGGAAATATAAGCAGTCTGACAAAGACCTTGCCTTGAATGAGGGAATTGGTTACAGACATGGAACAGACTGTGAACAGCCTTTCACACATATAAACATAGATTTGATTTTATTAGATTTCTCAGTGAAAATGCATGTATTTAAAAAATGCAAAAAGTATTTCAATATGATTTTAGGTGAACTTTACAGTAATCCAAACTGTGCTAAATTATATGTCCCTCTGCTAACCAATGAGATCAAAGTATGCTCTCTGCATTTCCTGTTAGTTTCAATTAAGTTTAAACAGGTTTTACTTAATATTTGTTGCAAAAAACAACATTTAATGTTTGATTAGTGCCTAATTAAAACATTCAACGTATGTTGTTAGGGCATTATTGTAGCTGTCTTAGCAATATAACATACTGAAATCACATGTATTGTGTGCTCCAGGTGTTTATTTGCTTAGTATAAATGTAAACATGCACTAATGGGCCTATATATGTATTAATACTCAGCAAATACATAATCATACCTCATACTGCTAAAACTGTAGATTAAATAGTTTTTACTGAAGTTTAGGGGACAGCTGTAAAGGAAACATATACAGTCTTATCATAATGACATTACTCCTCACTCAGCTAGTTTTATTATAGATGTTCCTTTATCTGAAAGTAACCAAATACTCAGATATGCATAAAATATTCATAAAATCAAGATCAAAAAGTTTTATAATAAAATAGTTTTATGTATTTCTACACTTCTGCCCTTGCTAATGATACAATCCACAAAGTCTATAAAGGTTAAAAAAAAAGTCTGAACAAAAGAATAAAACAGATGAAAAGAACTGGGTTGCTATGGAAACTAGTAATCTCTAAAACCATATTTAAAATGCAAAATTACAGAATCAAGCACAGCTATTTATTCTCACATAGCCATAAAATTCAAATATGTATATTGAAAAGATAAGCAAAACAAACTTGATATAAAATAAAATGAAAAACTATTTAACTAGCTTTAAAATATATTACAGCTAAGGAAATTAGCTATAGAAATTGCAATATTATTATTTAGCATAGTCTTTTATACCGAATACACTGGATACTTATCCAAAAAATAGTTCCAAAATAAAAAAAGAGTTTGTTTTATGTAAAATAAATCATAAAGCTCTCACTCTTAGAAAAATATAATTTATAGAGTCATTTAGGATCATTGATTCTTTAAAGTGTGTGCCTGTAGGCCATATAAAAATACCAAGCCACTGACTGACCTCTCCTAACACAGGGCTCTGCAACCTATTACTTGAGACACAATATGATTCAGTACAGATCAATGAATGGCTCTCTTGTCATCTCCAAGTAGCTAGTAGAATAGGACTTGTGCACTTTCCAATAGTTAAACAGGGATAACAGAAGGTAACTAAAAAAATATTCATGAATTTTTTGGGGGACAATTATGGACAGATTTATCAAAAGGTGACATAGGCATTAGCCGAGAGTGCTCATTGAGGGGTGCCTCATTGTGATTTTAAAAATTATTTGAGGCTCAGATGAAGAAAGAGGAATATCCAAATTCCTATATGATGTATTTTAAAAAAGTGCAGGCAGCCGGTGAAATCTATTTTTTTTTTGGTAAAATCAGAATTTTTTAGACTCTTACGAGTCTACGAGTATTAGAAACATTTTTTTATATCACTTCATGAGAGCTGAATCATGAGGGTGTGTTTTTGGCTATCAGTGAAGAGTGCATGGGGAGGAGGTGACAGAGAACTATTGTAAAGATAATTGCAACACTCATTCCCTCTCACTGTCCCAAAAGCAGACTCATTGGAGGGAGGCTGAAGGAAGAGGGAACACCCCTTTCCCCTCAATGGCCCAGAAGCAGACTTCTTGCTTCAAGAAATGCAACTATATCTCTACAGTAAAGTAAAGGCCCTCTCACACACACAACTTCTACCTATGTATCATGGATTTTCCTAGGGCCAAGTAGAGGTATCAACAATTATTTTTTCTAAATAAAAACTAGCTGTATGACCTTTTCATGATTAATTATGCTTTTAGTTAGACACAATGTTTTTTTTAAATTTCTGTTATCATTGTGTCATGGCCCTTTAAATCCCATGATTACTGAGATTTTGTTGTGTGATCATGATTTGCGTTTGTGTAGCATATGCTTGTTGCCCTCCCATAGAAACAAATAAATAATTGTTTTGTGCATTATTATGGTCAAGCCTCAAATGCATTTAATATATGAGTACTTGCTCAGTGTGTGTATGAGTAGCTACTGTATGTTGTACAAATGGCTCAGTGTCATAGGGAAATGTCTGTGGTGTGCTCACACAGCCACAAAAGTCAGTGGTGAGCAATATACACACAGAAAAGGTAAAATTTAGAGCATGCACATACTGCGCATTCACTCGCAAGGGCTCCTCCACTTCACTGCCTAGGAGCTCCAAAAAGGTAAACCCTGTCTTGACTGCGCTCCTACTTCCAGCAAATATGCCCTTGAGAAATTCATTATATGTATATAATTTATCCCTGTGCTGTGGATAGCTGCTTTTGCCTAAAACAAATATTTTTTGTAGCAGTGATTGAAGATTAAATTCCTACAAACCTTTATATCATAAGTATACATTTTCAAGAATGCAGTGTATTAATTATATTTAACACAGACTTTTATTTAGTGCACAATCTTACTGGAATATGTATCTTCTCTCACCAAAAAATACCTGATAATTAAGTAGAATGTTTTGATTTCTGGTTTTAGTAAATCATTGACATGAAAAGATATGTGCTCTTGCTAACTTTTCATAAAATATGTTTTTTTATTAATGTAATTTCAATACTTTATCACTCATGAACATATATTTCAACTGTCTCTATAGCTTTGTCCACTTCATAATTTCACTGTGCACCGTAACAAGGCAAAACCTTATTGATTAAATCTAATTTTTGTTTAATTGTTTTCTGTTTGTAACCTTAGTTTAATTTGTATTTCTTCTATGATAAAAAGTATTTATATGATAAATCTATTACAATCCCTAAATACATACTATTAATACATATATGAAAGGATAATTGTGTTTAAAAATATTTACTTTATTAGAAGTGTCAATTATTAATCAAAACAACGAAAATATTACAATGCAGACATTGGCCCTACATGCTTATATACATCTAGCTGTACAATTTAAATCATAGGGGGTCAGCCCTTGATCCCCAATGGGATACCTCCTAACTGAAGGGTGCAGTAAGTCTCTGTAGCCCAAAAGCTTATAGTGCCCTGTTCCAGAAGGAATAAAATAGACACTATGCATTCAACTATTAAATATTACCATATGGCCTGCATCTAAGTATCAAGTAAAGCTAATTAGAGCATATCAATTGCAACAAGATAAGGTGGAACATAGAGAGTTAGAACTGTGATCCCCAAAGGAAGGAGGGAGAGAGAGAGGGGGAGGGATGGAGAAAAAGTTTGTATATTTAGTAAGAATTTAAATGATGTCCATTTATGTTTAGTATTTTTATCCATCAGTTCTTTGTCCCAGCCTATGCTTTGTATTGCTACCCTTAGACCGTTAAAATCTGCACTTTTAAAATTCAAAGTTTTTATTGGCCCCTTACAGTTTTGTTTTTTTAATTCAATCTCAAATAAGACTGTGTTGTGATCACTGTTTCCCAAAGGTTGCCCTATTCAACATTTCATACTATATCAATATTATTTGTGATGACTAAATGTAAGATAGACTCATTTCTAGTAGGCTCTTGTATAACCTGGGCCAGATAATGATCTCTGAGTGTACTCAAGAACCTGATCCCCTTAGCTGAACTGCTGGTCTCATTCATCCAGTTTATTTCAGGGTAATTAAAATCTCCCATTATTAGAACTTGCCCATGCTTAGCTGCATTTCCAATCTGTAACAATAATTTCATGTCCTCACTTTCATTTATATTTGGGGGTTTGTAGCATACTCCTACCAATATTCTTTTGTAATTTGCTGTTCCTTTTTAACTCTACTCACAAACATTCAACATTATCCCTAGTTCCAGCAAAAATATCTTCTCTGACTTATATTCAGGCTTAATATACAGACAAATCCCTCCTCCTTTTTTACCATTTCCCCAATCTTTCCTATATAGGTTATAACCATCCAGATTAACAGGCCAGTCATGATATTCATCCCACCATGTTTCAGTAGTGCCTATTAAATCCCATTTCTCATTAACTACTAATAATTATAACTCATCCATTTTTCCTGGCAAGCTCCTGGCATTAGCAAGCATACACATTATGTTATGAGTTTGTAGTTTTCAAGTGCCTGCCTCTGTATTTGATTTACTTAGTTATACCTCCCTAGTGACTATACTAACCCTTCCCCCATCTCCTCCCCCATGAGTAGTTAATTCATCCCTCACCTCCTCTATACTTTCTACCCCATAACTTTCATCTAGTCCCTTCCCAACCTACTAGTTGATTGTATTTAAACTAGTTTTGAGTGTTATAGTTAGTTTAACATGTACCAGCAGTTATATAGTGTTCTGATTGATTTGTTTAATGCAACAGTGAACTAAACTTTTTTAACAGAAATGTGTTGTTTACATCCGAATATACACTATAGGTCCAGATGTGGTAGACATGATTGTGCCATTATTGTAAATTTTACTTAATAAGTTTTATGATGCCTCTAAAATGTCATCTAATCTTCATCTCTGTCATAATAATAAATTAGCGCAAACTGATTCTACAAAAACTAGACATTTTCATGCCTGTATTTAAAAAAACAATGTTTAAACATTCATTACATATGCTAGAATGTATGTGAAACGTTAAATGTATTAACTGGTAGAACCTCATTTAGCATCAGTGACCTGAACCAAATGTTTTTTGTAGCTTCTGGTCAGTCATGCACACTGATTTGTTTTTGCGCCATTTTCTTTATAGAACTTTTGAAAAGGAAATTTTTTTTTTTGTTGCATCAGAAATGCATAAAATGTTGGTGCTATACAAATCTAAGATACCAAAAATTATAATAACTTGATATACAGGCAATGATTTTTGTTTTGCAGTTGGAGAGGAGTTGTTTCCTATGTGGTATTATTGCATGCAAACCACTTGTTAATTTTTTGTATTATTATAGAGTCATAAACATTCACCAGTTTGACAAATACCTACAGATCCTTATCTGTTACCCTAGGGTTCTTTGTTACATTCTTTAGCATTGCACATCTTGTTCTTGCAGTGATTTTTCTTGGACAAACACTCCTAGCAATGGCACTTCTTTCATTTGTACACTATCTGTCTGACTCCTGGTTGATGAAGGTCAACAGCTTTAGAAATGCTTTTAATTCCATTTCTAAACACTTTGATTTCCATCAACCAAGCGGTTTCAGAGCACCTCAGAAAAAGTGCACCGAAACCCTTTTGGCAAGTTTCACATCAATATATTTGTGTTATAAGAGTCTTTTGGTAACCAAACTTTGTGGTGTTTTACAAGGCAGGGACGTCCATCTCACAACTGAATGTCATCAGTGTGTTGATTGGATCACTACAATTACTTTAATAGAGGCCATAATTCTAGAGGTTCACATACTTTTTTCCAGCTTAGACTGTGAATGTCATTATAGACAAATATACAACTGTTTGTGCGCTTAATCCAGTTCTATTTATCTATTATTGTGACTGAAATGAAGATCAGAATATGCTTTAGGAGCAAATAATGTACACATATGTACAATTCCCATGGGTTCATAAACTTTTGTCACAATTGTATGTTATAAAAAGACAACAAATTCCGAAGCTTTATGATCATGCAAATCGTCAAATATTACTCATTGGCACTAATTAATTTGTAGCCCCCCAGATTGCAGATTATGTCTAACTTCCATGTTTTACTGACGTCCTGATGACGATCTTATTTACTATTGGCTGTGTCTAAGAAGCAAATTATGGACTTCCTTACATATTGTCAGATCATATGATCACGCCCCCTGAAATCCTACTTAACAAGGCAGGGTTTACAAGTTTAGGCTTAAGGAGATAAATTACAAGCTTGAGTCAATAGAATAAATCTAAACATTTAGTTAAAAAACACCTGCAGACAAAATGATGGGTTAGATTAATTTGCGAGCTTCTAATAGAATAAGGCTCAAAAGCAGAAGATTAAACATCAGGATAATTGCTAATAAAAGCAATACATTTGATACTGTATCTTTTTTTTTCATTCTAAGACATGGTTTTATCTTCAAGTGGGGTTCTTCAAAAGGGGCCATTTTAAATTTTGATCACAGGGTTTTTTAAGTGTTTTCATTATCAGTGACTACTTGGCATCATTCTACAGCTCAGTGAGGTAAGAGTGTTGGGAGAGAGCATATGCAAAGTCATAGTAGTATGAGATTAACACGTATGTACACACTTACAATAGTCCTCTACACCAGGGTGAACCAAAACAAATTCCTTTAACTGGAATACAAGAAAACTATCTCTCTCTTTTCACACTGGAAAGCTTTGCATAATGGGTAGCTGCTGGAGATCTTAAAAGAGGCTTTTGGGTTGATTGTTGCATTTTCGAAGGGTTATGTGGTTCTTGGGGGAGAAATGCGTATCAGAGGGATCCATCAAGGTAAAAAAAGATTGGTTGGAAAGTTTTAATACAAATACACATATACATTTGTATTATCCAACATGACCTTATTTTATTATGTTTATTCACCCTTCAGTTTAAGACAAGTAAAATGCTACTAAAATGTGAGGTGGTAAAATATTCCTGCACCCGAGCAGCAAATATCTTAAACTCATCTTTGGGCAGCCATGGGAATATCAAGTGAAAGAAGTAGAGTTAAGTTTGCTTGCAACTTTTTCTTTCTAGTTTACTGTATTTATCAAATGTAATAAGATATCAGAGCTATGAACTCCCTATGTTTGCCTGTGTGATCAATATATTCCAATAGTGGTGGATAAGAATAACAGATATCTAACACAATTAGTTGAAACAATTAAACTAAAAGAATTCAAGTTTGTGCGAGGTATGTGTAAGACTAGGCAAAGGATTACTACTGATACAGCTTTGGTATGTGTCCTAAATGATCTGCTGATGGCAAGATACCAGTGACTATTCAATACTAATCCTCCTTGACCTCTATTAAGTAAAGTTCTCTTAAGTCCAATAATTTATCCATTAAGGAAGGCCAATAAAAATTAATGGGGCTGAGAGTTGGATAACTAAAAGTGTATGATGAGTTAAAATTATCAGGCCTAATGTGAAGTTGAGAACAACAAAATGTAATAATTTTCTACTCTTTTTAGCTGATCTACATAAGAATTATTCATAGGTAGTCATCCGTCTGGCATAAGTCATGGTAACAGAACATATAACGGCAAATAAACATTTACCATATGATTAGTCTTCAATGGCTCACAACACAGTGGTTTATTATAAAGTGAACAAGTGTTTGTAGACAGTGTATTATTTAAAGGGACTCTGTCACCCCAACAGGAAGCTGATTTCATCGAAAAGAGCATTACAAATTGGCTATACATTGTACTAGCTGTTTTTCTCTTCAATAAATCATTCCACAAATACTTAGCATTGAGTTTGAGGCTCCTGTATGTTAATGTGCAGCTCAGACTGTTCGATAAAGGTACATAAGGGGTCTAACTACCTGATAACATTGCAGGTCTATTTTGGATACCCCAGAGATCGACAAGCACACTATGATACTAATTAGTACATCAAAGTAGCTAATCAATATGCACAAGCTGCTTATGTGCATATAATTGCAAGAACAACAGCATGACATTTCTCAGGATTTATTCATTTTAGAAAGCAAAGGCTAACACAACATATAGCCAGTTGTCATGGTTTTTAAGAATAACCTAAAAAAACAACAACTTTATATTGAGGTGACAGAGTTCCTTTAAAGATGGAGGCTATATTACAGACAGCTGGTATTAAAACCTATTAAGTGTATCCTGAGGATTTTTTAAGCCAAGCTTTTCAATTAGCAAGGGTCATACTGTATGCGCTTTGTGGTTCTTATCTGTTACCAAATATTTGTTTATCTGTAGTCAATAAAATAACTTGTTATAAAAACAGTAATTAATACATATGAACAATATAAAACATGTAAATGTCATTTTTATCTTTTTGATGTTTCATGCATTTATTAAGACTAGAACTTGGAAAGCCAGCTGTTGCAATACATTATTTATGCCTCGGTGCCTCTTTTTTCACAAGTAGCTTCTCACATCTTATCTTATTTCCTTAGGAATAATAATATGTACATTTTGTAGGCTATGCACTATGAAGCATTCAATTTAATTCAGATTCCTAATTTGGTCCTAATTTGAAAATCCAGCTATGGGATGCTATTTTTAGATATAAATGTACTTGCGAATTAAATGCAACTTCATTGATATAGGACTATCAGATAAAGAGCTATATCACCTACAGTTATTATTATTATCTTTCATTTGTAACATGACAACATATTCCATAGAATTATACAGGGGTTAAGAATAAGGCAAAAACTAATTTTATCAAATTGCAAAAGAATGGAGGCCCCTGTTATGAAGCTTAAAATCAAACGTACATGATGCTTTCCCTCAAGCACCAACAAGATTGAAAACTTGCAAACTTACAATGTACATAATACTGCAGTAATATTAATAACATAGGCCCCCATGCTAATCGAGCAGCGTAATTTGTGGTATATATTAATCTTTAGCACCCCCCGCATTACGGTACTCAGCCAACATCTGTAAATCCTTCCTAGTCTGCAAGAGATTTCAGTGTAGGGAGTACCCAAAACAAACTTTACGGATGAGAAACGGATCTAGGAACCGATAGAAAATGAGAATGTCATGATTATTATAATGAGTGAGAAACTGCACCATAACTGGGACAAGAAACCATTATATTTGTATATGCAATATTTATTTATTTATATTATTTGAAAGTAAATAGATGTGACAATTGTATTTATAGCTTCAATATACAAAATGTGTTTATTTTGTATATATATATATATATATATACAAAATGATTTAGAGCATTTGTTCATTGGCAAAGTGGTTTCCTGATATGCATTAACACCTTGAGTACTGGGTTGTGTGTTACCCTGGATATTGTCTAATAAAACGTACATAATAGTACAAATATCATATTTTTGATTACACATATGTTTATAGTGGATTGTTTAGTGTCAAATAATGTTGTAATTTCATAATTGTAATTGTTTTTTGGTTCTATACTATCACTTTAACTGCTGCTACAGCATTCTGCAATGGTTTTAAAACCATTTGTGAGTGGTCTTTGGTACCCGTAATATTTATTTTACCTTTATGCAGTTATGGCAGTGCCCTGGTTTGCTAGTGATCTGTAAAGTCTTATTAGAATAGAGTTTTTTGTGTAAGCGTCTAACAAATTAACTTATAATCTTTTGTCAGTGTAAAAATGAGTGGAGATGTATGCTGTGCTTTTAGGCTTTGATGTGCCGCAGTCACTCGTGGCAGTTCTCTTGCAATGTTTACGTGATGGGGGAATAGCATAGTAAGCTTTATTTTGTTACTAAACCACCGTAATTGTGATAGTGGGGATTAGCATAGGGCCCATATTCAACTTCCCTCCTGCAGTAAAACAGCTGTTCTCTATGCTCTACAATTGCTCCCCATAAAAGATAACATACAGTGTATTGGCCTACCTACCAAAGCTCCTCACTCCATATCTTCCAAATTTGACACTAAGATCTCCAACCCATAGAATCCCTTCATATACCTCTGGGTCTCGATCTGTCATATACGGTATGCACCTGGAACTCTACCACTCCCGATTAGGGGTGTACCATCCTTGCACATTTTCATAAAGAGATTGAAGAAACTTTCTTTCATCCAGACTAAGAAAAAATGTATATCTTTATTTTCTACTTTGCACTTTGAGACTGGAAGAAAAGTGCTACTGTATATAAATGATAATTCATTAATATTATAGTTTAAAATGGGATGCTCATTTCAGTAGAATTATGACATGAATTATTTCTTACAATTCTTTTATATTCATATAATAATTTCTGTTGCCATTCTAACATTATCATTTTGCATTTCCAATTTACTTCTCCAAAACACACTCAATAAAAAACAGCATGCCTTGTACAGTGTTTTACAAGTAAATAGGATGTATAATGCATGTGAAGTATGTCACGGGTGTACAGAACATGCTGTAAGTACAGGTTATCCTGGGTAATGGTGGTTGGATTAGGTAAAATCTCTGTTGGATTTATTTGCTTCGTCCTAGATGCTCTCATCACATATAATACGTAGCTATCAGTAACAATTTCATTTTCAGTAACCAAGTGCAGTGACTAGGCCAACAAGGCCAAGGCCTAGGGTAACATTTTCAGGGAGCAGCAGGATGCCTCCGTTTACAGGCGAAGTGCTTTGAAATATGCATATAAATGCCTATATATATATATATATATATATATATATATATATATATATATATATATTTATTTATTTATTTATTTATATAGATATATGTCAATAAGGGGGCCCAAGACAAAAATAACATTTCCCCCATTTTTTCACATCAGGGCCCTCAATTTACTAGCTTCACCACTGAACAAAATATTTTAAATAACAGTCTTAACAGTTTTAACATCTATATGAAATTATTTATTCGTTTCTGGCGCCATTTCTTTTCTGATCAGATTCTGTCTGCTGCTTTCTGTTCGTGGGAAATAGTGAGCTTTCCATTAGCCCTGTTGAATGCGAGGTTTTAGCTGCCACACTCTCATTGTGCTAGAAGAACTTTATTTTGCATCTAAAGTCTCTTTCAGTGTTGAACAGATAGAAACAAAATGGTAGATTCCTCTGCAGCATAACTGTTTATAACAATCAATAAAGACTGTATTTTTTAATTCTAGAGTTATTTTGCTCATTTTAAAGTGTAGTTCTATTTTAAATATAAGACTACAGTGGTCCTTTAAAGCAAATATATTTTTTCAGGTTCTGTGAATAAATTCACAGTTTCTGAGTCTGTGCCCTTAACTTCAATTTTATTTAATTTCAGGGAGGCTGGTTTTGCTGTATCTACTAAGTAAAAAAACCCTGACATGCAAGGGGCTCACAAGATGTGCTGTCCTTCTTACAATCTGCAGTCATAAGATGAAAGGCGGGGATGTTAGGAACTTTGAATCTTTAGTACAGAACCAAACAATGCAATGCCACAGTGTGTTTGTGAATAACTCATCAATCATGAAGACTCTTAAATACAGAATAATGCTGGGCGCTTTGAGCTGAATTTTGATGAGAAGATTAAAAAGTGTATTGTGCCTGGTATCAATCAGCCATGGAAGTTTACTAGTTTTATTTGATAATACCTTTCTGGATACATCTTTTCAGAGGTTTGAGCACAAAAAAATTGGTACAGTTAATATCAATACCTTACTGTTAAGGTAAATTATTTAAAAAAAAATTCAAATATATTAAATACAGGTTTTACGTTATTGGCTTCTTAGCCATTCACAGGTCATAAATCTGTTAAAGGACCACTGTAGTGTATTTATAAGTAAAGCTCATAAGTTTGTTTGCTGTGCATAGGCTATTAAAAAAAAGCATGCCATTTAAAAATAAATAAAAGTTATTATGTTTTAGCTTTTAAACTGTCTGTTTCCCTCCTCAAGCATATTTCCACCTTTCTGTGTTATCAGGGGCGTGACCAGCTCTGCCTGTGTACTGGATTAAAAACAAAGTCTGACCAGTCAAGGTTTTGTTTCATTATGCACAGTGAAGGGGGAAGTGCTATGGTTTCTCATGCACTGTAACTGGGTGGGTTTATGGGCAACTGCACGCATGTTACAATAGAGCGATTACCTCTGTGTAGGCAGTGAGGCAGAGCTAATGATGTCATGGGGCAAGGTCAGTGACATTAGTGCAGCCTGTTTCCAAGCTCCATGACAGTCCAGAAAACAGGAAGAGCTGACCACACAACCCTTATAGACACAAGTAGAAGCAGATATGCAGCTCTGTTTGAGGGAAAAACAAACAGTTTAAAAGCTAAGAAAAATGTTAACTTTTATTTATTTTAAAGTACATGCCCAACAAACAAACATATGAGCTTTACTTATATATGAGCTTTACTTATAAATGCACTATGGTGGTCCTTTAACAGTCAATTACAAGGTCTAGGTCAAATATGCATGCCAAGGTCTAGGTCAAATATGATAAGAAGCCAGCAACTTAAAACCTGTATATATCAGTTTAATTTTTAATAATTTACATTTTATTTAGCATTAATAACAGTAATAATAACAAAAAAGATATATTTCAAGTGGAAAATAAAATAAACCAGCAACGGATTGTGGTAAGGAGGAGCACTAGATCAGAATGCTGTTATTTGTTAAGGGGCTCACAATAAATATTATAGAGTCTCTTCTAGCTAATGTCACCAGGAGTGCTTAACTTGAACATAGTGAAAAAGCAGATACTTTTTTAAAGGATAGGGTATGCTTTTGTGTTCCGAGTTAAAGACCTGTAGTATAAAGGAAAAACTTCACAGGGAATAAGTAGGTTTCATGGTGCCCCAGGCCTGTTCAGATATATGCGCCCGTGTAAAAATTACCATATATATATATATATATATATATATATATGTACTGTATATATATATAGAAGCACATATAGAAGCACATGTTGATGTGTTTGTATATATATAGAGTGTCAGGTATTCTGAGAGGAATGTCACTGCATGCAAATGTTTTTAAATAACTCACCCCAAAATCAAAATTATTTTTTTAAGTCATTTTTAAAGAGAATGACAAACTAGCTGTCCTTTATAATAACCATTTTTTTCTAAAGTGAATTATTCCTGAGCTAAATAAAATAGTTCCTGCTGTTTTATGCAAATGAGGGGCTCCTACTAATCAGCTGGTTATATGTGCTAATTAGGATTACAGTCTGGTTGTCTGTCTTATCAAGCATTCTGACCTACAAAATAACATGCTGGGCTGCGCATTAGCATAAAGGATTCAAATAATCTATATTCGATATCTCAAGAATAGTTAGTTGTCGAGAAAGGTAACTAGTACAATGTGTATATAGTTTTAATGCTATTTTAAGATGAAACCATCTGTTGAGGTGATAGTTTCCCATGAAATATATGCACATACTCTATCATGGCACTGCACTTGTAATTTGATGCCTCTCATTGGAAATGTTCTTCCCTAGGCTTGAGCCTTGTTGGTCTAGACAGGAATACACTACTGCTAAAAAAAAAATCAGCTTTATAATCCATCAGCATATAAACGTAAATTAAGAGAACATCTTCAGTTTAGCAGACACTGCTTGGGTCTAAGGGCTTCCATGTTGTCTCACTTTAGCACTCCTGCTGGTTTGGAGCCTGTTGATGTGTACCATTTTTTTTCCAATCCAACAATAAGGATGTATACGGTAGTTCGTTTTTTTGTATTTGCAACCTTCAGCCTTTTTGCACTCAGAAGAAGACCGTTCAAACAGCAAAACCTGTTTTTCGTGATTGGTACCCCCACCCAAGCTCTGTACAGAAAGGAACACAAGCATTTTAGCCTTAGCAACATCTAAAAATGTGTTTATGCTCTTAGCTTCTAGTGATGGTCGTTTCTTACATACCAAGGCTGAGTGCTGTTAGTTTCTTATATAGCATCTAACTATTGTGGTTTCTTAAGTGCAAGCTGAAGATCTGTAGCATAACTATTTAGTTCCTGCAGATGCACAATATAATTGCATAGTTTTATTTTAGAATACTCTATTTAGTGTTTTATTTTAAGTTCAGCAACTGGGTAACTGGTCATAAAAGCCACATAAACTACAAACTGAAAATAATTTCAGTCAACAAAACAATAATTACAATATTTTTTCTCTCATAGGAAACCTATAACATGCAATAAAATATATATTTACAGACAGTACATAAAAAGAGGAACAGTGAAAATTACTATCTTTATTCATGATCTAAATAGAAAGGGAATACAGAATAAGCGGTTCTGTAAAATATATTTTTTTACTAAAACAAGTTTCTTGAGTCACTGGCATTTTGGATCCGCACCTTTGAGAAATACCGTATAAAAGCACAGAGAGTTAGTTTAGCAAGTGATTGAAATCAGCGATATTCAGAAGGCTTCAAGCTGTGGGGAGTGGCACAGAATTTAACATCAAGTTCATTAGTGGCAAGGCTTTGACACCGTCTTTTCATGTTACAGAAAAGCTTCAAGGCTGAGAAATTCTGAAGCAAGGATTTCCCAGTATTTCAGTAGGCCAATTTATCCCCATCCTCTTCAGTTAAACTGAAGCTTTGGATTTTTTTCATGTTCTCAAACCCATTTAGAGCCAGCCTATTTTGTATGGAGAACAAATTAACAGCTATAGCTGGCCACACAACACTCCATTAAAAGTGCACCTATTTACATGTATTTCTATGGGGATATGACAATTACACTCATCAGGGAAATTATCTCAGTGGAAAAAACGCTAAATGCACTGGAATGAACTCAATGTATTTCATAAAAATATATTTTACAGAATAGTGATTTAGTAATCAAATGATAATAAAACATTACATCAATAACATGCTTTTTTTAAGAACTACACTTACTACGTAACTATATAATGGCCAAACTATTTAAAAAAAATAATACAGCAGTTATTTAACAAATATTATATGCAATAATGCAGTAGCTGAAATTTTTTGTTTCTAATGATTTGCGTCTGTAGGTTGCTGGAGACATTGGATGCGCAGAAGCTTTCATGTTGTTCAAGTGAAATAAGGCAACTAGTATTGCAAGTGCTTTCATTTGGACTATTGAAAATCTCGTATTTTACAACTATACAACTCAAACAAGCAGATCAGTCAAGACAAAGGTTAATAGAGAAGAATCGTAAATGTATACATACTTAAAACCACTCTTAAAATTGACACATATTCTATTAGGTACACGCAATCCGATTATGAGTTACCCACCCACAATCACTACGAGCCAGCCAAAGAAGCAAAATTTGGGAGTAGAACTCCATTGGGTTTAGCACAGCTCAAACGTTACGAGCTTTAATATATAAAAGTTACACAAAATCGATATTCTATTAGACCCATAGCTCTAGCTCGCAAATAAAGTCTGATCTGCAATTGAAAAAAGTATCAGGTTTCTGTTAAAAATATTACAAGTTCTAAATAGGACCCACAAGGGCTTCTCAAACACTTATTACAGCTGTAACAGCAAATAAACACACACCCCTGTACTTTAAAAGCATGGGAAGGCAAGGAATTAGAATTACTTAGAATCAATTAGAATTAATTGTAGAACAGTCTCAAACACACTAATATACAATTAAAAATATTATTTTTAACTGTTATTTCTGAGTAATATAGATCCCGGGGCTCAAGGGGTTAATATATATCATGAAACCATATCATTAAACCCACATGGACTAAAACAGATGATCTAATGCATTTTATGGAGTGCTAGATTGCTTGATTGCGAGCCAGATCAGCAAATATTACTTGTTGTCTCTAATTAATTTATAGCCTCTGATTGCAGTTTACGTCTAACTTCCATGTTTTGCTGACGTCACGATGACAGTCTAATTTACTATTGGCTTTGCCTAAGAAGTAAATTATGGACTTGCTTAAATATTGAAAGATCATATGATCACACCCACTGAAATCCGACTTAAAAAGGCATGGTTTACGGGTGGAGTTCTAATGCCGGCCTTGCTGCTTTAGCTGGCACGTAGTGATTGTGGGTGGGTAACTCGTAATCGGAATGTGAGTAGCTAAATGTAGCCAATTGAATATCTGTAACTTTTACGAGCTGCCTTATGAGTAATTGCGATTTGGCCAATTGAATTGGGCCCAGTATTTGCAGTTGTGTAAGCCAAGGACATAAAACATCAATGCAGAGAGAGACCGGAAAGGAGGGAAGAGAGAACCTTTGTTAAGATAATTGGATTAAATTGAAATTTACATCATACCCTTCCCCATGCTTCAGGAAATGCAATTATATATCTTCAGACAAGTAAAACAGAGGCAGCAAAATTTTGATTTTTCAAACAAATTTTTTTTTTTCAATGTGCAGTGGTCCTTCAAAAACGCATCCAGCCTTTTTTATCATCCTCTCCCCCAGCACACAAGCTCCCTCTTCATTAAGGTGCAATCCATCACTGCTATAGTGATTGCACCATACAGAGAAGTCAGCCCAGTGCTCTAATGATCCAAAACCTCCTTCTTGCACTACACTACTCTTTCAGCCACAAATGAACCTCTATAAACCAATTCTCTCTGCCTGGGTTAGCATGTGACACTGGTATTATCTTGGAAAACACTGTATTTTTTTTTATGTACGGTATTTATGTTTTATTTTTGTAAATCATGAAAGCATATATTGTACTACATTTGTTCTTTATTCAGACAAATTCTATGCAGCCTATATATCAAGGGTGATATACACCTCTTCTGTGTCCACAAAGGCTTACTTCTTGCTTCCAATAAAAGGAATAATCAGTGTATAACAAACATCATGTACCACAAAGCCCATATAATTAAAAATGTCAGTCTCCCATGCCAAAAATGCAACCTTTAATATATTTTATTATTTTTTTACACAAAATATAATAACAGCCCAGTGTATTGTTTCACATGGGACTAGTTGCATCGTGCAAGTCCAAACCTGTAATTTCCGAGTTTGAATCATCTATCTGTGTGTCCTCTTCCGACCTTGTGTTGTGTTTCAGAAGACTCCATGTCCTGGCAAGCTTAAATGAACATGGAAGAACAATTGCACATAAGGTTCTTGATTTTTGGAGACTTGCTTTGTCCCTGCCAGTTACACACAACACTTTATTAGATTTTTCTCACTACTACGTCTGCCTGATTTGCAAGTTAAACCAAACTCAATGAAAGGAATACATTGTGTGTATTAACAGCGCTTGCATGCATTAAATATGTGAGGCTACAGCTGGTTAAAGCTTACTCTCTGTCTTTTTGTGCATTATAATATAACGTTAAGACAACAAACTCCATAGGCTTAAACGGAAAGGCCATAAAAGGCTGTTTATAAAATACTTCACTTTTAACCTACCGGTATTACAATGTAGAAATTCACAGTATGGGTTGAATGATGGGAACACTGTGTTATTTTAAATTATGTTTATTGAAATATTTTGAATAAATAGCAGCTGTTTAAATTAATTATTAATTTCAAGGATATTGAAACATATTAACATCAATAGCAAAACAAGTATATAAGAAAGTGCTTAGGTTAATTATAACACCTTAATTTACAGTACACAATAAACAACCAATGTTTACAGCATTAATAAATTCTATCACTATTTTTTAAATAAAAGTGTGATCACTTAGGTACTAGTTTGTTTCTGTTTAAGAAGTGAGCTACTGGTCCTTTAGAAAGGCTTATTAAATAAGCCTTTAAGATGCCAGTTGTACTCCAATCTGTTGCTTGGAAGCTTATTGAACAAACACTAAAAATACTGAGCTGCTGAGTTGTAAGTATTATATACATTAAGGTAGCACAGTTGCACTACCATCATTAAGTTTCAATCATGATTTCTATAGAAAATCTTGACTTTTAATAACTTTTGTTCCTATGGGCCAATATTTTTACATATCACATATCTTAATATTGCAGTAGTTTTTAAGGAATACATAGATGAAGAAAACCATTGGCCCATTCAATTGCAAATCTGCAACTACCTCTAGTTCGTAATTTTAGCTGCGGGCTACATTTTTTTATAAACATTTAGACACATTCAATTGTCTCTCGCAACTGCCCTCTCACAGTCTCGACATGGAAACCATGCACTCGTGAGTAGGAGGCCCATGTTTGCAAGTTAACTGGTTTATTTTAGTCAGGATTTTAGAAAAAGTGTCAGTTGATTATAAGATAAAGTATTACAAAATAATAGCCCCCATTCAATTGGCCAAATCGCAATTACCGTACGTTAAAGTTACAGATATTCAATTGGCTACATTTAGCTACTCATATTCCAATTGCGAGTTACCCATCCACAATCACTATGGACCAGTCAAAGACAAAACTTTATTGGTGTTAAGAGAGCTCAAGATTTATGAGTGCTAAATAGTTAAAGTTACACAAAATCAATATTCTCTAGCTCCCAAATAAAGTCTGATAAAATGTATCAAGTTTCTGTACATTTTTTTTACAAGTACTGAATAGGACTCGCAAGGGCTTTTTCAAAACAAAAAAAAATATGTATTACACATAAGATGATTCATGGACTTTTATATTGACTTAATTGATATTTAGATGTCCTTTGTGACTTTCTCAAAGGCTGATGTTATAATTATATAATGTGTATATATATATATATATATATATATATATATATATATATATATGCATTATAGCAGCAGCCTTCGAGAAAGCCACAAAGGTGTTGAAACGGCCATTCTTTTTAATTTATTAAGGGAATTAAAAACTGAGCTGTTATAATCAGTTGTGAGAATCCCTAATTATGGATATCATTAATCTTGAGTTACAATGACTATATTGGATGTTATGACCTGTGAGAAGATTCAATACAGCAACACTGTCACACCCAGATTTAAGGGGCTCCATACACCCTGTATTTCTCCCACTGTAGCTTATAGGAGCAAACTCCAGGCTGTGACTTTTATTCTCATCTCAGCCCACCAGCCCTTCAGGTCAAAACATCATAAATGGAGAAGCAGAGAAATCAGACCAGAAACACCATTAGTTTAGTGTAGAGGCACTGAGCATTTATTTTGACAACAATGCAACATATTTAATTCATCCACTAACCAATCTCACAAGAATAATTATTCTTCCCAAATCTTCAAATTACCTTGAGGCCAGGGTTATTAGCTGCTTACTCCCCACTGAGCTAGGAGCCTGAACTTCTAAGATTTCCCCATGTGTTCTCTTTCCTGTTTCTTATTCTCTCTAGGGGATAATTAGAGATCCATTGTTTCCCCTGTTTAGCACCTTACTTCCTCTGATCCTATACATTCTGAGACTGACCCATGCTAGTAGGTAAACAAATGGCTTGTGGTCCCACACCGTCTGAGTGTAATGATATGGAATCACAAGGTTGTGGAGACCAGCAGCCAAGGTCAGCAATAATCCAGTTCATCAATTTGTAGGTGAAACAGGAACAAGCTTTATTGAAGTGATCAGGAACCACACAATAATCTGGCAAGGATACAGAGACAGGAAGTGCCTTATATAGGCCAAGAACCAGACAGCTGACCAGACACAGCTGAAGAGACTTAGGTACTGATACTTTTGCTAGCAGAGTCAAGCTTATCAGATCTCAATGAAATTCACAAAAGGCAGGCTGGCGCAGTGGTAGGGAAGAGGTATAGCAGCCTGGGGACCAGGGTTCAAAACCCAGCAGAGTCAATTCCTCACATTACCCCCACCTCTATAGGTGCAGCCTCTGGATGCCCTATTACCTGGTTTAGCATGAAAAGACCAAAGGAGATCAGGAGCGTGAATATTGTCCACTGGTTCCCACGAACTCTCCTCCTCACCATAGCCTTTCCAGCGAATCAGATACTGAAGCTTGTTACGGAAGATCCTGGAGTCAAGAATTTTTTCCACTTCGTACTCATCCTCACCATCCACGAGGACTGGAGGTGGGGCAGGCAGGGCTCGGCCAGGCAAAATATTTTCATGAAAAGGTTTAAGCAGTGCAACGTGAAACACTGGATGTATTTTCATGGAATTCGGGAGTTGCAAACGGAAAGTGACAGCATTGATCTGAGCAATGATCTCAAAAGGTCCCATGAACCTTTGACCCAATTTATGAGAAGGAATCCGAAGCTTAAGATTCTTTGTTGACAGCCACACCTTGTCACCAACGTGATAGACTGGGGCCTCCTTTCTATGCCTATCAGCAGCTCTTTTGTAACATTCCTGAGCCTCCAAAAGAGTCTCTTTCAACAGTGCTTGGGAATCGCGTAAGGCGGTTAGCCGGTCAGTGACAGCAGGAATGGAAGTAGTAATTGGGAGACTAACTAGAAAGGTTGGATGGTAACCATAGTTGGCAAAAAATGGGCTCAAAGAAGTGGAGCAGTGTTGGGCATTGTTATAGGCAAACACCGCCGTGGGTAGAAAATCCAGCCAGTCATCCTGCAGGTAACTAACATAGCACCGCAAATATTGCTCCAAAGTCTGGTTGGTTCGCTCAGTCTGTCCATTACTCTGTGGATGAAAAGCTGACGACAGATTTACATTAGTACCTAGATTAGAACAAAAATGTTTCCAAAAACGAGATGTAAACTGCACTCCCCTGTCAGAAACGACTTCATCGGGCACTCCATGTAAGCAAAATATTTCCCGAATAACCAGGTCAGCCGTCTGTTTAGCTGAAGGGAGACCACGAGCTGGTATGAAATGACCCATCTTAGTTAACCTGTCCACAACAGCAAGAATGGTAGTGTGTTCCTTAGAGGGAGGTAGTTCCACAATAAAGTCCATGGATATAGATCCCCAGGGACGATGAGGAATCGGAAGAGGCTGAAGCAAGCCAACAGGGAATGAGCGAGGAGTCTTATGTCTGGCACATACATCACAAGAGGACACATACTTCTTAACATCCTCATGATACTTCGGCCACCAAAAGGATCGGGCAAGTAGGTCTTGCGTCTTTCGGATTCCTTGATGACCTGCTGGTTTTGAGTCATGGTAGAGACGTAAAAGGTCCAGTCGCACTGACTCTGGAGCAAACAGACATTGTTGAAAAATCGAAAACCCATTAAGCATCGTCATGTGGAGATCACGAGGAGGATCGCGAAGAACTGGGTCTCCAGCATAGCCCTTTTTAATGCGAGACATCAGATCAGAAGGAAATGTAACTCCTATAAATATATCCTCCGGCATGATGGTGGTCTTGGTTACAGTAGTATGGAGGGGGTCAGCTATTCTAGACAAGGCATCCGCCTTACCATTCTTGGAGCCAGGACGGTATGTAACCAAAAAATTAAACCTCGAGAAGAATAGGGACCAGCGTGCTTGTCTGGCTGACAGTCTCTTCGCTGATCGAATACATTCCGGATTTTTGTGATCTGTGAGGACAGTAATTGGATGGGTAGCTCCCTCCAAGAGATGTCTCCATTCGTTGAAGGCAGCTTTTATAGCCAATAGTTCTTTATTCCCTATGTCATAGTTTCTTTCTGCTGGCACCATCTGGCGGGAATAGAAGGCACACGGATGTAACAGCATCTCAGGTCCAGTCCTTTGAGACAGTATAGTACCAACAGCTGAATCAGAAGCATCAACTTCCACAATAAATGGTAATTCCGGCTGAGGATGTACCAGGACAGGGGCAGAGGTAAACAGAGTCTTCAATCGGGAAAATGCAGTATCCGCCTTATCGGACCACTGAAAAGGAGTCCCTTTACGTGTGAGTTCAGTGATCGGTGTAATAACGGCAGAGAAATTCTTAATGAAACGCCTGTAAAAATTGGCAAACCCCACAAATCTCTGAACATCTTTTTCATTCTTGGGGATGGGCCAGTCCAGCACAGCTTTAATTTTACTTGCGTCCATACTTAAACCTTTGGGAGTTATTACATACCCCAGGAATTGAATTTCTGTTTGTTCAAACTCACATTTTTCTAGTTTAATGTATAGGCGGTGGGTACGAAGGCACTCTAGAACTATACGGACCTGTTTTCTGTGGTTTTCAAGATTATCAGAGAATATTAGGATGTCATCCAAATATGCCACAACAAACTGATCCAGGAGATCTCGTAGTACATCATTGATAAGATGCTGGAAAGTTGCAGGGGCATTACACAGCCCAAAAGGCATTACTAGATATTCATAATGCCCGTACCTGGTTCTGAAAGCTGTTTTCCATTCATCATTGGGTCTTATGCGAACCAGATTATATGCCCCCCGAAGATCAAGCTTCGTAAATATTTTAGCTGAGCGAAGTCTCTCCAAAAGTTCAGGAATCAGAGGCAAGGGGTAGCGTTTTTTAACAGTGATGTTATTAATGTCCCTGTAATCAACGCATGGCCGTAGGCTGCCATCTTTCTTTTCTACAAAGAAAATATCAGCTCTTGCTGGAGAAGTAGATGGTCGAATAAAGCCTTTGGCAAGATTTTCTTGTAGGTATTCACGAAGTTCTTTCAATTCAGGCTCAGAAAGGGAATATATACGGCCAAATGGGATAGCAGCCCCAGGCAACAGCTCTATTGGGCAATCATAAGGCCTGTGTGGTGGAAGCTGATCAGCATTCTTCTTATCAAAGACATCTGCAAAATCCCGATATTGTAGAGGAAGCTTAGTCAAGTTTGTAGCAACCATTTCATTAATTGTTGTGGCAACAGGTGTTACCTTAGAGGGTTGACAATTCATTAAGCAGTGTTCTGAAGGAAAGGACAAAGTTCTGATCTTCCAATCAATCTGTGGGTTATGCAGAGCAAGCCAAGGTACCCCCAAAAATCACTGGAAACTGTGTTGAGGTAATTAGGTGGAAAGAGATAGCCTCATGGTGATTCACTTCCACAGTCAACATTAAGGGCACAGTCTCATGTGTAACCGGGCCTGACGTAAGTGGAGAACCGTCAACTGTCTCCATTAACACAGGTGAAGAATTAGGGATAGACTGAATTCTATTTCCTGCTGCAAATTTAATGTCCATAAAGTTTCCGCCTGCTCCAGAATCTATCATAGCTGTAGTTGAAATTTTACGATCACCACATTGCAACGTGATAGGTGCCACAAAATGAGGATGTTGAGTCAACATACCCTCTTCACCATGAGCCAGAGAAAACAAGGGTTGTGTGACAGAATCCAGTTGATCTGAAATCTGGGATTGGTGTTGAATCTGTGCACCCTCAGCCGCCATAGCTATTGTTCTTTTGGATTTGCTAGGGCAATTGATGGCATAGTGCCCTGCACTACCACAATACAGGCAGAAATTGTGAGTGCGTCGCCACTGTTTTTCTTCGTTGGATAATGGCCCTCTTATTAGATTTACCTGCATAGCCTCTGGCTCAGAGTCTGTAGGTGTTTGGGGGATCGGAGTAGAAGTGAATAGGAAATTGGAGTAGTACTTGGTCTAAAAGAGCCCTGTCTTTCCAATCTTCTTTCAGAAAGTCTCCGATCAATACGGATAGCCAAACGCACAAATGCATCAAAGTCAGCAGGAAGATCAACACGAGCTAGCTCATCTTTTATAGCTTCTGAGAGACCTTTTCTGAAGTGGAACCTCTGGGCTGATTGGTTCCAGGCAGTATCAGCCGCCGAGCGCCTCCCTTGATGCAAATGAAGGAGAGTGGCTTCTGCTGTAGCACATCGATTTGGGTCATCAAAAACTAGGCACATGGCCTCAAGAAAGTCATTTAGATTACCCAAGACTGGACTGTCCTGTTCCAGAAGAGGGGAGCCCCAAGCCAGGGCTTCATCTTTGAATAAGGAAAAAATAAATCCCACCTTCTCTCTTTCAGATGGAAATCGTTGAGGTAACATCATGAAGTGCAAACGGCATTGATTTAGGAAACCCCTAAATTTTTTGCGATCTCCTCCAAACTTTTCTGGTAGGGGCAAGCGGGCATCTTGTGCAGGTGTAACAGTAGCAGCCGCAACATCTCGTGCCCTGTAGCCAGTATACTCACTGTGCATTGACTGAATTTTATTTTGCAGTTCAGCTATCTGGTCCTGCAGCACTTGAATGGTCTGTGCCTGGGTCTGCACATTTCTTGCAGTAAAAGCAACCTGTTGGGCCTGCAGTTCAGCTACCTGGTCCTGCAGCACTTGAATGGTCTGTGCCTGGGTCTGCACAGTTCTTGCAAATAAAGCAACCTGCTGGGCCAATGCAGAATCTGACCCGGCGGTCTCCATGAAAGTGGCCAGATTATTCTGTAATGATATGGAATCACAAGGTTGTGGAGACCAGCAGCCAAGGTCAGCAATAATCCAGTTCAGCAATTTGTAGGTGAAACAGGAACAAGCTTTATTGAAGTGATCAGGAACCACACAATATCTGGCAAGGATACAGAGACAGGAAGTGCCTTATATAGGCCAAGAACCAGACAGCTGACCAGACACAGCTGAAGAGACTTAGGTACTGATACTATTGCTAGCAGAGTCAAGCTTATCAGATCTCAATGAAATTCACAAAAGGCAGGCTGGCGCAGTGGTAGGGAAGAGGTATAGCAGCCTGGGGACCAGGGTTCAAAACCCAGCAGAGTCAATTCCTCACACTGAGATGCCACAAGGTTAGATGCTTTTATGGCAAGAAAATTGCAATAAGGAGGCCTGTTCACATACTGCACTGGATTCCCTTATGACTAAGCACCTCACAACTGATGATGCCTCTGCCCAGAGACCCTGGCAATACACCTTACTAAACTCTCTTAGGAAAATGCAGCACGTGGACACCAAACATGACTGTGTCCCCTTTGGATCAATAAGGCCACACACACTGCTCTGTATAATATACATAATTTAGTGACAACATTACTTATTGAGCCCTACCGCACATTACAGACAGCACCATCATGTCATATTTCTAAACAAGTCCCATGTCATTACAATATTTAGCAATCACATGGGCTGGAGTTATATATAACAGAATCCATCATTCAGGTACCAGGTGCCCTTCCACACTCACAATAGTCCAAAGTCCACAAAGTTCAGTGGAGGCCCTCCTGGGCATGACAATCACTCCTCATTTTTGTACATTTGTATATAGCAATTATAGGTGAATGAGGACTACCATGACATAATTAATTATCATGTGATTTAAGCAATGGACAGGAACAAGATACAATAAACCTATGGCTTAAGAGGGTTCATTAAACCAGACTTTAGAGATACTAACCCTTAGGTATCGCATACCTCACAATGCACATGTTTTTAAACATGTGTGGACTTACCTACCATTATAAAAGTGGTTTTGAACCTCTCGTACACAAGGGAAACCAAAAAGATATTTATTATTTTGCTGAATAGTTATGTTGCTTTTTTTCAAGAGATGAAGGAATGATTGTATTTCTCCAATAGGATCTCTGGTTCCTTCTTTATTATTATAGTATTTCCAGTCAGATTTGGAGCATGAGTTAGAGTTTAATCGTTTTGTGGTGCTATATTGTCACTTTAACAGCTGCTGCGACACTCAGCAATGGTTTTAAAACCATTTGTGAGTGGTCTTTGGTACATGTAAAATCTCCTTCAACTTTTTACAGTTACGGCACTTCCTGGTCTGCTAGTGAGCCTTAAAAGAGTATAGGGTTTTGGTTTAAAATTCTAACTCAGTAACTCATGATCTTTTGTCAGTGCAAAAATCATTGGGGATTTGTGCTGATCTTTTTCTGGTCTGTCGTGCCGCAGTCACTTGTAGCAGTTTTCTCGCAATGTTTTCAGGATGAGTGATTAACATAGCTAGCAGGATTTACTTGGGCCTCTACCCTGGTGTAAACTGCTGGATTTACGTAGGACCCATTATGCATATGGCCACCATTTAATTCCAAGCCCGTAATTACCTTCATACAGGCCGTATATGTCTGTGGGTGCAAAATTTGGTGCAGTTACAGGTGTATTTAATTGATTCAAGCCCACAATTACATGCACACAGCTTCCTCACGCAAACCGTGAACCTGTACGTAAGCATTTCAGGGCTTGATCATGATTATTTCAAGCAAGCCCGTGGTTACTGTTTAGACAGAGCCAATAGTAAATGAGACCGTCATCATGACGTCAGTAAAAAATACAGGTTACACGTAACCTGTAATGGGAGAGACCATCGGAAACCCCGCGGCATATTGAAATCCAAACAGTTAGCCCTGGGTACTACAAGAACAGTGAAGACCAGGGCATTAATGACCATTGCAGGAGAGTAATTTTTTGCCATGTAAGTGGCATTATTAAACCTTTCTTTTTTACAGGTTGTATATTATTTTTTATTTTAATAGTGTTTTTTTTGGCACACTCTTTTTTTTTTATTTGAGTGAGGATAGGTATTTAATTAGTGGGGAATAATTTAGTTAATAAGAGGGGGATAGTAGTTAAATGGGGGTTAATGAGGTAGGGTAGGGGTTAATAAGGTAGGGGTTAATGAGGTAGTGGTGGGGTTAATAGGGTAAGATAGGGGTAAATAGGGTAGAGGGGGTTAATAAGATAGTGGGGGAGTTAAAATAGGTAGAAGGGGAGTTAATGAGGTAGAGGGGTTAATAGGGTAGATGGGGTTAACTAGGTTGTTGGGTATTAATAGGATAGAGGGGGGTTAATAAGGTAGTGGTGGGGTTAATATGGTAGCGGTTAATAGGTTAATGGCGGTTAATAGGGTAGGGGTTAATAGGGTAATGGGGGTTAATAGGGTAGAGGGGTTAATAAGGTAGTAGGGGTTTATAGGGTAGAGGGGGTTAATAGGGTAGGAGTTAATTAGGTAGTGAGTGTTAATAGGGTAGATGAGGATAATTAGGTAGTGGGGGTTAATAGGGTGGAGGGGGGTTAATAAGGTAGTGGTGGGGTTAATAGGGTAGGGGTTAACAGGGTAATTGCAGTTAATAGGGTAGGGGTTAATAGGGTAATGGGGGTTAATAGGGTAGAGGGGTTAATAAGGTAGTGGGGGTTAATAGGGTATGGGTTAATTAGGTAGTGAGTGTTAATAGGGTAAAGCAGGGGTTATTTTTTCTTTTTAAAGGACCCTGCAACCAGAAATTTGAATATTTAGATGCTGCGGGGGTCCTTATTGGGACCCCAGCAGCAAGGGTTAATGTAAGGGCCATGCTGGAGCATAGATGGGGTTAATATTAGGTGCCGTGGAGGTACTTGTAGTACCCCTGAGGCAGGGATTAACTGTTTGGATGCTGCAGGTCACTTAAACACCAGAGGCGGGAAATTAAAATATTTAAATGCTGCATGGGTCCCCTGTAGCATGGAGGTTGATGGGAGCAGGGTCGGTCATTTAGGAGTTTGGGTTTTAGGGTGCAGAAAGTTTACACAGAGACAGTTTAATGTCTCTTTAAATGCTCCTGTAGCATTATGCAAAGGCTTTTAAATTCCATGCGAGTTCTATCTAGTACTCGTATACATTTTTTATACATTTGCCATTTACTGGTTTGATGGCAATTGCGGGTTTGTTGAATTTTTGCAATTAAATATGGATTTTGCGTCTTTAGCACTGGTAATATTTGCAGCCTTAAAACATCAAAGAAGGAGATAGTACAGAGTTACGTTTTTGACAACCACAGTGATTTTGAGCCTGCAACTCAAAATGTAGCCAATTAAATATCTGTAACATTTACGGGCTATATTACGGTCTCCAGTAATTGAAATTTTGACAATTAAATGGAGGGCCTATGTATCTATTTTCTTTTATTAAGAAGTACTTAAAAGTCATTCAAATCATACCTGCTTATGGAAGCCTTCCATATCCCTTTAAGAAGACTATCTAAAATTGTATTAAATCTACTTTCAGTCTCTAAATCCAAAAGTTCTTGTAACATAATTTCATATAAATCCATATCTGCATCCATTTTTGAAGGTTCATTAGTTCTCATCCAGACATTCTAGACATTACTTATCCTCCTCTACTAAAATTCAATTCTTTTTTTTATCATTTCTTTTTTTGAAGAAATGTCTCTATAAAGTAAGTTTTCAAATAAACTTATTTATATCAACAAATATTTCTAATGAGTCTGGTTTTGCTGTGGGTGCAATGGACAAGTCCTTCATAAGAACACATGTAGCTTGTATTTGTACAGTGGGAAAATGGTACTAACTACTGCCAGTACTCCCACTAATGGGAAGATTGTTAGTTTACAATGATGCACGTGCCTCAGAAAACAGGAACAAGAAAAAATTAAAGCCTACAACAACAAATTAATGCAAATAAAAGCTGCAAAATGTAAATTGTTATTTTTTTTTTCTTTATAACATTTTGCCCACAATCAAGTTTGAGATAAACATTGCCTAATTGTATGTTAAGTAACACTGCTGGAAGCAATAATGATAATCCCATAATGATGAGAGCATTATCTCACTTGATCTTAAGGGTCTCACCTAAAATGCTTTATATGCTGTGACATGTAAACACTACCCTTACAATTATTTGTAAATATGACCTGCCACTACCATTACCTATATCCAATGGCAGTATCTTTATGGACAGATTTTTGATTAATACATGACATAATCCCAGGGCCATATCTATCTTTTTGGAGCCCCTAGGCAGTGAAGTGGAGGAGCCCCTGGGTGTGAGTACGCAAGGTATGCACAGACCCATTTTTGACGTTTCTGTACGTGTAAGTTCCCTTTCCTGTTGTAACTGTCTTGTTATAGGTGGTTACCCCCTAGTAGTCAGTCTATGAACTGCAACATTTAATTTTTTTAAAGCCTGGAACCTTTTTTTTTAAGAAGTGGCGCCCCTCACAGGCAATCCGGCCATTCTTAGGCCATTATAACAGCACAAATAAAAGTAGAAAACTACTGTGTGAATATGACTGAAATAACTCTTGAGCATAAAATGTAAAGTTATCAGAATAAAACATGTTCCGTAACTAACATAGCAATATGCTCTGTAAGAATATTTATAAAATACAAAAAACAAATTAACTTTCAGAATTGTAAAAGCTTATAACATTTAAAGGACATATGTGGTCAAATTGTTTCTATGTTGTCTTCTAACATATAATTAAGTAATCCTCATCTTAATTATTTTATCTCATGTAGAACTCCCTACCCTTTCCATACCATTATACCCTTAATTCTTTCAATATTTAGCTTGACTTTTTTCAGTGTTTATATATACAACACTAACACATATTTCAGAAGAGTATATGGTGACAGCTTTTATAGGACCACAGTATTTATTGATAGGTTTCAGAGTGTCTTAGAAATATACATTTATAGATTTTGAAATACAATAATATCAAAGCTATCTACTTCAAACTTAATTACAGCCTTTGGTATTCTTGATTTTTTTTACAACTAGCGACTTGCCCGTCAAAAATGATGGGGCAATAAAATGTGAAGCAATGGGAATGCTATTTGACACATAATTGAAACCGTTTTGTACTGTGAGGAACTTTGGCGCTCATTGCGAGCCTCTCCTGTTGTGTACTTTTGGTCCTCTGAGAGAGATATATATTTCTATGTATATGTAGTTAAGTAATAATGAATGATTTCTTAAATCAATTAATATACTTTAATTATTTATAATTCATATATGCAGTGAGCAATAGACTGAAGAGCTAACAATCTGTTTGTATTTTGCGTCTGCAAAGAATATACATTTTAGTGGCCTGCTTATAAAGTGTGTTGAATGTTCCAAGTGTGCATTCTAAATAGGCTGCGTGCGCGAGGTAAAGCCGTTAGTATATTGTGTAAAGTGGCATTGTATAGTCGTAATGTTATTAATGTGTTACGCGTCTCGTGAGCATTTTCCTGCTTTTGTAATAGTGTATCTTGTACATTGTAGTGTGATGTGTAAAGTACTACGCGTTTTGCAGTGTTTTGTGTGGTCCGGGGTCTTTTAGCCTGGTTTTTTAATTTTTTTCGCCACCCATTTTTTTCCTTGCTTAGGCGATTTTCGAGAGGCCTTTGGCACTCATCGGATAAGTCATATACGTTAACGGCTCGCCTAGCTTTGCGAGGCTCGCAAAAGATGAGCGCCTGCGGTGCTCATCGCCTAACTCATACGCACCTCGCAAAGCATGGCGACGTCTCGCAGTTTGTCAACTATTATATGTGATATTTGTCCCCTATGAGGGAAAGGCAATTGGTAAATAAAACAGAAATATTTACGTTACCACCTGATTTTTATCCATGCATGGAAGCAGCCACATACTTTGAAACCATATTAAGTACGGTATGTCAGTTGTTAAAATACAGTAGATATTAATACTGGAACATGGGATTATTGGGAGCAAGGAGTGATAATGAACTTTATCTGTTAATCTACATTCTCTCTATTATTCCAGACAGTTATGTATAGATTCAGATGACCAAACTAATTCTATCCTAAAGATAATTTGTAGCAAAAGTGCTTTAAATGTAAGACAAAAATGTAAAAGAAATGTAAGTTAATTTACATTAAAGTAATATTTATATTCCCCTTCTGGATCACTTCCTTGTCCTGTTGAAGGGGCTTGTCTATCTCAGTGAAGTTGTGAGCTATACCATGTAGAGTCACCAAAGATGGGCAGGTCATGGCAGAGAGGTCAGACAAACTGGAGAAGGAACTAGCAACCCACTCCAGTATCTTTGCCATAAAAACCTTCTGGATAAGTATAACCAGAGACATAATTGTGCCTGGCGTGCTGCAGTCCATGAGGTCACAGAGAGTTGGATACGACTGGCGATTGAATGAACAAATATTTATTTTAGTAACCACCTCATTTTATATGGGCTTTATTTAATCAGAGGGGATAAAAGTGATGCTAAAAATGAGTGCTAACGATTTATCCTTGCTTGATAAATAGGCTCCATAGAAAACATTGGAAGTTGAAATATTTTATGTTTTATCTAAGCTTAGCCCAGTTAATCTGCATTTCATTTTCTGGATATGATCAGGAAATCAAACAGACTGTTTAGGAAACCAGATTATGCTGCTTTGGAACATACAGTCTCCAGATGTGTAACAGATATATTCATAGATATTTATAGCCAGGAGGGTTAAAGCATTCAAAATATTGCCTATTAAAATCTATAAAGGGAAGTTGTTACTTCACAGGTCACAGTTCTTTCTTTTGATCTTCATACCGATTTATCCAAACAAGACTGTTATAGTCAAAAAGAACATGAATGTGACGACAGCCTTGGCTCTTCTTTTTTCTTTCCACCTATTGAGAAATGTGGCGAGACTCTTACAGTGGTACAATGATGCCACCCACTAATTCCCCAGGAACATAGGTCTTCCTTAGTGCAGAGGTAGTATTTGGAATTATGCACCATGGAAGAAGACCATCTCCTCTTTTGTATGAGGGATCTCATTCTCCTTTTTGGATCAGGTGGGTGCAGTAAAAAAAGCAATAACTTGAATACTATTGGAAAACATCAGTGTTTGATTTTATGAAGGCTTTACTCATGCCACAAAACCCATGGATGTATGAAGTTCCAAAAGAGGGGTCTTGTGAAGGTCAAGTGATCACCATAAACTTAGTTTTTATTTTATTACGATAAAACATAACTGGATGTACCCCAGAACAATCTCAACCTATGTGCAAAAAATAAAAATAGGTTATTTAAACAGGATCATACGACTTCAATCTTCTTTATTATTGAAATGTTTCTTACTTAGCAGTGTCTATTTAAATGCATCTGAATAATACAGCTGCAGCAGACTCCATAATATATTCCGAAAAATATACAATCATACAGTACCAATGTTTTAATCCGTCTAAGAGGATTTTCATCAGGGTGACTTCAAATCCCTGGCCATATTAAATTGTAGTACTCTGAAAATCATATCTGTAACTTAATTTTAGAAATAGTTAATAAATCATTGGCTTTAATTATCAACATGATTTAATTATTTTGAGAAAAATGATCAATTGATTGACATAATGTTTAATTTCTTCAGCCCACAATAATTAGCATTTTAGACTATCTTTCTTTTTAAATGTATGATACAGTAAAACCCCCAGTTATCCGGCATCCACGGGGACTCCCTATTGCCGGATAACTGTAGTTGCCGGTTAATCTGTAGTCGCTGAATTTTAGGGTCTAAACGACCCTTAATGCCCCCAAATGCATTTCAAAAGGCATTAGCACCTAAACTAGGCCATTTAGGGCCCCATTTTTTTTTTACAGTCTCGAACTCCGGATAGTGCCGGTTATGCCGGTTAAGTGGGAGTTTTTTGAAAATGGTGCCAGTAGAGTCCCGGTTAGTTGGGTGCCAGATAACCGGGATTCTACTGTACTTGCATAGTCACGATTAAACTCATGTAAGTAGCGTGAGTAAATTATCCAAACCATAATATAAACTTTTTGTTACTTAATTAGATTAAGTGAAGAAAGATCCTATATCATCCTCACCAAAACCCACACTTGACCACCACTAACCGTCTTGTCATTTCTGGGAAGGGTGGTTACATTACAATAGGAATCCTTGATACAAAGAAAGATTCAGCCACAGATGGGAACTGAGATGAGTTATTTACCTTATTTTATTTAGAGGAAATGGCTAGTACAAAGTTTATGCATTTTAATGGGGTTTAAAAAAGGAACTTTTGGGGTGCTGAGATTGGTGCTGTGAATATTGCTGCTGCATTCAAATAACCTGAGATTAAATGGTTACAGCTGCAAAGGTTTAAAAAGGTAATTTAGTTTCCTCTGAAACTAACCTGTGCTTTGTCTGCAAGATATTAATTAGTGTGGGAAAATTTGAGGCCAAAATTCCACTTTGCCTCTTTGATTACAACTGATTAAATGATGCAAGCATGATTGCCACTTCCACAGTAATTACCAATCTCAGAGTAGATAGTGTTTGAATGTCGAAAATCCTGATCATCGGCTAATTAGTTGGTCAGAGCTTTTCCATTTTTGTCTCTAATCCTAATTCCCCTCCTATGCTGCCTGGTTGGAAATGTTAAAAGCTGGACACATAAGATATGTCATTTGCATTCTTTACATGCTTATTGAGACAGTTCTTGTTTAGAAGGCCCAAAATATACGTTTGGTTGACTATAATATTAGTTACCAGGCATAAATATTTTTGTAAATTTTTGCCCACTTGTTTGAAAAAAATGCTGCATAGATTTGGTTGAAAATTGGCATTGTAATAGAGATATTTTCTTTTTTGCATTTTTTTTTAGATAAATTAAGCCATTTTTGAGGTATTATAGTTTAAAAAGTCAGTACAGGCTGTGAGATTCCAAGCATTTTGATTGCTCAGTTATGGTCAGATGATGTTTCAGTGGTTTTATACTTATATCTCACCTGAGGGGGTGAGCAAATTTAATTTTTACATTTCAAAAATAAAATTTCAGTATTGTTCATTATCATTTGATTGCTTGCTTTCTTTAATAACACTGCAATTTGTGGCAATTAATTTGTTACAAAAACACTGTTTAGCTGTCATCCATTGTAAACACAACATTAATATGTAACACAAATTCAGTTAATATGTTGTAATTGCTCTGTTTAGGTTTCAAAAAGACCTATTGGTGGAAAAACACTATCTGCCTATCTTCAAATGGTAACTTTGAAAAAGACCGCGTTTAACATATAAAACCAACTCAATCAGTTTAAAAATTATACTAAGGGGTGCACCGGATGGATAAAGAAATCATACAAAAAAATCTTGTTTGACATATTTATCCTCATAAAAAACTGCTTGAGTGGCTTGTCTATAATCGCTTTACCCAATTTATTTTCTCCAATTCAATTCAATCCAAAGACAGCTCTCACAAAAGTGACTAATGATTTGTTCACCACCAAGTCAAAGGGCCATTTCTCTATTGTAATTCTTCTGGATCTCTCTGCTGCCTTTTATACAGTTAACCACCCTCTTATAATCCAAATTCTCTGCTCTGTTGGCATCCGTGACTCTGCTCTTTCATGGCTCACATCATACCTACAAGGTCAAACATTTAGTATCTCTTTTTCTGGCACCACTTCTTCACCTCGTCCTCTGTCTGTTGGTGTATCTTAAGGTTCAATCCCAGGCCCTCTCCTCTTCTTCATCTATACTTCCTCACTTGGAATCTTAATAAAATCATTCGGATTTCAATATCATATCTATGCAGACGACACTCAAATTTACCTCTCAACACCAGATCTATCTATCCCCCTCTATTCTAGCATGAGTTTCCAACTGCCTCTCTAGCATATCCTTATGGATGTCTGCCCACCATCTCAAATGTAACATGTCAAAAACTGATCTCCTTATTTTTCTACCTTCTACTACAGCATTCATTTCTCAAATAACTCTCAATGTTGACAATGCAATTATCACTCCCTCCTCCCAAGCCCGTTGTCTTGGGGTTTGGTTTGATCCTGCCCCCTCTTTCATTCCTGATATATATTCACTCACCAAATCTTGTCTATTTCATAAAAAAAAATAGGTCCAAAATATGTCACTATCTTACACAAGACATAGCTAAAATTCTAATTCATTCTCCTGTCTCAACTACTGTAACTCACTCCTTGCTGGCCTCCCCATCACCCGCTTATCACCACTCCAATCTATAATGAATGCGTCCACTAGACTCATCTATAATACCCAAAGCTCAATGTCAGCATCACCACTTTGCCAGCCACTCCACTGGCTCCCTATACCCTCCAGAATAAAATTTAAAATCATGACCCTAATGTATAAAGTCCTCAACAATAATGCACCCCCTTATATCTCTGCTCTGATCACAAAACACTCCCCCACCCTCCTCCTCCGTTCTGCTAATGATCTTCTTCTTTCCTCTTCTTTTATCACCTCCTCTCATTCCCGCCTCCAGGACTTTTTTAATTTTGCCCCTATTCTTCATGAGACACAGGGGGGGGGAGAGGGGGTAAAAACACAGGGGGGAAAGAAGACACAAGGGAGGAAGTAGACAGAGGCAGGTGCTCACCGCAATACCAGTAAAGTAGAGGGGGGGAGAGGCTCACAATGAGCACCAAAGGCGCTCATTGCGAGGGCAGTAAAGTAGAGGGGGGAAGAGGCATTGCAATGAGCGCCAAAGGAACTCATTGCGAGGCCCGTGATGAGCACTAAAGGCTCTCATTGCGAGGCAAGTGATGAGCGCCAAAAGGCGCTCATCACGAGGCCAGTAAAGTAGAAGGGGAGAGGCTCCCATTGTGTGGCAAACAGCATTGCCAGGCTTCACATTCTATTGCCGTAATTTTTGACGGGCAAGTTGCTAGTATTTAATATGCCCAATATATCTATCACCTTCCAAATCCTTTAGATTTTAAGTTTGCAAGTTTTTAATAGTATAGGATGCTTGAAAAAGTACCTTCTGTTCATCGTATGTATGCGCTGTGGAATATGTTGGGGAATTATAAATATTAGATAATAATAATAATAATAATAATAATAATAATAATAATAATAAGCCCTTTTTGTGATAGCAAACAATGCAAATTGAAAATATGTCTGCTTTTCTACTTGCTGACGCTCCCCTTATTCAACTTGCAGGTCTAGTTTTCATCAAAAACAACTTTGTTATGAGAGATTTGTAAATGATTCCACATTTTATTTTGCTATCATTGGTAGCCATTCATACCTACTATGCATAAATAACTTTTAATTTTGTTAAAAAAATACAGTGATGTTATATGAATGCAGCTGTCTGTTCTTATGGTCAGTATGACTGCTTTGCACTTGTGATGTTCTTTGTTAAACAAGGCACTTGGGTGTCGTACAAAACTTTAATATACAAAAAAGTGATAGAAGAATGGAGGCATGTGTGCCCTGGAAGTAAGTGAGTCAGGAAAACATGCAAGTACACTTGGGGCCTCATTCAATTGAGCAATTGTAAGTTACTGGAGCCCGTAATGGAGGCCGTAAACTAATTTGCATTTCAATTGGCGTATTTTTGCGAGCAGCAAACGGTCTACGGCTTACGGTCTGAAAAACCCTGCAGTTGTTACAACTGTAACTTACACCCCATCTAAGCCTTTGATCTTTCACGTCCGCAATAGTTACGATCGCTAAAATCATAAATCCCTATTCATTTGCTAGAATTCTGCAAGCCCGCAAATGTTTTCACACCCATAAACGGCAAATGTAGAAGAAAATCCTACGGGTACCAGATGTGACTTGCAAAGGGGTTAAAGACATGTCTGTAGCACTGTAAATGCAAATAAAAAATCAATACTGCACTGTAAAGGACGGGAATAGTGATGAAAGACATTAGAATTAATTGCACAACAGTCTCAAGCTCCCAAATCAGCAATTAAAAATCATTTATTTTTATGTTTCATTGCAGGGTTATATTGATCTTGGAAATCAATCAGTTAATATATATCAGGCCACCCACATGGACTAGAACATTTCCTTCATTCATTTTTATTATTTTGTACATTGCAGGATTGAGAGTCTGACAGACATATAACCTCCATGTTTTACTGCCGTAATGATAACGGTCTCATTTTCGATAGGCTCTTTCTACATAGGTAGTTACAGGCCTTGCTTAATTGATCATGTTCACGCTCTGAAATGCTACATACAAGTGCATGATTTACGGTTTCGGCTTTCAGACCATAACTTGCGGGCTTGTTCAATTGAATCGTTCCGCAATTGTAGCAGAGTTCCAGCCCGTAGCAAGTCCACAGACATACGGACTGTATACTGTGAGTTGCAGCCTTGCAATTGAATGAGTCTCTTGTTAAATTATATATGACATGCGATATTGAAGCATAAGTTTCAGTTATAATGCCATCATCAGCAGGAGAAGGAGCAGCTAGATAAAATGCAAGGACATCCAATATTTTATTAAACCATACACTGAAAAAAATGCAGATATTCTGTTTGCAATCGTGTTTCTTTGACCCCTGGTTCTGGTGGAACTGAATCATAAGCAGTAGATTAACACCATTTTCAACATTACCAAAAAAGTACAAAACCAATGTGACTTTCCCTCATAGGAGTTGCAATCGCATTATTACAGAAAAAGAGAGTAGGTTACTAAAAATTTACTTTCATTGTTTCTTTGATCCTTTAATAATAACATATTTATAAAATGAATAAATCCAGCAATTACAAATATTAAAACAACTCTGCTGTCGAGTTCTCCTTTATGACAATCACACTTCTTAATTAATTATCAAGGATAAATACAAGCAATCAGAATAATAACAATTGTATTGAAAAAATATTTTTGTATATCTCAGAAATTTACATTAATATTTACAATCCATATTCACATTCATTTAACAAATAGTAACTTGTTATACATTTTCTAGATCAGAAAACACTCAGAGGTAAATTTTAGGAGATTAGAGCTTACATATTGTAGATAGCTCTGGATTTAATTATATTACATCAACTATTCACAAAACGATGTATCAGTGTTTAATATAAACCTTATTAATTAGATAGAACCAAAAAATACAGTATGTTCACAATCATAGGCTTCAAATTCATATGAATCTCAGAAAATGTAAATTCATTATTACAGAGACAGTGAGAGCAAAAAAAAGAGAAAGAAAAGACACCCAATATTGCCACCAAGGATTTCTCCAATATATAGGCAAATAAATCTCTAGATAGACCACCAATATAATGAAATTGTTAGTGACCTAATGGTGTTTGGTGTATATAATGTGGCTGATGTAGCGTCCTTCGTTTTCTATGTTGTGCGACTTTTTCGGAATATCCTTAGCTGTTTGGTGGTGTTTTGCATGTTTAGGGACCATTAGCCTCGTTTTCGTTTTGTTCGGCGGACATTTTTTCTCTCGCTTAGGTGATTTTCGTTTCTCTAAACTACAAAATTTTGCTTAAACAGATGTGTAACTTCACTTGCAGAGGTCCTGGGTGCCCCCCCTTGCTGTGAGTAACCTTTTTATGTGTTTGTTGTTTGTATTTGTTGTGTTTGTAAGGTTTTTGGTGTTGCGCGGGTTGCGTCCTTGTTTTCTAATCTCGTAGGTGTTTATCGGCAAATACGTAGGTGTTTGGTGGTGTTTTGCGTCTTTAGACTGGTGTAGCCTCGTTTTCATTTTTTTCGGTGGCCATTTTTTCTCTCGCTTAGAGAATTTTTTAGTGTCTAAACTCTTTTAATTTGAGTTAAATTGAGGTGCAACTTTAGTTTTCGAGGTCCTGGATGCTCCCTCTTCCTGTAAGTAAGCTTTTTATGTATTTGTTGTGTGTATTTGTTGTATTTTTCATGTTTTCATGTGCGCATGTTACGGTCGATTTTTGCGAGGTCGTAATGGGTCGTAACGTGTCTCGTATTTTCCTTGCGTAACGACTTAAATTTTGCGAGGGTCGCAGTTGCTGGCATTACTCTGTAATTTAACTCTTATTTAACCTTATTAATAATTATTAGTATTTTTGAGAGGTTACTTAGTACTGTATATATATATATATATATATGTGAGTTTATGTCTCCTTCTTTATGTATATATAAGAGATTGAAAATGATATATGTATAATAGATTTGCACAGTGAGTACTTTATGTGCAATGATTGAAAGTTATGGTTTCACTATAGCAATATTTGAGCACTTTAATTACATTATTTGCACTTTAATGTTTATGCACTTTATATGAGTATATATGTAGAATATTTTCTTATTTCCTGTATCTAGGCATTTAACTCACACTGTTATAATTATATTAAGAATGACAGTGTATCTATTGTCTTATTTATGAGTTCTAGTATTACAAATGAACTATAGTTCTATAACATTGAATATTATATATGATACAAGAATTACATTTGGTGTGACGGTGTATATTTTTTGGTAGTTTTTAATAGTCTGTGTTTTATATTATATTTTAATTATGTGCAATAAAAGTTATACAGTATGTTATATTGGTGGTCTATCTAGATATTTATTCACCTATATACTGTATAGGATAAATTCTTGGTTGCAACATTGGTTGTCTTTTCTTTCTCTTTTTTTGTTCTTCACTTGATTAACACCAACCACTTAGACTGTCCTCAGTGATTGGAATTTATTTTGAATGAATATATTATGTGATAATAGTGACTATAATTTGGTTATATCATATATATAACTGTGGACCATGGACATTTGTGGTGTTGGTCACGCAATGTTAATTTTTGCGGCCCTCGCAAAGCAAGGGCCACAACTGCGAACCACGCGAATAGAGGCAAACAGTTGGATGTGTGCCTGGCCAAGCGAGGCGAGCCATTTCCGGCCATAACTGTGAGGCTGCAATGAGCGCGTAGGCGCTCAACGCGAGTTACGCGGGACTTAGGCTGCAATGAACGCCGAAGGCGAACAGTTGACGGCGAGGCTAGGAGATGACTGCGAGCCTCGCGAAGCAAGGCGAGCAATTGCGGGATTTAGGCTGCGGGACTTTGGCTGCAATGAGCGCAGAAGGCAGAAAAATATGTGATTTAAACTATAAACATATAAGCCCTCAGTCATATTATTAACAGTACACTTCCAAGTGTGAATGAAGGAAGGGATCATTAAAAGGAAGCAAGAAAATAGAAGGAGGAGGTGAGAGGAAGAAAAGAAGGGTGGGAAATAAATGAGAACTAAAAGAGGGGAGTAAAAAAGAAAGGGGGGATAGAAGGAGACGGAAAGAGAGACATTACATTACTAGATTATTTGACACTCATTTTCTGTCAGTTTTCAGATATATTTTGAATCAATGACTTCTGGGGATGGTTTCTTATGTGTGTAATGGGGCAGAGATAAGTACAGATGTAATGTTCTCAATGTATAGATACATATAGCTACATTAAAACTACCACTGAATTAAGAAAAAATACTTGATTTAATAAAAAAATTATTTTATAACATAATTTATTTTATTAATATATTAAAATAAGGGGATAATGCAGTTTGCTCATGGTTTAGGCTTTCTTTTTTTTCATTATGGGTTTAGCTATTTTGCTATTAACAGTCCTCTCTCATTAGCACCACTCCATGATGCTTCTAATTGCATACCTGCAGCACAGGCCCACACATGGTTTTTCCCATGCATATCATATGCATATTTGATTTCACCAGTGACCATATTGTTAGTGATGAAATTGCACGACCAAGTGAAACATAGGAGTGTGATGACATCAGTGAACACAATTTATTCCTTTAAATGGAACATATTTCATAAAATATCGTAGAGTTCCACATCAAAAGTCAGAAAATTATCCTAGGCAGAAGGATGCGATCATAATGTTACATTGTGAATCCAAAATATAGAGCTTGGTAGGGGAAGAAAGTAGTTCAATAATTCCATAAAACAATCCTTTATAATGATATTGTGTATTGCTGTAAACAATATGTTCTGTGGAATATATTACTTACGGTAATTTAGTAATGACCCTTCCTTGCATTAATACTGTCCGTCACCTATGGGGATTGCCATATGCCGGATAACTGTAGTTTCTGGTTGCTTGATATTCCCTATTAAAATAGGCCTAATTAGCCCTTTATCCCACACAAAACCATACACAATGTGTTTAATTACTACTGCTAATTAACCCTGTAATGTTACTCACAGCGGACTTTTGTGGTAACACGCAGGAAGAGAGAATAGAGAATATGCTACGTGCTAAGCAACGTCGAACTTTGTGAACGTAAATCCTCTGTTCAGCTATTAAATTGCAACGTGCTCATTCGCAAGCAAGCACGTAACACGCAAATGGAGCCCAAAGGCCTACGAATGCTCGAAAGCACCCGCAAGAGGAGTAAAGTCCAATACGTAGCACTTTGTAATCAAATAAAAACACTCTACTGTACATTTATTATAAGGGAAAGTGATGTTATGTCTTAGAATTAATAGCACAACATTCTCAAGCCCGCAAATTGGCCCACAAAAAGACTTTATTTCATGTTCATATTTTGTGTTATATCGATCCCTGCAATCAATGTGTTACGACATATACTGTAACGCGCATGTGATAGAATATCGTATTTACTGCTTTATTCATATTGCATTATAGCTGGACTTCGGGGCCGATCGCAAACTGGATTTGAAGCACGTAGGACTTCGAAATCTACCCTCCCCTTTTTCGGTGACGTAACTCTAACAATATCTTTTTCCATTGACTCCATCTGAACCCGTAACTACGTAATTGCTTAATTTTTTGCGTTCGAGCACGCAATTCAGACGGCCGAGAACAGGTTTATGAAATAGCCTCTTTCGCTCGCAGCCCTTTCTAATTTGATAGCAACGTAAGTAGGCCAAATTTCAACACCGCAGCTGGTACGTGCTTCATGTTGGAGTTACAAGGCTGGAATTTAATATGGCTATAAATACATTCATTAAAAGCACAGAGAGAAAGTTTATTTTAACAAAGCATTTTATTAGGCATTACATATACATTAGATTGGCACTTACAGTTAGATGCTGCAGATTGGAAGTTCCAGGTAGAGGCTTCCAATGGATTCCTACAGGGTCAGGATCCACTTTGGCACCTCCAGGCTGCAGATTGCTTGAATTTCCTGTGCTGTGGGGTAACTTGTTGTTGCTTGAAATGTCCGTTAGATGAGAGTTTTCGGATAGAGGGGAATGAAGTTAGGTGCCGGTTGCTTGAGACTTCCGGGTGCTGGAGTTCCGGATAAATGGGAGTTTACGCTACATATACGTAGCTGACTGGACACACAAGACACAGACCATTGATTGTGCATGGCTGACTGGAGATTGGGAGGGCTGAGACTGTAAATTAACTTAGGTTTCAGAAAACATTTGAATATCCAAAGACTAAGAGAAAATCTATTGAATAGAGGTAATGAATACCAAAGAGTCGGCCTACCCTTGAGAAGCCCTGCAAATGAGTATGGTAAGTGTTAACGATGGTGGGCATCATTAACACTTACCATACTCATGACAATTCATGGTCAGAGCAGGGAGGGTGAGTTGGACTCAAGTGTGGAGATATAGGGAGGTGCACTTGCAGGCTTTGTAAATTAGATTTAGGATTACATCTATATATTGTTAACACCTGTCTGTACTCCTATATGGTCATTGTTCTTAGTATGATATAAATTAATTATATAATCTGTTTAAGAATCTAAAAATAATTAAATATATGTTAATTTGATCTGATAATCACTGAGTAGCATATGGCTTTTGTGAAAGAAAAAATATATAAAATGTATATCCCTTTCATGCTGCATATACAAAACTAATAAGAGCTGTCATCACAGCAGGTTGTGCTATAAAGACCTATAAATTGAAAGTTTATTCTTACTGCCTCTCAGATACTAAGTAATATTTTGGCAGAAGCAAGCTTAACTTAAAGGCCAATGTTTACTGAATAAATAAATAAATGTATTTGCAAAAAGTACAAATTTTACTGAAGTATGTTTTTCTCAGCTTAAAAGCAAATACTTATGCAGCAGGTAAAGAGCCAATAATAGATCAAGAAATGGTGGCTATAATAACAGGTCCAAACATGCAAATCCACTGACCCTGCTCTATAGGGTGTTCCTCTGTCCTAAGTGCTTAAAATTGCCACATACTATATAGATCATTTTAAAATATATTTTTAACATATAGGTCTGGTCTCTTTTTAAGTATGCTGCTTACTGGTTGACTGTACTTATATAGTGATTTCCATTATACTTTTTTCTATGGTATCAGCAGTGACATTTACAAATATTGGTGAACAACTGTACAAAAGCAAAAATTTTATGTATGTTATAAACTTACACTTAAGATGCTTCCAAGATCAAAACACTTATTCCACCCCTGGTTTGATCAATCTATACCTATCAGTGATTGTGAATCAAAGATTTAATTTCTGGATGTTAAAAAAAAAAACGTCCCAGGGTGTGAGCTGTGATTGGGATGGATGGACATCCATTGGGATTCTCACAATCTCATTAGATCGCAATCCATTCCAATAACAGTTCAACTACTCTGATTTCTTTAACGCTGTGAACTAAGGCCTGGGATCTTCACTATAAAGAAGACTAGATAGAGGGTAAAGCAAGTATTTGGATCTAATTTTATTAATTTATGGTTAATTATTTATTTACATTCGTATATAGCCCCTTTATTCAAGTCATTTTACCAGATCATGGATGGAAATAGTCAAACCGAGGGTGAGAGAATCTAAACTATTTAATCGCTGTCACTCTGAATGTGGAGCAAGGTACTAGAAAGAAAAGCATAAAGTAGAACAATGTCTATTTCAGATAGTAGATATTATATCTACAGGGGTTGGCTCTTAATACATTGCATGTATCGTGAAATACATACCATAGATATACATAACCAAATCCTGTCTTTTTAATCTAAAAAACATATCCAAAATACGCCATTACCTTACACAAGACACTACTAAGATTCTAATACACTCTCTCGTCATTTCTCGTCTTGACTATTGCAACTTGCTCCTTGTTGGCCTGCCTACCACTCGCCTCTCCCCACTTCAATCCATAATAAATGCCTCCGCCAGACTCATCTTCCGTACACAGCGTTCAGTGTCGGCAGCTCCTCTTTGTCAATCACTTCACTGGCTTCCCATAGCCTTCAGAATAAAGTTTCAAATCTTGACCCTAACTTATAAAGCCCTCAACAACAGCGCACCCCCATAATCTCTGCTCTCATCTCCAAATACTCCCCCACACGCCCTCTTCGTTCTGCTAACGCCCTTCTTCTTTCTACCACTCTTGTCACCTCCTCTCACTCCCGCCTCCAGGACTTTACTCTCGCTACCCCCATTCTCTGGAACTCCTTGCCTCGCTTCACCAGACTATCCTCCTGCCTTAAATCCTTCAAAACATCAATAAAAACGCACTTCTTTAAAAAAGCCTATAACCTTCCACTCTACCATGCTCAGCACTACTCTCTCCCTACTGTATCACATACACACTTCTACATTTAGGGCCCTATTAAATTCTCCCTCGTAGTTCTCTCGGTGCTCGCAAAAGGCAGTTTTCCTGCTGTTTGCGAGAACCGAATCTCTCGCAGCCTGCTTTGCGATATGACTGCGAGAAAATGGCCGAGAATAGGCTCCGAGAGAGCTACGTAGCCTTAAATCTATGCACGAGTCTCGCATATCGTAAGAATCCCTACGTGGACAAAAAGCCAATCAGGGTGGGATATTGGGGTGTATCCCATCCTGATTGGCTCCTACATTGACGACTTTTGATTGGCTGAAATTGATAGACAGCTTTTTCAGCCTATCACAAGCCGCCAATGCCAATTTCCTCCCGGAAACGACTCCGGGAGGTTCATTAGCGTCGGGGAGGTCTGCCAGTGCAGACCTCTGTTAGTTTTTTTTTTTTTTTTTTTTTTAGAGCGCGGATGGTTCCGCGGCCCAGCCGGGGCTGAAGGAGAGAAGGCCGGGGACATCGCGGGGAGGTAAGTTAAATGTATATTTAGATGCTTATTTGTGTATTTTATTTATTGTTTATATATTGTATTAATGTATTCATGTATTGTGTTTTTTTTTTAACAGGGCCGCGCCGGAAGAGCTAAACAGTGACGGGACATGCTGTAAAGGTGAGTTGAATATTTAGAATGTATAGAATGTTTATTTATTGGATGTTAATGTTTTGTACTAATTTTTTTTTTTGTTTGACCCATAGGTTAGTGATCTGAAGCAACATCTTAAAGGTAAGTGGTCTTAATTTATTGATTGTAGCTTAGAATTAGGGTCTGTGTAGTTAGGACTGTAATTATTTTATTTTATTTTAGAATAAGGGTCTGTGTATGTAGTTAGGATTTTTTGTATATTAGATAGATAGGGGGATGTATTTGATATAGTTAGGATTTATTTTAAATTAAATAGATTGTATGTTAGATAGATAGGGGGTATTTGATTTGGACTATATGTAATATATTATATGTAATATATTATATGTAATATATTATATTTAATATATTATATGTAATATATTATATGTAATATATTATATGTAATGTATGTAATGTCATGTATTGTATGTAATGTATGTAATGTATTATATTTAATATATTATATGTAATATATTATATGTAATATATTATATTTAATATATTATATGTAATGTCATGTATTGTATGTAATGTATGTAATGTATTATATGTATGTATTGTATTGTGTTTATCTGTCTTTCCTTTTCAGGTGTGTAATTTTTTTATTTTCTGTAGTGGGGGGGTGGGGTTGTAATGTATTTTTTTGTTTTCTGTAGTGGGGGGTGGGGTTGTAATTTGTTTTGTTTTTTTCTGTACTGTAGGTTTTTTGTTTTCTGTGCTGTAGGTTTTTTGTTTTTTGTAATTAGAGTGTTGGGGAGGTTTATTAGGGGTTAGGTAGTGTAGGTAGGTAGTGTAAGTGTTAATAGATTAGTGTAGAGGGGGGTTAGTTTAGATTAAATGGTTTATTGGGGGTTATAGTGTAGTGTTTGTAGTTAGTGTCATGATGGTCCTTGAGGACCATCATGGCACTTATGTGGTTAATGTTGGGTTGTAACAGGCCCATAATGGTAATAATATACCCTTATGGGACTGATGGGGTTAAATAGAGCCTTATGGTGGTCTGTATTGACCACCATGAGTTAAGGGGTTATTTAGGCCTTATGGTGGTCTGTATTGACCACCATGAGTTAATGGGTTAATTTAGGCCTTATGGTGGTCTGTATTGACCACCATGAGTTAATGGGTTAATTTAGGCCTTATGGTGGTCTGTATTGACCATCATGAGTTAATGGGTTAATTTAGGCCTTATGGTGGTCTGTATTGACCACCATGAGTTAATGGGTTAATTTAGGCCTTATGGTGGTCTGTATTGACCACCATGAGTTAATGGGTTAATTTAGGCCTTATGGTGGTCTGTATTGACCACCATGAGTTAATGGGTTAATTTAGGCCTTATGGTGGTCTGTATTGACCACCATGAGTTAATGGGTTAATTTAGGCCTTATGGTGGTCTGTATTGACCACCATGAGTAAATGGGTTAATTTAGGCCGTATGGTGGTCTGTATTGACCACCATGAGTTAATGGGTTAATTTAGGTCTTATGGTGGTCTGTATTGACCATCATGAGTTAATGGGTTAATTTAGGCCTTATGGTGGTCTGTATTGACCACCATGAGTTAATGGGGTAATTATAGTTGCCTGGGGTTAATATTTTTAGTGCGAGTCCTTTCAGGACCTTTACGGTCCTTTGAGGACCCGCGAGGCGGGAAATTTAAAATTGAATTGCAGCAGGGTCACGATCGGTGCCGATCGGGGCCCCCCGCTGCAGGGGGTTTATGTGGGGACACTTCGGGGGTCCCGATGGGGACCCCCAGCATAGAGGGGGGTTAATTTTAAGTGCCGCGGCCGGGATTGGGTAATAGTTTGCCGCGGCCCCTTTAAGGAGCCGCGGCGGGGAATTTAAAAGTTTTAAATGCAGCGGGGGGCCTGATCTATGCAGATCGGGGACCCCCCCTGCAATGGGTTTATGTGGGGACACTTCGGGGGTCCCGATGGGGACCCCCAGCATAGAGGGGGGTTAATTTTAAGTGCCGCGGCCGGGATTGGGTAATAGTTTGCCGCGGCCCCTTTAAGGAGCCGCGGCGGGGAATTTAAAAGTTTTAAATGCAGCGGGGGGCCTGATCGGTGCCGATCGAGGACCCCCGCTGCAAGGGGTTAATGTGTGGGGGCTGCGGGGGTTCCTATGGACCCCTGCAGCAAGGTGTTCATGTGAGGACACTTCGGGGGTCCCGACGGGGACCCCCGCATTGAGGGGGGGTTAATTTTAGGTGCCGGGGGGGGTATTCGGAGTACCCCCACGGCAGGGCTTATGTGGGGGACTGCCGCGGAGGTCCCTTTTAGGACCCCCGCAGCAATTGATGAGAGTGGGAGCCTGCGATATCATCTCGCAGGCTGTCACTCCTCATGTACATTTACGCAGTGTAGATACGTACGGCCCTGCTGCGTAGCTCATACGTTGCTCGCAGCAGGGCTAATTTAATAGCATTGGAACTTAGAGAAACTTTGTAGTACGTGGGACTTAAGTAGAAGCCTCTTATTTACGAGGCTGGAATTTAATAGGGCCCTTAGATTGTAAGTCTGCGAGTTTCAATCCTGCGCGGTGCTTTAGGGAAAGCGCTATGGACACCAGATTCCAAGCTCAAAGACAGGGCCCTCCATTCATTGCAATGTGTGAATCTTGAACTTGTCATTGCCTGTAACTTAACTTATGTATAGCGCTACCGAATATGTTGACGCGTTACAAATAAACGATAATAATAATAATATAAATAGAAAGTACCAGAAGCCAAATCATTGTCAAACAGTCTAGAGATCATGGGAAAACAGCGAAGATTTGTAAAAAAACAAAGCTCACATCAGGGTAGGAAGCAGAAAAAAGCATGATAAGTAAGCAAGCCAGGGGCCAGTTTCCAGAGATGAGGTACAGTTGGACAAAGCCAAGGTTCAGTTGCAGGAAGGACAAACAGCAGAATCATAAGAGCATAAAGTAGAATAATGTATATTTCAGATAGTAGATATTATATCTACTGGGGTTGGCTCTTAATACATCACATGTAGTGTGAAATACATACCATAGATATACATATTATATGACTTCAGTGTGTTCATTGGTCACAACAATCGTGATTACCCTCTCCAATCATATTCTTGATATAGAAATCGTTTGGATTGCCTGGGGACAAGCATGCACCAAACATGTACCAAACAAGGGGAAATGTAATTCTTTGAAAAATCTAAGGCAAAACTAGTCAGAAGAATAGCCCAGCCTTAATGACACATATTCCCCACATTACCAACTTCCTTTACTAACTGAGTAAAATAAAATGGATTCACCATGTTGGGAATAAGTGGTTTACGCTTCCAATCCTGCTGTTGTAGTTAGTTTTAGCTTTCCAGCCCTGCTGTTGTAGTTAGAGTGACTTGGAGCTGACGGGCACCATTTCCAAGATAAACCAGTGTCAGGGCAATTGAGCAACTCAGCCTATCCTTGGTTATCCACATTCTACTATTATCATGCTGATATGCTGATGCTTAGCCTGTCTGTGCATCACCCTAACGTAACTAATGAGCTATACAGTGGGAGATAGGCTTGTAGGTCCCTGCACCAACTCATCTCAACCATATGCCATTACCTTGATTAACTGACCTCATGAAGCAGCTCATTGACTTTGTGGCTAACCCTCCATGATCACTACCTATAAAGCTTCAATGAAAAAAATTAAGCTTTCCATTTTTAAGTTTTTATTATTATTATTATTATATTATACTGTATTTATAACGCGCCAACATATTCCGTAGTGCTGTACATAAATTAAGTTCAGCCAAAGATAAATACAAATTGACATATAGCAAAGCAAGGAGGGCCCTGTCTTTGTGCTAGGAATTCAATGTCCATGATGAATTCCCAAAGTTCTTAGGATAGAAACTCGCAGACTTACAATCTAAGGTATAGTGAGTTAGGGTGGAAGGTGATACGCTTCTTTAAAGAGATGTTTTTTAAGTGAGGTTTTAAATTTTTTGAGGTAGGAGGATAATCTGGTGGAGCGAGGCAAGGAGTTCCAGAGACTAGGGGCAGCACGAGAAAAGCCCTGGAGGCAGGAGTGAGAGGAGGTGACAAGAGTTGTTGAAAGAAGAAGGTCATTAGCAGAATGAAGAGGGCGGGTGGGGGACTATTTGGAGATGAGAGCAGAGATGTAAGGGGGAGCGTTATTGTTGAGGGCTTTGTAAGGTAGGGTAATGATTTTAAATGTTATTCTTGAGGCTGAAGGGAAGCCAGTGAAGTGATTAACAGAGAGGTGATGCCGTCACTGAACGATGTGTACGGAAGATGAGTCTAGCAGAGGCATTCATAATGGATTGAAGTGGAGATAGTTGGGTGGTGGGTAGGCCAACAAGAGGCGAGTTGCAGTAGTCTAGTCGAGAGATGATGAGAGAGTGTATAAGGATTTTAGTTGTGTCTTGTGTAAGATAGTGACGATTTCTGGAGATGTTATTTAGATGGAGAAGACAAGATTTAGTTAGTGATTGTATGTGAGGGATGAAAGACAGAGCGAGGTCCAGTAGAACTCCAAGACAACTGGCTTGGGAGGAGGGGGTGATGATGTTGTTGTTGACAGTGAGAGAGATGTGAGGAATTAACACTGTGGGAGAGGGAGGGAAGATTAGGAGTTCAGTTTTAGACATGTTGAGTTTGAGATGGTGGTTGGACATCCAAGAGGATATACTAGAGAGGCAGCAGAGAGATCTAGAAGAAGAATTGAAAAGTGACCTTTTGACTTGGCGGTAAGCAGGTCATTGGTGACTTTAGTGAGAGCTGTCTCAGTGGAGTGTTGGGGATTTTTCTGATGCTTTACAGTGTTTGTGAGTTCCATGTCTGGCTTATGATTGTGTTTACGAATATGTTCTTTTTAAAGGTATGCTGACACCTTAACTGGAAGTTCCAAATTATTTATCATTGATATAAAAACACCAAGTTCAAACATTGCAGTGGTCGAAAACAATGAGAATTTTAGAAAGTTGGTATTAACGTGACACAAATTAGGCAAATATTAAATAAAAAACGTAGAAATAAAGGTTTGTTTAATTTAATGACCCCCACACCCTCGAGCTTTTCTCTCTTTTTGAACCATTTTATAGATAAGCAAATAATTTTTTGTGTTTGATTATAATGTAATGTTATGAGTTGCAGACAATTTCATGTGCAAAAAAAAAAACAGTTGTAATTTTTAAATGAGGAGAAAACATTTCCATTTAGTACCATTTTAACTTAAGAATAAAAACTATTTGCTTTGAGTCTACAAATAACAGGAAACTGATATTGTTCTCTATTCTTGGACTCTATGAGCTTTATTTCCATTAGCATGTATTCCATGTGTACTAGAACATATCACTAGCATAGTGATATATAACTTTTCACTGTTAGGAAAAATAGCGTGCAATTACGGTACATGTAATGGCCAATCTGCAAGCGTTTTTCTAAATTGTCCCACAGCTATTATTGAACCATGTATCTATCTATATACTGTAAGTGCCTTCGCAAGATAGATAAGGAATGAAGGGGGTTGCCCCTTTGGTTATGACACACGACCTACCCCATAGGAGTCTGGCTCCCCTCAATACCTGCTACCTCCTATGGGCTGGGGTATTCCCCAGGCCCCCCTAAACACCCAGGGTTCTCTCCCCCGACCACTTATGTTTTTGGATGGGGTGTCCATTAACCCCATGTGGGTCCCTATTAACCCCTATGTGGCCTATAAATGTGCATCCTGATTGGTTGAAATTGTAACCAATCAGAAAAGGGGACGTAGTCTATACAGAAAGAAACTGAACAGAATGATACACTGTAAATAACAGTGTATATAAAGTTTCTACACAAAAATGACCTAAGGAAATAATAGTGATTTAGAAGTCTTATCCAAAAACTAGAAATTAGAAATATAAAGAAATTATTGAATGCAGTTTTAATACAATATGTAATACATGTTGAGATGTAATTGTTCCCCTTAAGCTAAATAGGATGTAAAAACAAGGACATGTGAATAATTTAGTACGCTTGCATCTAGAGCATGTTTCTACATGCACGATAAGATTTTTATTTTCAATTTGAAAACAGGTTTGTATGTAATTTAGTTGTAGGGGAATATCTTTCTGCAATACTGTTCTCACACAGCTAATAATATCCAGTATATCTTAAAGGAACAGAGAACTTAAAAAAAATAGATTTTATGTTTAAAAAACATATATTAAAATTACAATAAATTAGGGATCAGAAAAAAATGTTTTAAATGGAGACAAAAAACCTCTTCCAGTAACTTACTAAAAAGGTAGAACGCTGGAAATGCTTTTATTTCTTAACAGTGATGTACAGATTTAATATACAAGGATTGTTGCATATACTGAAACACAATGCAAGCATTAAAAATCACTTAAAGTGAGATGTGGGGAAAAAAATACATCCTGGGATGCATTCTCTGATTACCCTGATTGCTGGACTAACTAGCAGGAGGAGTGGGAAGCTGAGGGACCATGATGCAGAGTAAGATGATTCAAATAATTATCAAGTTTTTGTCAGATTTTTTTTATACTAAATGCAATGATCCTTTAATTTCTAAATATTGTCTTTTGACTGCAAATAATTCTTTACAATGCTCCTTTAAGGCTAGAAAGGAGTCTTGTTGATGATGTTTGCGTCATTCAATCATATACAACTCTCTGTGACCTCATGGACCATAATACACCATGCTGATCCACTTGGTTTTCATGGCAGAGATACTGGAGTGGGTTGCCTGTTCCTTCTCCAGTGGCTACAGCATAAGCTCCTGGTATTCCTAGGTGGTCTCCCATCCAAGTACTAACCAGGCCCAACCCTGCATGGCTTCAGAGTAGTGTCATCTCTTGCTTCCTTGACTGGAATTGAACTCAGATCACAGCAGTGAAAGCAGCAAATCCTAACCACTGGACCACCAGTAGAAAGGAGTCTTAGGAAGTGATAAAAAAGATTCCACAGCTAGGGAATAAAACACAGCTAACCGAGAAGCTGGACCAGATTTCCTGAAGATTCTCAGAGTTGTTTTCCGAAATTGTGATGGTTTTTAAGGTCATCAGGTAACCCTGTGTTATGCAAATGTCTTATTCATATACTGGGTTAAGATCTTGAGGAATATTAAAATAGTTTGGCACTGTAAAGAGCCACTAGAATCAGGTATTTAAAATATATTCTTTTGAAGACCTGAACTTGAAAACAAGCAAAATATTTTTATCAATGTAAAAAAATAATAGAGCCTTAAATGTTGTTACCTTTAATATCTAATTACGCTGCATGTAATCTACCAAGTTAATTTCTGTGGAGTTGCTTCCCCATAAAAGAGGCTACTTTGAATGTAGAGGAAGCTTCAAGATGCAAAATGGCAATGCTTCCAACATAAAGCATATTCATTTACAAGGACACACCCTCCTGAGAAAATAGGAAAAAAAACAGCTCATAAAAGAAAATGGAACAAAACAATAGATAATAATTGCAAATAATAGTTTAAAATGTAGATGTTGTGTTTAATGTGTTTATTTACTTTAAATATTTTGCTCATTATCAATTTTAGTTGTTCAAAAGAACACATAAAAAATGGAAACACAGTGGTCCTTTAAATATAAAAGGTCCTCTGTTAGCAGTAATATTCAATTAGATTACCCATTACTAACGTCTTTTATCTTTCACTGGTGTAATGGTATGTGTTCCAGATCTTTCTCTTCTGCTTTTTGTTTCTGCTAAGCTTTGCAGTGATATTTTAATTAAGATGAACTGTATTGATATTTAATTTCCTGAAACCATGGCAATAAAGCTCCAGCATTGCTATTTAACACAATAAAGCATCATTACATGTATTTAAGGCATCCAGAAATAATATGTTTAACTACAACAAATAGTTCCTGTATAAAGGCTACAAAGTCACCTATATGTGGTATTTATACATAAGGTATTGCAGATTCTTTTAGTTTTTTTTTTTAAAAAAAAGCAAAAATATTGTTGTGTGCCAAAGTAAATCGAATGTATCTAAAACCTTTAAACACAATAATAAGTCCGGATTTTGCATTGTAAATGGCACAGAACCATTCTTATGGAATTATGTTTTCAGAATTATTGGTTTATCTTTATTTGGAATAAGGAGATGTGTATTTAAAAGAAACTTTGGCATCCCAAGAAAAGCTTTATAGGACCACTATTTCAGAATTTATTTATGTTCTGCGAAGTTCAGTCATTTCTCATGGACCATAACACACTAGGCACATTGTTATGTCTATGGTCATGCTGATCCACTTGGTTTTCCTGACAGAGGCACATCTTTATGTCTATGGTCATGCTTATCCACTTGGTTTTCATGCAAGAGGCACATCTTTATGTCTATGGACATGTTGATCCATTTGGTTTTCATGACAGAGGCACATCTTTATGTCTATGGACATGTTGATCCATTTGGTTTTCATGACAGAGGCACATCTTTATGTCTATGGACATGTTGATCCACTTTGTTTTCATGACAGAGATACATCTTTATGTCTATGGTCATGTTGATCCACTTAGTTTTCATGACAGAGGCACATCTTTATGTCTATGGACATGTTGATCCACTTTGTTTTCATGACAGAGATACATCTTTATGTCTATGGTCATGTTGATCCACTTGGTTTTCATGACAGAGATACATCTTTATGTCTATGGACATGCTGATCCACTTGGTTTTCATGACAGAGATACATCTTTATGTCTATGGTCATGTTGATCCACTTAGTTTTCATGACAGAGGCACATCTTTATGTCTATGGACATGTTGATCCACTTTGTTTTCATGACAGAGATACATCTTTATGTCTATGGTCATGTTGATCCACTTAGTTTTCATGACAGAGGCACATCTTTATGTCTATGGACATGTTGATCCACTTTGTTTTCATGACAGAGATACATCTTTATGTCTATGGTCATGTTGATCCACTTGGTTTTCATGACAGAGATACATCTTTATGTCTATGGACATGCTGATCCACTTGGTTTTCATGACAGAGATCCATCTTTATGTCTATGGTCATGCTGATCCACTCGGTTTTCCCGACAGAGACACATATTTATGTCCATGGTCATGCTGATCCACTTGGTTTTCATGTCAGAGATCCATCTTTATGTCTATGGTCATGCTGATCCACTTGGTTTTCCTGACAGAGACACATATTTATGTCCATGGTCATGCTGATCCACTTGGTTTTCATGACAGAGATCCATCTTTATGTCTATGGTCATGCTGATCCACTTGGTTTTCCTGACAGAGACACATATTTATGTCCATGGTCATGCTGATCCACTTGGTTTTCATGACAGAGATCCATCTTTATGTCTATGGACATGCTGATCCACTTGGTTTTCATGGCAGAGATACTGGAGTGGGTTGCCAAATCCTACTCCAGTTGGCCACAGCATACAGCTCCTGGTATTCCTAGGTGGTCTCCCATCCAAGACCTTTACATGCATGTAAATTTGCACTAATGTGGGTCACAAGCATAAAACCATTTTCAGGGAATATGTTACATTTAGCTGACTCAGCTTGTGTCATGGGGGATTGCGTATTGAACTGCTGGTCTGCTCGTAGATTGAAGGGGAGGGATATCCTGCTGGGGCTTACTCTTGCATTGAGTTCAATTGTCAAGTATCTGTCTAAAGTGACAGCTTTTCAGCAGAACTAAATAGAGATATTTTCTGAATCTCGAGTTAAACACATTCCTCCTAAATTTCTGACCCTGATAGGTGGTAACAAAGGCAAAATGTCTGCTGCCATTAAAGCAAAATGAAATACAGTAGTTAAAAATTAAAGGTTGTATTTATTCATTTAACTCTTTGTAAATATATTTGGCACATTATCAATTTAAATTATTAAAACAAATGTATTATAAATATAACACTTCTGTAGTATTTTTACTTATAATTATTTAAAAATTGGAAAATGTTATTGACACTTTATCACAAAAACTACGCTGCTATTAAAATAAAAGGACTTGTATAATGTATTATTTTAAACTTTCAATTGTTGCATAATTGGGCACTATTACTTTAACAGGAAAAAATTACATCACTCATGGTATTGGGCTTTACATCCAGTATATTTATTTGTTCTTGTTTGTTTATACTTCTGAATTCAGACCACTTAAACAGGGAGAAAATCTGGGGGTATAAATATAATGATGTATAATTGCTCTTGAAAATTGTATATTATCCCATTTGTCAGATCCAGAGGGTTAGACACTAACAAGGTTTAAACAACATATAATTTATCATTCATCTTTATGGGTGTGGTACTAGTGCATATTAAAAGACTAGCGACTTGCCCGTCAAAAAATGACAGCAATAAGATTGTAATGGTGTTTGGTTGAGACATTAATTTTGTTGGTGTTCCGAGATCCTTTGGCGCTCATTGCGAGCTTCGCAATGAGCGCCGAACAAGTGACTCGCAATGAGAGCCTTCCGGGCTCATTGCGAGGCTGTTGGTTGTTTGTGTGCTATGAGCAGCGTTGGCGGTCGTTTTTTGTGTGCTAATGAAATAATTAATAAATGAATAAATGAATATACTTTACCTATTTTGAAGTAATATATGCAGGAAGCATTGTGTTGAAGAGCTGACAATCTGTTTTGATGTTGCTGCAGCATACAATGTCGGTTTTCACTGTTGTGGAGCTGCTGTGTAAGTGTCAGCAATGTGTGCAGTGTGTAGTGTAAATAGGCTGCGTGCGAGAGGAAAATCCATTAGGGTAGCTGTGTACTTCCGTATTGTGTAAGTTAGTGTTGTAAAATGGCGCCTAATGTGTGGTACGCGGCTGTGTCTGATTTAGCGTCCTTGTTGTTGGACTACGTACGGCTTTTTCGGGAAAATCCGTATGTGCTTCCTGAGGCCCTCAGTTGCAATGCGAGCCTGCAGCGTTAGCAACAACTTACTTGCTCACAACTATATATGTGATCTACCCTTTAGAATGTAAGTTTGCGAGTTTTAATCTTGTGAGGTGCTTTAGGGAAAGCACAGTGTATATCAGATTGAAAGCTCAATAACAGGGTCTTCAATTATTTTCATTGTGGGGTATTGTTTATACTTGTACCTAACCCCTGTATTGCGCTGCAGAATTATAAATAAAGGATAATAATAATAAAAGGGACCAACATAAAAGTAGTATAGGGAATATTGATAGCTCAGCCCTATATTGACCTAGATACAGAAGTAAATTATCCAAACTTTGCCAAAATAGTTCCCATTTTAATATAGAGTAGGAATTATGATACTTTACACATGTCTTTACAAATGTTAAAAACTTTAAAACCAATGAAGTTATTTTGTAAACGGTCAAAAAAAAAAATCTTCCCGAACCCCCTCCAACCTCAATGCAGTACATATATAAAATATATATTATATATAAAGAAAAAATAAATATATAAATATGTGGTTCTGTGTCATATATATATCTATATATATATATATATATATATATATATGTATATATATATGTGTGTATATATATATATATATCTATACATATATATATATGTTTGTGTGTATATGTGTGTGTGTGTGTATATATATATATATATATATATATATATATAAAATGTATGCATTTACATATACATCTATATATATTATATTACAGTATATTATAGTACTATAAATAATTTCTTACTTGCCCGGTGCTGCACTCCACTTCCTAGGGTGAGAAGGGTCCACTGCAGGCTAGAGGGAAGAGGAGACCACAGAGCTCTGAGGGGGCCGCAGGGGCCAGCAAGGACCGGGGGTCCCAAGGGGCCTAGAGTGGCCACAGGGGGCTGCTGGGACCACAGGGGACTGAGGGAGCCAGCAGAGGTCCACGAGGGGCCACAGGGGGCTGAGGGAGGCTGCAGAGGTCCGTGAGGGGCCACAAGGGGCACTGGGGGCCACAGGGCCTTTGGGGGCCACAGTGGGGGACCACAGTGTACCATAAGAGGATGCAGGGGACCCACAGGAGGTCCACAGGGGCCATAAGGGGCCGTGGGGGCCACAGGTCCCGCAGGGGACCCTGTGGCCTGTGGGGGGCCACAATGAGCCATAAGGGGCTGCAGGGGACCCATGAAAGGCCTGCAGTTGCCATAAGGGGCTGCGGGGGCCACAGGGCCGGATGGGGGCCCCTTGGGCCTTTGGGGGACTACAGTGAGCCTTAAGGGGCTGCAGGGACAGCACGGGAGGTCCACGGGGCCATAAAGGGCCATGAGGGCTACATGGGGGAACCATACAGTGCCGTGCGGGCCACACGGGGGCCCTGGGCCATGTTGGGGGCCACAGTGGGCCACAGTGGAGGTCTTCCGGGGCCATAAGGGGCCATGGGGGTCTCTGGGCTGACAGGGGGCACAGGGGTTACCTGGAGCCTGTGCGGGGCCACAGTGGGCTGTAAGCGGCCCCACGGGAGCACCGCTGGGGCCACAGGGGTCCCTAGGGACCATAGGGGACCTGTGGGGGCCACAGGGGTTCAACCGGGTCCACAGGGTATTCGCAGGGGGCAACAGGGGATCCACAGTGGCCACATAAGATCCGCAGGGGTCACAGGGAATCCACGGAAGGGCACAGAAGACCTGCGGGGGTCACGGGATGGTTGCAAGGGCATCAGGGGCCACAGGGCACCCGCAGGAGGTCCACGGGGGGCCCTCAGAGGTCAGGGGCCTCTGTGCCTTGCACCAGCTGCACTGGCAGTAGCTCCGCCTATGGTCACATGTCACATAGTGTTACATAGTTGCATAGTAATTTAGGTTGAAAAAAGACTTTAGTCCATCAAGTTCAACCTTTTTAGATCTCCTCTGATCTACAATACGCAGATTTATTGTTAATATATCTTCACCCCCTGTGCCCAGGGAGATGTATATATAAATAAGATATATATAAACTATGCATTTAACCCCCCAGGGCCCCTTGGCACACCATTCTCCCTTCCCTCACTCACTTGGAATGGTGTGCCGAGGGACCTTGATGGGGGAGGGAGAGAGGGAAATGGTGTGCAAAGGGGCCCTGCAGGAGCTGGGGGTTAAATGCATAGTTTAAATTTATACAGCACTGGGCCCCCCTGGAGCAGGGGCCCCGGTGCTACGTACCGCCTGCACCAGCGGTAGATCCCTGTCCTGGGATGTCACCTATGATTAAGTGAAATGCTACTATGGTATAAGGTAAGCTGGCGGAAGTCAAAGGAGGTATGTACAAAGAGCATTTGTTTCTTTTATTGATTATTTATGACATATTTTACAGAAAATAAACATTGTATACACATCAACTCATGCAATACATTTTTTTATTTTTTTTAATGCTTTTTTTATTTTTTTTGTTAATTCTCTGACCTTCCCTTCCCCTTCTGTTTCATAAAAAATGACATTAAGATTTTTAACAATATACCGTATATACTCAAGTATAAGCCGAGTTTTTCAGCCCTTTTTTTAAGGCTAAAAAGGGCCCCCTCTGCTTATACTCGAGTCACTCTCCCCCCCCCCCCCCGTGTCTCTCTAACCCCCCTGTGTCTTTCTAACCCCCCTGCGTGTCTCTTTCCCTCCCCCCTCCTCATCCTCATGAGACATTACGTCATTGGCATATACCGGGAGCCGACGCAGGAAGGAACGTAGGCCTGAGGAGAAGCTGCAGATGAAGGTAAGTGAGGGGAAAGGGAGAGGGGGAGGTATTTAGAGGGGTAAAGTGAGGAGGGGTTTAGGATGAGGAGGGAGGATGAGGAGGGAGGTTGAGGATGAGGAGGGGGGTTGAGGTTTAGGAGGGGGGTTGAGGATGAGGATGGGGGTTGAGGATGAGGGGGTTGAGGATGAGGATGGGGGGGTTGAGGATGAGGATGGGGGGGTTGAGGATCGGAGGTTGAGCAGGGGGGTTGAGGTTGAGGAGGGGGCCTGAGGAGAGAGGTTGAGGAGGGGGTTTAGAATGAGGAGGGGGGTTGAGGATGAGGAGGGGGGTTGAGGAGGGAGGTTGAGGATGAGGAGGGAGGTTCAGGATGAGGAGGGAGGATGAGGAGGGAGGTTGAGGATGAGGAGGGGGTTGAGGTTGAGGAGGGGGTTGAGGATGAGGAGGGGGGTTGAGGAGGGGGTTGAGGATGAGGAGGGGGGTTGAGGAGGGGGTTGAGGATGAGGAGGGGGGTTGAAGAGGGAGGTTGAGAATGAGAAGGGGGGTTGAGGATGGGGGTTGAGGAGGGAGGTAGAGAATGAGGAGGGGGGTTGAGGAGGGTTATAAGGGAGGGGGAGAGACACAGGGAAGGGAGAGGGGGAAGAGACACAGGTAAGGGAGGGGGGAAGAGACACAGTAAAGGGAGAGGGGGAAGAGACACAGGGAAGGGAGAGGGGTGAAGAGACACAAGGGAGGGAGAGGGGAGAAGAGACACAGGGGGGAGAGAGGTGGGACACAAGAAAAGGGCACACAAGAGGGGGACACAGAGGGCACAAGAGGGACACAGGGGGCAGCACATTTCCCACCCTCGGCTTATACTCGAGTCACTCATTTTTCCCAGTATTTTGTGGTAAAATAGGTGCCTCGGCTTATACTCGTGTCGGCTTATACTCGAGTATATACAGTAATTTCTTAGTTGTTTTATATGTTGTTGAAGCGTGATGTTTAAATGCATGTGCCTCTAGAAAGACTGTTAACTTTCAAGGCAGCAATATCTATTCCCTACTTTAAATTACCCCATATAATACCATTTTTCAATTTGGGCCCTTCACATGCCTGTTTAATAAACTGCAGAATTTTGGGGTTCAGCACCATCAGTGCTGGTTATACAATATACCTATTCCACATGAGCAATTATTAGCATAACTCCATTGGGTGTCTTTTGGCCAGCTAAACACTGAGTGTTAGAAACAAACAATCCATGAACATGGTTTAAATAGTACGCTTCCTCTTTAGACAAGGGTTAAGTACAAGGTAAAACGAAATTGACACATTTCAAGAGTGGAGAGCCCTGACATTCAGATTAGAATCAAGTGTGCGGTGAGCTTTCATTAAAGCACCTTATAAGATTGAATACGCTTCAAGTCATGCAATCAACTTTTCAATTTTATTTTTTGTTAACTCTATGACCATCTCTTCTCTTCCCCATCCCTCTTGTGTTTCATAAAATAATGTACCACTAAGATTTTTAACAATATAATTTTGGGGGTGTTTTATATGTTATTGAGAGTGGAGAGCCCTGTCATTGAGTTTAGAATCTAGTTTGCGCAGAGCTTTCCAGAAGCACCTTACAAGATTGAAAACTCGCAATCGTACAATCTAATGCGTTAGGGTGTGGTGGGGAGGGTGAAAGATTTGTAATGCATGTTAAGGCTGAAGGTGATAAGCTTCTTTGAACATATGTGTTTTAGTCAGGTTTTGAAGGATGAGGATAGTCTAGTGGAGTGAGGCAAGGAGTTCCATAGAATTGGGGCACTGCAAGAAAAAAAAGGTGGGAATGAGAGGAGGTGATATGAGAGGAGGAGAGAAGAAGGTCATTAGCAGAACAAAGAGGGCAGGTAGGGGAGTATTTGGAGACTAGAGCTGAGATATAAGAGGGTGCATCGTTGTTGATGGCTTTGTAAGTTAGGGTCATGATTTTATTCTGGGGGTTATGGGGAGCCAGCTGAATGAATTACAGAGAGGTGCTACAGACACTGAACGCTGAGTATGGTAGATGAGCTTAGCGGAGGCGTTCATTATGGATTAGAGTGGAGACAGACGGGTAATGAGGAGAGCAGCAGGGAGTGAGTTGCAGTAGTCAAGACAATATATGATGAAAGAATGAATTAGGATTTTAGTTGTATCTTGTGTAAGGTAGTGACATATTTTGGAGATATTTTTTAGATGGTAGAGACAAGATTTAGTTAATGATTGTATATGAGGAATGAAGGAGAGGGCAGGGCCCAATAGTGGGCCTGTCAGAAGAGAATAATAATGGCATTGTTGACAGGAAGAGCTATCCGAGGAATGGAAACCGTAGTAGAGGGTGGGTGGTAAATAACATAGTATTGACCCTACATTATTCTCATCAATTTGAATATCAGCCTAGTACAGTAAAAAATAGAAGATGCTTGTTAAAAATATAGTTAACATTGTCTAAAATACAAGTAACTTACGTACATAAACAGTTACAGCAATTATTTCAAACTAGCGACTTGCCCATCAAAAATGATGGGGCAATACAATTTTCAAGGCATGGAAATGCTGTTTGACACAGAATGTAAACCGTTTTGGACTGTGAGGACCTTTGGCGCTCATTGCAAGCCTCTCCTGTCGTGGACTTTTGGTCCTCTGAGAGAGATATATATTTCTATGTATATGTAGTTAAGTAATAATGAATGATTTCTTAAAGAAATTAATATAGTTTAATTATATATAATTCATATATGCAGCGAGCAATAGGCCGAAGAGCTAACAATCTGTTTGTATTTTCCGTCTGCATAGAATATACATGGTGAGTGTTAGTGCCCTGCTTATAAAGTGTAATGAATGTTCCAAGTGTGCGTTTTAAATAGGCTGCGTGCACGAGGTAAAGCTGTTGGTTTAGTTGTATAAAGCGGCATTGTATAGTCATAATGTTATTAATGAGTTACGCGTCTCGTGAGCATTTTCTGGCTTTTGTAATAGTGTATGTTGTAGGTCGTAGTGTGATGTGTAAAGTGCTACGCGTTTGGCAGTGTTTTGTCCGATCCGTGGTGGTGTAGCCTCGTTTTCATTTTTTTCGGAAGCCATTTTTTTCGGAAGCCATTTTTTTCCATGCTTAGGCGATTTTCGAGTGGCAAAAATCGTCAAAACCGAGTTAAATTTGGCACTCAAGTGCTACATGTTAACGGCTCACCTAGCTTCCTACGCGTTAACGACTCGCTTTGCAGAGGCTCTGAAGCAATGAGCGCCTACGGCGCTCATCACCTAACTCGTACGCACCTCGCAAAGCGTGACGACGTCTCATAGTTTGACAATTATTATATGTGATATGCAATGATTTCAAAAAAACTAGTAGTGCTAGGCCTCAAATAACACAAACAAATATAATTGCAAGTACATTTTAGTTTGTAAGACTATATAACATTTTAGTTATTATCTAAAGTGTTGCTTTAACTTTCATCATTACTTTATTAGTGCCATTTATACACCGTCCTATTCACGTGTCATTGGTAAATGAGGCACATTGAATATTCAGTTGTCTGCTGATTCCATGGAAACTGGCAATTGTTGTTCTCTAATCATTTGGAAACAGCTGAAGAAAAAAGTAGTGATTTTCAGAGTTCTTTTTTCTTTTTTTTGTAAAGTAACAGACTTTGGTGGGTGCATGTATACAAAGAGTTTGGCTCCTATTGATACGAAGTTTTTTAAAACCCTTTGCAACAAATTTTAATATGTAAAGCAAGAAAGTACAATAATAAGGGAAATACATCTGCTTTCCTGTATGATTTAACACATTATGGGAATATGTCTATGTGTTATGAATTACAAATTGAAAAATGTAGAACATTCCCTGAGAGTTCTGGCACTACTTGTGTTTAACCAGGGCTGAGCTGGCTATACTCACGAAAATGCTTGATCATGGGAAATTTTAATTTTATAGGTCTGGTTGTCAGAATGTATAGGAGACAATGGCCCCTATTTAATTGCAAGCCCATAATTATCAACCAATTTATTTTTACATATATATAGATTTATTGACTCAAGCCCGCAATTACAGGCTCACAGCCCCAACATGCAAACCATACGTAGCAAACATTTCAGGGCATGATCGTGAACAATTAAGCAAGCCCGTAAGTTACAATTTAAACAGAGCCAATAGTTAATGAGACCGTTAAAAACATAGGCCCTCATTCAATTGCAATTTGGCCAATTGAATAGGGGTCTAAATAAGCACATAACATATGTTTTTAAAGAAGTTTTTAGTTAGCAAACATCTATCCAAAAGCAAGGTTTTCACTAACTAAAAACTTATTTAAAAAAAATATGTTATGTGCTTATTTAGAGCACTATTAAATTGGCCAAATCGCAATTGAATGAGGGCCATGGAGTTTAAACTACAGTCAATACATGTTTAGAAGTACGATTTGTGATCACACTCCAGAAATGTAGAAATCAATAAAAATCTATAAACTGTTCTAGTCCATGCGGGTTCCATGATAGGTATTAACTCCTTGATTCCCGGGATCGATATAACACAGAAATAAAACGTAAAAAAATATATATTTTTTGCAGATTTGCGAGCTTGAGACTGTTGTGCAATTAATTTTAATGACTTTCATAGCTCTCCCAGTATTTTTAAGTATAGTAATGTGTGTTTATTTGCTGCTGCAGCTATATGAACAGGTGTTTAACCCACTTGCGAGTCCTATCCAGTACTCGTAGGATTTTTTATACATTTGCCGTTTACGGGTTTGAAGGCAATTGCGGGCTTGTTGAATTGTTGTAATTAAATAAATTAAGTGCAATGATTTTGAGCCTGTAACTCGCAATTGAAATGCAAGTAGCAAAATGTAGTAACATTTACAGGTTCCATTACAGGTTCCATTACGGGTTCATATAATTAAGATTTGGCCAATATCCTTATCTGTGGCACTCTCTAATATTGTGTTGGGTTCAAACCCGAAATGTACAGAGTCTCCTCAAAAACTGGCCCATATATGGTGTTATTTACATATAAACTGACACACAGCATTATCTCTCTGGAGCCTCACAAAACACATTTGCACTTTTGCTTTAGGAGCTGCTGTTTTGAGAAACTTTGTGCACAGTGGGGATTATAAAATTAAATAATGAAATAAATGCACTGCTTTGATTGTTGCTTAAAATATTTAATTTAAGGAGTCGTTAGTGAAATGTGATTTTCGCATGATGTAATTAAATTATGAGTCATAAAAGTGCTATTATGACTTGTTTTAATTATGTATACATGATCACACCTTGCTTCTAAATATCACTCATCTGTGTATCTTCATAAACAGATGAAGTAACCAACAGTTTAGGGAACGGTTCCAGCAGTGAGTACAAGAAATTAGATGCACAAATGCCAGCTGGTGTTCAGAAGCTATAGTCCTAATGATCCATGCAATACATTGTTAATTTCTGCGCTGTTTAGAAACTGGACTTGGAGCCTCTCTACTCAAAAACTACCAAAAGAACCAATATATATACGGGGACAAAATGGTATTATTAAAGGAAAATTGCAGTAATATATTTAAAAAACATATTTGTTGGAGAACTACACTTCCTGAAATTGGGGTGAACATTTTAAACAGAGAAAGCTCCTATCTTCACAATGGGAATCTGGCTGTTAAAATTGCCAGTGCTTGAAACACATCAAATGGAGAGCTTAATAATTTAGAAAGAAAGACCCTCCTGAAAAACAAATTAGACTAACCAGATAGCAAAGAATACTTGTATTTGTTGTTGTTTAGTTGTTCAGTTGTGTCTGACTCTCTGTGACTTTATGGACAGCAGAACCTCAACCATATATTATGTTTAGTTGTGCTCATCCATAAGGTTTTCTTGGCAAAGATACTGGAGTAGTTTGCCAGTTCCTTCTCCAATGGACTGTGATTATTCTTATTCTTATCATTGTTTATGTGTATGTGAGAAATGAAAGACAGGGCGGTGTCCAGTAGAACGCCAAGACAACGGGCTTTGGAGGTGGGAGTGATGATGGTGTTGTTGACAGTGAGAGTGACATTTAAGCTGTAGTAGAGGGTGGGAAGATTGTCTAACCTCTCTGATATGATCTGTCCATCAGGAGCGGATCTACCAGTGGTGCAGTGCACCAGGGTCCATCTCTAGAGGGGCCCAGTGCTGTCAAAAACATTTTTTTTTTCATTTAATTTTTTTATGTAGTGTAGGGCACCCCCTGGGCCCCCTCACCCTGGCCAAACCCACCACAACCTCCTTGTTATCATAAGGATCAGACTATGTCTTGTTAATATTCATACTGCAGTCTCTGTGACTCTATGGACTGCAGCAAGGCAGGCATATCTTTCAGCTACTGCTCCTCTGAGATCCACCAAGCCCATGCTCACTGCTTTAATGACCTCATATTTCCATCTCTGCCGTCCCATTCTTTGTGTGCCTTTTCCCAGGATCAGTCTCAGGAAAATACAATCTGTCACTGCCTCAATTTCTTCCCCATCTTTTTACCAGGAACTCAGATTGCTGTTTGGAATGATCCTCGTCTATTTAAAGTTGAACAGCAGATCAGCTATTGCACTCTCTTCTTCATCAATTAGTTCCTCCTCGTTTACAGCCATCAGAGAGTAGTATCATCATCTGCGCATCTGAGGATGTTGGTATTTCTTGCAGGAATATTAATTCCGACTATGAGTTCTTTCAGTTTGACTTTATATTTAATGTATTCTGCATATAAGTTAACTAAATAAGGTGACAATATACAACCATGGCACACTCCTTTCCAGATCTGAACCATTCAGTTGACTGTGGCTTCTTGGTCCTTATACAGATTTCTCAGGAGAAGGATGAGATGATCTGTTAGTCCCATCTCATTAAGAACTTCCCACATTTTGTTGTGATCCACACAGTCAAAGGCTTTAGAATTGTCTAAGAAGCAATGGTATATTGTTGGAGTAGGATCTTAAACAATACCTTGCTGGCATATGAAATGAGTGCAATTGCTCGATAATTTAATCACTTTTTGGCACTGCCTTTTTGGGGTTTGGTATATAAACTGACCTTTTCCATTATATTATCTTCATAATATTAATACAATATTGTTCTTCCTCCAAATATCGCATCTACATTGTACGTTTTATTGGAAGGGAAGGAAGTGCTAGGGAAAAACATAGTAAAGGAATTCAAACATGCCTTGCATAACCATAAGGTCATCCATTTTATGAAGATTAAAGGAGCAATCTAGAAGGGAATTTTGTTTACTATCTGCAATAAATATTCTTGCATTTTAATAAGATATCCAGATTGTTGAGGAGCTTATGTTGTATTTTGACCTTAACAGTGCTCTATAACAAATATGTAATTAACAATGGTAATAACAAATAATGATATTATAACAAAATAGCTTTTAGCTGGGTGCCCAAGCTTAAAAAAAATCTACATTCTACAATGTATAACACCGACTGTATACTCGTTTACTAGATCTGAATAATTTAATGTATGCCCTAAGGTGATACCCAAATATTATGATTTTAAATCTGTTTACTCAATACCTGAATTGTCATAAAGATTTTGGCTCTTGTGGCACAAAGGCTTGAGGGCATACTTTTAAGTTATAGGCTGCCAACAGATTAAACAGCTCATGTTCTGCTAAATAAAAGAACACAGAAACCTCCAAGCATATTCTGCAAATGAATTTTACTTATGTATGCTGTTGGGAAATATCTGAAATGTTTTGGGTGGCCATGTCTGTTTATCCACATTCCTACATGATGGTGGGAGTTCAAAACGGAGCTAAAAAGTTAAAACATTTCTAATTTTAATGTCATTATATAGAGCATGTTAATCAAAGTGTCTAATGGTTCATAGCTTTTGATAACTAGCACCCTTATTAAATTGCGATTCGGTAAATTTAAAAGGGCTCTATAAGCACATAGCATATTTTTTTACAGAAGTTTTTAGTTAGTGAATTTCTATCCAAAAGCAAGGTCTTCACTAACTAAAAACTTCTGTAAAAAAATATCTTATGTGCTTAAATAGGGCCCTATTCAATTGGCCGAATCGCAATTTAATAAGGGTGTAGGTTCCATAAAATAACATAGAAAGTATAGAAAGAAACTGCTATGGCAATGAATATTTATTCAACGTTTACGTAGAGTACATCATGTGTAAGGCTGAGCTGGATGGATCCATAGCCAGGTTCAATTTTACTGGAAGAAATATCAACAACCTCAGATACACGGATGATGCTGATTGCTGAAAATAAGGAGGAACTAAAGGATCTATTGATGAGGGTAAAAGAAGAGAGTGCAAAAGTTGACCTTATGCTCAAAATTAGAAAGACGAAGATCATGGCAAATGGCAATCTCAGTTCCTAGCAAATAGATGTGCAAGAAGTGGAGGAAGTGACAGATTTTATTTTTCTGGGATCTTTAGATGGTGGCTGTAGCCATGAAATTAATAGATGTTTGCTTCTGGGGAGACAGGCCAGTGAAACTTGGCATAATTTGGTGCTAATGCTTTAAGTCGTGCAGTTATTTTTCTTTAGTAGTTTCACCCTACAACAGTTTGAGAGTACCTATTGTTAGACATCTTCAAAACAAAGTTGAAGATGTATCTATTTACCCAGGGTTTTGGGTAAACCAGCACTGCGACATACTGAAGCAGAGCATGATCCCCTCCCTTCGGAGACCAGGCCGCAGGGCAGTATTCCAACATGATAATGACCCCAAACGCACCTCCAAGATGACCACTGCCTTGCTAAAGAAGCTGAAGGTAAAGGTGATGGACTGGCCAAGCATGTCTACAGACCTAAACGCTAGTGAGCATCTGTGGGGCATCATCAAATGGAAGCTGGGGGAGTGCAAGGACTCTAACATCCACCAGCTCTGTGATGTCATCATGGAGGAGTGGAAGAGGACGCCAGTTGCAACCTGTGAAGCTCTGGTGAACTCCATGCCCATGAGGGTTAAGGCAGTGCTAAAAAATAATGGTGGCCACACAAAATATTGACACTTTGGGCCCAATTTGGACATTTCCACTTAGGGGTGTACTCACTTTTGTTGCCAAGGGTTTAGACATTAATGGCTGTGTGTTGAGTTATTTTGAGGGGACAGCAAATTTACACTCTTATACAGGCTGCACACTAACTACTTTACATTGTAGCAGAGTGTCAATTCTTCAGTGCTGTGAAAAGATATAATAAAATATGTACAAAAATGTGAGGGGTGTACTCACTTTTGTGAGATACTGTAACTTTAACCACATTTTAGAACGTGTACAAAAAAATAAATATGCATAAAGTAATACTCTGTAAGAAAAAACAATTACAAAAATAGTTTAATGGCACAAATTATTCAAAATTACAGAAGCAGTTTCAAAATAAATATGGACTTATTATATGAACCCAGAATGTTTCTTTATTAATTAAGGAAGGTTAACCTCTTTGATCTATGACCAATTTTCTAACTGTACAGATTGTAACTCAAAATTGTTTTTCATCATCTCCTAGTTTGTATTATATAAATCAGACAAGCAGTAACACATTTGCCTCTCAAAGCTGATGGTAAATAACAGGGTGTACTGCTAAAGTAAATCTTGCCCTGGGGGATGTTTGACATAAATATGTATAAAAATGTTTAGGTTACCCAACAATCTAATAGCACACAATGGAGTCATCTGTTATTCGGTACAATTACTCAGCAGTAGTTTAACCACCAACCTTATTAACTGGTTTTTTTTTTGTGGTACACCACCCATGATCTTCCTCAGCCATATATTGAGTTACATAAAAAAATGGAAATTAAAGTACTACTGTACTCAGACATTTCTCTTGTAAAACTTGATTTGATAATGGGTGATGTGTTTTTAGAAAATAAAAAATACTAAATACAGCTCTTAATGTATTACTTATGGGACTGGATGCAGATACAGTTTCCACTCAGTTCTAATTAAATGCTATTTACTATAGGGTCAACTAGATTCACAGCAGAAAACATCTTACAAATGAATGACACATTAAGGTAAAAAATACACTGTATATCAAAGCAATGGCTGTCCCCAGTAAATTATAATTGCATATAACAGTTACTAAAATCCCCATTATTTGACTTTCCAAAAATACTTTAAACATGGGAGTAAGTGACCCTTTAGATAGTTACTGATAGAGGACATTGTAAGGTATATGTTGTGTGATTGATATACAAAGCCTTTTTACTAGCTATTTTACTAAAACTTGTTCCTGTGCTTAGTGCACTAGTGATAAACTTCTGGCAACATGCCTCTCAGTTGCTATCCAAGAGTAAGATGATCAGACAACCCACTTTTCAGAGGACAATCCTCTAATTGAGTTATCTGACCCTGGTTATCTTGTGTTCCCTCAAATGACCCCATCAGCAGTATTAAAAGTCCCTTGAGTTCCTAAATATTCATCTTATACCCCTCTCTATCTTTAAAAATACCCCATTCTCTATTTCAATTTCATTGATATTCTGCACTATATCTATATATATACAGTTTGCATACCCTGGCAGAAATTGTGAAATTTTGGCATTTACCGGTATTTTGGAAATATGACTCAACATACAAAAATATTTTATTGAAGGATAGTGATCATATGAAGCCATATATTATCACATAGTTGTTTGGCTCCTTTTTAAATCATAATGTTAACAGAAATCACCCACCAAATGGCTCTGATCAAAAGTTTGCATACCCTTAGTCCTTAATACTGTGCATTGCCCCATTTAACTTCAATGACAGTGTGCAGTCTTTTGTAATAGTTGTCTGTGAGGCCCCTAATGCTTGCAGGTGGTATAACTGCCCATTAGTCTTGGCAAAATGCCTCCAGGTCATGGAAAGTCTTTATTTGTCTTGCATGAATCACACATTTGAGATCACCCCAGAGTGGTTTAATGATATTAAGGTCATGAGACTGTGATGGTCACTCTACAGCCTTCACCTTTTTCTGCTGTAACCACTGGAGGGCCAACTTGGCCTTGCACTTAGGGTCATTGTCATGCTGGAAAGTCCAAGAGCGTCCCATGCGCTGCCTTCATGCAGAATAATGCAAATTGTCTGCCAGTGTTTTCTAATAACATGCTGCATTCACCTTGCCATACATTTTTCACAAGATTCCCGGTGCCTTTAAACCTCACACCCCCCAAAACATCAGTGAGCCACCACCATGCTTCACAGTGGGGATGGTATTCTTTTCACTATAGGCCTTGTTTTGTTGCATTGGCGTAGTAAAGGCTTCTTTCTGGCATCTCGACCATGCAGTATTGTGCTCCTTGAAACAACCACCACACTGTCTTTTTCCAGACAGCCTGTATTTCTCCTGAGGTTACCTGCGGGTTTTTCTTTGGATTCCGAACAATTCTTCTGGCAGTTGTGGAAATCTTTCTTTCTTGGTCTACTTGACCATGGCTTGGTATCAAGAGATCCCCGAAATTTACACTTCTTAATAAGTGATTTGACAGTACCGAATGGCACTTTCAAGGCTTTGGATATCTTGTTATATCCTTTTCCATCTTTATGAAGTTCCATTACCTTGTTACGCAGGTCTTTTGACAGTTCTTTTCTGCTCCCCATGGCTCAGTATCTAGCATTCGCAGTGCATGCACGTGAGAGCTAACAAACTCATTGACCATTTATACACAGACACTAATTGCAATTTAAAAAGCCACAGGTATGGGAAATGAACCTTTAATTGCCATTTTAACTTGTGAGTGTCACCTTGTGTGTATGTAACAAAGCAAAAATGTGGGTGATTTCTACTATCATTAGGATTTAAAAATGAGCAACAACTATGTGATAATAAATGGCTTCATATGATCACTATCCTTCAATAAAATATGTTTTTGCATGATCAGGCATATTTTTAAAAGAAATGCCAACATTTCTAAAATTTTGCCAGGGTTTGCAAACATTTGAGCACAACTGTATATATATATTCCCTCTCCGTCCCACACTCCCCTCCGTAATATTTCACTCTCTTGCCATCTTAACCCATTTATCTTAATCCCTCCCCATCTATTTTCCCTCTTCCTTTTCTATCCACATTTCATTCAATCCCTCTTTAATTTCACCTCTCTGTCATTACACCCCTTCCAGTCTTCCTCCATAATGACTTCCTCTACCAATCATTCAAGACCCCATCTTAATCTCATATAACTCCCTCCATTGCATCCCCGTGTATCTTCTCCAATCCTTACCATTTGCATTCTCCACTTCTTTGTTCCTCTCCTTCACCCTCTTCCTCTATATACCTCAAAAACATTGCCATTTATTCGTCTATTATATTCTTCATGTCATTTTACTCTGCTCCATCTCTTGACCTCTTCAATACCTGCTCCATTTCTTTTTAGAACCAACTTTTACCACCACTCTATTCACACTCTTTTCCTCTACGCATATCTTTCCCATTACATTCATCCCTTTCACTTCTACATTGCCCTTTTCTTCTATCCAAAATCAAAATGCATTCACATTTAGTACTCCCCCTAGTCTGTGAAACAGTTGGAACTCCTCTGTTTCTCTTCCAAAGGTGTGCTATTCATGTAACTGTCACCTCCTGGTCTCAAAGAGCTGTGCAACCTGGATATTCCCCAAATCCCCACATACACACAGATATGAGTTGCTGTCTGACAAAAGGTGTATATTATTTATAAAACAAGAGTATTTCCATGTGTGTAATAAAAAAAAGATTATAATGTTTTGAACATCATCCCCTCTTGTGTTGAAATGAAGGAAACACTTTTCAGTGACTTTTAAAATCTAGTCCAGTTAGTTTTTAAATAAACTTACATCTTTATCCATCATGGGCCACTTCCATGGATGCTTACAGTAGTGGAGATAGGTGGGTGAGGCCTCTGACACTATATTGTTCATCTACATTTGCTGATGATCGATGTGACCTAAGCGTACCTGCAGTTGTATAATAGAGAAGCCAGTCTTGAGATTAGAATGTCAACATATGTCCATAATCAGGCAGATGTCCCCAGAAGAGGCTAAAGTTGAAATGAGAAGGAGCTGTAATGTTGGTCCTATCTATACTGAGCAAGCATTGTGATGTCCACTATGCACACTGTGATGCAAGCAGAGGTTCCTGGGTGGCTGAAACATGTCAACCAATCAGTAGGTAGTGTGAGTTAATGGAAACCTTCATTGAAAGATTTTTGGAACATGTTAATACTAATGCTAATAGAATGACTGCTTAAACTAAGAATTCAATTTCCACTGCAACAGATAGATAAAGGGGTTAACACCTATGATGTTTATGTAATGTAATGCATTCTTTATTCATTAATTGCAAAAGTACATGACCATTCTTGGATAGCCGCCCATGTATTTCCAATATAAAATCTGCATGCCCTGTTTGCACCCATACGTGTGCATTCCATACACATTTTCGATAATGGAGACAAATGGGCAATCATATAATCTACACTCTGCTCTGCCAAGTGAATATAATGTTTCATGTGCAGAGATGGTAACCTGGGAAGCAACATTATTAATGGTGTAATGTTGGAGACTTCTTGGAGATGTAACATTTTACTAGATCATGTAGAAATGGAAGGATTATTATATCTTATGCTTTATTAATAAAAAAAAAAGAAAATTAATAGGACAAGAAAGATTAATCCTCAAATGGTTTTTGGGTGTCATATATACTAGACATTGGACACAGTCCATATCTAAAAACCCATTCCTCAATATAATAAACACTTCAGTGTGACGGCAGATAGATCACCCACCAAAAGGATAACTGGATAACCCAAAATCATTAGGAACCATTCAGATACTAATAGGTTAATAACAATGATTTAATCACCATTATACAGTTGCAGATTCAAAAGCAGTGATAATATTTAGCTCCAGATGGCAAGAATTAGAATACAAGATGAGTTGGCATAATTACCCAGTAAATGCAATTATAATATCTTGGCAAAAAAATATAACTGCCTATGTATAAAAGCTTGTTGATATGAGGAGTAAGATGCAACTGCCAAATTAAACCCCTCTGTGGGGTAGTAAACCAGTCACCCTGGATCTGATTTAAAAATGTTAATAAATGTAAGATAAAACCATAATATTAATTTAATCCTGAAGTCTTAAATACACTGAAATGTGCTCTATAGATGTAAGGCAGCTAGGACATGGCTGGAGACCCGGTGTCAGCGAGGCTGTCCAGTGATCTGCAGTATAGCAAAGAGTCTGAGGCACAACATGTATTTAAGTAACCAAAGGAGTAAAGATATCAGTGTAAGATCCCAGTACAAGCCAAGAGTAGTCAGAGTACCAGATATCTACATAAAGTCAGTGGCGGCTGGGGAATTTCCAAGTTGGAGTGGCGACAGAGCAAGAGTTTGCCCCTCCCTTTCATAGACTCCACCCATTTGTATAAACTCCACCCATGACAACATTTTGACCTTTATATGCCCCGCACCAATGACCATATACTGGCTCCACCCATTGAAATAGACTCCACACACTTTTTTTTTTCTGTTGATAAATTCAAGATTCTTAGGACTGATGAATAATAATATTAAAATCTGTCTTCTGTTTCAACAACACAATGACACAGTTGGTTCTCCCTCTCAGGGTCTCTTGAATTGTAGTCATTGAACAACCAGTTCAAAAAAGTCTGCAGCCACACAGTACTTGGACTTGGGTGTAATCTAAAACAAGCAAACAATTAGACCATGCAAGGCATCATCCCTTCCACCACATCTGTCCCCTTTATCACCTAGATAGGTACCTCATATCCATGACTATAACATGCTGATCTAAATAGGGCCCCAAGGTACCTAAAAAAACTTAAAATACCATGCGGGTCGCTATAGGCCCAAACAGTACCTAAAAACCCACATTATACCATGATGGTCTATATAGGCCCAAACCAAACCTAAAAAAACCATTATACCATGAAGTCTATACAGACTCAAACCATACCTAAAAACCCACATTATACCATGCACATCTATGTAGGACCAAACAGTACCTAAAAACCTACATTATACCATGCAGGTCTGTATAGGCCCAAAGCATAACTAAAAACCCACAATATACCATGCAAGTCTTTACAGGCCCAAACAGTACCTAAAAACCCACGTATACCATGCTGGTCTATATAGACCCAAACAGTACCTAAAAACCCACATTACACCAAGCGGGACAATATAGGCCCCAACCCAAGCTTATTAACTCACATTACACCAAGCGGGACCATAAAGGCCCCAACCAGACCTTAAAAACCTTAAAATACCAAGTGGGACTATATAGGCCCAAACTAGACCTTATTAATCCACATTATACCAACCGGTTGTTAAAAATCTTAAAATACCAAGCGTCACTGTATAGGCCTTAACCGGACCTTATTAATCCACATTATACCAACCGGTTGTTAAAAATCTTAAAATACCAAGCGGCACTGTATAGGCCTTAACCGGACCTTATTAACCCACATTACTCCAAACGAGACCATATAGGCCCCAATCGGACCTTAATATCCCACATTACAACAAGCTGGACTATATAGACCCAAACCGTACATAAAAAACCTTAAAATACCAAGCGGGGCTATGTAGGCCCCAACTGGACCTTAAAAACCCACATTACGCCAAGTGGGACCATATAGGCCCCAACCAGATTAAAAAAACTCACATTACAACAAGCGGGACTATATAGGCCCAAACTGGACCTTAAAAAACACATTACACCAAGCGGGACCATATAGGCCCCAACCATGCCATGTGTATATGTATGTGTCTGTGTATATATATATATATATATATATATATATATACTAGCAACTTGCCTGTCAAAAATGAAATAAAATAAAATTTGAAGCCTGGCAATGCTGTTTGCCACACAATGCACGCCTCTTCCCCCTCTACCTGACGGGAGGCGCTCCTTGCGAGCCTCTCCCCCCCTATACCTTCCTGGCCTTACGATGAGCGTCTTGCAATAAGAGCCTTTGGGAACAAAGTGGTGATGGTTTGAAATAATAGGCTTATAAAACCTTCCTGATATCATAACATTGAGCATATATAGGCTTAGGGTGGTCAGAGGGGGTGTTCCTAGCAACCAGACAGCCTGCAGCACTGATTGGTTGGTGTTGCAAGCTGACAGACAGGAACATTTATATAGTGATTGTAGACTCACCCAGGCTGAGCAGCATTATGACGCTCTCACTGTACTATGATCTATACCAGCATTAGGGGAAGGCACACAAAGAGTTAATTTAAAGTAATAGATGCATATTTTTAACACAATCATCTGAAAGAAGACATGAAAGCTGATATACAGATGTAATAAAATGTTATTATCTATATAAATTTAAAATACAATATTAATGTGATTGATAGTTTTGGGGGGCGCTTTTTGCCCGTATGCAACATCCGCCCCTGCATAAAGTATAAGCCAAGGTCAGTAAACGGATATCAATCAGAATATCATCAGGAAATAATGATGAGTAGAGCAGAGCAAAATAACCGAACAATTTCCTGGTGGACAAAAAAGATATACAGTATTTATTATCAGGGTGTTGGCTTGATCAAGTGCAGGTTGTCCCATAATTAACGTGCTGTTTCTTTAAATGTTGGGTGTCATCTTGTGTATGTAAGTCAGAGTACAGTGGCTGTAATAGGAAGTTTCAGAAATAAAGCAGAAGCTTGCATGGAGACTGCAGTTTGCTGTTGTGCCATGTTCTTTCCATTTGGTTATGATAGATTTTATGGTGCTGCTGGGGATCATCAAAGATTTGGATATTTTTTTATAACCTACCCAGACTTGTACTTCTCAACAACATTGTCCCTTACTTGTTTGGAGAGTTTCTTGGTCTTCATGGCAGTGTTTGGTTAGTGGTGCCTCTTGCTTATGTATTGCAGCCTCTGGGGCCTTTCAAAAAAGTTGTGTATATGTAATGACAGATCATGTGACACTTAGATTGTACACAGATGGACATCATTTCACTAATTATGTGACATCTGAAGGTAATTGGCTTCATAACAAAGGGGGTGAATACATACGCACATGCCAATTTTCTGTTTTCTATTTCTAAAATAAAATGTATGTATATATTTTTCTCATTTCACTTCACCACTTTAGACTATTGTGTTCCGATCCAACAGTTTAACAAAACATTGAACCTAAGGCTGTAATGTAACAAAATAGGTAAAAAGTCAAGGGGGGGTGAATACTTTTGCAAGGCACTGTAAGTGTGTTGCTGAATAGGGAGAGAGCATCCCAGTGCCCATTCTTTAGGGATGGCCTCAGACGTCTCAGAGGACCAGGCATCAATGGATTGGCATGGTGAAATCTATTAATCAATTAAGTGGAATGCGCATTGGCAGCATGTTCCCAGGTATCATCGGCAGTCCAACTCCCTTTGAACGGATAAAATAATGTAACACAATCTTTAATAGAGTCCAAAATGTGGGAGATGATGTACATAAATAATATCCGAATCAGTGTTAGGAAAAGTGTTTTTCCTGGAGTACAGACACATGAAACACTGAATGTTTTTTCATGGTTCAAGATAGTTGACATTTGAAGGCTACCTCGTACATTTTGGCCAAAATAGGATACAGACCTATAAACCTACACATTCAAGTTGCAAGTAGATAACAAAACATTATCTCCCACCTTAAGGAGGGGTGTCATCCCAAAATGCCTGAAGGCCTACGCCATAAGCTTTCTTGAAGTGTGATCACTGTTCTGACCTGAACTAAACCCTGTAGCATAAGTATGTGGCTTCAGGAGTTCTGTTTGCACTAAATGTATCAAGGAAGGAGCACGTGGGTGTTGAGACTCAGGAGGTGTAACTGACAGCGCTGTAACAGAGCTTGTTGTCTGCAGGTGAATGTCAGGACTTTCATTTGGTAAACAAACGGGGTGCTGGGTCTCCTCCTGAAGCATCCACGTTAAACTCAGTTGTTATGTGATAAGGGTCTGAAGCATAAAAGGTATCTTGGAGACCAAAGCCAGGGTCAGTGTGTATACAGGGAGCAGAGTTTTTCAGGTCCAAGCCAAGGGGGTCAACGAGCCAGAGATCAACACGAAGGAATAAGCAACAGCAGATCAATCAATATCAACGGGAATAATGAGCAATGATCCTGGTTGAGAAAATGTTTTCATATAGTCTCAGGACATTGGCTGGTCCAGAGGCTGGTTGGCCCATAACTATTTAGTAAAAAAAAGTAATTTAATAAATAATAATTAAGTCATTTAAATTAATTAATTTAAAATTAAATTATTAAAATAAATTAAACCTAATTAATTTTACATAAACCTATTTATTAATTAAAATAAACCTATTTATTAAGTAAAATAAACCTAATTAATTAACTAAGAATATAACTGTTTAAATCCCAGTGGCCCAGTGGTTAGGATTTGGTGCTATCACTGCTGCATCATGGGTTTGATTCCAGTCAGGGAACTAAGAGGTCCTACCACCCTGAAGCCAAGCAGGTTTGGGTCTACTCAGTACTTGGATGGGAGACCACTTCGGAATACAGGAGCTGTATGTTGTGGCCCACTGGAGAAGGAACTGGCATCCCACTCCAGGATCTCTGCCATGAATATCAAGTGGATCAGCAAGGTGTGTTGCGGTCCATGAGGCTATTGGAGAATCGGACACGCAAGCATACACACATATAGTACTTAATAGATTGATTTTGAATATATGTTTTAATTACATTTTCTAAAAATCACTGTAAAAGGCAAATCATACATTTAAATAAATAGTGGAATCAACAATTATTGTTATAACCCATCAAATCCATATTTTATACATATATAAATAAAAATAATAATTTAAAACATCTAAAAATGTGAATATGTGGTCTACTGTGCTTCTTACTAGATAGATATGTGTGCTTCTGTCTATTGGACAGTGGAGGAGGCAATGGAGAAGGGTACACATGGGAAGCCTATTTGTTATATCATTGGGACTTTAAGTATTTCATAATTTGACATTTATTACCTTCACCAAGGTATCACTGATGCCTCTAACTGGTAGAAAAAACACAATTAAATGTCCAATGTAATGTTAATTTAATTTCTCTGCCTAAAATGTCTCAAATACATCATTTAAAATATTAATTATACAATGATATTTTATTAAGAAAACCACATTTATTGCTCTGTAAGAAATGGCATCAAATAAGAAATTCACACAGGCATTATTCAATTCTGCCGAGAGAGGGAGCCATTCCCTCATGTGAACCATTTAGTAAACTACAGTACATTTCCTTCTAATCTTATTTGCTTGACCACACACACTTCTCTGCTGCAATTCTTCTTCCTGTTATTGGTTAGGGTGATGATTTCTGTAGAATATACATATTTAGAGCAATTATCGGGGCCCTATTTGGTAAAAACAAACAACTTAAAAAAATATCTAAAAAAATACATTTGGAAGAGGACAATAATACTTTTAATGTACGGTCAGTGATATAGTTTGTTTCCTGTATCTTACTTCCCACTTCTTGAAAGAGTCAGTATAGCTTTTTATCCCATTGTGATGTCATTAGATTAGCAACAGGCGTCCTGATAGGCAAAGCAGAAAACAATGAGGCTTATCTTGCAAAACAAATGAATAATATATTTTAAGGAAAAAATAAATAAATTCTAAATATAATAAAAATATATTGTTACTATATTTAATCCTTTGGAGTTCAGTTGATTAAAAGAGACAGTGTAATGCAGGCACGTTTTGAGACGTAGCATAATCACATTAAAGTATCATGCTAATACAAGTCTTTGAATATAATTCAGTTAAATTTCAATATATTTAAATGGTACATTTGTGAGTTTTCAATCAAAAAGCACAATGTACGTTTGATTTTAAGCTCAAAAACAAGGTCCACCTTTCTTTGCAATGTGTTAATTTTTGCGTAACCCCTGTATAGCGCTGGAATATGTTGGCGTGTTACAAATAAAAGTTAATAATAACTTCTTTTTAATAATTTCTTTGGGATAGGCATCCATCTTATACTCTCTCGTCTACCCTCAGTTCAGGGTCATAGGCCGCTTGCGTTGTTTACATTAAGGGAAGGACACTATCCAGTAGCCAACAATACCACAGTGCAGAAAGATAATTTTTTTCTTGCATCGTTCAGTCATTTCCAACTCTCTGTGACCTCATGGATAATAACACAACAGGCAAATCTTTATGCCCATGGTCATGCTGATCCACTTGGTTTTCATGGTAGTGATAGTGGAGTGGGTTGCCAGTTCCTTTTCTAGTGGTCCACAGCATACAGCTCCTAGTATTCCTCTGTGGTTTCCCATCCAAGTACTGACCAGACTCAACCCTGCTCAGCTTCAGGGTGATGTGATCTCTTGGTCCCCTGACTGAAATCCAACCCAGTGGTTTCAGTGGTGAAAGCACTGAATCCTAATCACTGGACCACCAGGGAACCCAAGCTTAAAGGCTTATACTCAGACATAATTTGTCTTCTACAATGTTTAAGGTCACTTCAAGGAATGAGAGCAAACAGTCAGTAATAGTTACAAAATGTGCCTGCTTTACAGTTTCCATTTAACTTATTTAGATATTCAATAAAGCCCAAGTAGGAAGCAAGGGGAAGAATATCCACACCGTGTAAACAGTACTATGGAAAAATACGGAAACTTTGTAAATAAAGAGTATTAATAGTAATGAGGAAGAAAGATATATATCTTTTAGAAAGACAGAGATTGCAGGAAAAAAATTAAACACCATAATGACATTTCCATTCAGTTCCAATTGCGATTTGCAGCCCCTTTATTGAATATGTCCCTAAGTATCAGAAAAATGCAGCTAGCAGGATATACAGTTGTCTCATATTAGACCCATAAACTGTGAGGAATCCTGACAATTAGGCTGTAATTCCGTATAGGAAAATCTCTTCTCAAACCCTGGTCACTTATAGGGGAAAAAGTTTCCAGGTAACGTATAACTTTGTTTTTGGAAATTTATCGGCAAATGAGACTGTATTATTCTCACAGTTATTGTTGTTCTGTCTTTCAGTCGTGTCCGACTCTTGGTGACTACAGGGACAGCAGCACACCAGGCGCATCTGTCTGTGTTTCTGGTTGTGCTTATCCATATAGTTTTCATGGCAAAGATACTGGAGTGGGTTTCCAGATCCTTCACCAGTGGACCGCAATTTGTCTGACCTCTCTGCTATGACCGGAACTTACATGGCATAGTTCACAGCTTCAATGAATAAAATAACATACTGTAAAAATAAAATTACTGCAGCATTCAAGTGCTGTCCCCCCCTCCCCCAATAGTAGATTGTCTCCCACCTAAAACACAATGACAAAGATCACTAGCAGCGATTTATTGGTATCATTTGGGAATAGGGGAAATTAGAGGGTTCAGATAATGTTACTAGTCATGGTAATAGACACTTGCTTTATTAAAAAACAAAAAAAGTTGCACTATTCAAGTACTGCCCACCCCTAATCCATGAATTAGACAGTCCACATTGATAGATTGTCTCCCACCCAAAACACAGTGACAACAGTCGCTAACAGCGATTTAATAGTGCTATTGGGAATAGTTTAATACACTGTATAATAATCCATACACAAGGTCAGACTGATCTCATGTCTGATCCTTGTATAAAGGATTGAATTCTACATGTTAGCAAGAATCCATTTGCCTATCCATATAGAGGTTTGTCTACTGACATGTTTCGCTCAGGAGCTTTCTCAAAGTGGCAAAACTGTTAAGTCTCACCTGGAGTGACCTCAAATTGCCATGAGGTACAATGGGGGACTAACTAAGGTTGCCTATCTCTCCCTTGCTTTATCTAGCCTTGGAACCTTTGGTGTATGCAATACAACTAGTCTGTCCTGGATTACATCTTGGTGATATAACCTTGACAAGGACAATGTTTGCTGATGACATGGTGTTGTTTATAGAAGATCCAGAAAAATATGTCGGGCCTATTATTAAGATGATCATAAGTTCAGTTATTGTATTTTTTTGAGAAATCAGAATTGCTATGGTTATTTCTAGAAATGTGAATGCCCTTATCACAGACAAAAATTCCAATTTGTGTGTGTGTGTGTGTGGGGGGGGGGGTTCTAATTAAAAACTAGATGTATGACATTTTCCTGCTTAATTATGCTCTCAGTCAGACTTAAATGTTTTTGAAGCACATATTTGTATTTCATTGTGTGGTAATCTTTAATATCTTTAGGTTCAGATGAATGATTTAATCAAGAAATATGAGAAAAGGTATGTTTTAATTAATTTTACCCATTAGTAGATGATGGGTTAAGTGGCAGAGAGAGATAATATATCTTGATTAGAAAATGGGCATCTAGTGGTACAGAGCATAACAAGTGAACTTAATATATCAAAGTCTTGTTAGAGTTCACAAGTGTACTGTCAGTAGATTTACATGAAACTCAATTTGAATACAAAATGCCCTCTCACGCACACATCTTCCCCTAATATATCATGCTTGCATCCAGGTTCTAGCAGAGGCATCAAAATGTATTCTTCTTCTTTTATTTAATTAAAAAGTAAAATTATGGCTTTTTATCCTGCTTAATTATACTCTTGGTATGACTTTGTTTTTTATTCTGCAGTGGTTCTTTTATGGTAGACTGCAACAATATATGGATCGTGAACTACCAGATGTGCAAGCCGGGTTCTGCAGAGGAAGAGGCACAAGTGATCAAATTGCCAATGTCCGCTGGATAATAAAGAAAGCAAGAGAGTTCCAGAAAAACATTTACTTCTGCTTCATAGACTATTTTAAAGCCTTTGACTGTGTGGATCACAACAAAATGTGGCATGTCCTTAAAGAGATGGAAGTCCCAGATTATCTCATGCATCTCTTGAAGAATCTGTATGTGGACCAAGAAGCCATGGTCAGAGACAACATGGGACAACAGAATGGTTCAAGATCGGAAAAGGAGTGAGACAAGGATGTATATTTTCACCTTATTTATTCAACTTATAAGCAAAGTACATCAAGTATAAGGCCTGGCTGGATGAGTCCAAAGCCAGAATAAATATTGCTGGAATAACAACAACCTCAGATACTACTTTGATGGCTGAAAGTGAGGAGGAACTAAAGGACTTATTGATGAGGGTAAAAGAAGAAAGTGCAAAAGCTGGCCTGCTGCTCAATGTTAAAAAGATGAAGATCATAGAAAACTGCATTCTCAGTTCCTGGCAAATTAATGGAGGCAGTGACAAATCGATTAACCCCCTAAATACATTCTTAATAACCCAACTACATACATTAACCCCTAAATACATTTATATTTAGAATGTTTATTGTTTTGTTATGTTGTGTGTATTAGTATACTAATGTTTTGTTTATTTTATTCCAGGGGCCCAGCTGGAGAAGACTACAGGAAGGACGGGGATATGGCGGAAAGGTAAGTTTAATATTTAGAATGTTTATTTTTTCTATGTTGTGTTTATTGTGGAAGAATTTTATGTTTCTTTTTTCCTAGGGGTGCGACCTGCGGCAGGAACACTGTCGTCACTGAAGGGACATTGGGGCAAGGTAAGTGGTCTTATTTATTCTATTTTAGGTTAGATTCGGGTTTTTTTTATGTATGTAGTTAGGTTATATAGAATGTAGTTAGCAGTTAATTGAATGTATTTAGGGGGTTAATGTATCAAGTTAGGTTATTTAGAATGTATTTAGGGGGTTAATTTATGTAGTTAGGTTATATTGAATGTATTTAGGGGTTAACTTGATTGTTGTTAGGGGGTCAATGAAATGTAGTTAGGGGTTTAATTGAATGTTTTATTGTCTTTCATGTATTTATTATTGTATGTTTTATTGTCTGTAATGTATGTTTTTTTTGTGCTAATTTAGCTTTTATAAGGTTGACAAAAACTTTTAGTCCATCAAGTTTAACCTTTTTAGATCTCCTCTATGTGGAATATGTGGATCAGTTGTTAATTGATCCATAGGAAAGCAAACAGAAAAAAAGTAACATTAGCAATTGTCTCATAAGGGGAAAAAAATCTTCCCGACCCCAGATACTGTTGAACGGATTCCTACCTGGATCAATAATCCTTCTCTAATTATCAAAGATAACCCTGAATGCCATTTATACAAACATGTATCCAATGCCTTATCTATCAAATCTACTGTCACTACCTCCTTTGGTAGAGAATTCCACAAATTACCTACCCTTACTATGAAGAACCCTTTTCTTTCTTTAAGGTGGAATCTTTTTACTTCTAACATCAAAGGATGTCATGTTGTCAGCTGAAAACCTCTTGGCACAAAAAGTTCAATTGGCAAGCCTTATATTGTCCCTGGATGCATTTATGAAAGGCAATCATATCCTCTCTTAGACACCTTTTTTTCTAGAGAAAATAAGATTAATTTGGTTAGTCTTTCTTCATAACTTAGCCCCTCCATACCCCTTATTAGTTTTCTTGCTCTTCTCTGTACTTTTTACAACTCTAAAATGCCCATTATATGAAGTGGTGCCCAAAATTGTACTCCATATTCCAAATGAGGGCGTACCAGGGTATAGTGGTAGAATTATATTTGATTCCCTTACTTCTATACCCTTTTTAATACATGCTAATATTTTACTTGCCTTTGCAGATGCCGCTTGGCATTGACTACTGTTACCTAGGTGGTTTCTTGGCAGCATTGGTCCAAAACCACCCTCTCCCACATCTGAGTTTGAGGAAGAACTGGGCAGGCAAATCCAGCAGCATTAATAGGATATGGGCAGGCATACCCTAGAGTGGAAGGCTTACAGAGAGAGCTACTCAGTGAAGTCGGATTCATTAGGCACAACTCATTAGGAATGATAACCCTAGGCAACATCACCAGGTGGAACTGGAAGTTGAATAACTAAACATGGCCTAGTCTGTGGAGGGTCAGCTTTCCAGACTCAATAGGGACTTGGCCAGAATGGGGGACCTCTTCACAACAATGAAGGAACACATGCAAAGAGTGCCAGCAGCTACAGCATAATCGACTACACTGGAAAAATGGTTCCACCCACACAGCATACCATCGCACCCACCTGCTTAACACCCTGCTGCTGGACCACCACTGTCCATCACTGCTTTAGAGTATATCATTGTGTGAGGTTGGTGAGGAGCAAATTAGAAGCAAAAAGTGGAAAATTAAAATAATAGTAAAATTATATAACTTGATTTAGTTGGGCTAATATAACTTTATTTATCCACTTATACTTTTAAAGGACCTTGGATTGTTTAACCCAAAACATTCCTTTAATGAGTTTCTAAATTGCTCTGCTTTAGTTATTAAGGACATTGATTAGATTAAAAAGATGTGTCCAAAGTAGAATGTATACACTGAAAATAAAATTGCACTTTGTAATTATTTATCTTATCTATAAAATGTTAGAATAATGTAGATATATTGTAAATATATGCCGTTAATTAACAACAAAGTACTTTAGTGCAAGCCAAAGCTTGCTAGATAAACACCAAGAGACAGTTGAGTAAATTCATTGTTTACTACGTTGTGTATTACCATGTGCTTAGCAAATCTGCATAGTTTTAGGCATCATATTAATTTCTCACTTTGTCATGGGTGACACTGATGAGCTTTGTCTCATGCTAAAAAAATTAGACTCAGCTGGTCACACCGAATTTCATTTTTTGTCTTAACTGTTTTATAATTATTCTCTTTGACTTGAGAGGTATTGCTATAAAATATACTTAAATTAATTATCAAGTTCAATGGTGGTCACACATGTACTCATGGACCACGAAAAGTACAGGATTTGTGGATTTCCTCCTGGTATGCTAATTAGTGGTTCAGTCATTTAGACTGAAACACCTACGCTTAATTGCAGATATCTATAAAACATTATTTATTTGTGGGTCGTGAGGACAGTTTTGGAAACCAATGCTCTAAATTACATCTGCTTCAAGTCTACAATTAGTTACAGGATGAACAGATGGCTGATTTTCCCTGCTAAAGCACTTCAATCATTTTCTTCCTCTGCTAAGACCAACCAACCCTTCAGTCTTGTTCCTCAATACTCATACATTAAACTGTGGAATTATAAATGAAGACCCCTATTGAATAAAATGCAAAAATATAGTGCTCCATGCAATTGAGCGAACTTGAGATCCGGAGCCCGTAAGTGAGGTTGCAAGCTAATTTGCTATTTAATTGGCGGGCTCAGGACGGTTTCCGGCTTCAAAAAATGAACAACGGTTAAACCCGTAACTTACAGCCTCCAGAAGCCTTTGATCTGTCACTTTCGCAAGTCTGAAATCACAAATCGCTATTCATTTGCTCAATTTCCCCAAGCCCGCAAATGCATTCACACCTGTAAATGGCAAATGAAGGAGAAAAGTGCTAGAGAGGACCTGCAAAGGGGTTAAACACCTATTCGTAGCACTGTAAATACAACTATTAAATTAATCCTGCACTGTAAATAACAGAGAAAGCAATGAAAGACATTATAATTAATTGCACAACAGTCTCAGGCCCGCAAATCGTCAGGTAATTCAATTTATTTTTTATGTTTAATATCTAGGTTCAATTGATCTTGGGTATCAATGAGTTAATACATATCATGCCACCCATATGGACTAGAACAATATTGGCATTAATTTTCATAATTCTTTATTTGGAGGGTTTGCAAATCTGATCGCATATCGGACCCCCGAACCTAATAGAATGACATGTAACCTCCATGTTTTACTGCCGTAATTCTGAAGTCTCTTTTCCCATTGGTTGATTCAAAATGGGAGGTTACGGGCTTGCTTAATTGATCATGATCCCGCCCTCAGCTGCTCTGAACCAGTACATGGTTTACGGTTTTGGCTTTGGGCCAGCAACTTGCGGCCCTGAGCAATTGAATAGCCTCTGAAACAGAGACCAACGGGAGCCCACAACTAACTCGCGACATTCGGCTGTCTGTGATCGAGTTACGGGCTTCCAATTGAATATGGCCCATTGATTGTATTTTAGGTACCATTCTTGTTGGAATACATTAAGAGCCTATAAACTATGCTAAGAGGATGCATATTAAGACCTGTGTAATTTAAAGATGACCTAATAGAACAAAAGGTACTGATTAGATTTTGCTGATTGTCCCTTCACTGTTTCTGTTTAAAGAAAATAAAAACAGCCTTTAGACTGAAATAACTAGTTTTAAGAAGTTATTAAGAAAGGGGCTGCAACTCTTCTGAAAAAGGTATTTTGATCACATCCGTATATCAAATAATAGTTCATGACTACATTGGCCATTTTTTAAGTCTATATAACATGTATATTGTTTATTCACTATATAATATCATCACTGAATAAAACATATAAGGCCATGTTATCTTGGAAACTTGGAAGACCCTTTGTGAGATCAGTTCTTATGTCATATTGTTTGGCTGTTTTCCTTAGATGTGCATTCTCCAAATGTTCACTCTCACTTGGAGATCACTTGGCATATGCAGTATACTGGAAGTGAAATTAACAATGAAATATGAGTGCCATTATATATATAACCAGCAATGCCAGCCCAGGTCTGTAATGATGATGTGACCTCTCAAATAAGAAAAATGATCATAAGTAGATAAGCAGATTCAATCAGCATAGTATCATCAGTGCAACCAATGAAGCCTAACAGACAGCCAGCCACTAGGTGTCATTTATAAGGCAATGTCCCTGAAACTGTCACTAGCCCACATTAGCCTAGTTATGCATCATCTGTATAAACTGCATACATTTGTATACATTAGCTCATTGGTTGCATTATATTATAGACCATGTCTTTTGTATATCTGGAAAGTAAGAATTTACATTTTAATTTATTTTAATATCATAGCCCAAAATACATATCATTGGCATCCATGCATTATATATGAGACAAACCTATATTTGCTGCCAATTTTTATTCAAAATACCCATTACTATGGGGTTTCTTGTGTGTCTGTATTGTGTTTCCATTGGTTTATGCTACAAATGGTTTCTTATATTCAGTCACAATGGCCTAGTTTAAGGTTATTTTAAAAGTAAGACATTTATGGCTGTTGGAACTAATAACTGTGATATGCAACCTACCAATTTGTCTATGCTAAAGCACCAGGTTGGTAATCATCATTACATGGATCTGCCACTCCTATGCCTTTGTGTTGGATGGACTCACTTTGATTTGATAACTCCCATACTTTCTAGTTTTCAGTGTTTTCTGTGATACATATGGCATTAACATTTTGGATAAAAACAGTAATCTGGTACATTTTAGCTGGGGATGACAAAGAGCTAATGCATTTGTCACCACCGTGCTGTATTGAAAACAAGTATTTCAGTTGCTGTCTGACAACCTAGTTATCTATACTTGATGTCTAAATCAGATCAGTGGCTCACCCATAGAAGTCTGTGGAGCCTGGTTTACTGCGAGTTTGAATCCAACCAGGAACTTAGCCCAGTCCAGGGTCCATTGGCTACTGGAAGTGACTACTGGTTTCCATTCAAGTGATACTACCCCAAAATATTTGTATTGGCTCAATGCCAAATACACACCGTGAAACAAGTTGTACACATAAAAGACCATCCGAAAAATGTAAAATTGACCCAGAGTACTTTAGGCTTAGGTGACCTAGTGGAAACATCAAAAAACATAACAGGTTATACTTTTGGTCCTATACACCTATCACAGCAACATAGTCCTTCGCTATAAATGTCTTAATGGACATTATAATAGCCTTTGGTACATCTGGTGACCGTGGCTAATGTACATAGGGCCCAGTTGCCAGTCCCAAAAGGTCCATTAGTTCTAGGGGTTGTGACAGCATGTATTATAGAATGTTACATGTATGCCTCATAACCTTATACATAACCATTCTATATTATGGATACCCTGGCTCCAGGACCACATTGTTATCTGTTAATTCTTCCTATTGAGTAGTGAGTCTATTTAGTTGCTTTAATACATCCTTAACTAGTCTTCTCAATTATCATACTTTTTATTGTATGATTAAAGATAATAGAATACTTGTTCAGGGAATATCAAGCGTGGCATACTACAAAATATTAGGGTGCTCAAGACAAAACAAACATGTTTAGAATTCCTTTCAGGCAAATATTTGAGTTGGATTTTGCTTTAATCAGTATTTATATTTAACCCTTAGAGCACCAGGAGTTTAGCAACTATTCAGTAAAACAGGGGACGGATAAATTTTTATCATTTTGCTATTCCTCAGTCGGAATGTTTTTCATGTGAGGATATTTCTATCTACATATGGAAAACTATGTACTGTTTTTTTCAGTATAATTTCAGTTTTCCAGAGGTTTGTTTCTTATTTGCATTGCTTAAAACGTATAATGTAATAAGTACAATAGTACATTTTTTTAACTTAATCCCATAAGTCACCTGCCCCCCAAACCCTCCAGAGGAGCTAAGTATCCCAGGGAGAAAGATAATAATATTATAACGTTTTAAAAGTTATTGTTCACTAGGGAAGATGCAAATAAAGATACAGCTGTTTATTTTATTTTAATTTATTTTTTTACAGTGGGTGATGGGAGCAATTTCCCATCCCTCCACTAGCAAAAATAAGGCAGGGGCAGATGATGAGCCATGACTGTGGTCAACCCACGTCTCCTATGTAGCAAACAGCCAGGAGTTTAAAGGTAAACAATTACATAATCTACAAATACAATCAAACCAAATATCTTGTATTATAGTTAACTTCTTATAATATGGCCATGCCCCTTTTTATTGCTTTGATGTGGGAAGAGATATTCTTCCAAGTTCTCTATAGATTACTATCAATGAAAGTGTTTTACAATTTAATAAATGTAATAAATAAATTCAGGATTTGTTTAAAATGTAAAGTAAAACCTTGGAATTATGCTGAATTATCAAGTGCATGTATTTAGATTTAAGTTTTAATATGACACATACAGTGAAACATTGGAAATGCATTAAACCAATATTTTTATTTTAAGATAAAACAAACTATATGGCATGTTTCATTATTGCCCCCAAACAATCTGAATACTCATCCTCCAAACCCAACTGTCTATTTTCAGTCATTCATTAGAACAATGTATATTAAAAACTTTGGGCCATATTTAAATGAGGTTTCGGGAGATCCGGGAGTGAGGTTGCAAGCTAATTTGCTATTCAGTTGGACTCTTTTTGCGGGCTCAGGAAGGCTTCCTAGTTACAGTCTTGAAAAAATGGGTTAAAGATGGTTAAACTCGTAACTTACAGCCTCCAGAAGCCTTTGATCTGTCACTTTTTAAATCGCTATTCAATTGCTCAATTTCCCCAAGCCCGCAAATATTTTCACATGCGTAAACGGCAAATGAAGGAGAAAAGCCTACTGTTCTAGAGAGGACCCGCAAGGGGGTTAAACACCTATTCGTAGAACTGTAAATGCAAATAAAACATCAATACTGCACTGTAAATAACAGTGATGACAAACATTAGAATGAATTGCACAACAGTCTCAAGCTTGCAAATCGGCAGGAAATTAAAATTATTTTTATGTTTCTTTACTGGGTTAAATCGTTCTCGGGTATCAATGAGTTAATACATATCAGGCCACCCACATGTACTAGAACAGTATTGGCATTCATTTTCATAATTCTTTTTTTTGCTGGTTTGTGAGTCTGATCGCATGTTGGACCCCCGAACCAAATTGATTGACATGTGACCTCCATGTTTTACTGCTGTAATAATTTTCTATTGGTTGATTCGAAATGGGAGGTTACGGGCTTGCGGAATTGATCATTTTCCCACCCTGAACTGCTCCGAACCAGTGCATGGTTTTGGTTTTGGCTTCAGGCCCGTAACTTGCGGGTTAGAGCAATTGAATAGCATCGCAATCAGAGACAAATGGGAGCCCGCAACACACTTACAGAAATTTGGCTGTCTGAGATGGAGTTGCAGGATTCAAATTTAATATGGCCCTATGATTCTACATATACATTCCATACAATATAATTGTGTTGTCTTTAAGCCATCCATTCCAAGCACATGTGTACACTTGCTGGGACATGGACGCATTTTCCATTTCTCTGGGCTTGAAAAGAAAGTTCTAATGACAATGGAAAAAAGTAAAAAGGGTAAGTCAGAGCACCTCTGACTTTGTTATGTTGTATATGCAAATTACCTTCAGTGTTTAGTCTCCCTAAAGGTAATAGGGGACTCCAGACGTGGACCCCTTGCTTACTGTGCCTTAGGGAGTTCAGCTGCACCTCACTGACGAGGCCCTTAAAGGCCGAAACGCGTCTGGGGTTTGCTGTTTCTCCTGTTCAGGGTAGAATTGCCTGGTATTTCGGGGCTGGCTCACTCTTTTGAGTGAGACCAGACTGATATACTACAGGATATTTCTCCCTGTGAAGGGCACAAGTGAGCTAAAAGAGGTTGCTCTCAGAGTAGCTTTTCATGGCTATAGAACTAACCTATTAAGGTTAGTTCGTTCTCTGATGAGCACCTCTGACTTTGTTATGTTGTCAATGGAAAAAAGTTAATAAAAAAAGTTAAGGACTCTCCAAAATATGCATCTATAGAAAACTAACTCTAGTCTGCAGACTTCAATGTAAAAATATTTATACAAGGTGAAATGCCAAAAAGAACATGGTAAGAGTGAGCAAGGCCATCACAGCTTGCTTTCCTCAAATATTAAGTAGTTGTTAGCATCACAAGTATTATAAGTAGCTCTTAACATAGAAACTATTTAGAATTTTTTTTAAAAATGTAGGGAAAATGGATTGATAGAAAAAAAGATCAGTAAATGGTGAAATGAAGCACATATGAAAATTAAATTGTAAGAAAGAATTAATGTTTATGTGTTATATAATATTAAACTAAACTCAATAGAAGCAATATTTGTTAGCTTTTTTCATGAGACGTATTAGCTTTATAATACATTTAATGGAACTATATTTTAGAAAAATAAAGTACGAAGTATGTAACTTTCAACATTAGCAGCTGTTGAAGCAATTAACAAAATAGAGCCCTGTGTAAATCAGGTGCTCTAAGTTAGTGCACTGCTGTAAATTGGTCGTGGGAGCTTTTTTTTCCCTACCTTCTACACTAATGTAAATCTTTTACTCCCCCAGAATAGGGCACTCCATGCACAGCCATAAATTCTGCTGTAGCAGCAACAGATTTCTGTGCAGGAAGTAGCCAAACCAAGCTTTACTGATGAGACAGCCCTAGGAGCCAATAGGAAATGTGAACATCATAAATCTTATAATGAGTAACAACTGCTGTAAAGGAAACATATATATATATATATATATATATATATATATATATATATAGAGAGAGAGAGAGAGAGAGAGAGAGTGGAGGGAAAAAGTATTTGATCCCCTGCTGATTTTGAACGTTTGTCCACTGACAAAGAAATGATCAGTCTAAAAGTTTAATGGTAGAAAAACCCATGTCACAAAAGTATAAATTGACTTGCAGGTCAGTGAGGGAAATAAGTATGGGATCCCCTATCAAGCAGCAATATTTCTGAATCACCGGGGGGCGTAACAGGAAATGGATCTTGCGTCAGTGTGAGGCTGACGTCAGGATGGCGGGGAGACTGCCACGCTAGCTACCACTGACCTCTACTCCACCTCTACCTTACTGATCCTCAGCCCTCCTAAGATCTTTTCTACACTCTCAAACGCAGTATTGGACCACAAGAAGGATGTGTATAGCACACCAGAAGTGGAACCGAAAGGAGACCCCTGTTTGAGCTGTCGCGAGGCTCAAAGAGCCGTCATCTCGCGAGAACTCACAGAGCCCCGTGTGAGGTTTGCAGAGACATGAGACGGGACTGCTGGACTGCTGGAGGTATGGGAAATAGCTGCACACTACCCAGCTTTTGGAGCTTGTGCAGCAGCAGATGGAGCTGTGACACATCTTAGGATGGTGGTGAGTAGGTGACTTTGTGGTACACTGCACCTTCTATTAAACACCACATAAAGAATCAAACACCACTCAGTGAGACAAAGGTTCTTGCAGATGTGAGATGATTTAAAGAGAATAAAGGATACTCACAAAAGACCCCAAACCTTGAGCAAAGCAAAGTATCCCTAAAGCTAATGGGAAGATCTCCAAATATATATAAGAGCATTCAAGGAGGGGATTTACTTTTCAGCCTAAAGCCTTATAAGACAAAGTAAGAGGGATGAATAAATCTTATATGGACAAGGAAAAGATAAAAATAATCTGGCTGATTCATACACCCTATGAAATATAAATTGATCCTAACTGGGTCATAAAAGAGAGGTGTTGTGCTGGTCCATGGCAAACTTTCTGTCTACCTTATGCCCAGAAGAATCAATAATAAAGAAGATTGGTAGAAGTCCCAGAGATTATCTGGTGTATGATGGTTATCTCAAATGGTGGTGTAGTAGGAAATCATTGTATCCTGTGTGGAGAGGTATATGGCAGATGCTGCTATAAACTCCAGCTTGGAATTACTTCACATACTTATATGACAGCACTGAGGGTCTAACTAAACCCACTAATTGATATCTGGACTTTGAAGTGGTCTACAGATTTTTTATGAGATAAAATAATTGATATCCAGGGGGTAGCTATCTCAGTGGTATTGGCCAAGTCACCCTTTATTTAAAAGGTGGAAGAAACTAAAGCCCATAAGGAGCATTGAGGGGCGTGTCACGAAGAGTTTTGGCTATTAGAGTGAAATCAGCAAGAACATCGAACTTGAATACGCATATTTTTGTAAACATGCCAACCAAAATGAAACCGAGGGGAGAAAAAAAATGACACATCAAAAAATCCCAATATATTCTCACCTAGAAATAAGGGCCCCACTGTGAGCACATTAGTAGAAGATACCGCTCCAACAATGTTGGGTAATCAATCACCAGATAAAGCCTCCCAAACAATAAGCTCGGCAAACTCATTTTCAGATGAAGAGGAAACTCTCACATGCTCTAAAATGAAAGAAATGCTACAGATTTTTCAAACAAATCTCTGACCTGACAAAAAAAATATCAGATTACACCCTACTCATTAAAGAAGTAAATCAAAGAGTTGAATCAGTTGAAAATGTATGTGACAATTTAATTACGGACAATAACAATTTACTTAAATATACAATGGATCGGGAAAATAAAATTGAGGACTTAACAATTAAGATATCATCTTTAGAAGACCGAAGCAGGATAAACAACCTTCGTTAGAGAGGCATATCTGAGACAATACAAGACAGTAACTTAAAATCGTATGTGGAGAACTTTTTGGGGATATTGGTCCCAAATGTTCTAACAAATGAAAATACTATTGATGTTATTCATAGGATACCCCTAGCGAAACATTTAGATAAATCCATACCTAGGGAGGTTATTGTGAGAGTTCACTACCGATCATATAAAGATGCTATAATGAGGGTGGCATACGATAAGCAATAGTTTTCACCCCCATATGAGAATATTAGAATATTCTCAGATTTATCTGCCCAGACATTATCTAGAAAAAGAGAATACACTGAGATAATTCAAATTTTAAGTCAGAAAGAAATTAGATATAAATAAACATCTCCGGTGGGTATTTCAGTGTATAAAGAACTGGCACAGGATAAAATCAGTTCAGGAGGGAATAAAGATGATGCAGTCTTGCCAGTTTGAAATTGCCTCGTTAGACAATGAGGTTAAGCAACCTTCCTTGACGGCCAGAAATTTGGTATGGCTAAAAAGAAGAAAAAATTAGAGGCGTAGAGGTTAAAGCTAGTTAAGAAGACAGAAATTGTCTTGTGGGGGTTGGACTGGTATATACAATGTGGGCACAATTATTAATATATTATAAACTTAAGAGGTACAATATTTCTACTTTAGGGTACCCCGGAAACACATTCACAGTTATTTATATTGATTGTTATAAATCACAAGTAAGTGAGATTTGTAGAGCATTAATAGTTGTTAGAGTAAAAAGAGGCACAGATTATTCTTTTTTAGCAGTAAATTACCCACTATATAGGTATAAAGTACTAAATATAATGAGGTAAATTATCTTAATATCATAGACACATGGGAAGAGATAGAAATTACCACATATAGGAAGTAGTTAACCCTGTTAGTGGGAAGAGTACAATTTCAGATGAATTCATATAGTTCACAGGGATTAGATAAAATAAATTTCTTTAGTTAGGAATCTTAAGTAATCACATTATTTCATTGCAAATGTATGTTTCCTTTTATAAATAGTTTTTCCTTTCTCTTTTTTCCTGGGTGTAATATTTTATATTCAAGGGGAACCTATATGCAGCTTGAATTAGCTATATAATAGAATTAAGTCACCTTACATAGATTGGCCCATGAATGGTTCAGACAGTCCACCTCCACATTTCAGTCTCCCAACTATTAATGGGAAACCATTCCTGACATTTCCTAACATCGGGTATTTGCCCTGCAAATCCAAGGATATGTTGTGTGTTTTGTCCTCTGACGAGGTGTATGTATGTTCTTAGTAGTATGACGTTATGTGATATTAATTTTTGTGTTCATTTTAGGAAGTGCATGAGGGTTGTAAGAATGAGGAAGGTCTATTTTATACTAATGAAGGATCTACTTACCTAGCAGGATAGTTTGGTCCATTATTTACCTAGATGAATAAGGGTATCAAAATAATCTCACATAATGTAAATGATTTAAATTCACTGACAAAAAGGAAAATAGCCTTTTCAAATTATGCCAAAATTAAATCCGACATTTTATGTCTCCAGGATACCCACCTAAAGAAAGAGGCAATACAATATATTTCCAATAATCAATTTCCGGTTAGAATAAACTCCACATTCAACAGTTAATCCAAGGGAGTATCTATTCTCTTCAAGAAAAGATTAACGGTTTCTGAGGAATTTACAAAAATAGACCACCTAGGCAGATTTATAATCTGGACGGGGCTTATTAATAACAGATTAACAACTTTGGTAAATGCTTATCTGCCAAACAAAAATCAGATCCGGTACTAAAAAGTGTATTAATTGATATATTTAAATTAAAGAAAGGATTGATTATAATATGCAGAGATTTCAATATGGCAATTGATGCACTTATGGATAAACGAGGGTGCCAAAAGGGAAAATCAGAAGCTCTAATCAATAAAATAGCTTCAGATTTTTAAAATTTGATGAATAACTATGAGCTATATGATTTATGGAGAGTTTTTCATCTGAACTGCAAAGAATATACATTCTTTTCAAATAGATTTGAATCGTCGTCCCGTATAGACTATATTTTGGCAGATCTGAGTACCTTAAAATTGATTAGGAAGACAGATATTGTTTTGTCTCCATGGTCAGACCATTCAATGAACAGTATAATTTTCGAGGATGTACCTGGAACTAAAACTACAAAAAAGATGGAAAATAAATCCCATAATATTAAAAAATCTAGAAAATCTTAATGCTCTGAAAAAGGATACTCAGGAATTCTTCGAGATTAATAAGAATTCGGTAACATTTTCGAAGACACTATGGTGTTCATATAAAGCTTTTATCCGAGGAATCTTGATCTCCAGGATGGCAGAAATCAAAAGGCAACGGGGAAAACCTTTAAAAATCTTATATATTAAATTAGAAAATCTGCATCAGATTAATAAAAAAAGTCTGAACAAAGACATCGGAAATAAAATAAATATAACAAACAATCAAATAAAAAGTATACTGCAATTCCAGGCTGATAGCCTTTTATGGAAATTTAAAAAATCTCATTTCTGTATGGTAATAAAATTGGCAAATTTCTATCAAATAGATTAAAGAAACAACGTAACCAAAATAGGATTTCAAAAATACAAGATGAAGAGTAAAATGTGCAAATTAATCATGATAAAATCGGTGAGGTTTTCCAGGACTTTTATAAGAAATTATATAACTTAGATAATGATCAGCGCTTTGTGGTTCCAGATAAAGAGGACATTGATGCCTTCTTGGATAATGTTAAGATTCCTAGAATTTCCGATCAAGAATCCTTATATTTAAATAGGGAGATAACTATAGAGGATATAATTGAATATAATGAAGCAATAAATAATAGTAAATCATATAAATCCCCAGGAATGGATGGATTTGACCACTTATTTTATAAGGTACTTTAGTCTGAGATCAAAGTGTACTTATGTGGCATATTAAATGACATCAAACAAACAGGCGATATTCCCTTGGAGATGTTGGAGACCAAAATAGTAAATATTCTGAAAGAAGGGAAGAACCCGGAAGATTGTAGAAGTTACCGTCCAATTTCACTAATAAACATTGATGTAAAAATCTACTCAAAGATTTTAGCAAATAGATTGAAAGCTTTAATTACTAAGGTTATTCACTCCGATCAAACCGGTTTTGTCTCAGGGCGCCAGGCGTCTGACAACTCCAGACGATTATTGAATATTCTGTCTTATGTTAAGGATAATGCGGAGAAAGCCTTTGATAGGGTCAATTTGGAATTTTTGCTAACTGTAAGTTTGCCTCAAAGTCAGTTAAGGTTCTATATCCAAATTCATTTGCACGAGTTGGGAGTCCTGACTTTGAGTCAAAGAAATTCAAAATAGGTAACGGTACCCGTCAGGGATGCCCATTATCTCCACTATTATTCATTCTATTTATGGAGCCTTTAGCGATCTATATAAGAGACTGCAGAGAAATCAAGGGGTGGTTATAGGTCAGGAAGATTTTAAATATATCGCCTTTGCGGATGATATGATTATCACTATATCCAACCCAGAGACTTCCTGTCAAAAACTTCAGGAAATATTAGACAAATTTGGTAGATTGTCTTACTTTAAAATCAATTAGTTAAAATAAGATACTTTAATTAGAGGCATAAAACCAGAAGTCAAAAAAAAGTTGGAGAAACGTTTTAGTTTTAATTGGAAATCCTGTTACATAGTCCACCAAGGGATAAGATTATCCTTTTGTGTTGGTAAGATTCTTAAAGATAACATTAATGAGGTAATGAAACAAATTAGGCCACTTTTAATTGACTGAAGACATCTCAACTTATCTTGGTCAGCTAGAATAGCCTCAATAAATATGAGTATTATTCCGAAAATTACTTACTGTATGAGATCTATACCGGATATTTTAGCAAATAATTATCTAAAACTCATTCAGGACCAGCTTGATAAATTCATGTATGAGGGGAAAAAAACTGAATCAGGAAAAGTATAACTTACAATGACTTAGATAAAGGAGGTTTAAATCCACCCTGTATAAAAGAAATTCATCAAAAAAATCATTATAGCCCAACTTATAAATTGGAATATCATCCAAGATAAACCAAGGTGGCTGGTATTGGAAGAAGCCCTAATTAAGGAATTTCCCATTCAAACTATTCTATGGTTCTCCAATTATAATAAAATCTTGTTTAGAAAACTTCCAAAACATTTTTTTAAAATACTGGTATAACAATAAAGATTGAGTCCCTTAAAATTAAAGATCTATGTCCAACAATTAAAATCTTAATAGATTCTAAACTCTCTGCCATGGCCAAGAACAAAGAGCTGACCAAGGATGTCAGGGACAAGATTGTAGACATACACAAGGCTGGAATGGGCTACAAGACAAAATAACTGCCATTCTCCCTCGGTCTGATGCTCCATGCAAGATCTCCACCTCGTGGAGTTTCAATGATCATGAGAACGGTAAGGAATCAGCCCAGAACTACAAGGGAGGATCTTGTTAATGATCTCAAGGCAGCTGGGACCATAGTCACCAAGAAAACAATTGGTAACACACTACGCTGTGAAGGACTGAAATCCTGCAGTGCCCGCAAGGTCCCCCTGCTCAAGAAAGCACATGTACAGGCCCGTCTGAAATCTGCCAATGAACATCTGAATGATTCAGAGGAGAACTGGGTGAAAGATTTGTGGTCGAACGGGTCCAAAATCGAGCTCTTTGGCATCAACTCAACTCGCCATGGAGGATGAGGAATGCTTTGGGGGGGGGGGTTGCAAAGGGGACAGGACAACTGTACCACATCAAAGGGACGATGGACGGGGCCATGTATCGTCAAATCTTGGGTGAGAACCTCCTTCCCACAGCCAGGGCATTAAAAAATGGGTCATGGATGGGTATTCTAGCATGACAATGACCCAAAACACACAGTCAAGGCAACAAAGGAGTGGCTCAAGAAGAAGCACATTAATGTCCTGGTGTGGCCTAGCCAGTCTCAAGACCTTAATCCCATAGAAAATCCTTAATGACTTGGAGAGGATCTCCAAAGAGGCGTTGGACAAAATCCCTCCTGAGATGTGTGCAAAACTGGTTGCCAACTACAAGAAATGTCTGATTGCCAACAAGGGTTTTGCCAACAAGTGCTAAGTCAAACAAGGTCAAATACTTTTTTCCCTCATTGATCTGCAATCAATTTATAACTATTTTGACATGTGTTTTTCTTGGGTTTTTTTTTTTTAAATTCTGTCTCTTACTGTTAAAATACACCTACCATTAAAATTATAGACTGATCATTTCTTTGTCAGTGGACAAAAGTTCAAAATCAGCAGGGGATCAAATACTCCCCCCCCCCACTGTGTATATATATATATATATATATATATATATATATATGTATATATATATATATATATATATATATATATATATACATATATAGTGTTGTTAAAAAGTATTGTTTTTTTATTTATTTTTTATTTATTAATATATTTTGATATTAGAAAGATGTGACAATTGTATTTATAGCTTCAATAAATAAACATGTGTTTGTTTTGTGTTAAAATATGATATATTTATAGACAATGCATTATACTGTATGTTCCTAGGCCACATGGTTTTGTGATGTGTATTAACTTCTTGACTACTGGGTTGTATGTTACCCCGGATTTTGTATCATAAAATGGGCATAATACCAACATATCATATTTTTTAATTACAAATATGTTTATATTGGATTGTTAAGTGTCAAATAATGTTGAGATTTCATAATTTTTTTTACTGCTTTTTTTTGCTATACTGTCACTTAAAACTCTGAAAAGGTTTGAAAACCAGTTGCGAGTGGTCTTTTCTACCCGTAAATCTTTCTTCTGCTTTTTGTATTTACGGCAGTGCCCTGATTCGCAAGTGATTCATTAAATCTTATTAGCATAGGGTTTGAGTGTCAAAGTCTAAGGGAGTAACTTGTAATTTATTTTCAGTGCAATACTGAATGGAAATGTATGCCTTGATTCTCATCTGTGTTGTGAAGTTCACTTAGCGCAGTGACCCATAGGAGTTCTCTCGCAATGTTTTAAGGATGGATTAAAATAACATTAAAAAAAATTCAGACCTGTTTCTGCATGAATGGTTCCATCTTGTTTAACTACAGCACTTTCAGATAACTTGGAACATGAGAGTATGTACTTATGTACTGAATAATGGATGGCAAGGTGGATTAGGAAAGAGGGGAGAGGACGATTTGCTGTATCAGTGGAGATTTTTTAATTTGACATCTACCACTACCCATATATGCTCATAATCCAGTAGCTTTCAATATTAACTACAAACTTTCAATATTAACTACAAGACTTTTAGAAGTAGCTTAGAGTCTGGAGTATTTTTGGCTTCAAGCTCAGTCCACTAACTTCCAGCTTCTATGCATGATTTGTGCTATGCCACAGAGGAGCAGTGCCAGGCCGTCAATGTGCGAGAATATGATTGGCTGGCACCGATCACGCATCAAAACAGGAAGTTACTGGGCAAAGGTTGGAGCTTGCCTGGCTGTTGGATTTTTCCAAGTAAAATATTAAAGATTTCCATTTTTAAACTATGGTTAGACACAAAGAAAGCACTTTATATGGTGCATTTATCTATAAGATACGTGAACAATAAGAATACACTTCATAATAATAAATACAACTATACTGGGTTTTAAAATGCCACAAAATTGTTCTACTTTAAAATGAATAGCTAAACACTAAACATTTTAATGATTTCCTTCCATCGAGGCTTTGACTTTTTGGCAGGAGAAGTGGAAAAAGAAGCCAGCATGTGCAATGTCATGTTTATTCACCACTTCAACAAAATTACCGCAGAGTTACCAAGGGACTCAAAAACTAAATGAAAAGTGTTAACCCTTATTCCATGAATACCAGATAGGACACAACCAATTAATGGCACATCTTTGTAAGATTCAATAGAATAACATTTACAGAACATATTGGAACAGATTGTACAGACATAACTTGATTAAGAAAACATGTCAGTTAATTTTCCTAGATTACAATCATACCATAATAAATAATGTTAATGGCTGTGAATTCCTTTAAGATTAGAACCAGTTCATATGGGGAAGACCCAACTGAGAGGCTTAGAGAGTGGGTAGAAGATACGGTCACCAGCTACTGAGGGTCTTTACCTTACTTTTTGTGTTTAAGCAATTTCTTATTGGAATAAGTAAAAGGCTTCTCTCTTTTTGTTTCAAGTGAATGGTGTTTAAGATCACATTGATATATAAGGAGAGCTTTCTTAAAACTGTCCTGCAAGAATCTCATTAAAGGACTAATATACTATGATAACAAAATATATGTTTCAAAATGTTTTTGAAACTTTGAGCATATGGGCATAATTATGCTGGGAAAGTGACATAAAGCTAGTTTTCAATAAGAAAAACAAACTTTGTTGCCTCTTCTGGATCCTAGAGGCATCCAAAATACTTTGGTCACTGTTTTTACATTTAGCTCTATGCCTAATAATCTTGAGATCTCTCCACCCAATTAATTATGTATTGTCTCTGGAGTATTGTTTTTTGAGAGAACTCTGTAAAACACACATTAGTAGCAGGCAGTAATGTAACATAAGCTGCTAACGGTGTACACAAATACACTTTCTAGTCGCCTCTCACTATCATACTGTAAGTATGGTATGTCTACTTGGATAGCTTACTCATATAGGTGGCACTCACCCCAGGGGGTGGAGAGATAAGGAGCTCATAGTACCCATGGGCAGAATTTAAAAAATAGTAATTAATTGTGTATAAATACACAGTAAACGTTTAATAATTTTTTTTTCTGATCAAGCCGTACCTAATTATTCTTTAGAGAGCACTTTATAAGAACACTAAAGTGTCCTTTAATGTGCCAGGTGTTTACTCCAAGGTTCCAATTTCATCCAAGCTAGAGATATTGTTAAATGTTTTCAGAGTTGTCTCTCAGGCATTTAGGCAGAGAGCCAATTCATAATGAAGCAATTCTCTGTTACCCACTTGTAACCACTGGCAAAAGCTTGGACTCCATTTTTTTATTAAAAGGCCAGATGAAGAACTGTTACTTTTTAATTTATCACTTGTTATTTTAAGGAATGTGTATTTATAAGGTCAACAATACAACTATCTGCAAATATATTTGTTTAATGAATGTAACCTGGTCTGTCTCCACCGCCCTTCCAATACACAATGTTTTCCTGGAAACTATTGGAGTTATCTGGTTGCTGCTGTATTATTTATGCGTTGTGACTTATCTCCCCTATCTGTATGCCATGTATATTTGTGATCTTGCCCCCACCCAATGCCATTAGTGATATCAGTGTTTCTTGTTTTTCTTGCCTGATTTTCCAAATCATGGCTAATTAATAATGCTGTGAAATTAAGGGAATGTAAAATTTCACAACTCCACCTTATTGGCAGGTTAACATTCATTTTAAAACAATTGTATGTACAGATTACTTAGTTGCTGAGATATAAAGACCGATTTCTTGAACTAACAAGTGTGAACTAGATAGTCAAAGCCTTTTAAATCGCACTTACACTTGCCCTTTAATCAGTGTGATTTAGGAGTAGTATAGTTGTGTGTGTGTCAGATAATGTATGAGATAGATTATAGATAGAGCAGAATAAAAAGAAGGAGGACAGGAGTGATTAGAAACGAAGAAGTAATAAATCAGACAGATAAAGGACTAAAGAGATGAAAACAGGGTGACAGCTCTAGACTTGAGTGCAAGGATGGCCGTAACTGTTAAAGCACCAACAGATCAGAGCCTCTACTGCTACTGAGTCCCCAGTTACTTCTCAGTTGTATTTATATATTGAATTGATAACAGAAACACACTGCCAAAGTTATTCATATCTCCACTGGATAACAGGATCCAGAGTTAGTCAATGTGCAACACGCCCAAAGTATCCTCCTGTTGATCTTTTATCTGCTCTTTATAGCAGCAGCACACCCATTACCCAGTGTTACTGCTGCAATCAGACATTCTTCAAAGGTAAAGGTATGAGAAAAACTTGAATACATGCAAACAGGATTAAGTACCATTTCAATATTGTCATGCATTTTTGCATCTACTGCATAAACAGGCTATGTTGAACACTCTTGAAGGGCAAAATATGCAACATAGCTACTAAGATTGTTTATCTTCAATAGTTTTCCAGTACCCATGGGTTCATCCACTTAAAAGATATATATATATGCAAGTGTGCCCACAAATGCTTTGTTCTTCTATCCATGAACATTCCAAACATGGCTTTCTTTTAGTGATGTAAGACATTCAAATTAATTGCACAACAGCCCGAAGCTCGTAAATCCGCAATCACATTTTTTTTAATGTGTCATTTCGGTGTTATATCAATCTTGGGAATCAATGATTTTTTTTTTTTTTTTTCAGATTTAAAATCTCCATTTACATAAATAATACCTTACATATTATATACACAGCCAGACAAAAATACGGAAGGCAAACATTTGTGCCCTGACATTATAACAATAATCATAAGAGTGTAACTGTTCTTTCATGTTTATTGCTAATGATAGACTTTAAGTGTATCATTGTATTAAACTTACATATGGCTATGAATGAAATCCAAACTTTAATATTTGGTTGAATATTCTTCAACCTAATGGAGAGATTAACCAGTTAAACTTCTCTCTTAAATTACTTACATATCCTATCACACCCTTTCATTCCACCCATATTCTAGCCAGCTTGGTGAAGGTAGGGAGGAAGAGCCAGGGAGGGATCGATCTGCCAGGGAAGATATGGTGTCTTCGTGAGATTACCCCGTAGAGGTTACTTAAAAATTGAGTCCCAAACTACCCATTTTACAGGGTCTTGTTTTAGCTGAAATGCCATATTAAAATCCCTCTCTAGTTCCCTATTGTATACCATCATGGCCAATATTTCAGTTAGTTTTTGGAAGATCCTCTTTCTTCCAATTTCGTGCAATTGCAGTTTTTACTACCTGAAAGATTTGAGTCATAAACGCTTTATTTTTTATTTCCATCTTAGGGGGAAAAATATTAAACAAGGCCATCTGCGGTTTTACTATCATTTCTGTCTTAAATATAATAGATAAGTATTCAGAACATTCCTTCCAAAGATGAAGGGATATAGGGCATTCCCACCATATATGGAACATATCTGCAGATTTCCCACAGTTCCTCCAGCATAATTTAATTTCTGGTTTAAATGTTATAAAGTAGATTTTGGAGGGAACCCAGTACCACCTATTAAGTAATTTAAATTGAATTTCTCTCTGGTTTGTATTTTTAACAAACCTATTTAGAGATTTTAAGGCTTGTTGCCATGACTCTTTAGGTATCCTTAGCTGCATATCTTTAGCCCAGAGGTCCATAGGTCTAGTTGTATCCATTTGTATTTGCTTATAAATGATCTCACTACACTTAGAAATCAAGTGTCTAGTATTTTGGGACTTTATTAAAATTTCAACGTTGTTTAAGCTTTGCCGAGTAATGTTTTTATTTATATTCTTCAAAACTCGTGAAATTTGATGTGAAGTGAACCAAAGTTTAGTTGATATATTATATTTCAACTTTAGCATGTTATAATCTAAAATTTTTCCTTTTTCTTTATCTATAATGTGCCACAGTAGATATATTCCTTTGTCTTTCCATTCTGGTTCTAAGTAGATATAGTTAATGCGTGCTAATGTTGTCAAAGGAGTAAGTTCACTATATTGCTCTATGAATTTAAATTTTTTGTTCATTTTTATCCACTCTTTTACCATTATAGTCAAAATAGTTGCTCTCGGGTCAATGTATGCTAATGCTAGTTTTGGAGTGAACAATAGAGCATTAAGGTCGATATTGTGTAGCATATCACTTAAAATCTGGTTCTCCGGGTGAGTGGAAAGAGGTTGACTCCACTTTATATATTGCGCCAATTTAATTGCTTCCTGATAGTGAAAAACCATTGGGTATGCAATGCCACCATTTATAAATTTTCAACTCATTATTGCTTTTTTAACTCTGATCTGACCGTTCTTATTAATGTATCTATCGATCATCTTCTGGAATTTAGCTGTCCATTGGCTTGAGATTGAAAAAGGGAAAGATCTAAATACATAGTTAAGTTTAGGAATGAGAGACATCTTGATTGATGCAATTCTACCAGAGAAGGATATTTGATTGACCGGCCAGTTCTCAATAAGCTCTTTAGATGATTTATATAAATTGTTCAAATTGGAGGTTTGAATACTTCTTATATCATCACTAAAGTTAATTCCCAGGTGTGTTAATCCCTTTGTGTGGGCCAGCTGATACCTACTAGTCAGGCGCTCTTCGTCTTCCTCTGGAATATTAACACTTAGTGCTTCAGATTTCTCTATGTTTAATTTATAATTCGACACCTTACTGTAGCTTGCAATGATTTCCATCAGCGCCTTCATAGATATATGAGGATGCTCCATATATACTACTACATCATCCGCGAAGAGGGAGATCTTGTATTCCCTTTTGCCTACTTTATTCCCCTTAAAGTCCGACGAAGCCCTAATAGCTATAGCGAGGGGTTCTAGGGTCAATGCGAATAAAATGGGAGACAGGGGACAACCCTGACGGGTTCCATTTGTTACCATAAAATAATCTGATTGTACCCCTTTCCCCAAAACCGATGCCGAGGGAGCCTTATATAGGGCAGCTATAGCTTTCGATGCAAATGAGTCAAACCCATATCTATGGAGGGTCTGCATCATAAAATCCCACCCTACCCTATCAAAAGCTTTTTCAGCATCCATGGATAGGAATAGGGTGGGGGTGTCTTTTTTCTTTGCATAAGTTATTAAATGAATCAGTTTATGGGAATTATCGGCGCCCTGCCTCCCTGGACAAATCCTGTTTGGTCGGACGCTATTAATGATTTAGATATTTCTGTAAGTCTTAGAGCCAAAACTTTTGCATATATTTTGGTATCTATATTCATAACCGAAATTGGTCTAAATTCTTTGCAAGAGTGTGCTTCCTTATCTGATTTTGGTATAGTGATTATATTGGCTCTAAGCATCTCTGGTGGGAATGTACCTGTGGTTTTAATTTCATTAAATGTAGCTACTAAGATTTGCATTAACTCTTCCTCGAATATTTTATAGTATGTTGTAGAAAATCCATCTGGGCCTGGTGCCGGTAAGTTTTTTAGGTTTTTAATAACTCGTCTAATTTCTAGTTCCGTTATCTGACTATTTAAAGCCTCCTTTTCCTCATTTGAGATAACTGGAAAGTCAATCTGATCTAAGAATGATGATATGTCTTCACTTTTGGGTGTTTTCATCCGAGTTTAGATTATACAAAGCTTGATAAAATTTTGCAAATTGATCCGTGATTTCTTTAGGCTTAAAAATGTTTATTCCCTGTTTTACAAGATAAGGAATATTACAATCTTGATATTTTTGTTTTTTAATCTTATTGGCGAGATCTTTTCCTATTCGATTATTGAAATGAAATGATTTTTGTTGTAGTTGCCAAAGACTCATGTCTGAGCGTTTTTGGTTAATGTTTTTAATTTTGTTCCGAATTGTTATTATCTCTTGTGTAAGGGTATCATTTATTTTTATTTTGTTTTCTTGTTCCAATTTATACAATTTTATATGTAAAAGTCGTAAGGACAATCCTCTCTGTTTAACCCAGATGCTTTTCAACTTGATTAATATACCTCTTGTATATGCTTTTAGTGAGTTCCATATTGTTGTATTTAATGGAACCGACCCCATATTAATTTCCAAAATTTTTTTCATTTCCATTCTAATAGTATTTAGTCTTTCCTTATTTTCTAAGATTTTATCATCCATTCTCCATGCCCTGCTAGATTTTATCTCCCCCTTTTCCTGTATTTGGAGGGTGACTGGAGCATGGTCCGAGATTGTTATTAAACCAATTTTAACTGATTGAATTGCGTTTAACAAAGACTCATTCACTATTATATTATCAATTCTTGAATACATTTTATGAGATGCAGAATAATAGGTATAGTCTCCTTCATTTATATTTATAAGGCGCCATGCATCATATAAGTGGTTTTCCACCAATAATTTGGAGAAGTCCTGAGCTGTTTTTTCTATACCTTTATAGTTTTCGGGAACTTTTTTTTTTTTTTTTGATAACAGAAACACACTGCCAAAGTTATTCATATCTCCACTGGATAACAGGGTCCAGAGTTAGTCAATGTGCAACACGCCCAAAGTATCCTCCTGTTGATCTTTTATCTGCTCTTTATAGCAGCAGTACACCCATTACCCAGTGTTACTGCTGCAATCAGACATTCTTCAAAGGTAAAGGTATGAGAAAAACTTGCAAACAGGATTAAGTACCATTTCAATATTGTCATGCATTTTTGCATCTACTGCATAAACAGGCTATGTTGAACACTCTTGAAGGGCAAAATATGCAACATAGCTACTAAGATTGTATATCTTCAATAGTTTTCCAGTACCCATGGGTTCATCCACTTAAAAGATATATATATGCAAGTGTGCCCACAAATGCTTTGTTCTTCTATCCATGAACATTCCAAACATGGCTTCCTTTTAGTGATGTAAGACATTCAAATTAATTGCACAACAGCCCGAAGCTCGTAAATCCGCAATCAAATTTTTTTTTTATGTGTCATTTCGGTGTTATATCAATCTTGGGAATCAATGATTTAATACATATCAGGCCACCCACATGGACCAGAACATTTCCTCCATTCATTTTTATTATTTTGTATATCACTGTATTGCCAGTCTGATTGCATATCAGACCCCCCAAATGGTATTACTCATCTTGTTTGGATCTTGGGTCCATATAACAACTCTATTCTGCTTTATTGTTGTCAAACTTAAGAAGAGGAAAAATGGAAATGTAACTCACAGTTTGATCACCCTCCCACTCAGGCACCAGGCCAAAAAGTAATGCCAAATATCCAGTATTGAAACTCAAGAAACAGATTCTCTAAAAGTGATTTTATATCAATGACTTGCACAGCTGCTAAAGATGTTAATTTCTTATGTAATTCACATAAGTAATGTTTTTCCCTATCTATTATGGTTGTTTAAGTGTGAAACTCCTGTTTAAGAAAGAAAAATATTTTGCGCAATGAAGCAGAAAATATATGGAATAGCAAGTTTAAAGCTTGTAAATTACTGTTAAAATTTTCAAGTATTGCTCCACTGTTATGTTCAAGCAAGTAGTTAGATACGTTGGAGAAGTAGATTTATAATTGTATTGATGTATAATTCAGTACTCTTCCTAATACATAGCAGTATTTGGAGAAAAAAAACCTCTGTTTCAGGTAAAGCCAAGAAAGCTGTATTTGATGAAATGCGCTGGGTATCTGTTAATCGTATACCACACTGACAATCCTTCTGGCCTATATATTTACATCTGTATATGTACAAACACAAATAATTTATTTCTCATGCCTGACAAATACTGGAGGCTGGAAGGCTTGCTTGTTTTTATGTTAAGAATGTTTTTGTTTTCTTTCTCATTGGTAAAACACTTTGAATTGAAGATGAGTCCACAGGAGATATGTTTTGCAAAGTGTTTGAACAATACTCTTTGTACATCAAGATCTTGTAAGCAATAAATTAGTCACTTTTCCCCAAAATGCTGTATTATTTAACTTATAGAATGATACTATCTACAATATCCAGTCCCTTAAATCTATTATTTACCTCCACTGCATATGGGGATATTATGTATTTTGTATCTGCTTGGTCTGATAATTTTCCCTCTTTGCTTCAGTTTAATTCTGAACTTTACAATAAGAAGCTCATGATCTGAACCTCAACTGGAGGTCTTGGTTTTGCTGATTGTATAGAGCTCCTCCATCATATACTTGGAAAGTATATGGTCAATCAGATTTATATATTGTCCATCACATTATGTCCATATGTAGAGTATGTTCTTGGTATTATGTCCTTGAGGTGTTGAATATTTTTGTAGAATTGAACAACATAAGCCTCTTCAGCATCCATGGTTGGAGAAAAGACTTGGATCACTGTGAGGCTAAATAGCTTGCCTGGAATTGAAATCATTCTGTCATTTATTGGGTTGTAAACAAGCACCCTTTGATTGACTATGAAGGCCAGTCCATTTCTTTTGTGGGATTCTTTAAAACAGTAGAAGATCTGGTGGTTGTCTAATGTAAGGTGTCCCATTCCAGTTCATTTGTGTCCACTAATTCCCAGGATATCAATGTTTAATCTTGACATCTCATTCTTGACCACACCCAGTTTGCCTTGGTTCATAGTTCAACATTCCAGTTTCCTACACTGAATGGTTCATTGCAGCATCAAACTTTCATTTTCCTAGCAGACACTTCTGTAACTGGGTGTCCTCTCAACTTTGGCCCAACCACTTTATTAGATCTGATGCTACCTTTACTCGCTCCTGCTCTTCCCCAGTAATGTGGTAGGCACGTTCTAACCTGAGGGGCTCATCTTCTGGTGTCATATCGTTATATGTCGTTTGTGCTATTCCATAAAGTCTTGTCAAAGATACTTGAGTGGGCTTCCAGTTCCTTCTCCAGTGGACAGGAATTTCTCTGACCTCGCTGCTATAAACTGTCTATATTGGTTGACCATACTTGTGTAATTCAATGAAGATTGTGTACTTCAATGAAGCTCACAGCTTCATTGAAGCACACAAGCCCCTTCACAGTGACAGGATTGCGATCTAAAAGGGGCTTTTGGCACATAGCAAATTTCTAAACCAAAAGCCACAATTTTCTAAAAGAATAATAAATACATGATCTAACCCAATGGGGGCTCCCCTTATGAGATTATGTAGAGAGAGAGAGAGAGAGTGACACGTGGGGGGGAGTTATGGCTAGTGTTTAGTGTTTTCACACTGTTTAAAGAGTGGTGTAGTTATATTACACTACTTTAGTTTTACCTTTTCATTCTCTAAATTATAATTGTAGGCTCTTACTTATGTTTAACAGGCATTTTATCATGGAGCCTTCCAGTGTTCAGTGATAGAACAAACACAGTAAAGATATTCAGATACAGGATGTCTCAGATACTTATAAAGCCATTGTCACATTTTATTAAGCCAATCTAAGGTATATGAAATTGCCAGACTAGAAGGACCTTTTGGTTTTTATCCTTTGTAACTACTATATAAATGTAAGAAATTAACTAATAATTAAATAATTAATGTATAATTTCTACAAATAATAAGTTCTTTTGGACAAATCAATAAACGAACATATGAATAAGTTTATAATTAAGATATATTTTGCATAAATCAATATACGGTTACACAATGGGTTTTAGACAAACAGATAGACAGTAGGGATAAAACGATATTTACAAAAAGATACTTATATGAATAACTACATTATTATTAAATACTACACCACAGGTCAGCAATATCTTCAGAGTCCATATCTTTAGGCCTCAAGTCACAGCACGGCATGGTTTCTATTCAGCTGGGCACTTCTCTGGACACCTCTTCATGGACACCCACACTTCTAGACTTCTTGGACTTCCAGACCTCTAGACTTCCAGACTCAGACTAAACTCTCTGGGCTTTTTGTATATCTTTCTTGGACACTCCCCCTTGATATATGACTGTACATCTCACTAAAATCATCTCACCTTACCCCAAACTCCATAAAAATTCCATAGATGGGAATCTCACACACAGATGTCCCTTTGTTTACATATAAACACCCTGGGCCAAGAGACCTCCACACCCAACTGTTCTTTTGTTTACCCATAAACAACCTCAGGCATAAGTCTTTTGTTACAGTATGAATAGATAGCCACACCTGGTTTCTCAGGGATGGGTTAGATGAACACAATCTATATATTATAAATAAAGATCTATACAACTACATATATTTTATAAGATACACTTATTAAATATTAAATGTTCACTGTATAAGCCATATCTTACATAAAGCATTAAAGATGTAATTGTTGGCGGAGCTACTGCTGGTGCAGCAGGTGCAGACCACTTGGGCCCACTACTTCCAGCAGTATCCTGGGGTAAATGAGAATTTAGTTGTATATTTTACAAGAACTGGTGTAAATAAATTTGAATTGTTTACATAATCCCTGATATTTTTTTAACTGTATGACAAATACAAGTTCTAAACTGAGGTATGGTTCCATTGACGTCTTACAATTGCTGCCCTTGCAAAGCTCAGAAGACGCATTAGGCGCTCATCGCGCCCCCCCCCCCCCCCCCCCCCCCCCTGGGATTTACAGCCCGCAATACTTTATCAGTCAAGTTTACAGCCTGCAATACCATATTGGCCAAGCGCATAACTCCAAAGACCCACAAAAAGACAAATCCTATAAAAAACTAATTTATACACTCACAGACAACTCAGGGGAGAGCCAGGGATCCTGTGAGTGAGCTAGCAAGATAATTTAAAGCATATTTTGAGTTTTTGAACACTCTAAAATCAGCTAAGTGAAAAAAAAATGTAAGCTGAAAAAGCATAAAAAGTCTCAAACAGGATGAAAACGAGGACGAAGCACGTAACACTTACCCGCACAATGCCAGCCACGTCCAACTTACAAAATGTACGATTACGAAGGCCGTAAATTGCTCGCGAGGCACATATGGCGAAGACAATCGCCGTCATTTTAGCGTGAACAACCAAGTAATTTGCAAATAACAACATTACGAATCTAAAATGGCGGTTTTCCCACCAAAAATAAAGGCCTTTGCTTGCGCACACAGGTTATATATACTGCACATTTCTCACACTTTCTCCTCAGGTGATGAATAATCTCACTGTTCATTTTCTGCTGCTGGAACATCAAAAAAGATTTTTAGCTGTTTAGAATATTGATTGCTGAATATTACAGACAAATAGGTAAAGTATATTAATTAATTAATTAATTAATTAATTTATTAAATTGTTATGCTTTATACTGATCGCATTTACAAATAGATGCTTAGTTGTTTACGTTTTGCGTATATGAAAATTAAATATAATAAATTGATTGATTAATTAATTTCTTCCATAACATAATACAAATGATATTACATTTGGTTAATTAGGAAATTTTAGCAGGGCATCATTTAAGGACTGCTGTAATAGGTACATTTAAGGACTGCTGTAATAGCTCTTTAAGTTTAATTATTAATTTAAAAAAAATGGGAAATCATTATTGCTATATTTTAGACTCCTTGCATTTACAAATAGATGCTTAGCTGTTTAGGTTTTGCATATATGAAAAATAAATATAATAGGTTTATTTATGAATTAATTTATTCTATAAATTAATACAAATGAAATTACATTTTGTTAATTAGGACATTTTAGCAGGACGTAATTTAAGGACTGCTGTAACAGATGTTTAGCACTTTAAGTTTGCCATGTATGCACTATATTTTTGACATAAGAATTCAAAATGCTTTTCATGTCATTTCTCAGTTTGCAGCTTTCTGAGAACACTGCACCTGCATGAACAGAGATTGTGAGCTCTGCTGCATTTCAACTGCAATTATTTCAAGATTACAGGTATATCAAATTTTAGATTTCATGTTGCCCTTATTTATGAAAAGATGATTTGCTCTTTACGTTTTGCCTTGATTAAAATTAAACATATCTAAAAAAAAATGAGTAATTTATTAATTGTGGAAAATGTTCAAAGTTAACAAATATAGCAGGACTAGCGAATTGCCCGTCAAAAAATGACGGCAATCAAATCGTAAGGTAGCTAATGCTGTTTGGTGTGTAATACTAAAATATATAATACATTAATAAATGAATATACTTTACCTATTTTGAAGCATTGTGTTGAAGAGCTGTCAATGTGTTTTGATGTTGCTGCAGCATTAGTGGTGTGGAGCTGCTGTCTAAGCGTCATGAATGTGTGCAGTGTAATAGTGTGCGTGCGCGAGACCAAACCGTTAGTGTAGTGGTGTACTTCCGCATTGGCGTAAAATGGCGGCTTATCTGTGTTATGCGTCTTTGCGGATTATCCGTAGGTGCTTCGTGGGGTTTTTCGAGTTTCGTGTGTTGTTTTGCGAGTGTGTTGTGGTGTTTTACGTGTTGAGAGTGCTGTAGCCTCGTTTCGTTTTTTTCGTCTGCCATTTTTTCTGTCGCTTAGCGATTTCATTAGTGTGTAAAGTGTTTTATTTTTATTTAAATGAAGGTGTAACTTGGTTTTTTGAGGTGCTGGATGGTTCCTCTTGCTGTAGGTAAGGTTTTTATGTGTGTGTTGTGTGTATTTATTGTGTTTGAAATGTTTGTATGTCGGCGTGTTGCGTCCGATGTTTGCGAGGTCGTAATGTCTGGTAACGTGTCTTGTGTGGTGTTTGCGTGTGTAGCCTCGTTTTCGTTTTGTTCGGCTGACATTTTTTCTCTCGCTTAGCAAATTTTTTATTGTCCCAACTCTTTTATTTTGATTGAAATGAAGTTGTAAGTTGCATTTTTGAGGTCCTGGGTGCTCCCTCTTGGTGTTGGTAAGGTTTTTATGTATGTGCTGTGTGTATGTATTGTGTTTTTAATTTTGTGAACGTGTGTGGTATGTTGTTTGTGAGTGTCGTAATGTGTGTGTCGTGTTATTTGCGTTGCGACGTGAAGTTTGCGAGGGTCGCAGTTGCTGGCATGGAGCACCTTCGGCGCTCCATGCCAGCAACTGTGGCTCTCGCCCAGTTCCCCTTGATTTGCGAGGGCCGCGGGCTCGCTATGCGAGCCCGCAAGCGTTAGCAGCAACTCGCATGCTCACAACTATATATGTGATACTGACAACGGGCCTCATTCAATTGTGATGCGGCCAATTGAATAGGCCTCTATAAAAGCACATAGCATATTTTTTTTACTGAAGTTTTTAGTTACTGAACTTCTATCCAAAAGCAAGGTCTTCACTAACTAAACACTTCTGTAAAAAAATATGCTATGTGTTTATATAGAGCTCTATTCAATTGGCCAAACCGCATTTGAATGAGGCCCAAAGAACGTGAGGTCAGGGGTTCACCATACACTTGTCTCTCTGTCTGTGTCCCTCCTGTCTCTCTGTCTGTGTCCCTCCTGTCTGTGTCCCTCCTGTCTCTCTCTGTCGGTGTCCCTCCTGTCTCTCTCTGTCGGTGTCCCTCCTGTCTCTCTCTGTCGGTGTCCCTCCTGTCTCTCTCTGTCGGTGTCCCTCCTGTCTCTCTCTGTCGGTGTCCCTCCTGTCTCTCTCTGTCGGTGTCCCTCCTGTCTCTCTCTGTCGGTGTCCCTCCTGTCTCTCTCTGTCGGTGTCCCTCCTGTCTCTCTCTGTCGGTGTCCCTCCTGTCTCTCTCTGTCGGTGTCCCTCCTGTCTCTCTCTGTCGGTGTCCCTCCTGTCTCTCTCTGTCGGTGTCCCTCCTGTCTCTCTCTGTCGGTGTCCCTCCTGTCTCTCTCTGTCTGTGTCCCTCCTGTCTCTCTCTGTCTGTGTCCCTCCTGTCTCTCTCTGTCTGTGTCCCTCCCGTCTCTCTTTCTGTGTCCCTCCTGTCTCTCTCTTTCTGTGTCCCTCCTGTCTCTGTCCTCCCTCTCTGTCTGTGTCCCTCCTGTCTCTCTGTCTGTGTCCCTGCTGTCTCTCTGGTCTCTCTTTCCCTCCAGGCTGTCTCTTTCACCTCAGTCCCCAACATGTCTGCCGGTCCCTCCCCAGGGAGGAGTTGAGAGCAGCAGGGGGAGGAGTTGAGAGCATCTGGGGGGAGATCTTGAGAGCAGCCGGGGGAGGAGTTAAGCACAACAGGGGAGGAGTTAAGATGGACAGGGGAGGAGTTAAGAGTGGCGGGGGAGGAGTTAAGAGCGGCGATCGTGCAGGAGGAGTTGTGAGTTGTGCGAGCCCGCAAGCGTGAGCAACGGCTCGAGCGGGCTCGTATGCTCACAACTATATATGTGATATTCTTTAAAAAAATATTTTAAAAGCTTTTTTTTCTCATTTTATAATTCTCAACACTCGACGTGAAAGACACAGTTTGTGATCTGCAGCATTTAACCTGCAATTACTAGACTACATCACAGGTATATTGAATATGACTTTACAAGACATATATAGATTACACAAATGAGAAAATAAGGAATTCATGTAAAGGATTGGTGGTTACTTTTGACATTGCTTTCTTAATAAATTATTTATTTTTATATTGCCTTCATTTATGTTTAAATGTTTAGCTCTTTAGGTTTGGCATTTATGACAATTAAACATACTAGATAAAATAAAAATGTTTATTCATAAATTAATTGACGAAAATAATACAAATGAGGCCATAATAGGCATGAAAGATTATTCATATAATACTTTAAAATAACATAAATTGTCTGGAAAACTACACATGGACTGAAATGCTCTTTACACTTGATTAAATATATTAATTACATTGAAATACAACTTGCATACGCAGGTAAGCAAGATAAAAAAATAGTACTCATGTCATGTTTACCATTGTTTGCTATATAATAAAACATTAACTAAAAATAAAAAATAATTAAAATATGTCTATTTACAATTACAGATTACAATGGCAGACAACGCAGAACAAAAAAAAGAATACAAAAAACAAAAGGCAAAGGAACAGATGCAAAGATCAAGAGACAAACAGTAGCCGGAGACTTAAAGAAGGATAAGAAAAGAAGACCGTCAGAGACTTGCCATCAAAAGATCAATTACTGTAAAAGCACAAAATGAGTGTGAAGGAGCTACATAGAAAAGAAAAAGTAAAACACATCATACATGTGAAACATTGGGAAATGAGAATAATGTGAATATAGAAAATAGTAATTATATATGTGCTCACAATAGTCTCTTATTTACATCTTTAGCAGTACAAACACATTATTGTGGGTTACTAAATGTGCTTTGTCAGTTTTGTGGGGCGTATCATTTTGACAAAGAAAGACCAAGAGATGGTAAGTTTATTAGTTGCTGTCTAAAAGGGAAGGTAAGACTGCCAGAAAGACACACATTTCCACAATATTAAGAAAGTATCATGACTGATGTAACATTTCCAAATTGTAAAAATGTCAAACAAAACATCAGCGGCCTAATTAAATTGCGATTCAGCAATTTTAAAACGGCTCTATTTAAGCACACAGCATATTTTTTTATAGAAGTTTTTAGTTAGTGAACTTCTATCCAAAAGCATGGTCTTCACTAACTAAAAACTTATGTAAAAAAAATATTCTCTGTGCTTATATAGAGCCCTTTTAAATTTGCAGAATCACAATTTAATAAGGCAGCAGGTGTTATAACAGTGCCATTTCATTTGCTTCAATGGGTGCAACATTAGCAGAAAATGTGCCAGGTCATGGCCCTTACTGTTTTTAAATACAAGGCCAAATTTATCACGGCACTTCACATTTACACCCAGAAGCAGGAGAGCAAAGAAAATGTGCACAGTTATTTGTCCTAGATACAATGGAAGCAGTTGAACAACGTATGGCACTTCCTGAAAATAAAAAATTTGGAGCCATAGTTTTTAAAGAGCTTGATATGATTATGGAGATATACTCAAGCATACCATATACTCAAGTATACAAAATATTAGCTGAAGTAGGAAGAGAACAACAGACCCATGCTCAAATACATAATTTGCCAATGCCAAGAGTAAATATGATTCTTAAAAGAGATCATCATTGTGATCAAAGACGTTACAATTTACCAACATCGAATGAGGTTGCCATGGTGTTTCAAAATGATGAGGGCGAACCAGCATTTGAGCGGGATATTAGAATATATCACAGAAATCCAGAACTTTTCCTAAATCTACATATATTAAGTACAAATTTGGATCCTACTGTATGACATATCCAATTTTTTTCCCAAACGGTGAGCCAGGATGGCAACCAAAATTACAAATGCAAAGTTATCTGAATAGTAAAGTTCGCGTCAGAAACAATATTTCTATGCTGGAATAAAAAAGTGGCACAAACTGCTATTCGTGATGATTTTAATTCCATTTTATTTGGCGGGAAACTAACACAACAATGGATCATTGATTTATATTTACAAGTTGAAGCCAATAATCTAAATTTTATAAAATTTCAACAAAATAAGCTTTGTGTAGAACAATATTCTGGATTGATGGATTATGTAGCAGAATTAGCTACAAACAGAGACATTGCAGCTGGCAGAGCGATAATTTTGCCCTCTTCTTTTCAAGGATCTCCTCGCAATATGGATGAAAGATACAATGATCAATGGCTATTATCACTAAATTTGGCAAACCAGATTTATTCATTACATTTACATGTAATCCACAATGGCCAGAGATAGTAGAAAACTTGAAACAAAAGTGCTTCTGATAGACCAGATTTAGCAGCTAGAGTTTTCAAAATCAAACTAACAGAATTAATCCATGACATCACCATTGCACACTTATTTTGAAAATGTCTGGCTTTTTTTTTTATACCATTGAATTTCAAAAAAGGGGACTTCCAAATGCACACCTACTTTTTATACTCCAAGAAACAGATAAACTAAATACAGCGGAGAGATTGGATTCACTGAATAGTGCTGAAATTCCAGGTCCAGAAAAATATTCTAAACTTTATGAAATTGTAACACATTGCATGATTCATGGTCCATGTGGAGATATTAATCCCCAATCACCATGTATGGAAAATAATTTAGAATTTAGAGTGCAAACGTATGCTAATTGTGATGGATATCCTTTGTATAAAAGAACAGAAGGACAAACTGCAATAATTTGTGGTAAAGTTGTAGATAATAGATATGTGGTTCCATATAATCCACACTTGCTGATTAAGTACAATGCACACATAAATGTGGATGCTTGCACTTCAATCAAATCCATAAAATATCTGTACAAATACATTTACAAAGGATATGATGCCGCAACTGTTGTTGTGCAAGGTGCACAAAACCAAGAAGAAAATCCTATTTTACATGATGAACTTTCATCTTATCTAGATGCACGCTATGTAAGTGCTCCTGAAGCAATGTGGCGTCTTCTCAAATTTGAAATGCATGATTGCTCACGTGCTGTGTATAGATTAGCTGTACATTTGCCACAAAGACAATTAGTTTACTTTAATGCAGGAAATGAAAGAAACGCTCTGGTTCAAAATGAAAACAACGAAACAACACTTACTTCATGGTTTAAATTAAATTCACAGGACACTGAGGCAAGACAATTTGTTGCGGGAAGTCATGGCTACAGAATTGCCTTTTTGGGGAAAGGTGATGTTGTTAGGTGGAGATTTTAGACAAACATTACCTGTGGTTGTCCATGGAAATCGGACACAGATTCTTGAAACATGTAGAAAGGCAAGTCCACTATGGAAAATATTAACACATCTTAAATTAGAAAAAAATATGAGATCAGAGGGAAAAAATTATTTCAATGATTTGTTAATTAAGATTGGCGAAGGAAAAACACAGGTCATAAGTAATTTACCTGAAGATACTGTAGAAATACCACAGGAAATGATTTGTAAACAGTCACTGATATCAGCTATATTCCAACATGGAATAATTCACAATGAAGAATCAGACCTTTCACAAAAAGTAATATTAACATTTAAAAATAAAGATGCATCACATCTGAATATTGAAATTTTGAAATTAATCAAAGCAACACAGAAAAAATCAATTGATTAACACCATCTGGAATGCCACCACATATTTTACAGCTAAAAATAGGGGCAATCGTCATGTACTGAGAAATATGAACCCAAAAAAGGACTTTGTAATGGGACCAGATTAACTGTACAGGATTTAAGAGATCATTTCACACATACAGAAATTCAAATAAAATAATACAAAGGTATACTAATGCTAGCAAGTTAAAAGTATTACATTTGTCATTATCATTTAAAATCAATACACATATTTAAATAATATGAACATAATATAGTGATAGCAGAAAACAAATACAATAAAAAAGTAAGTCAAAAGCAACATTTGAAAATAAAGCATGAACGACAACATTCTGGAACACAAAGAGTTAACTAATTGCCATAGAAACTATATGATGAGTGAGAGACTGATAGAGCCTCACGAAACGCGTGTTGGGAGATTGTGACTTCATCAGTAAGTGCGATCACAGCGCAGACCACGCCAACATATCGTGGAGCAGGATAGATATAGCTCTATAGCTTCAGGACCACTACTAACTTAAAAGAAAGATAGGAAGCCAATACTTTCCCCACAAATTTACAACATAGAAACAACAGGGTAATAATAAGAAAGAATAAGAAAATAGAAAAGCAAGAAAAAGAAAAAAGAGAGTAAAAGCATAATCAAAGCAAAAAACGGAAGAAAAAGGAGGACACCACTTGCTTTTAAAAAACTAATAGACAGAAGCATTAATGAAACATACAGTTTAAGATACAGCATAAAATCAGGATGTATACATTATTTTAAAAATAGCACAGCACCAGCACTTTAAATTCATAAGGTAAAGTAGTGACTGTGACAAACTAACAGTCACAAGGTAAAAGGTTAATTCAACAATATAAGAATAAATTACCACTAAGTCACAATAGCACAAGCACTATAAGATAACAGTTTTGAATAGCACAGTTTGAATTAAAATGCACTTTAAGTAATAGAATCACAAAATCAACAAAAATAAAGAGGGTAAAAGAGTAACACAAACGAAACATAAAGGCAACTAAAGTATATACTGAAGTGAAGTGCTGTATGAATAAACAAAACTTTAAACCAAACAGATAAAAGGATTATAAAAGAAAAATCCTATCTTATGTAAATAAAAACCAGGGTACCTGATAAGGATTTGATCAAGGAAAAATAACCATAAAACACAAATACAGTTGAATTGAAAAACATAATCTTTTATTGACTGGAGCATAATAAAGTAACTAAATAAAAAAGCTGTGAGCAAAGCAAAGAATATAATAACAACAAAAATAAAACCTAAACAAAGCTTTAATAATTTGCTGGACGTCAAAAAACCCAAAGGATTAAAAACCTTGGGTTTAACATGATTTTTTTAATTGTTGCATTTTTAACAATATTTTACATGTACAAATAAAGATTGAGAGCGCTATTAAATTGCAGCCTTGTAAATACGAGTTGAAAACGAATGGCATACGTAGTTGAAAAATGAGACAGTTTACGACGCTATTAAATTCAAAGTGCTGCGAGATACGAGTGATGGATGCAATCTTGTAGGATTTGTGAACGTGGGACGCTATCTCAGATAACTTGTGATTTCCGTGGCCGTGCGTATCAATTAATCAATTAAGGTTTGAGTGTGAAAATGGCGTGAAATACGTAATACGGAACACTTAACTAGACGGCATTATGCATATTAAGAGGAATAATAGTCCTAATAGCATTAGATAACAAATAATACATATATTAGATCTACAATCTAGGCATAATAAAGGGTTAATATGTCATCATTTTGATGTTTTTGTGTTTTTATGTAATCAGGTAGTGTGTCTTTAATTGCTTTATGTAAACTTTTCATTCCAAAATGTAACAACTAATTTGTTTTATAATGCATTTGCTTTGGTGGGAGAAGGGTGTTATTGTGCAATCAATTGTAATGGCCTTCCATGCTTTCCCTCTGTTAAACTGTCACTTTTACACTTTAATTAGTCTGTACGTAGTATGTAAAACAATTTGCTGGCGCATTTCTGTGCACTTTGCAATTTTGCGAGATACGAGCGTACACGCAAATAATTCTTGTCCGCGGCTTACTATGTAGCGCTTCTCGGAGACAAATCTCAGAAAATGAGTCCAATATTACGCAAGTCAAACACAACACGATTCGTAGTACGCAAATCACGCTATGAGGCGCATTTGCAAAATACGTTTCGAAACGTAGCTCTAATTTAATAGGGCCCTGAATTTTTTTTTAAGTAGTATGTGGCAATAATAATGGAAACAAGGGCTGCATAAAAGGTGTTTCTGTACAACCTTGGTTGGTTGTTCAAGGATTCCTAAATAATAACACCTAGGCTCAATAAACAAACTAAGATAATTTTTTGAGCATTACAAGGGTAGCAGATTATCTGAACCAGAACAGTTTGTGAAGTATTTGTGTGCTCCTGTGGTTAAAATATACAGAGACTGGACAAACGGCATCATTGCGAACAAACGGAAGCTGCGGAGGTGAACGTCAACTGCGAAGATGTGGGAGGTACACCCGACACACTACAGTTGAGCAACTCCCCATCCAAACGAACCAGAGGGCTACCACGAGTGTGTCTAAGATGGCAGCACAGTGTACCATGTTGCATATGGGGCTCTGAAGCAATCAGCTGGTCACTTCACCCATGCTGAAGAGGGTTCATCTTCAGAAACCGCTTCAATTTGCACAACAGTACTGAAATCGGACCTCTTCTGATTGGCAAAGGGTTGCCTTTTCTGATGAGTCACGTTTTCTGCTCCCTCGACTGGATGGACGTCGGTGTGTCAGGTCTGAAGCCTCCAAAAACAAACACTCTGCAACGATTGTTGGAAGAAATGGTGGCGGCAGTGTTATGGTCTTGAGAAATGTTTTCTTGGCATTGTCTGGGTCCACTCATACCATTGAAAGGCACTCTCAACTGATTGGGTTATCTATCCATCCTTGCAGATCAAATACACCCATAAATGTTGATTATCTTCGCTGGAGCAGATGGGATCTTCCAGCAGGACAGTGCAACATGTCACATGGCCAGAATTGTGCGTGAGTGATTGGAGGATCACAACGAAAACTTTCAAGTACTTTGCTCGCCACTAAATTCCCCGGACTTCAACCCCATCGAGCACCTGTGGGACCACCTGATCGCCATGTTTTCCACATGGATCCTCCACCATGCACTCTTCAGCAGCTGTCGGATGCAATGAAGTCTGCATGGCTCCAGATACCCTTGCCAACCTTCCAGTATCTTATTGACTCACTACTACACAGTCTACCTGTCGTGCGACTAAGGTAAAAAATGGTACATGCATTTAAAACCAGTGAGGTCTACATATGAAATCTTTCTCTGTTAATTGCAAATGATTAACACATTTTAATTTGCATCTATTACTGCCTTTGTGTGAAAACACTTCCTAATTATTTAATTAGTCTAATATACTAAGCTAAAAAGCTGAGAAACTGAAAAGATTTAACACTTGTGTGAGTGCTAATAACATGTATATTAAGTAGCATCCTCACAAGTTTTAATTGCCATAGTGAAGAAATGTCAGGTTATTGTTTCTGATAGATAAGTATCTGCAACTGTTTAGAAACAATTTGTATTTAATTGATGTCTTGTTTACCAAGAAGTACAAACAGGGTATGTGTGTTTGTTACAGGGTGCAGACTGGCATTCATATTTTAATATGTGTTTAACAGATTAAGAGTGTATGCGTGTTCCAATCTAAAGGTATACAGTCATACAGTCAATTCTGTATAACCTGTAAGGGAAATCTTTCAGTTTTCTAAAATACCAATATTAATTTGTTATAAGTTTCCTCCTTGGATGGATTTTGCTTTCACATGTCCAGATTTCATTTTCAGATTCCTGGGATGACCTTGGCCAATGCTGGGCAACCTCAACCTGCAAGGACTACTAACAGACTAGGATTTCAGTACCTATCTGCACGATTACAGGTGTGTCAACCAATTACAATATTGAGAGAGTCTTTTAAAAAGGGAGATTAAAACAATGCTCAGAGACAAACAAGTAAGCAAGCGGACCAAAACTTTGGAGAGCTCAGCGGTTGTAACAATAACCTCTGAATTTGCAGAATAAAATATCATTACATTATAAAGAGGTTTTTAAACAGTGGAGTCCTTGTACCTTATTTTGTATGGAAGTTGTCCACAACTGGATAGGGAAAATATTCTATACTCGTTGGTGGTCAGAGAAGCCTTATGGTACTTTTGTTGTCTTGCTTCTTTCTCACATCCTCCCAATGTGCTGCGGGAGATCATCTGGATTCAATTAAAGGTCCAGCTCTCACATTACATCACAGTCCTTGCATGATATTAGTCTTTGGCATTACAAACAGTAACAAATCAGTTATCCAAAAAAAAGTGTTTTAATACATGCCTTCTTATAAACTGTGGGCATAGGAGCCCAGAAAATATAGGTGGAGTTAATTCAACTCTACTTCCAGGGCGGGTCTCCCGCTGGTGCTCCCAGCACAGTGCACCATGGCCCTGCCCTGGGTGATCCCCATTGCTGCCAATTGTTTAAATTCTCAATGCCTCTTCCCCTCCAATCTAATATAAATATAAATATATATATATATATATATATATATATATATATATATAATGATAAATTACGGGTCAAAGCTTTCATGGGAAAGACATAGTGCTGAATACTTAATACTGAAAAAAAATAAATGCTGTACTTTAAATAACACATTTTAAAGGGCTCAACAAATGCCAGGAGCCTGGTTGTCATGCAACAAAATGCTTACAGGCACCTATCATACACTGTACGTCTCTGCAATTCAGTGCTACCTGGAAGCAGACAGGCATGGGTGACTGAGCCAGTGCAGTGTGGGCGTTACATTCCTCAGGATCATCACCGCACCCTCCAGCCGAACGTACCTATGTGTAAGTGAGGAGTGAAAGCTGCTGCTGCTACAACAGCCCTCACTGACAAATATACTTAGCAGAGCATCCTATGTGCAGCTAATCTAGGCCTCTTTTAATAGTGACTCTCAAGCAACCATAAACTACATTTATCCGGCATCTATAATCCTAGCTGGTTGCTTTATATCATTACTGATTTTATCTTCAGACTTCATTTTTGGATGAAGTCAATCAGTATGCAGATATGGAACACACAGTAAAATGATGAAAATCACACTTTTAGTGCAATTAGTTGGAGACCTGTAAAACAAGTGCAAGACTTTTCTGGATAAAAAGCTAATTTTGCATATACAGATTTATCACCTACACTTTTTATTTCTTTTCTCTGTATATTTAAATAAAGAGTGTGTGTGTGCGCATGTGTGTGGCTTACCAAATACCAGCCCAGAACATAACTATCATATGGTATATAAACTCCGCAAAGTGCTATTTTTCAGCACAGCAGAGTCATTTTTGTTCTTATACTTCACTGGAATTTGGGCAAACAAATGAGTTATTTCATTCAGTGAAAATCAGTGACTTATAACAGAGGTATGTGTTTTAGAGATGGCCATAACCTTCATTATCACTACACTGTCTGGGAACATAAAAACTCTAAGCAGCAACATTTTAAAGTGATCTGAACGGCCACATAATAAATAGGTGTTGTGGGGACTATAAAAGTCTTTGATTGTGGTCTTGTGCTTTTGCCTAGAGTGGTATGCCACCACCATGTAATTTTATGTTAGTTTTTAAGTAGCCTCTTGTCTTATTAAACAGTCAAGATATCGCTAAACTATAAAGTATATGTTGCTACACAGGTAGGGGATATTATTTGAAATAATAATTTAGTGAATGCCATGAGTGGTAAAATCATCAGCAAGTATTGTCTCACTTTGTTTTATCTTATTTGTGGTGGTCTAGTGCCTGAGAGGTAATCTGCCAAGTATTCTAACCCCAGCAAAGTATCTGATCCTTTTTTTCAGCTAGTCCTTGGCATGACTTCAATAAATCTAAGCATTAATGGACCGAAAAATAATGTATCACCAAAACTCCACTTGCTGCCTAGTGGAGCTACCACCTGAAAAGCCAATCCTCATGATCTGAGCAAGATTATTCCAATCAAGATGCACAACCAGCATACACACACTAGGCGAAACATAAAGCTTACAAATGCCTTAGATTGTCTTCTTTGGAAGGAGGACAGAAACCTGTCACAGTAAGTGTACTATGTCCTCTTGTATTCTGCTTAAAAATTGAGAAGAATCCATACCCAGCTTCGGCAGGGCTTTGTCAGTGCCATGTGGCGAGCACTCCAGGAGCTGTCTTTCAACTAACATACAGTAGCCTTCTCTACGAAGAGAAATATTGGGAGGGCTTATTTCCCTGCTTCACAATATGCTTATATGCCCTCAAAGCAATATAAACTCCAAGACTCTACTGGAAGGATGATCTTAAGCTTGGAACCAGCGACAACAGAGAGATTTTGGTTCCCAAGTTTTAATACCTCGCTTCTCCTATTCTTACCTTTTTGTTTACACTTCCACTATCAATTTATACTTTCCCTCTGCCTCCTCTCCAGAAAGAAAGAAATGATGATGCATGCAAATGTAACTCTTTATGATAATATGATTGCAAGATATGGCCATAATACCAACAAATTGGGAATTAATTTACATGCTGATGCCCTGTGATGTTCATACAGATATATTATGACCATGTAATTTTTATATTACTATTTTATACACCTGCCACTTTTTAATAATAAAAAGTGCTGCAATAGTCTATATATAGTTATTTATTTCAGGTAACTGGGAAGAACAAGAGGGCGACAATCTCCTTGCAGTTTCCTTTTACTTTATTTGCAGTGTCAGGTAGTGATAGTAATTTAACATTTTAGTGCCGCTGCCTGTTTAATTTTTATGTGCTTAACTGGTGCTGCGATTTGTAAGAGCCTTGCGGGACCTTTTTGGTGTAAGTAAGCTGCGGCTCGGTTTTAGCGAATTACGGGTTTGCGTAGCATTTGAATAGCGACCTGGGCTTTCTTGCGGCCGCAACTCTTAACGGAAGTAAGCTCATTGCAAGCGGTTTCAGCTCGACGGCCCGGAGGCCACGAATTGAATAGTGACGTAGCCGGCGGGCCTTGCCTTGCGGCCTCGGAGCTCTTACAGCCCTTAATAGAATGAGGCCCATACTCTTCAAAAATTAAGATTTTCTAAAAATAAAATATTTGCTCATGACTTGTGTGTGTATGTGTCATACAGTTGTGCCCGCCTCTCCGTGACCTTAATCCATTTTGTGGTGGGGAAGCTGCATGTTGGATTGGTCTTATACAATGATTTTTATCCATCTGTAGGATATTATATTGGAAATGTTTGTACATTAAAACTCGCAATGTGTTTCATTTTAATTTCATGTATTTAACTTGTCTTAATCTGTAACACATTACTTTCCTATTTAATATATGTATTCTTGTTTGAAGCTTTATTTTTCATGAATAATTCATTAACTACCATTTGCCTTAACTTGTAGTCTTATTATTGCTTAAACATATTCATGGCATCATCACAATCTGAAAATAGCATAAGGCTTGTTCACTGCCTGAAGGACAATATGCAAACATCTGATTGCTTCCCGGGCCACACAACAAAACCAGATACACTATAATCATGTCACACTTCAAATTAAAATAGAGAAATGATCTAATATATTAATATTGCCGTAAGCGATTTCTGCAGAAATACAAAATTTACGGCTATGCATTCTCTTTACAAGCAGACTGAAAAAGAATGTACTGTTATAGTTTCATAAATTGCTTGGTGGTATATTTTATTAAATATAGAGTAAGGGGTGACTGACCAGAGAATCTGACCTCTGAACAAATGACCATAGGGACAAAGCATCTGCCTAGGTACTTGTGTATTTTACATGACGCACAAAAAGAGCGAGAAAAAAATGCAGGAGGTGCACTAGCAGCCCTATTAAATTCCCTCAACGTTGAAATCCATAACCAGTAACGCAGCTCGCAAGACTTATGGCTATTAAATTGGCCCTGTAAAGAAACCGGCTAACGAATTGCAGGTTAGGTGCGAAAAAACCCTACGGGACGTGGAGATTTGAACTGCGCACCTGCAAATTCCTTGTTCTCTCAAGCCCGTAACTGCTACATTCCAATTTCACTATTAAATTGCATCAAATCCACTGAGGTTCAACTCCGTAACCCGCAAATGGAGCCAAGAAGTCAACGGGTACTAGAGAGGACCCTCAAGGGCCTAAAAGTCCTATCCGTAGCACTGTAAATGCAAATACACACACTACTATACTCATAAAGAAAGGGAAAGGGATGTTAGGTATTAAAATTAATAGCACAACATTCTCAGGCTCGTAAATCTGCAATATAAATTACTTTTATTTCTGTTTAATTTCTGTGTTTTATCAATCCCGGCAATCAATGTGTTAATACATATATTGGAACACGCATGGACTTGAATATCATATTGCATTATTTCTGAAATGCTGGTCCGATCGTACCCTGTAATTGAAACCTGTAAGGCTTTGAAATCTCACCTCCATTTTTCAGTGATGTAATGATGACGATCTTATTTGCCATTGGCTCTGGGTTTGACTAATTGATCATGTTCACGGCCGCACATCCAATAGCGCAAGAATGGTTTACAGGCTCACGTCCCCGGCCCGTAACTCGCTGCATGGTCTACAGGCTCGCGTCCCCGGCCCGTAACTCGCGGCATGGTCTAATGGTCTAATTTAATAGGGCTGTAAGAGTAGTAATACATGGAATATTAACAAGGTAGGACAGAAAATGTGCAACTCTTTATTAAGTGTAAGTCTCTAAATATGCTTATATGGATTGTAATCAAAAGGTATGTCAGAATATACTCTACCTAAACAAAAAAAAAACAATCAATCTCCAATTTGAAAATATATTAATCTTTATTAGTCCTTCAAAATCATAAAAAAACTAATTGAAGATAAAAAATATCTACGGTCGATGCAATATAGAGTAAAGTGAGCGATCATGATTACGTCACAAAACCACAAGCGACTAACAAATCACAGTATTACTAATTATTTATTCTTGTCACTTTATCACTCAAAATTCTGAGAAAAAAAGAAAGGAATATAATTCTTCTATTGGAAATTTTATAGTTCATGTGTAGCAAGTTAACTGACAACGTTCCAAGGAATAATTGAACACAAATTTATTTAATAGCAACATTAGCTAATCTTTCACATAGCAACGAAAGAATGTTGCAACCTCCATTGAAAAAATGGACCTCTGGACACCTAGGCCCCTATTCAATTGCGAAAATTGTAGTTTCGGGAGCCCGTAATGGAGCCGGTAAACTAATTTGCAATTCAATTGGCGTCTGTTTGCTAGCCACAAATAATTTGCAGGTAGCGAGCTGAAAAACCCTCTGATTGTTAAAATCATAACTCTGACCCAGCTAAGCCTTTGATCTTTTCTCACACGTAAATGGCAAATGTAGAAGAAAATCCTATAGGTACCAGATAGGACTCGCAAGGAGGTTAAACTGCTCGTAGCACTGTAAATGCAAATAAAAACCAATACTGCACTTTAGAAAACAGGGAAAGCGATGAAAAACATTGGAATTATTTGCTCAACAGTCTCAAGCTCACAATTTTGCAATAAAAATTATTTTCTTTACGTTTCATTTCTGTGATATATCACTCTTTGTAATCAAGGAGTTAATATATATCAGGCCACCCACATGGACTAGAACATTTCCTTCATTGATTTTCTATTATTGTGTACATTGCTGGATTGCGAGTCTGATTGCATATTGGACTTCTTTTTTATAACAATGAGTTTTATTGTCACCGCATATAATAATTATTTCACAGCCTGGATCTCGGCACGCAGGCCTATCCATTTCTCATATGTCCATAGCATCCAGTAAACAAACATTTATATACATCAGAGTACAGTGAGTTTTGGACCCACCCTGTAAGATAAGTCCAGATGCAGGTTAGCCTGTTATAGGTCAAGCCGAGTAGTGCTAGTGTATGCATGGTGACTATCACTTTTTTAATTTTATTTATAACATTAACCTTTTAGAAACAAAAAAAAAAACCTAACACTTGAACAGCTTGCTGGCCGGTCCCTTTTCCCACATATGGGCTCCCTAAATATAGGATTTTTTTTTTTTTTTCCCTTTTAAGTAGGATTGTCCCCCAGCCCCATCATTAACCCCTTCCCCGGGCTCCCGGGCCTACTTCACTGAGGAAATGGGCCAAGCTTACAACCCGCCGCTAGTTCTAGCACCCTAATGCTAGGCCTATGTATACTGTCCATGGGTCCCAAATTTTCCTGTACTTATCCATAGAGTCATCTAATAGATGGGTGATTCTTTCATTGATGGCAATATAGTTAATCTTTTTTTTAATCATCTGGAAGTTTAGGTTACTGGATTTCCAGGCTTTAGCAATATGACTCTTAGCTGCCAATGCTATGTATTGCAGCAGTCTGTTTTGGGAGGGAGTCAGAGTACTATTGGGGATCCCCAGCAGCATGCTATCCATAGACCTTTCTACCGGGGTAAGGAATAAGTCAGAGGCTAGTTCTGAGACTAAGTCCCAAATCTTAACTACCTTGGGGCAGGACCACCAGATATGGGAGAATGTCCCCGTTGCCTGACACCCCCTAAAGCATAGTTGGCTTTCTGACTTTTTCCATTTTTCGAGCTTTTCCGGGGTTATGTATACCCTGTGGAGCACCTTGATGGCGGTTTCTAGGATGCTATAGTTAAGGGAGCCCCTATAGATGTTAGACCACGCTGCCCTCCATTTACTTAGGTCCCAGCTCATATTCATGTCAGTTTCCCAATCAGCCATGTGTTTGGGCTTAAGTCCAGCAGGCCTGGCATTGAATGTTTTGTATAGCATCCCTAGGGTGCCCTTCGTTAGAGGAGCCGCTTGACAGATTTTAGTCAGCCAGTTCATTTCTGGGACTGTGTGATTTTCCAATAAGGAGATTGCCAGATGTTTTAATCTACAAAAATTGTAGTGTTCAGACAGGGGCATATTATGTTTATCCCTTATTTTTTCGAATGAGATAATTTGCCCCTTTTCCATCCACTCTCCCAGCCTATCCAGATTTTTATTCTTCCACCAGTGTTGGGAGGATAAATTTAGGTTAACTGGCATCTGGGGATGATTAAGGAGTGAGATCATGTAGGATGGTTTTGGGAATAAATTTGTGTGTTCGTGGGCCCATTTCCAGCATGTCAGAGTATGTTTTATTATGGGATTGGATATGTCTTTAATTTTGGGGGGAGTTTCTGACAACCACATAATAGAATCCCAGGTCAACGGTTTCATTGATTGGTTTTCTATGTAAATCCACGCCGGCTGATGTGTCGTTGAGTGTGCAATTGGTAGAAAGGATAGTTGGGCGGCCTTGTAATACAATTTAATGTTAGGGCAGGATAGACCTCCATCTAACTTGTGTAGATACATGATTTTTTTTGCGATTCGTGATGGGCCTTGGTTCCAGATGAACCTAAAGATATGCCTTTGGAATTTAGATAACTCTTTATGTTTAACCTGAATTGGGAGGGTTCTAAAAAGGTAAAGAAGTCTGGGCAAAATGTTCATTTTAATTGTGTTAATTCTCCCTACCCAGGACAGGCGGAATTTCGTCCATCGACCTAAATCGGCCATCAAGGTTTTTAGTAGTTTAGGCATATTGGACTTCTAAACGCTAATTGATTGACATGTAACCTCCATGTTTTACTCATGTCATGATGACCGTCTCATTTACAATTGGCTGTTTCTAAATCGGTAGTTACGGACTTGTTTAACTGATCATGATCATGCTCTGAAATGCTACATGGTTTACGGTTTAGGCTTTCAGCCAGGTAGCTGCGGGCTTGTTCAATTAAATCGCTCTGTATCTGTTGCAATTGAATAGGGGGCTCTAGTCTCATAAAGTGTTCTGGTCTATGGGTTGCCCATCAATCCTTGCCCCAAAGTCTGTAATTTAAATGATTATTGCCCATATAGCATAAGGAGAAATATTTGTAAATGCTCACTCGCTCACAAACTCGCTCTAACGCAATCTCCGTACAGCATGTGGCGTCATCATCTTGAGACAATTACATGCTAGGTAAGTTCCTGATATACGTAACGTGTGTTGCTTCTACTCAGGCACTTTTATTAAAATGTCATACCCCCTACAAAAATACTGTTTTATAGTTCAAATGGATCTGCCCTCAGATTCACAAATCTTTTCATGAACTCTTTCTCTTGAAAGCTTAGTTAAACAGGCACAGCAAAGGCCCCACTTATTGCAGCAATGAAAACTACTCATACACATAAATATAGCTGCATTAAGTTATTATTACATTTCACATGGAATTATTAAATAGCTGAGACTGAAACGAAGCCATTTTAAGGACTAATTCCCTGTGAAGACTCCCTCCCCCAATAAAAGCCTTATCTACTGTGATTAACTCTCACAGTAGGTTGCTATTAGCAGGGATGACATGTCATTTGGTTAAATTATTTATACCAAATGGATATGCTCTTACTGCTTTTCGCTCGGCACTGTAAGTTAATTAATTACACTAAAGTTATTAGAAGAGAGGAGAGTCTTTTTAGGTTATATATGCTTAAAATACCGATCAAGCTCACATATCTAAAACTTTCATTTCTTAAAGTGCAGGAAAAACTATTTTACGTGCACTTTAATTTCTGAAAATAACCCAATGGCTCCATTACATGGCTCCCGTAAGGAATCTTGCAAATAGATTTCCCATGTAAGGAGTTTTTTTCTGCAGTAAACCCTTACAAATAAACCATCTCTAGTGATTGCTATGTATGAACTGTACACTGCTGCTATAATAGATTTTACCTAAAGTGCCTTTACATGGCACCCGTAAGAGTTGCTGAACACCCTATATATTCTCATAAGGCTCTGCAAGAGCTCAAATCCTTAAATGTAAACTCAACTTTCCTCAAGAGCAGGAAAACCCTTACGAGAACAGTTACAAGACATCTAGGAAGCTACCAAAAAATAGCCTAAAGTATTGTTCAAGACACTAACAACATGGAATTGAAGTCTACATACCCTAAAGCACTAAATAAACCTTTCTATGGTTAACCAAGCCCTATACAACAGTACTAAAGAACAATCAAGTAAATCACAATGTTAATTACAAATACCTGCACACACAACGATGACACACAACTAATGCTAAGTGCTGATTAATAAGGGTCACCCACGCACCTGTATATGCCATGCCATTGAATACCATGTAATAAGGTAAAATTAGCATATAATATGATGTGTTTGAGCCGGCAAGAATAATTAACCACATCAATGTGTCAATATTTCAGTGAGAAACACAGCTATATACACATGGAGCCTCATTCAATTTGAAGCCCGCATCTCATGGTATACAGGCCGCATGTCTGTGGGCTTGCTGCGGGCTTGTGGTCTGCTACAAATCCGGTGCTATCCAATTTAACAAGCCCGCAAGTTACGAGCCGAAAGCAGAAACCGTAAACAATGCAATCGAATGTAGCAGTTCAGGGCGGGAACATGATCAATTAAGCTAGGCCGTAACTGCCCATTTAGAAACAGCCAATAGTAGTAAAACATGGAGTAAAACATGGAGGTTACACGTCAAGTAGCGTTTAGAGGTCCGATATGCGATCAGACTCGCAATTCGGCAATGTACAAAATAATAAAAATGAATGGCGATACTGTTTTAGTCCATGTGGGTGGCCTGTTTATGTATTAACTCATTGATTCCCGAGATCGATGGAGCCGCGAAATGAAACATTTAAAAAAAAATGTATTGCCGTTTTGCGAGCTTGAAATGTCTTTCATCGCTTTCCCCGTCATTTACAGTGCAGTATTGATTTTTTATTTGCATTTATAGTGCTACGGACATGACTTTAATTCCTTTGTGATTCCTACCTAGTACTCGTAGGATTTTCTCCTACATTTGCCGTTTATGGGTATGAAAACATGTGCGGGCTTGGGGAATTGTAGTAATTGAATAGTAATAATTTTAGCAATAGAAAGTCTTGCAGACGTGAAAGATCAAAGGCTTCCATGGGGTGTAAGTTTCGGTTTTAAAAACGCAGCCCATTAGAGGCTCACAAAAAAACGCCAATTGAATAGCAAAATAACTTACGGCCTCCATTACGGGCTCCAGTAACTTACAATTGCACAATTGAATGAGGCTCACATTGTTACAATATTAAGTTCTTTAACTTTAATTGTGTTCTATGGGAATTACTAGAGGAATTACTGTGTTTCTGGGCTCTGACTGCACACTTGCATCTGCTTATCTGTACTCATAAGAACCCTTGAGAGTTTCTTAAGCTATTTTCCCTTGTGTGACAAATCCCCTTGCTACCTATCAGTTCTTGCGTAAAATAACCTATGGAGCCATGTAATAGCTACTCGTAAGAACTCCCATAGCTATGAGCCAGCTTTGCGGAAGATCTTATGCAAGCCATATAAATTATTCCTGTGACCTTTGCAGTGTCCATTCAAGCCATGGACTGGTTGTATTTATTGTACTGCACTTTCTTCACAGTACCATTATGCTAAATCACTTTCCTAACAACTTAAGTTTGAGGGCGAGCAAAATAAACTGCACAGTGCAGCTGATGGTGTTGGCTTCCTGGATATTTCTGGTTAATTTAAAAAAATTTAGTGACTACTAGTTGCTGACACAAGGAATATGCTGGTTTGAGAATAAAATAAGAGAACTATGTTGTGGAGTGCTAAATATAGTGCTAATCAATGGGTAAAATACGCTAGTGCCCTCCAGGCTACTTGTCTATACCAAGAGATCACTTATAGGAACAATATATATAAAATTGCCTGTTGGGTGTATGGGGATTTCCATTTCGGATAATAGAGATTAGAAAGCCAAATCTTGTTGGGCATATAGCTTTCATATTTTATTTGATTTGATTCATCAAAGTATATATAACATTCTCATTCAATGTAGTAGATAATCATAAAAACTCTAATAAAATTTACATCAAGAAAATCAATTATGATATGGGTTTTATACCCTGCTTAAAGCATTTATCGAAGTAAAGGTACTTTTGATCATTGATAAAGCAACAGAAGGAATAGCGAAACGCGTTTGATCTTTGTACACAATATCATAATTGATTTTATTGATGTAAATTTGACATGACACAAGCAGTTTTCTAAAATAAAGAATATCTCTAAAAAATGCTATTATTACCATGACCTACACAGCTTTGTTTGTTACATACTTAATAAGTTTTCCCAAACTACAGAGTTTATTTTTAATGTTAATATATCCTAATCTTAAAATCCCTATTTTTATGCAAAACACATTTGTAATATTTTAAGCCTTAACGTTTGGGACTGGTTTCCAATACTTTAAGGCCTTCGTGGTCCTATATTTAAAATCAATTGCAAGAATTACCCTGGAAAATATGCAAAATATAAAATGTATTGGACTGACCATTGTTGTAAAATGGAAATCTGGCATCTACAACTGCTCAAGCTTTCGGTATTATTTATGGAACACTCATTAGTTTACAAGGACACACATTTCTGAGAAAGTAAAATACATACTTATTTGACAAAACAAAATGGAGTCTGTGTTTATTTTTTAATTTTCTTAGCTGACATTAAAGCACACCCGGAGAACAAACACAGTTAAGTCATGCACAAATGAGACTAATACAAAAAAAATAAAAAATCTCTTATTTGTTGATATTGAAGATTATATGATGTGTTTACCTACTTTTATGTTAACAATATTTGAGAACTGATATAAGGGAATTGCTGTATAACCAAATATTATACAGTAATGATATGTTACCTAATTATCCACGCTACAGTGATCACCTACTCATATACGCAGGGTCCAACATCATCTCCATTTATTATCATAGAGGGAATAGAGCTCAGCTCTTTATGGCCGCTCTATTAGGCCATGCAAAATTACTTTTAAATGACTGATAAAAGCACATTGCCGGAATGGTCTTTTGGCAGGCAAAGTGAATTTTCAATTGAATGGAATTTATTTTATATTACAGTCTTCTCATTTCACATATCTTCTCTTTTCCTGCTTGGCAGAATATGAAGTCCTAACTGGTACAGGGACTTGGTGCTGCTTCCCTCCCCCACATAAAAAGTAACAAAGGCATCTAAAAATTGTAGAAATCAGTGTAATAAAGAAATACATTTTCAAGATGTAAAAAAATCCTCCCTAAAAAAGTTCCATAGGTATATGCCTACCCTATAAGCATAGTGAGCTACTCACAACCCTCTTTTTAAGACCTGCCAGACAGGCCATGATTTAGGATATTTAATGCTGTGTGAACATAGGTAAGACAATTAGTATTCAACAGGCCACAGATCCTCTAATTGTTTTAATTGTATTTATCCAGGGTTAAACCTAAATCATGGTCTATCTAGTGTAGGGGTGGGCAATTCATTTCCCAAAGGGGCCACATAAGAAACTGGGACATTATATAAATATATATATATCCTCTCTGTCTTTTCCTTCTTTTTGACCATTCCTTTTCTCTCTGTTTCTCACTCCCTCTCTTTCCCTCTTTCTCAGGCTCCCCCTCTCTACCTCTACTCTCTCTCTCCCCCTCTTTGTGTCCCCCTCCCTATCTCCTTTCTCTCTTCCACTCCCTCCCTTTCCCTCCTGTCTCCTCTCTCTCTCTATCTCTTCTTGTCTCCCCCTGTCTTTCTTTCTCTCCCTCTCCTTCTCCCCTCTTCCTCTCTCTCTCCTGTCATTGTCTTCCTCTCCCTCTCCCCCTTTTCTCACTCTATATATATCCCTCTTCCTATAGCTATCCTCGTCTCTCTCCCCCTCTTTCTGTGTCTCTCTCTCACACTCACTCTCTTTCTCCCCTTTCTTTATCTCCCTCTCTCTTTCTCTCCCCTCTCTTTGTCTCTCCACTTTCTCCCTCTCTTTCTTTCTCTACCCTCTCCTTTTCTCTCTATCTCTCTCTTTCTCTCTCACCCTTCCTCTCCCTCTTTCTGTCTTTCTCCCCACTCTTTGTCTCCCTCTCTATTTCTCTCGCCTCCTCTCTGTGTCTCCCTCTCTCTTTCACTTTCTCACTCTGTCTCCTTCTCTTTCTCTCCACCCTTTCTCCCTATACCCCTCTTTCTCTCTTACTCCTCTCTCCCACCCCTCTCTCCATTTCTCCCTATCCCCCTCTCTTTCCCTGTCTCTCATCTCTTTCTCTCCCTTTCTATCTCTCTCCCCTTTCTCCCCAACTAACTCTCCCTCTGCCATCTTTCTCCATCTCTCCCCTCTTTCTCTCTTCTCCTCTCTCTCCCTATCTTCCCCTCTCTCCCTCTTTCTCTCTCCCATTTTCAGTCTCTCGTCCCATTCTGTGTCTCCTTCTCTATCTCCCCTTCTCCCTCTTTCTATCTCTCCCACACTCTCTCTTCTCTCTATCCACTGTCTCTCCCCTCTCTTTGTCTCCCTCTCTCTTTCTCTCTCCTCCTCTTTCTCTCCCTCTTTCTGTCTTTCTTCTTCTCTCTCTCCCCCTCTCCTTTTCTTTGGTTCTTGATCTTGATTGTTTGTGGCTCCTAATGATATCTTGATTCCGGCTTTGATCTGTAACTGCATAGGCTGCAGTGGGTACACCAATACGTGGACTCTCTATTGGTTATTCCCCCCACTTCCCTTACCTGTGTGACAATTTCTGAAAGCTCCTCCCATGCTTGACTCCTCCCACTGCCGGCTCCCACTCTGAACCACCGTACTCCGAGCAAAGAGCAGGGACTGTGCAGGAGGAGGGAATCAGGAGTAGGGAGTCAGGGGGAGTGATTCTAGCGGTGGGTGGTAACTGGGGGCATTTTTGCTGCCCCAAGGAGGTGCCACCCCTGGCACCTACCCCTTGCTACGCTACTGAGCGCATGGGAGAGTGGAAGCAGCAGGAACGGCACAGCCGGGGAAAGGAGTGACGGAGGTCGGGGAGCTCTGCTCGTTCACCTCTGCCCTGGCGGGTGAGCCAGACAGGGAGAGCCAAAGGGCCGGATGTGGCCCGCGGGTTGTGCAATGCTTTGATCTAGTGTGTCTTGAGTAGAGAGTTGAACGATGACCCTTCAGGAGGAGGAACCATTTACTCGCATAAGATCTCTATTCAGTTCTGAGCTACAGAAAACAGACGCAAACAGGTTAAAAACTCTATGATATTAGGCAGAAAAACACAGCTTTTGAGCACTTCATGTATTTATAAATAGATACCTAGGTATCTGTGAAGTGTTTCCCAAACTACAGGGTGTGTATTGGTATTAAATGAGTACAAAGCAGGTAGATAACACATTCCTTTTATTGATATTAATAATTTGGAACCCAGATGAGAGAAGCACACTTGAGATCTTGCAACATACTTTTGGTTCTGGTCTGCCCTGTTTCTTGTCCGAAATGATTCAGGAGAATAAGAAGCACAAGAAGGATATATCTTGAGAGACTGAACTATCCAACGGTAATATAATTAGCAGCAGTATTGTCTATTTAAAAAAATATATGATTTCTATATTATATGTTTTATTATTCTTTAGTACACTGGTTCCCAGGAATGGGGGGGGGGTTGTATAGGCTCAAGCCCAGGGCAGCACATTTTCAGGGGGCAGAAGCCTGCCTAAAGATGCAATGAATTACAATGAAATAATGAAATCTGTTTGATAATGCACCAAAATGTCTGGTATTTCAGTCTGTAAGTGTACCTGACCTACTATAGATATACATAAATACACATAAACTTATGATTTGAGATATAGAAGGATAAATGGGGACCTGCAAGTGAGGTGTGAGGTGGAGGGTGTATAAATGGATGGCCTAGGGCAGCATTAATCCTCAATACTCCCATGCTGGTTCTGCTTTTTATGTAGATTCCTTTTCTGATTGCATGGAATGGAAGTACAGTATTACAGTGAATCCTTTTGTTTACTTTACCTGGGAATTAAAAATTAGAGGCTTGCACCAGGGGCAGAGCTACAACCAATGCACTCATGCAGCTGCACTGGGGCCCTGACATCCAGGGGCCTCTGTCTAGCCCCTCGGCCCACTTGCGTCTTCTCTTGTCCCTGTAGCCCTCCCTCTGCTCTCTCTTGCCCCCAGCTCCCCCTTTGGCCCTCCTGTGGCCCTCAGCAGCGATCCCAGTTCTCCACAACCCTAATTTTACTTATAGTTCCATGGTCTCTCTTCCTAACACCCTTTTCTCCCTGTAAAGTCTCTTTCCCTCTTTTTTTCCACTCATCTTTCCCTCTTCGATCTTTCTTTTATCTCTTCTTTTCTACTCTTTCCCTTTTCTCTTTTCTATTAACTGTCCTTTTTCTCTACCTATTCTCCTCCTCCTTGCTCTTTATTTATTCTCCTTCTCTCTCCCCATTCTCTATATTTCCTTCTTGTCTCTTTTCCCTTCTCTTTATTCCTCATCTTTCCTCGCCTTTCTTTTCTCTCCCCTTTTTGTCTCTATTTCTCTATAACTTCCTCGTTCATTTCCTCCTCAATTCTCTCTTCTTCCACTCCTTTTTTTCTCTTCCTTTCAACCCTATATTCTCACATTATCTTCTTTGACCTTTTTTCTTCATCTTCTTACACCTGTTTCTCCTTCTTTCACCATTTTTCTTCCATTTTCTCACTTTCATTCTCCCTTGCTCTCACCCCCTCTCATTATTCTCCCCTCATTTCTCACTTCTCCTCTGGCTCTCCTTTACTCTCTCCTGCTCATCTCTCTCACCTACCCTTTTCCCCTTTTTCCTCATCATCTCCCCTATTTATTCTCCCATTTGTCCCTTTTCTTCCATTAAGCTCTTTCTGTTTCTCTCTTCCCTCACCCATTTTCCCTCTCATTCTTTTTCTCTTCTCCCTTCTGTGATGATGCAGGGGTAGGAGCTATTACTGCCCAGGGCCACCTGCTATAGACTACAGGTTAACTACCCGGGTTAACTACCCACCAGCACCCTGATATATGTCTTCTGTATGAGTCAAGGTCTCTCCATCAGGAATCAGCACTTCCAGGAGTCTCAGTAACCTTCCTGTGGTAGTGACCAAGACAAGTTACTTGCAGGGTGGAGATAGGATCAGTATCACAACCACCAGGAGCAAAAAAAGAGACCATACAATTTCTATATGTCTCGGAAGTCAAAAACCCTTTCGTTATTTGTTATTTGCATAGAATATATATCACAAAATAACCCCATCTCCCCTCTATAGCTAAACCCCACCTTGTAACTACAGCTACCAACATCCTTTACGACTGAAGCCAGGGAGGATACAGACCTAGACACTCTCATGTGTTGTAAATCCATATAACTTCCTTTAGAACTTGACCTTTATATTATACTAGCGACTTACCCGTCAAAAAATGACGGTCAAGAGAATTTTTAATGCTCTGAAATCTGTTTGCCACACAATATTGGTCTCTGACATTCTTAACCTTTTGTTTTATTAAGTACAAATAAATAGAACATTTTGAATAAAACTTTTTATTTTTTTAACTTTCAACTTGTATTTCACCAACAGGTATATATGGTATATATATTTTTTAAATATGAAATGTTTTAATTGTCATATATGGAATAACAATATAACAATGTGTTAATTTTTCATGAATAAATATTGTAAACCATAACATCAAAGTTTGTAACATGCAACTTGTATTTTAAACAATTATTTCTTTTTTTTTAAACAATAATAACACTTTGAATTGATATTTATCTATAAATAACAGACAACTATGTCAAGTTTCCTAAACTAAGTATTTTGTACAATAACATGCTTTGTAACATTTTTTTTTTTTTACTCATATTAAACTAAATTGGCATTGAATCCAGAGGAAGGCAAACAATAAAAACCCCCATTGAAACTTGGCCAATTGTATCAAAGAGGGGAAAAAAAGAATTCCTTCCTGACCCCATTAACTGGCGATCAGATTGCTCCCTGAATCAATACTCCATCTTAAAATTATACAGTTGAATGTATTAACAAATGCTTAAACTTGAAGTAACATAAATGTTTGACTATATTCAATATAGCTTAAAGTAACTTTCCACAATTTTGAAAAGACAATGTTATACAATATAGCTTGAAATAACTTTCCATTACTTTTAAAAGACAATGTTAACATGTTAAATACTACTTTAAAACATTTAAATGTAAGCTTCCAATTAAAGTAAAAGGCACCTAATTGTTTTGTGGGGCCAATCATGTGAAAAGGTAACTTGTAAGACCTTCCAATCTGTATAACCACTGTTTCATGTTGTTTTTCTTTTTGATACTTTTTTGTTTCTTCTTCTTGTACTTTGTTGAAATGGCACATCGAGTTTCCTATTGGAAATAGTGGTCCCCTATTTAAAGAGTCCCATAGAGCTCTAATTTTGTCCTTGAAGTAAAACCACTGTTCTCTATTGTTTTTGCCATTATATCAAGTTTCTTCTTGAAATATTGGTACTTCAAAATCAAAGTAACATAAAAAAATTTCTTCGAAATCAAAGTACTAGCCTGTATATTTACAGCACCTCATAGTACACAAGGTTTTTTTGCAAAAACACATCCATCTTCCAATAAATCACCCTGGCTTGTGTTTTCTTCAACATGTACTTTAATTTCCTCTGGATTATTGCATCTTGAAAATGCAACATATAATTGGCCATGTGCAAACACAGGTTCCATCAGAAAAATACCAACAGACTTAAAAGTTTGTCCTTGGGATTTATTGATGGTCATGGCAAATGCCATGATAATGGGAAATTGTCTCCTTTGAAGGACAAAAGGCAAACCACTCTCACTTTGAGCCAAATCAATTCTCGGTATAAGAACTGGTTCGCCTTTATGGGTTTAAGTTTAGACGGGAAAGCCGCCATTTCAGATACTTTATTGTGTAGATTGTCTTAAAATGGCGGCTATATTGTATGTATGTGTTACGCGCATCTGAATGATTTTGCGTCTTTAGTAAGCGATTTTCTGTCTTTATTAACACTGTTGTATTACCTCATGAAAGTGCTACGTGTTGGGCTCTGTTTTGCGTGTTTAGGGTCCTGTAGCCTCGTTTTCGTTTTCGGCGGCCATTTTTTCTCTCGCTTAGGGGATTTTCGTGTGTCTAAACTCCTGAATTTGGACTTAAATGGAGGTGTAACTTCACTTGCAGAGGTCCTGGATGCCCCCCCTTGATGTGGGTAAGTTTTTTATGTGTTTTTTTGTGTGTATTTATAGTGTTTTGACTTTTTTCCGTTGCACGCGGTTCGGACGTTAAGGTCATATTTTTCCGAGGTCGTAATGTTTTTTTTCTAAGTCGCGCGTCTCGTATTTTTGTCTGCTAAGTCCGTAAATGTGCGTCGCATTGTTGGTAAAGTGCCATTTGTGTGGGTGTTTGTGAGGCGCCTTTGAGCCTCCACCTCCGCAAATGTGGACCGTCGCTTCTCAAGGGTCCGCATTTGCGGCCTGCAATGAGCTTCGGCTCATTGCAGCCAACGTTGGAGCCTCCGCCTTCCGCAAATGCGGCCCTAGCGGACCAAACTGCGTTCCTCGATTCGCGAGGGACGCAATTCTTGTGAGCTCGCTTTGCAAGCTCGCAAAGCATGATGACGATTCGTTGTTTGACAAATATTATATGTGATAAATGCCATGACAGTAACTATATGCACACATTCCATCCATGATATAACTATGCTCACAAATTACTCTCATGACCATACTATATCTACACATTAACTTTTTTAACATAACACAGAACACAGTAATATTACATGGTGAAGTACATACTGTATACAGGATAAGGCAGAGACATATGCCATAAGACCACATGAACCATGGTGGTACACTATGGCAATGTGTCTTGGGGCTATTCACCCCACCACCCACCTGCCCATATTGCCCATTTGGCAATGTAATTCCCCTACCCATTTTCCAATGGGGTAGTCTGTTCTCTATGGTGGCTTACTGGGCCAAAATTCAGGACCTCTTCCCCTTTTTTATGTTTTGTTTTGTACCTAGCCCCTCCATTCACTAGTTCTGCCACTGGCCATCAAACTAATATCTTTGGAAATAACTGTACAACAACTGAAGACGAGTGTGTCATCTAAGAACTTGTCATCTGTGATAGACATACAGAATTGTATTGTTTCCTAATGTCTAAAGAGACAAAACAGATGAGACTAAGCAAAGTAATTGAGCTGTAGGATTGTAAAGAGCAACAACAACAGCAATTTGTAAGAAACAAAAACACTTCAGACTATGGGACAAATGTAATGCTAAATGCTAGAGCAGTATATTAAAATGAGTTGATAGAAGAAATGTAATAGGAGAACAAGAATGTACAAATATGCTTGAGCAAATGGGAAATACAGTTGACAGTGCCCTCTATCCAAATATTAGGTGGAAATTGGATTTACAGCAGATGAAAATGTTCTTGACATGAACATTAATGAAAAGAGCCCAGAAACAGCCAGAACTTAATTTAGCTAAGTGAAATACATTGGGTGTGTTCACTTTCTCAAGTGGTTGGTGAAATGTGATGATGTACTTCATTCCAAAAAATAATACTTGTACAACAGGCAAGGTTCTCTGTAAAAACATCTTGGGTGATCTCACTTGTGTTGTTTGTAGTCCTGCCAGTTTTCTGGAAAGGATATACAGGAATTTGCTTGCCAGTCATAAGACTGTTCAGTTCAATTAAAATGTATGTAAAATAGAATAACATATGTGTAATTATAGATCGTTACTTCTGTACCCTGAGTGCTTCATAGGTGAAACCTGTAATTCATCATGAGGAGGGTCATTAATCTCAGATGTAATTTACTTTTTTACCATGTATGTATGGCACACTTTACATTTTTTATGAGCAAGATCTTCAGTTCATCATTTGAAGGGCTACCAGCATCTGATGAACATGATTCATAAAACATTGAGAAGAGCCGTCCACTCCCCACTCCTCCTTTTTCCTTTCTATATCTCAGGTCATCAGTGGTGTGTATTTATGTATATATATGGTATGTAAGAAAGTATCAAACACACTTACAGAAGTATCACTGAATATGGATATTTCTGTACATATACAAAACAGAGTTCAATGTACTGTACTGCATCTTCAGGTGGCCTGCCGCCCCATGAAAATGTGGTGTCCTAGGCCTGATCCTCTGGTCATAGATGGAAACAAATATATTGTTGTAGCTGAGCTTGCAGGATCTTAAGTTACTTTGCTTGCATGCGACATGAGTGTGATTGTTCGATAATTGGAGCAGTCTTTAGCATTGTTTTTGTTGGGGGGATTGGAATGTATACAGACGTTTTCCAGTAAAATAGTCACTATTGAGTTTTCCAAATTTGTTGTCATAATGCAAGCAACATCAATTTCACATCTTCGTCTTGTAGGATTTTGAACAGTTCAGCTGTATTTCCATCAACTCCTACAGCCTTGTTATCAGCAAGACATCCTAGGACCCATCTCAGTTCACTCTCCAATATGTCTGGCTCCAGCTGATTGGAAAAACTATTGAGGTTAATAAATCTATTAAACTCATTCCTGTATAGATATTCTGTGTATTCCTAACACCTCTTCTTTATCTGATCTGCTTCTGTTAAGTCTTTTATCACACCCACTTTGGCATGAAAGGTTTCTTTGAGATCCTCAGTTCAGAGTTCTCTTGACTTTACTATTCTTTTATCTTTGCATATATCTTTACATCACTCATCATAAAATGTTTCCTTTTCTCTTCTTGCTATCCTCGGGGAGGGGGGGGGGGGGTCGGGTTCATTATTACTGGTTAATGGACAAACTTCTGTCCCAAGTTATTCAAACATTCTACTATGTGTAGTCCCAACATTTATTCTTTACCTCCACTGCATATTCCCTGGGGATATTGTTTCTTTTGTATCTGCTTGGTCTGATGATGTTCCATCTTTTCCTCAGTTTAATTCTGAACTTTTCAATACGAAGTTCATGATGTGAACAGCACTCAGCTCCAGGTCTTGCTTTTGGTGACTGTAAAGAGTTCCTCCATATTTGACTACAAAGTATATAGTCAATCTGATTTCTATGTTGTCCATCTGGTGATGTCCATGTGTAAAGTGAGGCTGTTGGAAGAGGGTGTTTGCTACGACCAGGGAATTATCTTGACAGTATTCTACTAATTTCTGACCTGCTTAATTGTGTACTCCAAGGCCAAAGTTGCCAGTTATCTTTTGGTTCCCTATTTTAGCATTGAAAATCTCCTATGATGATAGTAACATCTTTTCGTGGTGTTATATCTAGGAGGTGTTGAATATCCTCGTAGAATTGGACAACTTCAGCCACTCCAGCATCTAGGGTCAGAGCATAGACTTGGATCACTGTGATGTTAACTGGTTTGCTTTGAATTTGAATTGAAATAATTCTGGTATTTTTTTGGTTGATAACGTTTATTGATTTTTTTCCTATCAAGCCCTGCCTAACTATTATAGAGAGGATTTGTAAGATCACCAAATTGGTCCTAAAAGCAAGAAAAATGTCATAAAGTTAGTTATTTATTAGAAAAATGTAAATTATGATGACCCTGGAGGCATTTATGATACTTTGGCAGAAGTTGTATGTGTGAGAGAGGGGTTAAATTTCTGGAGAGCAATTCTTGCATCCATTCATGCAAGCTCCCTCCTCTGGGCCTATGGTGATGAATGGTTTCTTTATATCAGATCCAGCAATCTAACAAATCATCCAACCTTTGTGCCCTTCTCCACACCCCTTCCTCCATAGATGGATAAATAAACATAACTTCATGATTCAGCTCTCTAGATGTGATGCAACAAATGCAAAATGGATTCCTCTATTTATAAACAGTCTTCAAAAATATATTTTTCTCTAAAAATACACCATATAAAAAGTCTGTACATAAGATGGCTGACCTAAAATAGCTAATAAAGATCCAAATTCTCTGTAGGCCCTGGTTGGTTGGTTGGTTTACACTCCTTTGTTTTATCAGAATGGGGGAGAGTGGAGCTGCTCAGAACATTCATTCAATTTATCAAGGCCTTTAAATCTGTGGCTTTTATTTATCTTTTATCCTTATTTTCAGTCCAGGCTGAAGCACAGCCAAATAAATATCCATGATTTATTTGTTCATTGTATAACACAGCCTCAACATAAATCATCTCATTTTCAGAGCCTTCAGCTAACTTCACATGCACTTTGCTTTATACTTTTATATAGTCAGCCGGCTAAAGAAATGTCAGTATTTTATTTGTAGAAGTACTACAAAGCTCTTTCCAAATCTAGCCAGCATCTGTATATTTAATTGTCTTTACGATAAGAAGAAACAAAACAAGCATAAACATTTAATCCATATAGTTTAAGGATCTATGTTTTATATACCAGTACATATTTGGTATTTGTTATTGTTTTCTTTTTTAGATATACTTTATTGCCAAAGAGTTTTTCATTGAGACCTTGCATGTTACCTTGATAGATGATAAGAGTTACTATATATTTTTAACAATATTACGTATGTGTTCATTTATTTTAAGAGAAGCATTTTTTTTTTTGCCACTTGCAATTGTCATTACAGCATTTGCTTTTGTGAATATTACATTATATATATGTTATTAAAACTTATTTTGTTTAAAATTAATTCACTTTATTTTGCATGCCCTCTTTAAAAAAAAGGTAAATATAGTTTTGACAGGTACAGATACATAGGAAGTTGAAAGTGAGAGTGTATTTTTATGCCATGTACAGAGGTTACCTAGAAGCAGAACTGTTGCCAGCCCCTAAGTATTAAATGACACTTCTGGATGGCTGGAGATAAAAAAAACATCCCCCCTACAATTGATACTCAAATTGTGCCCTTGTGATGCAAGTCCCTGTGAACAATTAAAAAATGAGCATTTAAAAAACATAAAGAAAGGCATACTATTATCAACAACAATATTGCACAAGTTCTGAAATTCACAGCCATTCACAACTTTTAATATGTGCCAATTCTTTAAACTAAGATAGATTTGCAGTTTAGGAGTTGCATGTGCAGATGAAGAGGTGGGTATAAAACACTTAAAGAACACCAAATTCGCCAATGAAATTATAAAACTCCATCCCTCCTCCCTTACCTTTCCACTGTTCAGTAGCTGAGCACATGTCCTTGGGCTCAAAGATATTTATTTTTGTGTCGTTCAGTCGTTTCCGACTCTCCATGACTTTATGGACATACCAGGCACGTCTTTATGTCTATGGTCATGCTGATCCGCTTGGTATTAATGGCAGAGATATTGGAGTGGGTGGCAGCTCCTTCTCCAGTGGGCCACAGCATACAGCTCCTGGCATATGTAGGTGGTCTCCCGTCCAAGTATTGACCAGGCCCGACCCTGCATGGCTTCAAGGTAGTGTGATCTCTTGGTTCCCTGACTGGAATTGAACCCAGGTCTACAAAGGAGAAAACACCAAATCCTAACCACTGAACCAAGATATTAGGAAGTGCTGAATCTAGGCACAATGGGACTTTCTCTCAGCACTTGATGATTTTCTACTTATGGATTATACAATGCCTTTATCTTCATTGATTACTATTTGTGAAGATTCCAAATAGGCTCCCACACGTCCTGCCTTTTAGATACAATTACCCTTAATATGCTGGCAATCTTCGTTAAAGGAATGGGCCTCTCAGTGACCGGCAGTCATATCAGTCCTTCTTAAAGAAATACACCATAGTCTATGTACTTCAGAAGTATGGCTTTTAATCTGGCTCCTCTTTACTTTTCATTTCTCCTCCAACAACAACTGCCCTCAGACAAAGGATTTCCCTCTTCCAATTACATCACAGTGGGCTGAACACATTCAAATCCCCCACCCAGATTAGAGTCACCCAATCATAGCTTGCCCACCTTGGAGGAGGAAGGTACATGGCCTCAGAGCGGCAACATAGACAAAGGGCCTGTAATTACCCTAACATCTTTCAGTGACATCTTGTGGACAAGCGAGGGAATTGTTCCATATACAATTTGGCTATAAGATTCAAAAGTCCGCTGGTCAGGAAAACAGAACTTCACAAGCACTAGCCCCCCGCGCGACTCAGCAAAGAGGGGGTGATCCCCCGGATTGCGCCCTTTATGAGCTGAATGCTTCATTCTGGTGTAAGTCATTGTCGGTTTTAGGAAACCCATAGTCTGGAAGAGTCCATAGTCCAGTATCCACTTGTGAAAAATGCTTCAATAGAACCAGTAATGACACCCAACCCACACAATTTTGGGCATAGCCTCCATGGCGCAATTGCCAACCGCCTCCGCGGGCCATGGCACATGTCCCCTCACTCCCCATTCATTGGAGAAAACAATTTCCCACCCATGTAGTACTTTGCCAATGCCACCCCCTCCAGCCAGGCAAGTACAAACAGCTGACTTGCGGCATCTAAAACAGTCCTTGGGCCTATTAGTTCACCCAGTCCAAAAGGTCCCAGGGTGGTACCCAGTCCAGGTGACAGTTCCCAAGGTGACATCGCTACCGCCCCCCCTCCCAAAAGCAAGGGCCAATGCCCTCTTCTGCCCCACTGTATGCATAAAACACTCCCCTGGGGCACCCATAAAAACAGTAATTCCAAGGGGGAAGGTACTGGCTGGATCTGGAAGCCAGCACCCAATATTGAGGCCTGTTCTAAAGGCTCCAATCCTCTGGGTTGCATCTGGATCAGCATATCACATCCCCCTCTCTCTGGAACCACTCACCTCCTTCTGAGTCCATGTTCATGGTGTCCCCTGGTAGGACCTCACTGCTCTCATCCAGACTTCTCCTTAGGCCATCAATTTAACAAACTTGCTCTGTCTTCCTCACTGCCTTGTCCTTAGCAATAGTGTCCCCATCAACTGGATAGGGCTGTGCCCCCTGGTCTGCCACGCTCTCAGGCCTGCTTTTGGAGCCTGTCCCTTGAAGTGTGGCTCGCTTTCTGACATTGGCTATCATCTGGAGCCCCATGCCAGGCCTACAGTCCATTCTTCCCAGGGCACAGTGAGCATAGCTAATCCCATCCAGGCTCTCTGAGGGCAAACAATAATCAAAACCGCTGTATGCTTCCAGGGCCTCCTGTTGCCAGAATGTGTACTCATGCTCATCTGATTGGTGGGGCTCTTCAAAGTACTTGAGCCAGGTCCCACCTGGGCCCACCTCCTCAAGTAGATCTTTATACTCTTTTTCCAAGTTAATTTCTTGGTCAGCAAATCGCTCAATCAATGCTGCATCCTCTGTCCTTGGTTCCACTCCCAATTCCTGCTGGTGCCGATGACAAAAGAGTTCCCAGCGCTATGAGGTTTTGATGCCCCACTCTAGATTGTGTTGCAGGACCTCTGGGAGCCCTTCCATCATTTTCAATGTGAAAAAGGAGAGCTGTTGTAATGCAGTAGTCGGTGTCATCAGGTCATCATACTGTATTGCCAAAATGACCTCCTCACCCACCAGATACTCCAGCCACTCTGCTAGGTGTCCACCAGGTTGGAGCCGCAGGAGTGTCATGCGCTGATTCAGATCTGTTTTCATATCACCCATCATGGCAGTTCGGAGTCTCTGTCGCTGCCTCATCCTGGTTATCAGGCTCCATTTCTCTTTGATCACCTCTGCTGTACAGACTTTCAATTGACTCCACCGCTTTTCCAAAGATGGCGCTGGTGGTCCTGCCCGCCACTGGGTCAGACGCTGCTGAGTCTCCTTGTCTCCTCCACACCTCTTGAAAATATGGATCTCTGCCTGGGATAGATCACCGTGCTCCAGGCTTACTGTTACTGCTGGTATCTGCTCCGAGGTCCCACCAATCTGCCACTAGTATGTGAAGATTCCAGATAGGCTCCAACTCTTCCAGCCATTTAGATACAATTATTGCCCTTAATTTGCTGGCAATCTTCATTGAAGGAATGGGCCTCTCGGTGACCGGCAGTCATATCTGTCCTTCTTAAATAAATACACCATGGTCTATGTACTTCAGAAGCATGGCTTTTAATCTGGCTCCTCTTTACTTAATTTATCCAACAGCAACTACCCCCAGACAAAGGAGTTCCCTCTTCCAATTACATCACAGTGGGCTGAACACATTCAAATCCCCCACCCAGATTAGCATCACCCAATCATAACTTGCCCACTTTGGGGGGGGGGGGGTGGACCACATGGCCTCAGAGCGGGAACATAGAAGCGGCAACATAGACAAAGGGCCTGTAATTACCCGTCCTGCAGTGACATCTAGTGGACAAGCAGGGGAATTACATGTTCTATATACAAAATGGCTACAGGATCTAAAAGTCCCCTGGTCAGGAAAACAGTGCTTCACACTATTGGAAGATTATGCTGTTGTGTTGTTGGGAGAGAAAAAATGTCACAGGACACAGAAGTTATGATTTATGCAACAGTAGTGAATGATCGTCTTTACTGAGTCTCTAGAAGATCATGATACCCGGTTGATAACAGATCTAATATAATATATATAATATAATTATGCATTAAAAGTATATATCCATTTCCTGGGTTTCAAATGTTTGATAAGAAACAGGTAGTGATTATCAGAAAAATATGTGTTATATAGAAAAGTTCATTGTACTTACAAAGTTATATGCAGGAAAGTGAAATCCAGCTTTGCAGACCCACAGGGAGCCTACATAACCAGGTACACAAAGGAAAGCAGCTAGGTACAGAGTTTAACCTTTCAAAGGATGGAATCACATGGTTGGGTGTAGTCTGAGCTTACAGCTGAATCAGACCGCAAGGATATAGAGAGAAAAAGACTACACGTCCCAGGCTGCTTTGCAATACAAGAACCCCAGAGTATAATACAAATTTATCAGCTAACCTCTGCTTTCTCCAGATTGGCCAAAACAAATTATGAATTTTATGCTAATCTTAGCAGGGATGTTCAGGTGTGTCAACTAACAAAAGCCTCAGCTTGCAAAGTTAAGGGATTTAGCAAACTTCAGGGTGAGTTTGTAAATGTTTATTTTGGTATTTTTCATGCAAAAAATGTTTGCATACACTACTGTTTCTCCTCTATCCAATGCATTAATAATCCAGGAAACTTAGATATGCCTTTAATACGATGGGGACTCACCTTATTTACCTGTTATCCTTCAATAATTAGCTCAGGCCAGTCTCAGACAAGCAAGTCTTGCAAACAGTTTTGACTTGATTCAGTTAAAAAAGAGAAATCAGCGAGAGTTGACTACACTTTTCCTGTTAGTCTTCCTTGATTAGTGGACCATTTTACAAAAATGCTTACACACAAATTTACACTTTAACCTTTTTCTGCTCCCAAATACATATTGGGTCATATTAAATTCCAGCCTTGTAAGTCCTACTTGAAGCACGTAACGGCTGCGTGCTTGAAATTTGGCCAAATTACCTTGCTATTAAATTGAAAGGGGTTGCGAGCTATGTGTTTGAGTCGAAAATCGTAGCTCGTTCATAGAATGATGTTTCTGCGGCCGTGCGGTCGATCAATTAGTGTAGATCGTAGTTACAGGTTCAGACGGACTCAATGGAAAAAGAGATCATTAGCGTTACATCAGCGAAAAAAGAGAGGGTAGATATCAAAGTCCTACGTGCTTCAATTATAGTTTGCGATCGGACCCACATTCCAGATTCATGCAATATTAATAAAGCCGTAAATATGATATTCTATTACATGCGAGTTACAGTATATGTCGTAACACATTGATTGCAGGGATCGATATAACACAAAATATAAACATGAAATAAAGTACTTTTTGGGGACGATTTGCGGCCTTGAGAATGTTGTGCTATTAATTCTAAGACCTAACATCACTTTCCCTCTTTATAAAAGTACAGTAGTGTGTTTTTATTTGCGTTACAAGTACTACGTATTGACTTTACCTCCCTTTGCCGGTGCTCTCGAGCACACATTGGCCTTTGGGCTCCATGTGCGTGTTATGTGCTTGCTCACGAGTGACTACGTTGCAATTTAATAGCTAAATTGAAAACGTGGAGGTTACGGGCTTGACAGATCAAAGGATTTACGGATGTGAATTTCAACGTCACTCCACACGTAGCTATTCTCCGCCGTCCTGGGTCTTAACATGCAAGTACGCTGCAATCTGCGTTATGGGGCTAATTTAATACCCGTAACCCATACATTTGGAGTTACAAGCTACGTTTTAAAACTTAGCCCCAATTTAATAAGGCTGATTATTGGTTAGACTAGGTAACATTCATTTAACCCAAGACATCATAGCCACAGTATAGGGTTGGTCCGGTTGTTACCACAGCCCCTGTTCTTCTCTGTAATCTATCCAGTAATAGAAAAACATGTCAAGTGATCCTCTCCACCATAGTGGTCTTTTCCTCAGTAGCTCATTAGTGTTTTAATGGCTTCCTTTTGCATATGGTATCTGTGATGACAGCGGAGGCTGACTGTAACAGATGGGCACCTCAGAAACCATCAATAATTATAAGAATGATTTTGATTAGAAGTCTGTTGGGAGGATCTCTTTAGGTGAAATTCAAAGCTGTTTTTTCCATAACTAGAGTAACATTTTAAATAACTTCTGATTACAAATATTCACATTTTCAGCCTTATTTAATTGCGATTTGGCAAATTAAAAAGGGCTCTATATAAGCACACAGCATATTTTTTACAGAAGTTTTTAGTTAGTGAAGACCTTGCTATTGGATAGAAGTTCACTAACTAAAAACTTCTGTAAAACAAAATTTACTATGTGCTTAAATAGAGCCCTATTCAATTTGCGGAATCGCAATTTAATAAGGCTGTTTATTTGTACTTTACTACCCTACTATAAATGAGACCTCTGCTGTGTCCTTTAAAAGATTAGAGTAACATTAGAGTGATACTATTTTGAATGTGATTAGAAGAATCATTACAATACAATATCAAGTTCTAAAAAGAAACCATATCAACCCATTGGACACTATGGGCCTCATTCTATTACTGGCTGTAAATCGGCCGTAAGGCTGCGATTCCTTGTGGGGGTTCTGTTAACTCGCGATTCTATTATACGGCCCCGCAAGGATCTCCTTTTACGGCCGGCCGCATATCTTGAAACCGGCCGTAAGCTCTGAAATCTTTAAACGTAAAAATAAATTCAAGCCTGCACTGTAAAGCTCTGTAAATGCTAGGGATCATATTGGGGGACATGAGGATTAAAAGAAACCCACTCTCAAGCTTGCACATCAGCCCAAACCCGAGTTCAAATTAACTGTTTATTTTCCGGCTGCGGCGTGGGCGTGTCTGAGGTGCTCCAAGCACTCTGGACTTTTTACATGTATATTTTACGTATATTAAAAAAAATATTATTTTACGGATTTGAGTATAGGGTAATTATGTGCTATTTTTTCTAACACCGAATATCACTTTATAGTCTTCTCAAAGTGCAGGATGGCTTTATTTGAGCTATTTTATGTGCTTAATTGGTGCTAGCGGGACCTGTTTGCTGCAAGTAAGCTGCGGCTCATTTTTAGCCTTGCAGACAGGGTTCCCGGAGCAATAGAATCGCAACCAGGCTTTTCTTACGGCCGATTTCCTTGCGGCCGTTTTAGATCAAAGGCTTTCCTCCGGCGCAATCGGCCGCAAGAGATAGCAAGGCGCCGGCCGCAAGCCTGCCGGAGTCCCCGGCCGGAGGGGAATAGAATAGCCGTAAAGCTTGCGGCCGGTCCTTGCGGCCCCGCAGCGGCTGCGGCCGATAATAGAATGAGGCCCCATGTATGTGCCACTGTCTTGGAGTCACAGCTCATTTAAGGATTCTTTAAGACACAGTATTGATGAGTGTGCAAATAAGATACAAGCAGATAAGAATGTCATATATCATTATCTGAAATCTCCCACAGTGAAATCAAGTACTACATTTGTCAAATATCATATTACAATAAAAGCTTGAGAAAAAGATACCTTTTTTTACAATACTTGCAGCAATAGAAATACAACATTTTAAAGAACGTGATCACCCTGTTATAGCATTTAAAGGGCATTTATTGCCATAATGTAGTATATCTAAAATCATTGGACCAAGGTCTAAGTCCTAATAGAAGAATATAGGTAATACCACATATTTTCCATTTGAGAATGCCATCATTCTCTCCTCGGAATTCACACTGAGTTAATAGCGACTGATAAGATATAATAATAGTGATATAATAATTGTGATCTAAAAAAGATAAGTAACATTAGGTCTAAGCCAAATGTATTTTATCTGATGGTTGCAACATTGTTTAATATAACAGTTACGTACATCACTGCCAGAGCTTGAGACAAAACAGATACTTCAATAAATTATATAGAAGCATCATCCGACTAGAAGTCTGAGGGAAGGGTGAAAGTAAATGACAGTCAAAAAAACTTGTGGTTAATAGTACAGTTATTGGAAGTCATAATTTGTTCTCACATTTAACCAAAGTAAAAATCTTATTTTACCCTTATTGTATGTGATCAAGATTTTAATGATATTAATAAAAGTTATATTGTAATGAGGTACAACTGTAGTCTATGCAGTTTTATTCTCATTCTGGAAATCTATTCTTTAACCTCTTGACGTAGCACTCACATGCTATCTGGGATTCCACTGTGCAGCAGAAATTGCACAGATCACTCTTCTGGTAGTTGATAGACTGATCCATAATGCTTTACGGTTTAGTCACATTATTATGAGCAATGTGCAGCACAGACAGTCGATAGACGGCATGGTAGTGAGTCAATAAGATGTTGGGAGGTTGGCAAAGGTATCTGGAGCCATGTAGACTGCAGTTCATCCAACAGCTGGTGAAGAATGAGTGTTGGATGATCCATATGGTGAACATGGTATTCAAGGTGGTCCCACAGGTGCTCGATGTGGTTCAACCCAGGGAATTTGGAGGCCAGGGAAGTACTTGGAAGTCTTCATCGTGCTCCTCCAACCTCTCTTGGACAATTCTGGCCATATGACATGTTGCATTGCCCTGCTAGAAGACCCCAATTCGCTCCAAGGAAGACAGTCAACATATATGTGTGTAGTTGACCTGCAAGGATGGATAGTTTGAGAGTGCCTTCCAGAGTATGACTGGACCCAGACAATGCCAAGAAAATATTCCCCAGACTTTAATACTGCTGCTACCAGCTTGTGTTCTTCCAACAATGGTTGTAGAGTGTTTGTTCTCTGAGGTTTTGCACCTGACATGCCAATGTCCATCCAGAAAACATGGCTCATCAGCATGAGTGTAGGAACTGGGGTTATGAGGGGGACTAATCCCCCCCAGATTTCTCATTGTGTGTATGTATGCATATAGAAGCTGTTAAGTGTTCTATGTATCAAGTGAGCTGTATCCCCCCCCCCCCCCCATAATTATTTTGGTTCCTACACCCCTGCTCAACAGAGAAGGAAACCCTTTGCCAATCAGAAGAGGTCCAATTTTGGTTCTGTTGTGCAAATTGAATCTGTTTCTGAAGATGAACCCTCGTCAGCATGGGTGCAGTGACCAGCCATTTGCTTCTAAGGCCCATACACAACAGGGTTGGCTGTACTGTCATTTTATTTTAGACACATGTCTAGTAGCCCCCTGGTTCATTTGGATGGTGCGTTGCACAACTGTAGTGTGTTGGTTTACCATCACACACATTCACAGGCAATGTAAACTCTACAGTTTCAACTCTGTTTACTCACAATAATGTCTAGTCACAGTACACTTTAACCACAGCAGCATGCAAACAGTTCACATATTGCGCTATTTCAGAAATACTGCCACTCTCGCCCGAAAGCCAATGATCATCTCCTTTACAAAGTCAGATAAATTGCATTTACCAATGACAGTGATGGTTGAAGTGTTTGCAGAATGCCTACATGTCACCTAATATTTCCACCAAGCAAGCACACCACACGTGCTGTTTTCATTGGCCACGCGCTGCTGACGTCAAAAGTAGGTGGTGGTCATAATAATGTGACACTGTATAATGCCTCATCAACCAGATTTTCTTATTAGTAAGACAAATGCTGGTTTAAAGATTTGTACGGGTCACCACTCTGTATAATGGGACTGGAGACCATGTGGCTGCCAGCAAAAATGTCAGGTAATATCCAGAAAATGGTGTTCTATTGAGAGTATTGCAGAAGAGACTTAGCTCATTACCCAGTTAATCCTCAAACATTTCTAAGTAATGGCTACCAAAAATCACAAACACACTTAATTGGCAAAATGGAAATACATTCTGTTGCAGTTTCATTTCAGCTTATTCCTTTGGGTTCTTTAGACATTCTAACCTCAAAGGCAAATAAATGTGACATTTATTGTTGCAGAGAAGACAGTATATAATTATTTAGAGGGAGCTTGTAATGTATGGTCCTTTCAGAACATGAAGCAATATCCCAATAAGATCAACTCTTCCAGCTTAGAGTCAAGTTAAATACATTGCTTGAATCTTATAAATGTTACAGTAACATTTATAAACAATTTTTAATGAAAACAGAAAGAGCTTCAAATTAAAAAATAAAATGTTTTTACACACTTTCTACTTAATTTTATCTGCTCTATATGATGGTGCAAAGCAGTATCTGTGAGTTTATCCTCCTATGCTGTATTTGACTTCTATGCTATTTCCCCATCACCTCCTACCTCTATTGTGCAACATTTTCACGAGTTACTTTCCAGTTTCTTCTAAACCTATTTAATGTTCTTGTTTCCTTGTTTCTGTGCAATGTCACTTTCAACACATGCTGTCTTATCTTAATATTTCTGTCTCTACTTCATGATTTTTTTTCTGCCACTCTTTACTTGTCTTGTTGGTCTTGTTCTTCCCCTTCCCAACCCTCGGCTCCTTTAGGAACTCCCATAAGGCTTAATTGGTCCTATGGGAGCTCTTACAAAATAATTTATACGTTATTACATTGGCCCCACAGGCAAACTCATGTAGGATCTTACATTTACATAGCTAAATGTCACATAAAGGAGATTAGGTTAGCAGCAACGATCCTTACCTGTTACATAAGCAGCTAAGTGATTAAACTAGACAGTAAGAGCCAACATACACAGTATTTCCAGTAGCAACTCCAGTCAAGTCATAAATCTTTATAACACATTTCATACACTTTACTTGATCCCTATTCAATCTACCCTTAACCATACCTTAACATATACCCCGATCCCTAATACTTACCCCACCCATATCCCCTTCAGTCATACCCACTAACGTACAACATACATACACCCATTACATGCCACAATATATAGCCTGTGCTACATACCTAATCCCATTACCCCATTAATTTTACAATCTACATCATTAGTATACATGCAATAAAATATATACATTTAAATAGAATAAAAAATGAATACACACTTTTGTTCTGTTAATCACATTAGTGGGAGGTGATAGTGTTTTTGTGCTTGTGTCTGTAAGTGAGGGGGGTGAAGCACCAGAATGACAGAATGTCCACAGCCACATTTGTGGCAATATCCTGTTTACTGTACACTGATATGGCCTACATTGCAATGGTTCTATAATTCAGCTGCAATACAAATATTGCATATACAATTAATCTGATGACCATGAATGACTAATCATGTTGCCCTGAAATGTAAACAGAAATTATATTAATACTCATAATATACAAACTCATAATATACAAACAACAGGGTCATAGCTATATAATGCGACAAACCCTAAGGCTAAACAATGGCTATATTACAAGATGTCAACATGCATTAGGAGTCTCTAGATCCATGACATAATAATTGACTCATACTGATATTATAAAGATTTCTCCTAATCCTTGCCTATGCCTACCAACAGAAGTTATACTTTTGAGAATAGGAAAATAAATATGTTATTCTTCTACAGCGCCACAGGAGCAGCCACTATAGGAAAAGGAGCATGTTGGCCAGGAAGAGGGTGATCAATTCCTTACAGGCCCCTCCATCACCATGCTTCATTTTGACTTCAGATCCCTGTCTTACCACAAATAAGCCATTCTTCCTACTACTCATATTGGGAGGACAATGGGTCTCAGGCTGCTGCCCATCTGACCCCACCACCACCAGCTTAGAAAGATTGGGTGTGACAACCAAAGACAACAAAGACTTATTGAATTGGAATAGCAGCAACAACACTTCCAGCAACAGGACTTTGCATGGTCTGTGGAGGGACAGCTCTCTGGAGCATGAATTTGTTCAGGATGGTGGACCTCATGGCAGAAATTCTAGAACTTTTCCAAAGACATGCTGGATCCCAATCCACCACTCCAGGGGAGAGGTCCCCCTAACATGCCTCCACCATACCCTACCTTGTACTGGACAGCTTCCAGATCTCCCAGCTGTAGGAGAGGAAGTCCCTGTGTCAAAGACAATGGGGCTTCATCATGTTTTTTTTTAACTTATATCTGTGTTTTCTTTTGAGGAACTTCTGAACTAGAACATAACATCATACTGATCTCCAAGCAGTGTTACATGATAATATTAGTGAACCATGTACAGTACACACCAACAACTTAGATGTGAATAACCAAATCTGATCTATGAACACATCTCACATAGGTTTAGATTTTAACAAATAGTCGATAAAACAATCAATTCTTTTTTGTAGGGACAATCTTTCAAATTAAAATTGTCCAAATTAAAGTTTTTAAACCCCTTCTCTGCGGTCATAGTCATTCTGTTGTACTAATCAGATGAGCAAAATATGTGGATGCTATTCACTATTACTGTTAGTTCCATTTTAGGAATTCAATTCTTGGAGAATGAATTCTTTAAATGTATAGATATTCTGATTCACTGACTAGATATGACTGATATGTAAATGTTATGCATTTTCTACAGTGTCAGGAGTTAGATAGGTTTACTGCGTTATTTTTAGCCAATCCTAGCCAACTAGGATAATTTTGCATCACACTGATTATATTTCTGTTACGTTGATCATGCTATTTGTATACTACTAAATCACCAAAGTAAAACTAAGGAAATTATGCATTGTGTCTGTGTGGTTATTTTAAGATACCTGCACATACACTGAGACATTGCGAATAATGGTATAGTTTGTTTAAAGGTTCCTTTATATTAAAGTTTTGTTAAGGCAGTATGCTAATAAATGACAATTGAGCATCTTATTAAAAAAAAAAAAACTTACTTATTTTGAAAATGTTTCATTTTATTCCATGTGGCTCCATTTGCAGCTTTGATCAATGATGTTTTTTTAGAACTCTAGGGGTTCTATGCAAATTAAATTGACACATGTGTGGCTATGCACAAATATCCTTCTAGGCTCAATCACAGAACCTTGAGTAACATTATGCACTAACACACACCATAATTTACATGCACACCTCCGAGATTCACTCAGTATCCAAATAGGAATTTAGCGCTTGATCAGAGCTGTAAATGGAGTCACATGGAATTCAAATAAAAAGATTTAATAATAACTAAGTTAAATTTTTTATTGGGGGATATTCCTTTATAAATATTTTATTCAGTGATCCTTTAACACTTTAACACACTCACAGTGCACATATAGTTAAATGAAACTGTAAAAAGTCAATACACACAACAGATATATTGATTATATATTTTACTAACAACACTCTACACATTTCACTGAATTAGCCGAGCTGGCTAATAGAGGATCATTGTCGATAGAGAAAATGGTAGGAGTGTTTGCAAGACAAAGAAAGAGATAGGACCTCTCTTTTGAAAAAGGGGAATCAGACTGAATGTTGCTTGGTTGGATTAGTTACAATACAATAATCAACATGAGAAAATGTTGTATGATGATAGTTGAGAAATACACAGCAAAATGGAAGTATATGTGGGTATAGGTATGCCAGGTCAAGTAGGTCACAATATAAATACATCATATTGTTATGGATACAGGTTGGTTACATTAGTTACAAGAACATAGCCAACATACATGGTTATAATTGAGAATACATATCAAAATGGAGGTAAATATGGGAATAGGTATGACAGGTTAAGAAGTTCATAATACAAAATGAGTAAGAGGGTCAAAACGTAGACAGGAAGGGTTACACATTAGCACTAGAATTAGGATCAGAAAGTGAGCGAAATAGGAATCCAATGAGGGCAAGCAGAGGCAAGGAGAAGAGAAGTACTATTATTACTATCGTTTATTTGTAATGCGCCAGCATATTCCGTAGTACTATTCAGCAGGTAGATGTTAACTCAATGTTAGGCGCTCATTGTGGGGCTCAAGATGAGCGCCGAAGGTGCTCATCCCGAGGCCCATACGGGACTGGCTTGTTGGGGCTGCAATGAGCACAAAAGGCGCTCATTGCAGAGCCCGTAATGTAGAGGGGGAAGAGGCTCCAAATGGCTTACGAGTTACAGGCTTGAAAAAAATTACGGCTTTACCGGCCACCATTTGTTTTAAGCCAGTAACTCAGAATTAATTAGAAACACAGCACAGGGGGAGAGGCAGGGAGCCTGTAAGTGAGGTTGCAAGCGAATTTGCTATTTAATTGGTGTTTTTGGGAGGTCTCGGAACGGCTAAGCAAGGAAAAAAATGGTGTCCGTAAAGCCGTTTTTTTTTTTTTAAGCCCTCAAATCGTACACAAATTTCGAGCTTGAAGAATATGATCAATTTCCCAAGACCACAAATGGTCTCACACCGTAAATGGAAACAGGAGGGAGAGGGGGGAGAAAAACACAGGGGATAGAGGGGGGAGAGGGTGGAAAGAGATACAGGGGAGGGAGTGGGAGGGGAGGAGACACAGAGGTGAGATATAAGGGAAAAAACCCAGTGGAGGAAGAGGGGGCAAAGAGACATGGGAGGGAGAGAGGGGGAAATAGACATGGGAGGGAGAGGGGGGAAAGAGACACAGGGGTGAGAGAGTGGGGAGAGACTCACAATGAGCACCAAAGGCGCTCATTGTGAGGCCCAAAAGTTGCGGGGTTGGCCGACGCCTGCAAAGCCGCTCAGTCTGCACTCATCGCAAGGCCTGTAAAGTAGAGCGGGAGAGGCACTCATTGCGAGGCCTGCACTCATCAAGAGGCCTGCAAGTTAGAGGGAGATGAGACTGGCATTGTGTGGCAAACAGCATTACCAGGCTTCAACATTTTTTGCCATCATTTTTGACGGGCATGTCGCAGGTATAATATAAGTACATGCCAGCATGGAGGGGAAGGGCATACCATCCCAGGATGGTGCCCTCAAAAAAGTAATCTTGAGCATAGTGTTTTTGTACACTTCATTCAAACTGCTGTTAGTGCTAGTGAATAACTAACATTAGCAAATAATGATGTTATTCTTAAAAAAAAAAAATATGCATTGCTCTAGATATTTTGTTGCATATACGATTTTATTAAATGTTTCCGTGTTAGTACAAATTCAAATAAATCAAACACAACCTTATAAAGTTATAAAGTCAGTGTGTTGACATATAAAGTATATACATATTTGTAATGTTAGGTGGTATGTGTATGTTTAGATATCTGTGTATGCTTACCTGGGTGTGTCTGTCTTGTATTACCAATATTAAACATATTTACATTAGTGATCATATCGATTTATATGAAAAGGTTATCAGAGATGTCTGCACGTAATTAGTATTTTTGGATACAAAAACACAACCTTATTCACAGGAAATAAAGTAATATGGCATTTATGGGTTCCTGTGGACCATTATTTCAATTATAACCAGGTTAAGCATGCATGTTAACTAGCTGAAAAAATAAAAGTCTGTGGGCCTTATTCAAATGCGATTTGGCCAATTGAATAGGGCTCTATATAAGCACATAGCATATTTTTTGTACAGAATTTTTTAATTAGTGAAGACCTTGCTTTTGGATAGAAAATCACTAACTTAAAACTTCTGTAAAAAAATATGCTATGTGCTTATATAGAGCCCTATTCAATTGGCCGAATCGCATTTGAATGAGGCCCTGTGAATCCTTGTTCTATGGGGAACAGGGGACACAGGTGAAAAAGAAGAGTGATGAAAAGCCTTGTACTAAATGCCCAGAGGAAAAAAAGCTCTATAAGCAACCATAGAAACATGTAGAGGAAGAGTATATATTAGGTAGAGAATATAGGATAGGGACAGTAACTATGGATACAAATTAGATGTCAAAATGTCAGTCTGTTTAACTGTAATCTGTTGAAATGAAATAAATGGTGAAATTAAACATGCAGAGAAAACAAAAAAGAAAAGGGATCAGCATGATTTAGGATGGAGGGGATTTTTACTGATTGGATTTGTTTTTCTCTCCACCAATCCAACTCCTTATGAACGAGGAAACTCAAATCTACATAATAAGCATAATAAGACCAAAGGTTATATGTACAGAGAAATGCTGTGATTTCTTAAATATTAGCGGCATTAAGCAAATATGTCTTCTGAAATTTTATAGACTGACCAAAACGTATCATAAAGCTCCTGAACTTTGTAATGATTCATCTATTTACTTACTTGGGATGGGCTCGCTCAGCTTTCTTTTGAACCTACCATAAAGTCTTAGTTATTATAATGTTTTATGTTTTACCTATTCATACACAGGCAGAACAATTTATGTTTTGTCTGTTTTCTGTAAAAAAAAATCATGTATTCAGTGTTTCAGTATTTGCTTTTGAAATAAGACTCCTTTTATTGTTTAGGAACTAGTGTGGTCTGTTTGCTCTGGGGTCAGGGTTACAGAATATAACTCTGTGCGGCCTGGAGCACAAAGGATGGGAAGATAAAATTACATATTATATTTAATTTATTATTAGTAGTATATTTAAACAACATTTGCACTGGAAACTGGCAATTAGAAAAAACATTCTGATAATCGACAAATGGCTATATAAATCCAAAAGTAAAAAACAAAAAATAGACAAAAACTTACATAAAGTTATAATAGTAAAATAAAAAAAGGAGAGGGCAAAGTAATTACATAAAGAACCTGTAAATGATAAAGAAAAAAACTATTTAAGTAAAAAGAAGGAAAGTACCTACATAAAATAGTCTTCAGAAAAAAAAGAAAAGTGCTTATGTGGTATAAATATGAAAATTTATTTATTGACAATAATGAAAAAAGATCCTACATAAAATAAAGAATTTATGCCTATATAAAATAACTTCAGGAAGCAAAATACAGAAAATACAAAAAAAATTTTTACATGACAAAGTATCTACATCGAAGTAAATGAACGATAGGTATATACAGTACATATTAAATAATGTAAAAATATCTAAATGAAATAAAGAAGGCAAAATGTCTATATAAAAAAAGAAAGAAAGAAAAATTGCCTAAAGAAATAAAGAAGATTTTTTTTTCTGTAGTGCAAGGGCTCCCTACACCTGCCCATCCCACCACAGCCCACTCTGGGCCTCCTAGGACCCCCTGGGCCTCCTTGGCTGCATACCTCCTTGGCCAGAAAATGGTGTTCAGTGTGGAGCAGTTCAGCATACTGAGTATGTGAATCAGAGAAGAAGATAAGCGATCAGAGGCTGCAAAGTGACAGCAAAGTACAGGTGGATGGGTTCTGTGAGGGAGGGGCAAAGTAGATAGGGATGGGTGTTATGAGAGGTGGGTTCTGAAAAGCGTTGGGTGCTGTGTGGGGATGGATACTGACAGAGGATGGCTGGGGACAAAGACTCAGTGCTATGTAGGGGTGGATGCTAAGAGGGGTGTGTGCTATGGGGGGATGGATGTTGAGAAGGACTGGGTCCCCTCGGCTGCACAAGCCTCCCCTGTAGAGGATGTCACTGCAAAGGGAAGTGGAGTAACTATGGAAAGGGGTCTTGGGTGGAACGGAAATGGGAAAGGTCCTTGTAAAAAGGGTGCTTAGTGAAGGGCACTGCGTAAATTGGTACCAAACCCTTTTTTTGCACTAGGGCACGCCATTTTCTAGCTCCCAGTGACTGCCTGTTGCCACCTCGGCCTCCCACAATCCTCTTTGGCCGCCTGTGCCCCCATGGTCTCTTCAGTCTGCATCCTGTGTCTGTAAGAGCCAATCTGTATCCTGAGCCTGTAAGAACAAATCTGCAGTCTGTGCTTGTAATTGCCAATCTGTATCCTGTGCCTGTAAGAGCCAAGCTGCATCCTGTGTCTGTAAGAGCCAATTTCCATCCTGTGCCTGTAAATGCCAATGTGCATCCTGTGTCTGTAAGTACTAATCTGCATCCTGTTCCTGCATCCTGTGCCAATATGTAACCTTTGTCTGTAAGAGTCCAAGTGCAGCCTGTATGTGCCTGTAAGTGCCCATCAGCAGCCTGTGCCTGTAAGTGCCAATCTACAGCCTGTGTCTGTAAGAGCCAATGTGAAGCATGTGCCTGTAAGAGCCCAATTGCATCCTGTCTCTGCCTGTAAGATTCAATCTGCATCCTGTGCCTGTAAGTGCTAGTGTGCATCCTGTGCCTGCAAGTGTTAATCTACAGCCTTGGTCTGTAAGAGCCAACCTGCAGCTTGTGACTGTAAGTGTCAGTCTGAAGCCTGTGCCTGTAAGAGCCAATGTGCATCCTGGGTCTGTAAGAGCCCAAGTGCAGCCTGTCAATGCCTGTAAGAGCTAATGTGCAGCCTGTGTATGTAAGTGCCAATGTGCATCCTGAGACTGTAAGTGCAAATGTACAGCCTGTGTCTGAAAGAGCCAATCTGCAGTTGGTCTCCTTTTGCCAGCCACCAATTCTGACCATTTGCCTCTCTGATAAGACCCTGATAATACCCTGTGCCTGTAAGAGCCAATCTGCAGCCTGTAAGTGTCAGTGTGCATCCCGTGGCTGTAAGTGTTAATATGCAGTATGTGCCTGTAAGTGCCAATGTGCATCCTGTACCTGTAATAGCTAATGTACAGCCTGTGTCTGTAGCAACCCAAGTACATCCTATCTGTGCCATAAGGGCCAATCTGCATCCTGTGCCTGTAAGAGCCAATCTGCATCCTATGCCTGTAAGTGTCAGTGTGCATCCTGTGGCTGTAAGTGTTAATATACAGTATGTGCCTGCAAGTGCCAATGTGCATCCTGTACCTGTAACAGCTAATGTGCATCCTGTGTCTGTAAGAGCCCAAGTGCAGCCTGTCTGTGTCTGTAAGTTTCAATCAACAGCCTGTGCCTGTAAGTGACAATCTTTAGCCTGTGTCTGTAAGTGCCAATGTGCATCCTGAGCCTGTAAGTGCCAATGTGCAGCCTGTGTCTGAAAGAGCCAATCTGCAGTCTGGGCCTGTAAGTGCCAATCTGCAGCCTGTGCCTGTGAGAGCCAATGTGCAGCCTGTGCTAACAAGAACCAAAGTTCCAAGCAATAATCTGTCTCCTCTTGCCAACCATCAATTCTGACCATTTGTCAGAGCTTGATTATTATTTTGCTAGCTGCTAGCTCTGTCCGGGTTTGGACTCTGATTACTCTGCCTACTGCAACTGTCCAAATCCCGGCCTATTCATATATATTCCTCTTTCCCATGGCTCTGTATCCTATTTGGTTACCAACAATGTGACATGGGCTAGCTATTGTTTTGTTTTTCGATGAAGAACTAACTAGTTCTTGAAAAATGAATAGTATATTTTCAAAGTGGAAGTAAATATGATGTTGTGTAAACGAAACAAAAATATATTCTAGTAAATAGTGTAAATGTGTCAGATAAGCTCAGAATGTGTGAGAATAGCCAAGGCAGGAACTGAGTTCAAGATCTATTTCCCGATCATCCCCCTTTAATACATGTTTTTGCTCGTACGATACTCAGCCTTAAGTAGCTGTGACTTGTGCAACTAATATTGCAACACATTTATCTGGATGTTAAAACAGATTGTTGAGTTTTTCAACAGGTATCTGTCAACATAAACTGACTAATGAACTAATGAACACTGCTGCAGCGGGTGCCAATATCAAGCTCATCGACCCAGGCAATCTTTTTTGCATTATATTGTAGCCAACTGTATATAACCTTGACGACAACTATGGAAACTGGAAATGTAGGATTTAGGTGCACAATTACTTTATTGTTTATATATACATATATACATACATTAAATACGTACATATTCTTCTAACTACTATATTGTTGTGTTTGTAAATATATATATACTGTATATATATATATATATATATATATATATATATATATATATATAATTAAATTGATTAAAGTATTAGGTTTCATATTACTATTTACTGTTATAAAGCTTTGCAGTGGTTTTCTTCATGTAAAAATGTTTAATTGCATGATATATATATATATATATATATATATATATATATATATATATATATATATATATATACTAGCGAATTGTCCGTCAAAAAATGACGGCAATAGAATTGTAAGTCAAGGAATCGTGTTTGGCACAGACATTATTTTTGTGGTGGTCTGAGATCTCGGCGCTCATTGCGAGCCTCTTGGTTGTTGTATTTTTTTTATTAGAGGCGCTTTTGCTGTCATTGTAAGGTCAGCGCTGATCTGCTTTTTGCGCTTATTGCAATGCTGTCCCCTGGTGTAGTTTGTGTGGTATTAGCCGCGTTGGCGCTCGTTGTGAGGCGCACAGTGAATGTCTCTTGCTTTTCTTGCAATAGTGTTTTTTTTTTGTGTGTATATGTTTTTTTGTGATGCTAATGAAATAATAAGTAAATGAATAAATTAACATACTTTACCTATTTGTAAGTAATACATGCAGGAAGCATTGTGCTGAAGAGCTGACAATCTGAATTGATGTTCCTGCAGCATACAATGTAGGTTTGCAGTGTTGTGGAGCTGAGGTGTAAGTGTCAGCAATGTGTGCAGTGTGTAGTGTAAATAGGCTGCGTGCACGACTGGAAGCCGTTAGTGTAGCTAGGTGCATCCGCATTCTGTAAGTTAGCGGCGAAAATGGCGGCGAATGTGTATGTGGTAGGCGGGTTTGTATGATTTAGCATCCTTGCTAATGGTGTGTGTTGTAGGTCATACGGGTTTTTGTAAAAGCCGTATTTGCTTTGTGGTATTTAGCGGCTTTAGATGTCGTGTAGTCTCGTTTTCGTTTTTTTCGGCAGCCATTTTTTTTCTCGCTTAGGAGATTTTTGAGTGGCTAAACTTTGTTAATTGGACCGCATTTGAGGTTTAAGCTGTGTTGCAGAGGCCCTGGGTGCGGGGTAAGGTTTTTATTTTATTTTTGTGTGTATTTTTTGTTTTTTAATGTGTGGCGCTGTGCGCGGGTTGTCCGTTAAGGTCGTATTTTTGCGTAGGGGGTCATAGGGATGAGCGCCTATGGCGCTCATCTCCACCGGCGCAAGGAGTGCCTTTGGCGCTCCTTGCCAGCAACTGCGGCCCTCGCTTTGCAGCGGGCAACAACCTGTATTGCTCACAACTATATATGTGATTCTGGTTGAGGCCCAGTCCAGTTGTTAGCCTCCCTTCATGCGTACACAAGTTGCTTTTCCTCATCTTCCATCAGTTCTACTATCTCTACCTTTTTCCTTTTTTATGCTTTTCTGTACTTCACTTTCTTCCTTGCTCCCACAGACCCTTAAGCTATTTCTCTTTTATTTGTTCTCATTTCCTTCTTTTATACAACTGCTACAAAACCTCTATTTCAGCTATTTTCTTGCTATATATCATTAACATTATTGGGTGAGATAAGGCACAGGATACAAATATTTATGCAAATAAAGCGATAACATTAAAAAAAAAGATTATCCCCAAAGGGCTAAGTCATCTAATTGAGTGGCTCCAACCCCTTTGTGATCTGAGGATTAGCTGGGTACCTTCCAGCGCTCATGGAGACCACCTTTGGAATACAAAACATTTTTAACAGAATGTTCACCTAGTTTTGCGCTGACTTAAATACATTATATTTTAAGTGAAGATAAGTTTATCGATCACCTCTCTGTAGATAGACTGGCACTGATCCTAGGACCAACTATTGAGAATGACTGACATAACTCACAGCATTTGTGACATCAAAGCATAATCATTAAATGCTGTGTTTTATAGAAGGTGGCTTAGTTGTTTGCATTAGCAATAACTCATATTATTTCAACAGAAAATTCAGGTCAAGTTCAAGATCCTTTTCAGAAGCTCTCAGCCGATTGCAATATGGGACTCTATATATAAAAAAGTCATATGTTTACTATATTTTAGTATGAAAAATCATTCTTGCATAGTGTACCCATACATCAGTTTTATGGTACATGTTTTGCACAGTGGATTGGAGGCCATTAAGTCTCCCTTTATAAAGCACATTATATTACACTTTATTATACAGCTGCTGGTATTCCACATTATTATTCGTATTGTATTATTTATGGTTCCTGGGAGCAGTAAGTGATGCTATTACACAATCCACTCATGAAGTTCTAGCTTTTCCTGTTACTAAACAATATCAGTCCATCCAAGTGGGAGTATTAGCGACACTTTCAATAACTTCTTTATGATATTATAATGCATTGTTTATCTATAATAGCCATACTGCAAACATATGATCATAGATATGGGGTTTGATATATGGACAGTTCCCATCCTCCATTAGGATTATTTGTTTTGCAGACTCTATATAATTGCTGCAATCATATATTTTATAGAAAGCTAAGCAAACAAAATACTAAACACAATTTGAATACTTGCTGATGAGATTTCTGAAACACAAGGATTTAAAGGCTGAGTTGTGTAAAGCACCATTGTAGATTCATAATGTTATTAATGTGTTACGCGTCTCGCGAGCATTTTCCGTCATTTGTAATAGTGTATTTTGTAGTTCATATGTTCCTGTGTGAAATTGCCAATTGCAGTGTTTTGCGCAGTCCATGGTCGTGTAGCCTCGTTTTCATTTTTGTTTTTTTGGCGGCCATTTTTTTTCTCGCTTAGGCGATTTTCGAGTGCCGAACGTCGTCAAAATCGCCTTAAATTCGTGTTCCACCTCACTCCCAGATGTCCTGGCTGTTCCCCGTGCTGTGTGTGATGTTTTTGTTGTATTTTTTTTATTTTCTTTGTGTTTTTGTGATTTTTTGGATTTTCCCGGTTCGGCCGTTAACCTCGTATTTTTGTTTTCAAAGTGCCACATTTTTTAACTGCTTGGAGGCTAAGGTGATGCCACGTTTAGTGGCTAAGTCCCGCGTGTTTCATTGCCTTCACTGCTCGTCTCGCTTTGCGCTGTGAGCAGGCAATGAGCGCTTTCGGTGCTCATTGCCTAACTGCTACGCATTAATGGCTAGCCTCGCCTCGCTTCAAGATGCAAAGCGTCACGACATCTCGCAGTTTCACAATTATAATATGTGATATCATATACAGTGTACAATTTGGTTCATATGTACAAAATGATGAATCTCTGGAGAGCTCTTGAAACTATAACCACTTCATAATGATCCAAAAGTAGTGTTTGATGCTATTATATTTCACTAATAATATTTAAAGCCATTTGAAATGGTGATAATTTTAATATTACTAATAGATGCAATATTTATTTTTTGTGTATGATTTTTCCTAAATATGGGTAAGTATCCTCATAGTAATATTGCCCAGTTTATGTTTTTTCCCACTGGGGATTGGATATTTAAGATATCTCTCTCACTTTGGATTTATGATTCATCACATTATGTTTAATTTCGGGGAGTGAGATATATTTTGCTGAATAGTGTATTTTCAGATTGGCAATTAATGTAAAAATATTTCCATTCTTACATTAACTGTGATGAGTCATCAGTCTTATATGTTTTTAAAGTGCAGTTTTTTTACTTATTGGTAATGATAAACAGATGGCTCTAGTATTGATCGGTTAAGCAGCAGACTGATAACATTTGCACTGACAAAGTGTAATAGCACACTTCTCAAGGTCTCTCAATAGAAGGGACATAGATTTTGACAGCAAATAAGATATAATAGCACCTTGCATATTCTTATATACAGTCATAGAAATCCTTACAAGTGGGCTGCCATATTCATCGTACACTTGTTACTTTTCATGCTCAGCCTGGTAGCTGTGACACCAGGGTATTGACGGTTTTATTGAGTTGAGTGAATTTAAAGCAGAGCAAGCTGCTGAGATCACAGTTGTAATTCCTGAGATCACAGTTGTAATCTATATCCCTAAAAAATATTTTAAGAGTTCCCTATATTTGAACACTGTTTTATAAAACGATCAAGTGTTGTCTTCAATGCATCTATACATCTTGAAGAGAGCTACACCCATCACTTTCAGATCCCCTCAACTCCAAAATCTCCTTCACTCCCTCTCCTCTATCTTATTTCTTTCTTAGCCTTCTCACTTCCACCCCAACACTTCAGACAATCTTTCAGACAGCTATCAGGATTTTGAGATGTAAATGGAGGAAAATCGGCAGATATAGATATGAATGAAAAGTTTGTAATATTAGAAAGTTTTGTTCAGTGTCTTAAAGAGACACTTAATTCAGCACAATGTGGAGCACACTACTGTAAAGATCTCCTAAAAGCATGTTGAAATACCTTTTGAATGTTTTTAAATACGTGCATATTTCAATGCCAAATCAATAAACTAAAATCTCTGTTTACAAACAGTTAACCCTCAACAAATCAATCTATGCAGATTATGGGATGCCAAAACCCCCCAAATAGGTCAGTTGTGATTTAATTTTCAATCACTATCAATCACTGTCCTTGTCACTCGGCTCTGCTATCTGTTATTAATCATGACCCAGTCAGTAGGCAGGGAAGACTTTGTTTGTAAACAGCCATAAAACTATAATTTTTTTTAGCTGTTATTAGTGTAATTTAAAAAATGTATCATATTAAAATAGAATCTTGTGCTTGTTCACACCATGTGGAGAACTTACAGTGAGGTAAATGGCCCTTTAACAGATATTGCTTATTTACATAGTTTATGCAAATTCCACTGTAAGTTTAACAGTAGATTTTATTTAAATATAAAGGGCTCAATAGGAGACTGGTGAGAGTACATCACACAGGTTAGGAATCCCTTCATTACAGGTGCTACAGTGGTTTGACCTACTCCCTTGGTTGCAATATGCAGCTGCAGCAGATTAGGAGATAAGCTCCTTTAAGCAACATATTTTTGAGTGAGACATACAGGATATTTCTCCCAAGTGAGCTAAAAGAGGCTGCTCTCTGAGTAGGTAACCAGACCTATAGGACAAACCTACTTCAGGTATTCTCTGTTCTCAGATTGAGCAACTCTAATTTTGTTGTTGTTTATGCAAATGACCCTTAGGTTTTTTTCTCACCCTAAGGGTGATAGGGGGAACCATACGTAGACTCCTTGCTCACTGTGCCTTGGGGGTACGGAAGCACCTCACTGACGAGGTCCGCAGAGGCCAAAATGCGTCTGGGGTTTGCTGTTTCTCCTGTTCAGGGTAGAATTGCCTGGTATTTCAGGGCTGGATCACTCTTTTGAGTGAAACCAGACTGATATACTACAGGATATTTCTCCCTGTGAAGGGCACAAGCGAGCTAAAAGAGGCTGCTCTCTGAGTAGGTAATTAGACCTATAGAACTAACCTTCTTCAGATATTGTCCGTTCTCAGATTGAGCATCTCTAATTTTGTTGTTGTGATCGACATATTTGGGTTTAAATTTTCCTTTTGAAATACCAGGAGTTGCATTAATTTCAGAAAATTAAAAGTATACTAAGGAGCATGATTTGAACCCCATTTTTACAGCAAGTAGTATGTTTTTGGTAGGAGCTGTTAAGCACTTCTTAACAAAATAACTGTATTAATGAAACCCAGACATATTCCATGTCCCTTTAATTTATAATCACTCAACAAAACTTCCATTAGCGAACCAGGCTAGAGCAAAACCATACACTCGTTGGTCGTTTTGTGTTGTTTTGATGTCACATATTTATTTTAAGATCATTTATTTTTCATGCTCAAGAAACATCTTTTGTAATGATTAAATAATGCTCCTGTATATGCGCGAGTGGAAAATGCAAGAAAAAGGAGACGACACACAGAATATTGTATCCTCCCATTTTCAAAACTATATCCTCTATCTGCACAGTTTGTGGTTATTACTTAATTATCCCTGTGGGGAAAACAGTATCCCATTCTGGATCACTACCTAACTACCTTATCGCGGTGAAGGGGCTTGTGTACCTTAAGAAAGCTGTGAGCTATACCATGTAGGGTCACCAAAGATGTAAAAGGTCATTGTAGAGAGATCAGACAAACCTCAGTCTACTGAAGAAGCAATTGGCAACCCACCCCAGTATTTTTGCCAAGAAAACCTTATGGACAAGCATAACCAGACACAAGATGTGCCTAGCGTGCTGAGGTCCATAGGGTCACGGACAGTCAGATACGACTAAATGACTAAACAACCACAACAATACAGTATATGTTTTGACCCTAGTATAGGGAGTAGATTTATTTGTGAATGCTTTATATCTTTTTCTCCGTACTATTTTATAGAGGTAAAGAGTAAAGAATAAAGAGAGTGGTAGTAGCATTTGGTTTTATTTAATTTCCCTTTATACGTTGATTTTTATTTAAAAAAAAAAAAATACAAAAAATATTGTTTAAACGTAGGAATAAAAATTAAGTTTTAAATAAATTCCACCTAGAATTTTGTGGAATTATTACCACCTGAATTTGTTAGTGAGTTCTCTAAAAGGTGTACTCATATTCCTTCTCACCTTCTGTACCACACCTATAAGTATTTATTGGCTGATCCACTAAAGTTAAACTGTAGGGTCAGATTGTCACCTCCTCACTAGCTGTTATCAGAGACTATTACTATATAATGTATTGCTACCGTATAACCTTTGTCTTCTCTTAGGGAAGCTCTGGAGTTTTGTTTGACATGCAACACTAAGGTAAAATTTGAACAATTTAATAAAATGTTTGCCTCCACAATTTATAGTCAAGAATATTACAGGGAACCAGTACACCCATAATTAGGATGTTAAAGTGCTTCTGATGATCTATTCTATATATAACTAGCAACTTGCCCATCAAAAATGATGGCGCAATAAAATTTGAAGCCATGACAATGCTGTTTGCAACACAATGTAAAGGTTTTTGTACTCTGGGGACCTTTGGCGCTCTTTGCGAGCCTCTCCTCTGGTATACTTTTCCTCCTCAGAGCAGCTTCTGCGCTCATCGCAAAGATAGATACATATGTCTGTATATTTTTAGATAATAATCAATTAATTAGTTAATTAATAAATTAATAAACTTTACCTATTTGTAATTAATATATCCATCAATCAATAGCCTGAAGAGCTAACAATCTATTTTTATTGACCTGCAGCATATAATGTCCAGTTGGACTGTTGCTGGCCTGAGGAGATAGGTTTATGAATGTCCCAACTGTGCATTAGAAAAAGGCTGCGTGCGCGAGGGCAAACCGTTGGTTTATTTGTGTAAAGCGCTACTGTAGATGCGTAATGTTGTGAGTTGCAAGTTAGGAGTGTAAAGTAGTGTCGTTTGTGTATGTGCTACGCGGTTCGCAAGCATTTGGAGTCCTTTGTAGTAGCGTATTTTGTACCTTGTTCCTGGGTGAAAGTGGTACTCGATTGGCGGTGTTTTGCATGGTCCATGGTCGTGTAGCCTCGTTGTAATTTTCTTTGGCTGCCATTTTTTTCTCGCTTAACCGATTTTTGAGTGTTGAAACTTTGGAAAATAATTTTAAATTCGCGTTCCACCTCACTCCCAGACGTCCTGGCTGTTCCCCCGTGCTGTGTGGGATGTATTTTTTGTTGTTGTATTTTTTGTGTTTTTTATGTTTTTTGTTTTTTGCAGTTCGGCCGTTAACTGTGTTTTTCAGACATCTTATTATTTTTTTTCTAAGTCCTGCGTCTCATATTTTATTTTATTTCTAAGTGCCGCGTTCGTCAACTGCTTACAGCCTTATGAAATTGCGATTCAGTTAATTGAATAGTGCTGTATATAAGCACATCTTTTTTCTTACAGAAGTTTTTAGCTAGTGAACTTCTATCCTAAAGCAAGATCTTAACTAAAATCTTCTGTAAAAACAAATATGCTATGTGCTTATATTGAGCCCTATTCAATTGGCCGAATTGCAATGTAATAAGACTGTAGGCGATCCTGCGTTTTCTAAGTGTTTAGTGACTAAGTCCTGCGTGTTTCATTGCCTCCTTTGACGCTCTTTTCCCAAGTGCTGTGAGTATTAGTGCCTTAATGGCTCGCCGCGGAGGCGATGAGCGTCTTTGGCGCTCAGCACCTAAGTGCTGTGCTGCGAGTTTTAGTGCTTTAATGGCTCGCCTTGCTCCACGAGGTTTACAGGCGATGAGCGCCTTTGGTTCTCATCGCCTAAGTGCTCCGAGTTAACAAATTATGTATTGTTCTACCTATTTTTTACTTTAGCCCAGGGCTACGGAATATGTTGGTACTACAGTGCCTTGCAAAAGTATTCACCCCCTTGACTTTTTACCTATTTTGTTACATTACAACCTTAAGTTCAATGTTTTGATAATCTGAATTTTATGTGATGGATCAGAACACAATAGTCTAAGTTGGTGAAGTGAAATGAGAAAATATATACATAAAACTATTTTTTAGAAATAGAAAACAGAAAATTGGCATGTGCGTATGTATTCACCCCCTTTGTTATGAAGCCCTGGTCCAATTACCTTCAGAAGTTACATTATTAGTGAAATGATGTCCACATGTATGAAAGGCCCCAGAGGCTGCAACACCTAAGCAAGAGGCACCACTAACCAAACATTGCCACCAAGACTAAGGAACTCTCCAAACAAGTAAGGGACAATGTTGTTGGGGAGTCAGGGTAAGCTTATAAAAAAATATCCAAATCTTTGATGATCCCCAGGAGCACCATCAAATCTATCATAACCAAATGGAAAGGACATGGCACAACAGCAAACCTGCCAAGAGGCGGCCGCCTACCAAAACTCACAGACCGGGCAAGGAGGGCATTAATCAGAGAGGCAGCACAGGGACCTAAGGTAACCCTGGAGGAGCTGCAGAGTTCCACAGCCGAGACTGAAGTATCTGTACATAGGACGACAATAAGCCGTACGCTCCATAGAGTTGGGCTTTATGGCAAAGTGGCCAGAAGAAAGCCATTACTTTCAGCAAAAAACAAAATTACACGTTTTGAGTTGTGGGAGACTCCCAAAATGTATGGAGGAAGATGCTCTGGTCTGATGAGACTAAAATTTTACTTTTTTGCCATCAAACCAAACACATCACATCACCCAAAGAACGCCATCATGCTGTGGGGATGTTTTTCAGCAGCCGGACTGGGAAACTGGTCAGAGTTGAGGGAAAGATGAATGGCGCTAAATACAGGGATATTCTTGAGCAAAACCTGTACCACTCTGTGGGTGATTTCAGGCTAGGACGGAGGTTTTACCTTCCAGCAGGACAATGACCCCAAACACACTGATAAAGCAACACTTGAGTGGTTTAAGGGGAAACATGTAAATGTGTTGGAATGGCCTAGTCAAAACATTTGAATCAGTTTTTTTCTGAGAGCATTGTTTAAAACAAGAAACAAACACCGATACATTATCAAAAATCCTGCTTCAGATGCCACAAAGAAAATGCTTTTAATGTCCATTTCACTGTGGAAGTATAACTGTTTTCAGATGGAGCGCGACTTTTGTGCACAGGAGACGTGAGCGCCGACATCTGCGCTCACCGTCAGCACACAGTGAGCCCGACCACAGCGAGGCCGAGATCAGCGAGGCCAGGAACAGCGCCAAGACACGGGCCTGGGTCACAGGAGAGAACCGCGGGAAAAGTCGTGCTACAGCTGGACATGGGCATGCCGGTATATACCAACACACATACTGACACAATGACACACACACTGATATATACAGTATGCACATACGCCAACACACATACTGACACACACACACACACTGATATATACAGTATGCACATACACCAACACACATACTGACACAATGACACACAGACACACATTCATATATTCACACAAGCTTGCTATATGCATATATACAATTTCAATATTGTAAGCTATTTGGTGGATTAACCTTACAGACTTCTCCAAATTGTTGCCTTATTGTATTTGTATTTCTGTGTTATTACTTTTATCTTTGTTTTATCTTATATATATATATATATATATTTATATTTATTTATATTTTTATTTATATTTGTGTGTGTGGGAGATAGAGTTTTATGGTTCCAATTGTGAAAAGATAGTGAGGTTGATAAAATAATAATATAAAAAATGTATGTTTAGATGCATTTTTTGTATTTATTTATATATGTCCATACCCAAAATCAAATAAAGATTTGCCCAAGAAATTATTAAAAGGAAGAATTTGAAGAGATGTGGACACTAATAACTATGTCTTAGACAGGACACATCTATGTTATTACCTGCTGGACACAGAGCTTTCTATGGTGGTGCTGAGCAGATCAGATTGTTATGATAAAGTGGCTCTGATCCGAGTCAGATCTGGATGAGAGCTCAGGATGCTCAGGAGAAGATGATGCTCAGAAGTGAGAAAGCACATTGAGTTCTGCAGGTACTGATAGGAGGAGACTGGGGAGAGGACCTGATAAGGAGAGGAACAGGGAGGGGAGATGGATCCTGACTAGGAGGTAGGGGTTGATTCTTCTGAGCTAGATTTCATGATGGATTATGAGCATGTTTAATGTTTCAGGTGGTTTTGATCATGTTTGCTGGATGATGGCAATTTTATCAGATTTGCTGAATAAAGTCTGAGATTAATTCTCCAACAAGTGGTTCTGATCAGGATTGATGGATGAGGTGGTTCTGTATGGATTTGTTCAGTGATATGATTTTGTCAGGATGGAGAGGTTCTGAGGAGGTTCAGTTGATTAGATGATTCTGATCAGATTGGTTCCCTGAGATGGTCCAGAGCTGGGCAGCCAGGCACAGAGGATGCTCAGTTAAGAGACATAAGCACAGACTGTGTATGAGGATAAAATGCAGCTAGTACCTCTCAGCTCTGCAAATACTATCAGGGTGAGATTATTCTATACAGGGTTCCAGGATACAACAGATTGGAACATGGTCAGTTTTTGGATAAGAGTGCACAGACATGGATGGAGAGAGCACAGACACAGAAGATGCTCCTGTAGGAGAAAGGACCAGCCTGTGTGTAGGGGTGGGTTATATGGAGTGTGGGGGACCTTACTGGGAGATGGATTGGACATTGGAGTTACTGCTCCTGGGCTGGTGTTCAACATGGGATGATTCTGAGCAAGATTACTGGATGGAGTGAGTCTGTACATGTTTCCTGGATGAAGACATCAGGTTTGATGGATGAAGAGTTTCTGAGAAAGTTTCCTCAAGTTTCTGTTCAGTTTTATTAGATGATGTGACTGTGATGGACAAGGAATTCTAGGTGATTAGTTGGCTCTGGTCATGTTTCTGGATGAGGTGTTTTTTGGCTGGATGAGATTAGATTAGGAGAAATCCTGGCACAGATCAGAAGTGAGAATGAGATACAACTAGTGAGACACAATTAGCTCTGTATATACTTACAGGATGGGGTGATAATGTGCAGGTCTGAGAATAAATAAGAGAGATTGCAAAGTGAGGTGGATCAGGTCAGGATTCAGAATAAAATATTCTTTATTAGATTGGTTTGATGAAATTGCTCTGAACTGGGTATCCGGACCCAAAGCTCATAGCCAGGTATAGATAATGGGGAGGATGATCAAGTACAGATCAGAGCAGACTGTGGGTACAATGAAGTGGACAGAGGTTAAACTGACCAGAGGTGATAGGTCCTTACTGTGGGGTGGGAGTGAAATAGATGGGACCCATTAAAGGGCTAGGGGAGGGGAGAGAGGAAACTGACTGAAAGGTCCTGTAGGTGGAATAGATGAGTTGACCTCTGAGCAGAATTACAGGGTGAGTTGATTTGGGGCTGGTGTGCAAAATCATGTGGTTGTGTATAGTTTATTTTATTTTTTTTATTAGATAGCTGTGGTTAGGCAGGAATGTGTTGGCCAAATTTAGCCCAGGGTCCAGCACCTCCAGTCCTCCAGCTGTATAGCCCTAGATTTGTATTTAATCATTTCTGCACACATATATATATATATATATATATATATATATATATATATATATATATATATATATATATATAGTGAGCATGTGTTTGCACATAGTTGGGAGCTCTCATGCTGTTATGCAGAATTACACTACCGATACCCACAAACATTTACAGAGGGTCATCACAGACAAGCTGGATCTTTCATTTTATATTTGATTTGCTATTTAAAGCACCAAAAGGGACTAGTAAGAGACCAAAAGAGAGAGGGACACAGACAGATAACAGAGAGCGAGAGAGAGAATTATTCTACATTACTAACTATTCCTCAGCCCTGTAGGACACTCACAGCTGATCCAGCAGAGGCCTGTGATCCAGGGCCATGTCTTGCCGCACCTTCATTTTTGGTCCTGCGCGCAGTTCTCGCCCCCGTGCTGTGGTCGGGTGCGTTGTGGCCAGTGCGCGCAGTTGTCAGCGTGCAGATGACGGTGCGCATGTCTCCTGTGCGCAAAAGTCGGGGTGCCGTTTCCAGACACATGCTACTATTGATTTAATTGAACAATAATGTGATTTATATAGTTTTCTGTTTCCCACACATCCTACAAATTAACTGAATGTGAATATCTCTAATTTTTTAAAACAAATACTATATATTATAGTTAAAAGGATATTTACTTCTCTTTAGGTGTTTTTCATGGTGTGAAAGAGCACAAGATTGTATGTTAACAGTATCTATTTTATACCAATAACAGCTAAAAAATCTAACATCTTGAGTCTGTTTAAATAACAATGTTTTTCATGCATACTGGCTGGTTCATGAGCAAAAACAGATAGTCCAACCGAGTGGTGAAGACACTGATTGATAGCAGTTTTCCCCTGGACTCAGGACTGCACTGATCAGTTAACCCATAACTGGCCTGTTTAGGTGTTTCCAGCATTCCATGCTCTGCACAGATAGATTTGTTATGGGTTAACTTTTTTTTTTGGTCACTACACAGGGCTGTAGCTGTGGTTCTGGCAGTGGACAGTCAGTAACACATGCAAACTCAGTTTTAATTTATTTGACCTCTCAGTGAAAAATGCATGTATTTCAAAACATTCCAAAAGTATTTTAACATGCTGTGATGTGGCCCAAATATTGCTGAATTAAGTGGCCCTTTAACAATAATAATATTTTTTTGCAAATTAGCCCAGACAATTAGACTTATACAAACTCAGCAGATATAAACTAAATAGTCTGCCCTGTTATTATATAAAACTTACCTCCAACATTTCAGATTGGCAAAGAGCTATATTCTTGAAAACCTATGTGGGATTTTTTAGTGTTGTGATTTTCCCCTTAGCAACAGCCATAGTACTCATCTGGACCTTAGAAATCTACACTCCTCTATATATGCAGAGTATTTTTCCTGGCCAGAAAAATAAAAGGAGGGAAAAGAGTAAAATAGTGGGATATTGCTAAATATTTACCTTAAATTAGGGTCTGTCTTCATTCTGCATGGGACTACACATCCCATGGTGCTTTCCTGCACAAACTGCTATCACATGTGGTCCAATGTATTAGCTGTCTGTGATTGGCCAAAACTAATTATGAATTTTATGCTAATTTTAGCAAAGATTTGCACGGGTGTTAACTCGAAAACGTAGCTACTCGCAAACAAGAGGTAAGTATGATAATGTTTATTTTGGTATTTTTTCATGCAAAAAAAAAAATGTTTTCATACACTACTGATTCTCCTCTGTCAGATGCATACATAATCCATTAAATTTAGATATACCGTTAGGAGGGGCTGCCCCTCAAAAAAAAAGAGTTTTTGTTTGTTAAATAGTATAAACAAGCTTGGAATTTTGTCCATTAGGAAGGTATTCAAAAATGACATTTGTGATAAATGTTTTGCATTGAATTTATACCAAAGAATTTTCCTTATCTGTTCTCTACAGAACCTGCAGAATAAGAATGCACTTTAATTGTTGTAACTCTTACTCTGCCATGATACGGGTTTAGTGGTTCTGCGGTCTAATCTACTTTGTCAAAGCAGCTAAAATGTATCAATTTCCCAGTGAAGAGTAAGGCACTGTTTCATTCTATACAAATGCCAAAACCTGTTTATTAGCTTTAAAATAGTTCTACAAGCCTCAATAAGCCACACAATACCAAAAAGCAGAATTTTAAACTCAAAAGCTCAGAAATGCTGCTTTTAAGTAGCTTCTCTTCTCTGCCATTGTAACCGCTGATGTATTTAAATGTATATCTAAGTATTGCTGTTTTTACCTTTTTTTCAAATCTAATATATTCTGCTTATATCAGGAACACACATTACATTGAGCCATTCTAAACACATACATTTTTGTTATGGTTTCTACACTTCCAGAGGTGCCTACAAGGGCACCTGGCTCCTACAAATAGAAACACTGCCATTGCATAGTTTTTTTCTCCCTACAGCAACCTTCAAGCCAACAGCAGCACCGTGCCTAAACCCACACTGCACTGCCTGAGCTCCTCCTTTATTCCTTGTGCAGGGGAATACAGGACTACACATCCGTTGATGCTTTACTGCACAAACTGGCTTCCCAGTAATTGAAACAATGCTGCTTGTGATTGGCCTAAAAAAAATATGAATTGTATGCTAATTTAGCTAAGGTTATCAATAGAGGAATTCCTTTTCAATATCAAGTGGCAAAAACCTATAGAAATTTGCAGTAAGTTTATACATTTTTATTTTGGGATTTTTTTCTTACAAAAAATGTTTGCATACATTACTGATTCCCCTCTATCAGATGCATTCATCATCCAGGAAACATAAATATGCCTTTAATGATGCATCATTGTCGTGGCAAATAATTCTCAGAATGCTAATTTAAGCAACTGCAGATTTAATTATAAATATATATATGTGTGTGTTTGTACATGACTCACTGTTACGGTGGAAACCATACTGATAACTCCTTTGTGCTGATTACAAATATGCTGATATTGATAATAATCATCATGTGGGAGTGAGGTCATACTTGCTTATGGAACAAAGGCAAAACATGGCCTCCATTTTCCTTGTTGTTATGCCCTGTACAGCCCTATGGTATATGTTGGTGCATTACAAATAAAAGTTAATAATAATAAAATAATAAGGGGAAAGAAGCCACAACCCCTGAATAATGAACACATGTACCTGATGAAAGTACCTCCTATCAACATGGCTCCAGCAATAACGGGAGTCATGTGCAGCGAGGTGATGAATAAATCCCCCACCATCTCAGACAGATAAGATTAATTTTAAAACTGTTTTTTTTATTATAGTTGGGTTTATTTTTTGGCTTTCTAAACATACGTTCTTAAACTAAAAAGAATATTTGTATATATTCACATCCCTTCATCTTACATATGCACTGACATGTCACAGTGTTTTGGAAGGACGACGAATTCTCTCCACAGCTGATGAATAAAGACAGAAAGTAACTCACCATACCCCAGCAAATAGGAATATCAACTTTAATGTGAAATCCTACGGTCAACAAAAGTGTTACATTTTCCCACAGCTGTATATGTTACAACATACAATATGTACATAGCCATGTGGTGAAGAACATACACATTTAACATTTACTCTGATCACGGTATAATGTGTCACTTCTGTCAACAAATATTTCCTGTGCTTTCTAAAATGTACATTGTGTAGTCATTATTTAAGAAGAAAAAAAAAGGTAAATGCTCATCATATCTTAAAAGGGAGCATATTACAAAATGTCGGCACATTTTATTTGTAAAGAACAGTGTTTTGTGTTTTATTTATTTTTGCAGCAATTTTCTCCCCTTGTATTTTTTTTTTTTTTTACTGGAACAGGTTTCCACTGATGTATCTAGAGTAACATAATGCTCACAAGCAAATGTGTCATGCTGCTTTATTCCAGGATTTGCCTAGGTCCTTTTTTACTGGTTTAAAATAAGCTAAGCAATTACAGTGAGTTAAATATACAGATAAGTGACTCTCTTGTGGTAGGGGTTAAGGTGGCATGGGAATCCATAAGGATCCTTATGGTGTAAGATTAGTATACCACAGGAATTCATAGGGATCCTTATGGTGTAAGATTATTATACCATGGGAATAAATAGGGACCCTTATGGTGTAAGATTAGTATACCATGGAAATCCATTGGGCCCCTTATGATGTAAGATTAGTATACCATGGGAATCCATATGGACCCCTATGGTGTAAGATTAGTATACCATGGGAATCCATAGGGATCCTTATAGTGTAAAAATTAGTATACCATGGGAATCCATAGGGGCCCTTTTGGTGTAAGATTAGTCTACCATGGGAATCCATAGGGACCCCTATGGTGTAAGATTAGTATACCATGGAATCCATAGGGATTCTTATTGTGTTAGATTAGTATACCACAGGAATCCATAGGGATCCTTATGGTGTAAGATTAGTATACCATTGGAATCCATAGGGACCCTTATGGTGTAAGATTAGTATACCATGAAATCCATAGGGATTCTTATTGTGTTAGATTAGTATACCACAGGAATCCATAGGGATCCTTATGGTGTAAGATTAGTATACCATGGGAATCCACAGGGACCCTTATGGTGTAAGATTAGTATACCATGGGAATCCATAGGGACCCTTATGGTGTAAGATTAGTATACCATGGGTGTCCATAGGGACCCCCATGGCAGGGGCTTAATTTTTAGATGCGTTGTTGGTCCATATGGATCACTGTGTTTTTTGGTTAGATAGATAGGGTCCTTGGGAGTAAGTATGAATCCCCTTAGGGGATAAGTATTATGGGAGTGCAGTTGTACTCCCATGGGACACTTATTTATTTAGAGTAGCTAAGGAGTATAATGAGGGTTAATGACATCCACCCCAAAGCACAAACTACCCTGGGTTCTGCAGGGGTTCCAGGAGACACCCAGTATCATTGTGTGGATGGTGGGATAAAGGAACAGTGAGGCAAAGGGGGAGGGTCATAAACCCCCAGCATTCATTTGTATTATTATTTAATCTTGTTCTCGCAATGGGAGGGGATATTGATAGATAGATAGATAGATAGATAGATAGATAGATAGATAGATAGATAGATAGATAGATAGATAGATTGATAGATAGATATGGGTGGGAAGAAGTGTAGCATGTTCATGTTAGATATTCAAAATACCATATTAAAGAAATTTAGTCCAGGAAGTATTGTTAATGACACAGAGGGAATTAATTGGGGGGGGGGGGGGGGGAGATATGTTGACCTTTTTAAATTAGGCATAAATAAAAGGCAGAGGGAAGTTCCAAGAATGTAGAAAATTGTACACTAATGTTCGTACTTAATTACTATGTACAATAGTAAGTGTAAAAAACAGGTCTGGTTAGTTATCAGTCATCATACATCATGTTTCCATGGGGATCCCTTTGGGACAAAAGTGTGGAGTAAAGAAATAAGCCAACTACATGTATATTTGTATTAGCATTTTAATTAGGAAATTATAGTGACAATATATATACCGTATATGTAAAATATTCTACCTGTTCTTCAGAATACATATAGAAATGTGTTGTTAATACTGATGTATTAAACTATTATTCAGGTGGTTGACAGGAACTAACTTTTCCGTCTTCTGCAAACTCCTTCTGGTCCTTGGCTACTTGTCTGTCTGGGGTTACCTCATATTCTAAAATACTCGCATTTAATAGTCTTGTTCTGTCCCAAACTAATGACTTGTTGTTATGGCCTCTTCACTTTCAAATTAGTTTTAGCAGGCAAGTTTTTGTCAACATGATTTCACTGATAAGACTGTCATTAATCTAGGTCCCATCAAGTATTTCTACTATGGTTAGCTTGTGTTGCTAACCTTTGGGGGGGAGGGGGAGAGGGGGGGGGGGGAGAGAGAAAGAGAGAGAGAAGGAGAGAGAGAAGGAGAGAGAGAGGGAGAGAGAAAGAGAGGGGAGAGAGAAAGAGAGAGAGGGAGAGAGAGAGGGGGAAGTGAGGAAGAGAGAGAGAGGGAGAGAGAGAGGGGGGGGAGTGAAGGAGAGAGAGAGGGAGAGAGAGAGAAGGGAAGAAGGGAGGGAAAGAAAGCGAGAGAGAGGAGAGAGGGAGAGAGAGAGAGAGAGAGAGAGAGAGAGAGAAAGAGAGAGAGAGAGAAGGAAAGAAGGGAGGGAGAGAAAGAGAGAAGGAAGAGATAGAAAGGCAGAGCAAGTGATAGAGAGAGAGAGGGAGAGCGATAGAGAGAAAGAGGGAGAGAGAGAGAGCGAGAAAGGGAGAGAGAGAGAGAGAGAAAGGGAGAGATAGAGAGATAGATAGAGAGGGAGAGGGAGAGAGTCTGTGTGTAATGGGTAACCCTGTAATATTGGATATTATACAGTTGGGCATTATATTGAGTCTTTTGGGTGATAGATGCCACCAGCCCCTGATATGGTAATACTGTACCATTATAGATAACTGCCCATTATGTATTCTTATATCACATGATGTATACGTTGGTCCATGTATTCTCTATATAGTATATGGTAATAATGGACCATTATAGATAACTGCCCATTATGTATTCCTATGTCACATGATGTATACGTTGGTCCATGTATTCTCTATATAGTATATGGTAATACTGGAGTATTATAGCTAACTGCCCATTATGTATTCGTATATCACATGATGTATGCGTTGGTCCATGTATTCTCTATATAGTATATGGTAATACTGTACCATTATAGATAACTGCCATTATGTATTCTTATATCACATGATGTATACGTTGGTCCATGTATTCTCTATATAGTATATGGTAATACTAGACCATTATAGATAACTGCCATTATGTATTCTTATATCACATGATGTATACGTTGGTCCATGTATTCTCTATATAGTATATGGTAATACTGTACCATTATAGATAACTGCCCATTATGTATTCTTATATCACATGATGTATGCGTTGGTTTATGTATTCTCTATATAGTATATGGTAATAATGGACCATTATAGATAACTGCCCATTATGTATTCTTATATCACATGATGTATACGTTGGTCCATGTATTCTCTATATAGTATATGGTAATACTGGAGTATTATAGCTAACTGCCCATTATGTATTCTTATATCACATGATGTATGCGTTGGTTTATGTATTCTCTATATAGTATATGGTAATACTGTACCATTATAGATAACTGCCCATTATGTATTCTTATATCACATGATGTATACGTTGGTCCATGTATTCTCTATATAGTATATGGTAATACTAGACCATTATAGATAACTGACCATTATGTATTCTTATATCACATGATGTATGCGTTGGGTTATGTATTCTCTATATAGTATATGGTAATAATGGACCATTATAGATAACTGCCCATTATGTATTCTTATATCACATGATGTATACGTTGGTCCATGTATTCTCTATATAGTATATGGTAATACTAGACCATTATAGATAACTGCCCATTATGTATTCTTATATCACATGATGTATGCGTTGGTTTATGTATTCTCTATATAGTATATGGTAATACTGTACCATTATAGATAACTGCCCATTATGTATTCTTATATCACATGATGTATACGTTGGTCCATGTATTCTCTATATAGTATATGGTAATACTAGACCATTATAGATAACTGCCCATTATGTATTCTTATATCACATGATGTATGCGTTGGGTTATGTATTCTCTATATAGTATATGGTAATAATGGACCATTATAGCTAACTGCCCATTATGTATTCTTATATCACATGATGTATACGTTGGTCCATGTATTCTCTATATAGTACATGGTAATACTGGACCATTATAGATAACTGCCCATTATGTATTCTTATATCACATGATGTATACGTTGGTCCATGTATTCTCTATATAGTATATGGTAATACTAGACCATTATAGATAACTGCCCATTATGTATTCTTATATCACATGATGTATACGTTGGTCCATGTATTCTCTATATAGTACATGGTAATACTGGACCATTATAGATAACTGCCCATTATGTATTCTTATATTACATGATGTATGCTTAAATAAATCGTTGGTTTATGTATCCTCTATATAGTATATGGTTATAGCCTTGTATAGCATTTTTAGCAGAGGTTTTACAAACCTTATTTCACATTTGTACAGTATTTTCTTTGGAATATCACTAATTTACAGTGATGAGTTTATGGAGTAACACAAATCAAAAAATGGGTGATAATCCTGCCGTTTATGATCCATTTTGTAGATTGAGAAAAACATATCATGTTTATCCAGTATGTAACAAGAGCTAACACTATTAGCATGAACATTTTTGGGGGGAAATCTTCATTTTAGCTTACTCCACAACCAACGCTCATTGTTGGCTGAAGTGAGGGTGGATCTGCTGTGAATTGCACTTCCATTCAACTTATTGTTACATTCTGCAACAATGTGGGAGTGTTTCAATAGACCTGAAGTAATCTGTATATAAATAAAGATCTGTATATAAATATTTTATACAATTCTTTGTTCTGATATGGTGTAAGAACTATAAGGCCAGGGAGCATGGCATAATATTTTCATAGACACCCTTACCTTTATGCCATTTACAGCTTTTTTTTTTATTGAATTTTGATTAAAACAATCACTATTTTGGGGAAACATCTAAATGTTGGTAAACAGATTAATGATAGTATGGAGCAAATTATATAATATATTATATGAATTATGACCCCTTCTGGATCACTACACAGCCTTGGTGAAGGGGCTTGTATACCTCAATGAAGCTGTGAGTTATACCATTTAGGATCAAGTCATAGCAGAGAGGTCGGATAAATCATGGTCAAATGGAGAAGGAACTGGCAATCCACTTCAATATCTTTGCCAAGAAATCCTTAGGGATAAGCACGACCAGACACATAATGATAGATGTGCCTGGCATGCTGTGTTACACAGGTCAAAGAGTGTCGGACACAACTGAACAAAACAGCAATGCATTATAAACGTTTTATGTTACAGAATTATTTGTATACGTTATACAATATATACAAATGATATGGTTAATTATATAGTATGTACTTTCAATATTTTTGTATTTTTTTATATTTTTGTAACAGTGTCAGTTTCATTCACTGATTTGCATTTTCTATTGTAACATATATTTACTTTCCCATTTACTATGTATCTGTTGTTGTCATCCCCTTTGTATATTTTAATTTACTCTGTATTGTAAAATGGCGAGTGTTGTTGGGGGGGCAGGGCCAGCTCAGTGGCTGATCACTCTGTGGGAGCTGCTGTGAGGAGGAGGAGGTGGTGGCTGTGGTGCCTGTTTCTTTCCTACCAATAAAGCTTGTAAAAACTACTACTTTGGCGCAAGGTCTGCTGGTCCTTGTAGTCTGGCTTGATCTTCAGCATTTGATCTTGTGTTGGTTGGCACAGCAGGACCGTACGGAGCAGCATTAGGAGGTTAGTAGAAACCTGGGAGCATTAACTGCCCCCTGGCATCCAAATACTACAACCTAATCAGAAGGGTTATTTGTCATATTTTAATGATAAATGTTAATTGAGTAATTAGCACTCAGGGATGTCACATTTTCACTCCTCTGTACTGTTATATTGTATCCTTGTTGTTCTAACACAGTGATACATTGTATCTTGCTGTCCTGATGCACAGTACCAATGTTGCATTTTGTTTTGATACATTGTATCCCTAACGTTCTAATAGTGATACATTGTATCCTTGGCGTTCTAATAGTGTTACATTGTATCCTTTCCCTGTACGTTCTTTATATGGGTAAAGTCAGAATATTTTCATCCGATCTTGTTCTACTGTGATGTCAGGAAACTGTGATGTCAGATACTTTGTATCCAGAGGCTGATGGGGACTATAGCACTAGGGACAGGACATAGACTGTGACCCCCCTCCCCCTTATTTCAGTCACTGCAATGGGTCATTTACCCGCTTACAGCTGGTGAGGTCATCCAAGGGGGGGAGAGAGGCAGACTGGGGTGGATGGCTAGCTGGACTGCCTCTTAAAGACACACATCAGTCCTGCTGTCTGTAACCAGGAAGACAAGAGAGAAAACAGGGTGGTAAGGTCGTTTAATAGAGACAGGGGGTCGTCGTGACACGTGTAATAATAAGATTAAAGACTCAGTGTTGTAGTGATGGGGAGATGCAGCCTGCATGGGGGGTCAGAATGGAGGTTGTGAGTTAAATAATATCATCAACAGTTTAAGGAGAGGAGGGCATGGGTTAAATTATGTTATCCAGAGAGTAACATAATAAGTTAAATTGTCTTTTTTAGAGAAGAAGGGTTTGCTATTCAGAGGGCAGGGTGAGACTGTTAGCCATAGATGGAGGCTGTGAGTTAAATGAATACAGTTTAAACATATGAGGTTATCCACCGCTGAATAATATGGAATCTAGAGTCACATAATAAGGTAAATAAAGTGCATGTTGTGCATAGAGAGGGTAGTATGAGATAGAGATATTAAAAAATAATAGTGTCAAGCAAGGAGTATATCTATGTTTTTTTTCTTCAGGCATGGACACTGTTATTGTAGGAAATTGGTTAAATAATTTCAATGACCAATTAAAAAATATATTTGGTGCATGACTACAGAAGGCTATTAAACAATGTGATGGGGTTAATGTATGTTATTGGTTGTTTTTTTTTGTTGTTGTTTTTTTTTGCATATGGGCATAACGTAGTAAGTCCCTTGTTGTTAAGTCCTTCAGTCGTGTCTGACTCTCGGTAACCATATTGATGCAGCACACCAGGCACATTTGTGCCTGATTGTGCTTATCCATATGGTTTTCTTTGCAAAGATACTGGAGTGGGTTGCCAGTTCCTTCAACAGTGGACCATGATTTGTCTGACCTCTCTGCTATGACCTGCCCATCTTGGGTGACCCTAAATGGTATCGCTCACAGCTTCAGTGAGATACACAAGCCCCTTCACCATGAGAAGGTAGCAATCCAGAAGGGGAGCAAGTCCCTACTTACACTGTTAATTGGAAGGTGTCCCTGTAACTTGACTGTATATAGTAAATTACATAATGCTTAAATATGTATAATATGTAATGTATTTACTGATGTAAGAATGCAAATAACATATGGAATATTAGAGCCATAGGCACATGTATTGTTTTAGAAATATTTAATCATTTATGTCTCCAGATTTTGAAATTATTGATGCCATTTGACTTTTTTGCCTCTGATCTGTGGAAGTATTTATTAATTTATCTGTACTTGGAATAAATCTGTGCAAATTTTAGTGTAAGTTGCAACTGGAGGCTGCCTACTGTCCCAGAAAATACGTACTGCCAAGAAGAATTGTGTGTGGGGGTGGTATGTATGCCCCTACATTTATCAATCTGTTTATACATGTGTATAGAAGCTGGGGTGCTGTATCCCCCCCGCATCCCCACACAATATTATTTCAGCCCCTACACTCCTGCTACCCAGGATCTTGATATCCTTGGCAGAAATACATCACTGTGTAAGTGGGTCACTGAAACGTGAGTTTAGGCAGAATCTTGGTATGACGGAGCATTTGAGGTTAAAGAAAATAATCTCATTATAGTGAGGTCATAAAGTGACTGAAGGAGATAACAAACCAAATGTGCTGAAGCAGATGGTTGGAAGGAAGATTACTGAGAGTAGGTTATAGAGAAAATGGTACCAGTGGACACCGGTTAAAGTTATGCAGAGATGATAAAATGAGGGTATAGTTTTATATATGGCGGGTTATTATGTCTGTAGAACTAACCAATTAAGGTCATTCTCTGATTAGGCACTTGGATTTTTGTTTTTGTTTATGCAAATGACCCTTAGGGCTTAGCCTATTGCGATTTGGCCAATTGAATAGGGGTCTATATAAGCACAGAGCATTTTTTTTTTTACAGACATTTTTAGTTAGTGAAGACCTTGTTTTTGGATACAAGTTCATTAACTAAAAACTTCTGTAAAAAATATGTGGTGTGCTTATATAGAGCCCTATTCAATTGGCCGAATTGCAATTGAATGAGGCCCGTGGACTCCTTGCTTACTGTGCCTTCAGCAGTTCAGGTATACCCTACTGATGAGCCCCAACTAAGGCTGAAATGTACATCTGGGGTTTGATGTTCACGGTGGAATTGCCTGGCATTTCGGGGCTGGACTACTCTATTGGATGAGACCAGACTGATAAACTATTGGATATTTCTCCCTATGAACTAAAAGAGGTTGCCATCAGAGTTGAATTATCTATCAAATTAAGGTTTGTTTGATCGTTTTCTGATGGAGCACCTCTATTATTGGTTTTGCTATCACATATATAGTTGTGAGCGTACGAGTTGTTGCTAACGCTGCGGGCTCGCGTAGCGAGCCCGCGGCCCTCGCGAAGCGAGGGCCGCGACTCGCGTAGCGAGCTGCGGCCCTCGCGTAGCGAGGGCCGCGGCACGCGCAGCGAGCCGAGGCCCTCGCGAAGCGAGGGCACTGCCCGAGGGTCTCAGTTGCTGGCATGGAGCGCCGAAGGCGCTCCATGCCAGCAACTGAGGACCCTCGCGAAGCGAGGGCCTCAGTTGCTGGCATGGAGCGCCGTAGGCGCTCCATGCCAGCACCTGAGGACCTCGCAAAGCGAGGGCCGCAGTTGCTGGCATGGAGCGCCGAAGGCGCTCCTTGCCAGCAACTGCGACCCTCGCAAACTTCACGTCGCAACCCAAACAGTACGACACACACATTACGACACTCGCAAAAAACATACGACACACGTTCACACACATTACGGACTCGCAACACTCGGACGCAACTCGCGAACATTACAAAATGTAAAACACAATACATACACACACCACATACATAAAAAACTTACCTACACCAAGAGGGAGCACCCAGCACCTCAAAAATACAACTTACACCTCGATTTTACTTCAAATAAAACAGTTTAGAGACTAAAAAAAAAACGAAGCGAGAGAAAAAATGGCCGCCGAACAAAACGAAAACGAGGCTACAGCACTCTAAACTCGCAAAACACCACAAGAAACTCGCAAAACACCACAAAACACCTACGGATATTCCGATACAAACGTATAACACACATTACTCGCCATTTGACGCCAATGCGGAAGTATACGACAACGGTTTGGGCTCGCGCACGCACAGTGTTACACTGCACACATTCAGCACGCTTACACAGCAGATCCACACCACTAATGCTGTAGCAACATCAAAACACATTCACAGCTCTTCCACACAATGCTTTCAAATAGGTCAAGTATATTCATTTATTAATGTATTATATATTTCATTATTACCCACTAAACAGCATTAGCTACCTTACAATTTCATTGCCGTCATTTTTTGACGGGCAATTCGCTAGTAGTTTTATATTTTACAAACGTGACTTGAATTATAGGGCTAACCGGTTCACATGTTGTAGTAAATATAGTCTAAACTGGATTTTTAATGTGTCCCTGTACACTTTGAAAAACTAAACAATTATTATGAGAGAGTGTTTTTTAGAAAGCAAAGTCAACCTTTACATTTTTAACTTCTTTGTACAATTAATTTTATTGAGTCTTTTTGAAAGGATTACTGGAGCTTCAATGGGATCAGATTGGTAGGAACAAAAATTGTAGTTCCCACTGCAGCAAGAAAATGAATAACTTTTTAATGAATTTAGCTTTATAAAAAACAAACAAACAAAAAAAAAAACAATTGCCAGATTTTGTATTATTTCAAAAGAGTTTACAGTGATCCTTTTTAATGTTGACTTATTTAGAGAAATTTGACCTTGCATTCTTACAGTGAAACAAAAGAGATTCCAGTTATTGCAGAAATGAAGGGTACACGTGTAATATAAATATAATTCACACTTATTTTTATTAAAATGAGTAGAAACCACCCATCTCAAGACATTTTTAACTCTCATAGTACAGGGTGATAACCACTAGATGATAATATAATGTCCCATTTGATAAATAATAGTCACAGAGACTCGACTGTTAACATTTTATTTTTATTCTGATCTAAATAAATTCGACTTCATCTTCTAATAAGATCATTAAGAGGGAGTACCTTTTTTTTTTCATGTTATTCATTTGGTTAAAATACCCAACTCTTAAACTCTACTCTTCCAGTCAAATTATTTTTATAGCAACTACCGTATTGGCCCGAAGCCGCACCTGTGAATTTCAAGGGGAAAAAAGATAATACCTGAATAAAAGCCTCACCTGTAATTTGGAAAGAAAAAGATAAAAGTCAATTAGATTCAGGGAATAGTTTAGTGATTTTATTTTACCATATACCATATATCTAGTAACTACGCCTCATTCCTAGGCTTGATGATGCTTTTCTCTCCAAGTGATCAGCCATAACTGCGAGAAACAGGCTTTCTAATCAGTATCTATGGTAACTTATTTTGCGGGTTACGGGCTACAATCGTTAAAATCGCAAATCGCTATTCAATTGCTACAATTCCGCAGGTACTCGCCCCCTGTAAACGGCAAATGTAAAAGAAAATCCTACAGGTTCCAAATAGGACCTGCAAGTGGCTTAAATGTAGCATTATAAATGCAAATTAAAAATGAATACTGCATAAAGTGATGAATGACATTAGAATTATTTGTGCCTCAGGCTCACAATTCAGCAATATTTTTTTTACGGTCACGGAAATAAGCCGCACCCTTAATTTCCAAATTTGGAAATGGGGTGGGGTTAATCGTGAGTCCCTGAATTTAAGGGTCTAAACGACCCTTAAACCCCCCACAGCCCCTCAAAATGCCTTTAAAAAGGCATTAGCACCACCACTGGGCTATTTTGGACCAGAAAAAACAAGAAAAAAAGTTAGTATTTTTTTTTTTTTTGCAGTCTCGAACTGCCGAATAGTGCCGGTTTAGCAGGAGTTTTTTTAAAAATGGGGATTTGATGCCGGTGCCGTTTGCTTGAGAGTCCCACTTAGTTGGGTCCCGGATAACTGTGATTCTACTGTGTATATACTTATGATTTAGACTTTACTGTCTTACTTTTAAAAGTTAATTAGATTTGAACCTGGCATGAGTATGACTGACATAATAGGTGTTGCCGCTTCCTTGTACTATACCTTGGTTAAATCTCTTATCTACATACCCATGCACCATATTTGCTGCTTATGTCAACAAATAGGGCTATTAGATTACTGCTTTATATTTTTCAAGTAGAGTAAAACAAGCATCTCAGATTTTTTCAAATTGTCTTTTGTTCATGGAAACAAATAATGGCAGAGCCTACTTTAAACAATTGTAATCTTACTTAAGACTGAGATATGGCTCCTTTTGTTTTTGTTGGGCCCTAATGTTCTTTTCGTGTCTGTCAATGCTGTGCGTAGGTAGCTATGGGTGGGGAGGTCACGTGGTACAGAGCTTGTTCAACATGTCGTTTACATGAATAGAGCTGGATACAATGAATCAGTATCTAATGTGTTGCAATGTCCTGATGGAACTACTTTTTATTGGCTTGACTTTCAAGACAATAAAGAAAAAGGAGTTGGGTAGGAGCATTGAACTTGGCCTTTAATAATGGGTCTTTAAAGTGTAATGCCATATGTAGTTATTGTTGTTCAGTCATTCAACTGTGTCTGACTCTCCGTGACCCTATGGACTGTAGCTTGCCAGGCATATCTTGTGTCTGGTTGTGGTAATCCATAAGGTTATCTTGGCAAAGATACTTGAGTCAGTTGCCAGGTACTTCTGTGTTTTGTTGTACCTCTCTGCTATGACCTAACAATATTGGGTGACGCTACATGATATGACTCACAGCTTCATTGTACACAAACCCTTTCAACAGAACAAGGTAGCATTCCAGAAGGGAATCAATCTTTATATAATACCATACAAAAAACTCCTTTGTTGCTAGGATATCAATATATATATTTTTTGATTGCCCATATCAATGTGTTCCATATCACTGATAGCGGATGTGCAATGGCGGCTTGACAAGTTGCTCAAAGGACCACTATAGTTTTTGGAAAACCATTACATGTTTGTGAAGTTTTTGCAAAATTAGCAACTATGTAAACTATTGGCATAAACACTTTTAGAGGAAATCTTCAATTTATCAGATTTTGCTTCGGTCTGAGCTCTTCTATCTTGGATAGCTAGTTTGCTTGGAGCCCGATTGGTGGGTTATTCCAAAGTTGTTCTCTATTCAATCCTATTGTCAAGCAGCTGTTGAGCAGCAATCTTTAATAGAAATTAATATAGATAAGTGTCCCTCCAGTTCCAAGGTGTCTAATCATGTTACAAAGAAAAGCATATGTCTGCCATCATGTGAATGGTTTAAAAATGTAAATAGTTTATCATCATCATTTCCATAAGATCATACTATAGATGTGATCCTTCACAAGTTCTTTGGTCTGTTCTTCCAGTGTGACGGGCTCCATGTTTAAGTCTTTCAGTGAATTTGTCTTACAGAAGAGAATTGTCCTCGTTTTGTTTGGCTGTAAACCTTTTAAACCCCAAAGTACTATTTATTTAAAGTAATGTTGATGTTTGTTCAATCTAATATTACTTCATATGACTGTAAGTGTTGAATTTAATTTAATCCACAAAATGTCAACAGCCCTCACTTGAAGACCCAGTGTTTGTCACAGATGTCACATTCGGACAGCAAAGGAATAAATCCACAATGTGCAATAGTCATGGAGTTAAATAACCAGTGTAGTTAAGGAAAAGTTTTATATACTTGTGAAGTATGTAACAAACTAATAACATTAGCAGCTTTGTAAAACTAATGACCACAGCTTTCGGTATAATCTTTATTTTAGCAGACCCTGTTTCTGCCTGTAGGACTCTGTGTTTTGGTGCTTTCAGCTGGAGCCATGGCCGGATTACACATTAGGCCAAATAGGCAGCCGCCTAGGGGCGCCACTTCTTAAAAATATGATTCCTGGCTTAATGTTTACTAGTGGGTAACCAAATAGAGCAAGACAGTTACAACAGGAAAAGGAACTTACATGTACACAAAATGCAAAAATAGGTGCATGCATACCTTGCATACTCACTCACCAGGGCTTCTCCATTTCACTGTCTAGGGGCTCCAAAAAGGAAGATACAGCTGGAGCCTGAAGATGTTTGTTGTAATATTTTCTTTTTTATACATACATTTTTGAGTAGTAGTATGGAGGGGGAAGATTGGGAGATTTGTTGACTCGGGTTCATTCAGATAAGCTTTTATCATTTGACATCTTGTTCCCTTCCCTGTACATGCTCTTTAGAAGGCACAAATGGGCTTGGCTTTTGCGGTACCTGCCAGCTCATGCCATGGAAAGTTAAGTATCACTGTAGTAGCAGAGTCTACTAAAATAAAGATTATTATTATTATTATTATTATTATTATTATTATTATTATTATTATTATTATTATTATTATTATTATTATTATTATTATTATTATTATTATTATTTTTTTTTTTTTTTTTTTTTTTTTTTAAATTAAAACTTGTTGGTTCTTATCACTTAGGTAGTGCATACTTGTCAGAACCTGTAATATATACAGTAGACTCTCAGTTAACCAGAACTCAAGAAACCAGAACTCTCAAGCAACCAGAAAAATACAATTTGAATCCTGTACTTTAAATAAAAATTACATTTTACAGGGCTCAACAGATGCCAGGAGCCAAGTTGTCATGCCACTAAATTTATAGTAATTCTCAAGAAACCGGGAACTAGATTTATCCGCCATCTACCAATCCCCATGGGTGCCGGTTAACGGAAACTCTACTGTAAATATATATCGTTTTTATATTATTATTTATGTTTATATATTTTTTTAAGGCCTTTTCCAGAGAACAGGATAGATACTGCATTGGAAACCCATAGGAGCAGTATGTGATTCAAATATGTTATCTTATAATGTGTTCTTATATATTGGTTGGACCGGACCGTACATTTCATTATTTTATTACATTTTATTATCTAATTATACAAATACAGGAATCAATGAGATCTGTTACAGAATTATTATATGCAAGCACACTTTGACATATTTAACTAAAGGGATTCTGCCACTCCCACAGGAGGCTTATTTCATTGTAAAGAGCATTAAAAACTGGTTATACATTGCACTAGCCTTTTTTTCTCTACAGTAAGTTATTTCTGAAATACTTAAGAGTTGATTTTGTAACTCCTGTAAGCTAACGTGCTACTCAGAGTAGTTAAGGATGGGAGAGGAATCTGACTGCAAGATACCATTGCAGGTCTTCATTTTACCGACTACAGAGACCGACAAGCAGACTGTAAAGCTAATGAGAACATCAAGCAGCTAATTTAATATGAATGTGTGTGCTGGTCACTTGCAAAAACATCAAGGGATTTCCCAGGATTTATTCACTTTAAGTTTTTTCTTGTTCTTTAAGAATAACATCTAAAAAATAACTTGATTGTAGGGTGACGGTTCCTTTAAATCAGTGCTTAAAACTAAGGGCCTCATTCAACTGCAATTTGGCCAATTTAATAGGGCTCTATATAAGCACAGAGCATATTTATTTTACAGAAGTTTTTAGAACTTCTATCCAAAAGCAAGGTCTTCACTAACTAAAAACTTCTGTAAAAAAAAAATATGCCCTGTGCTTATATAGAGCCCTATTCAATTTGCCAAATCACAATTGAATGAGGCCCTGATTGATTTAAGATATCCTGCACTGGTACCAACTGCTCTGAATTCAATGGCGTGAGACCTTTATCCCTAGTGAAGTAAAACCTCTCCAATTCCTGTTATTTTATGGAGTCCCATTTTAAAATGGAAGAACTCCTTTGTAAATTTAGTGAATAAGCTCCATAGAATTGAAAATGTCTTGGACTCCCTCCCGCTACAGAATTTGTTCAAAACGAACGTTTCTTCAGTTGTTCCCAGATATGACCAAAATCCTAGAAGTTCTTTCGAATGCAATCTGCCATAGTGAGCTACCAGTGAAACTGCTCCGATTCATATGTTATTCTATAGAGCCTTTAATGAACAGCCGCTATAGCAGGGACACTAAATCCTTAGGGTCCCAGAGACGGGCTGGATAACTTGTTAAATTAACATGGACCTCTTGAGATTCAGACCATATTTAACATGCAGCACAAGTTTACCTTTAATTGTGCACCAACAGAATGAGAGGAAGTCGTAACTGCAGCGCTGTGATAATCTACTTATAAGTGTGACTTGTCTTGGAATATCAAATTTGACCATCCTTCCTTCCTTGTGTCAACAGCAGTTACATATTTACAGCCTTATTAAATTGTGAATCGGCAAATTTAAAAGGGTTCTATTTAAGCACAGAGCATATATTTTTTTTTTTTTACAGGAGTTTTTAGTTAGTGAAGACCTTGCTTTTGGATAAAAGTTCACTAACTAAAAACTTCTGTAAAAAAAAAAATGCTATGTGCTTATATAGAGCCCTATTCAGTTGGCCGAATCACAATTTAATAAGGCTGATAATCTTTGAGCTCGATCCTGGAGGCCTATATGATACATTTGTGGAAGGTGTGTGTGTGTAAGGGACATTTACATTTCAGAATAGCAATTCTTGCATTTCCAGTTGCAAGCAGCCTATTTTAGGGCCAATGAGGTGGGTTGTCAATTTTTGTTATATCCAGTTATCTAACAATGTCTTCAGGCCTCTCCCTGTTTGAAATAAAGCAAATCTGAAGACTTAAGCCCCATTTAAGTGGTTGGTTTGTATGGGCTTATTACTTTGTAACTGCCATTACATATATGTTTGGGCTCTTTTTATCCGAGGTGGCTTTCTCTGCTGTCTTTTTTTACCAATTCTGAATTGTCAGAAAAAATCAGATTTCATCTCCTATCAATCAGATCAATCTTATAGTACCGCTGAGACTGTTTTACATTCACTCCTCGCTGTCTTTAGGATGATTAGTATTAATGGTCTGTGTTGGGAATAGACTCCTATCCGTGACTGACAACTCCGATCAATGCAAAGCCAGCAGACAAGAGGACCTTTCTTGTCCGGATTTGTGTGCACATGGTTATTTATTACCCTAAGAATACGTGGAAAGTCTCTGAAAAGATTCACCTTACTGTTTGTATGAGGGGAAGTAAGGCTTTCCATACCGAGCCTTGTTTCTTGCCATTTTCACCATTACAAACTGATTTTAGGGGGTCCCTGGTGGTCCAGTGGTTAGGATTCAATGCTTTAAACTGTGCGATTCCAATCCGGGGTCCGATTCCAGTCCGGGAGCCAAGAGGTCACACTACCCTAAACCCATGCAATCTTGGGCCTGGTTAGTACTTGGATGGGAGACTACCTAGGAATACCAGGAGTGTTATGCTGTGGGCTACTAGAGAAGGAGCTGGCAACCCACTCCCATATCTGTGCCATGAATACCAAGTGAATGAGTTTTTGGGTTCCATGAGGTCACAGAGCGTCGGACACAACTGAACAACACACACACACACAACTGATTTTGGATTTGGAGATCTAGAAACTCCCAGAAAATAGCCAAAGGTATGGAAAAAGCTGATACCTGATATTAATCAAATAATGATTAATAAAATATAATAGAGCATAGCTGCTGCTGATAAAATATTAATTGCCGATTGCCTGCATAGCCTTCTGAGACTCCAGAATGTACCTGAGGCTCGAGGTGCCAAGCATTAGGTCAGATAAGAATTTATTATTTTTTTTTATTTTTTTTTATTATTTATTCCAAAAGTTAGTTTAGTTATTTATTTTTCTTCATAAGAAATTGTAGTGCAATGTAGAACCACTGAATAACTAAACAAAGAGCAGGTATCAATTTTATTCTCTGCTGATTCTGTCTCTTTCTTAGGAGGGTGAGTCATTTGCTTTATTGTTAGTGGAAGGCTTCTGGACAGGACCTGTCTCATCACATGACTTCTTATAGAGATATGATTGGTTAGAGGTTGCAATGCTAAATTCACATGTAGGCTGTAAATGCTATATTAACTTTTTTTTTCTTAAAACCAGTTATTAAAGAATCAAAGTAAACCCTAATGTATGACCGTAAGGTGTTCCTTTATTGGTGATGCCCTCTAACCGCAGACACCACTGATTTATCCAGAATGTAATACATAACAATGATATACAAAGACCAATACAGGACCAGCCTATGTACACTCTGAGTCATACAAACACCTTAAGCTTGAAGGTTGTCACATAATAAACTGATAAGAAGAGGCATGTCCACGAGGACTGGTCTTTGCCCTTCACCTAATTCAATTCAGGTGGAGCTACTGGCGGTGCAGCAGGTGCACAGCACCAGGACGCACAATCAGATAGGACCTTCTTCTACAGGCAGCCACCTCAAAGGAGTGCTCTTAATTAGGTGATAATAATTGTTATAGAAAATATATCTGACTACCTATACATTTCTTGGCTTTTTATTGACCCATGCAAGCACCTACTTTGTATAGATAAGTAGCATGGGGGCCCCCAAATTATTTTCTAATGGAACCTTCCATTCACTAGCTCTGCCATTGCTTTGTAGTATCTCTTTATTTTTGTTTTATACTGAATATTCATGTAATATATACCTGTGTATGTGGTGTTTATAATGCTCAGGATGCATTATACACAAGCCAGGAATCCTACCCACGTCCAGCTGATTCAAGGTTACTGCCTCTCATCAGAGTGAGGCAGGTTCCTATTTTGTGGGGAGGTACTTTTACCACAACAATCATTTAATTTATGGAGGACAAAAGAGCGATACAAGCCCTCTTCTATATTTATGTTGCTTGCTCAGAATGGTGTCCTAGTAGGTTTCAGTTGGTCTGCATAGGGAAATATGAGCTAATCTGTAGGAAAAATAAAGAGCACATTCAAATAACCCATAATACAGTCATTTAGGTCAGGGGTGCAAGGTATTGTCTTATACAAAAAATGATGTGGACAATAGGAGCCAAAAAATACTTTGCACCCCTGACCTAAATGACTGTATTATGGGTTATTTGAATGTGCTCTTTATTTTCCCTACAGATCAGCTCATATTTCCCTATACAGACCTACTGAAACCTACTAGGACACCATTCTGAGCAAGCAACATAAATATAGAAGAGGGCTTGTATCGTTCTTTTGCCCACCATAAATTAAATGATTGTTGTGGTAAAGTTGCTTGCAATCTGTGCTTATCCTTTCAAATAATGACATTTATATGTATTTATTTATTTTGTGTGCATATTGTCCTTAATTGAAAATGCCCCATGTCATGTATGATTAAAACTGCATTTAGATTTGCTTGTTCTTGACGTTAAATTTAGTAAGCTATAAAATGTGTCCTATTTTATGTCCACAAATCCACTTCAATGACTACCACCCCAACCAACCCCTACGAATTGTTGTTTGTTAAATCCTAAATCATTATGAGCATGTGCTTTGTTATCTAAAGCAATGATCTGTAACAGGTAGTTTGGTTGTAACCAATTAGATGTCTCCTCAGGGTTTGTGGGATGGTTCAATTTAGAAACTGACCTCCTAAGTATATAAATTGACTCTCACCCCAAATTCTAGTAGTTTTTAAAGGGCCATTAAGGAAATTATTTATTTGTTATATCCTAAAGTTTGTATTTGATCATTTTGAATAGAATGTTTCCTTTTGAATATGAAGCTCCTGGAGCAGAATATACTGCTTTTGAATGTAACTTTCTCAGGGTTTATTCCTATAGGCCAATGTGCAGCAATACAGCTGTATGAGTCAACCAAACAAGATCTAGAGCTGTGCATACGCTCTGCTGATAGTGGTACTACCTGTTGTTGTTTAAACTTATTTGAAACTAAGTAGCATTCGAACAGTGTATTTTTCATGAAAACTTATGTAGTAAAACTTAATTACCTGAACTGATGTGTTAATTAGTGATGAACTGTTTTTACAAAAGCACAAACAAAATGTGCCCCTAGACTTATCATGCAGTTAGATACCCTTTATCAAGTGCCACAAGATGCACATTAGCACAATAACACACTACAAACAATGCTAAATATCTATGGAGTTATTCACTATATGAAAACAGCTAGCATAATGTATAGACCGTTTTGATGTTTTTTAAGAAGAAGCAAACATATTGTTAGGATCACAGTGTGCCATTAAGGCAGATTAATTTAATAGCCTGTAATCAATTATGTATCAAAATATACATACAGAGCTTCTAGGTTATTGACCAATATTAAAATCAAAATTCTAATGTATTACTACAAAGAAAGGAAACCCTGAATCTAAAATGAATCCCCTTTACCTTCCCTGATGTTTAGTTGATCATTGGATCGTGCTGCCACAATCTTTGTTACCTCTATCCTTTCTCGGGTAAAAAAATAAAAGAACAATATTTTCCCAGTTTCAAAGTTTCAGGTTGAATGCACATATACAATTGTTTCTAATTTTTGGATAATTATTCTGATATACTGAATTCTATTCTTCAGTGAAGAACTAGCAATTGTGGAACAAACACTGACGCTGAACTCAATTAACTAATGAAGATACCACCTTTATCTCTTTTTTTATCACAACACTTGGTTGCCTCATTATCTATTGCAAATGGCATTTGCTTCTTTTTGTTTGTTTGTTTTTTCATCATTTAACAACTGTTACATTTTGTGGATAATTTAGTCTTTATGTTACTTTATACTCTCTCGTATAGCTAAAGCCTTTGACAAAGCCACATGTGTGGCGAAATGGGAGTCAGGCTAGGCATTTTTTGGCTCATATTGTCCACATGCTTTTTTGTATAAGCTAATAACCACTTGTGAGGTTCCCTAATTTGGACATGGGGGTTTATGACTATTTGGTCTCCCTTGTTTGTTACAGACTATAACTGTATCTGTGATGGTAATCATAGGTTTGGATGATGAGCCTGTTTGATATATCTTT